>VICQ01000003.1:600000-1200000 GCA_025528855.1 Trametes punicea
CCAGAAGATGTTCGCATTCATCACCATTACTGACCATAAGAATGAAGGAGACGAGAGTCAGAGCCGTCACCCGGCCGCCAAACCAGATCACCTCACCATAGGCCTGCACAATGGTGAACGGTCTTTCATCGCGTTTCGGGAAGACGTCAACTTACGATGAGGATGATCGTGAGGTTCTTGAAGATCGTATACACTGGTATGCTCAAATATTGCTACGTTTCCGAGTGTCAACATCCACCTTGACCTCTCCGCACTCACTCAAATCGCGCTCGCCAACTCACCAAGCTCTTCGAACCTGTGTAGATGACGCCGACCAGCAGGACGCTGATTGGGAACCATGCCTTGGCGTCCTTCACGTCGAAGTCCCGAAAGGAAATAACTCCAAGCTTCTTTACGGTGTAGACGCACGCGACGCACACAGATGACTGCATGCATAGCAATAGGAAATTCATGTTGAAATGGGTACCTGAGACGACAAACTGCTCATGTGCATACGTTTGTCAGTAACCATCGTACTGAGCAGTGCGCCGGGCGCAGGCCGAATACGCTGCCCACCTTGTTCACGACCGTCATCAATATTGAGGCTAGGCAATAGCATAGGATGGGCGGCACTACGATGGACCATCGTGAGCTTTATCCAAAGAGAATGATAGGGCTTGGTACGAACCTGAGGACGCAGCCACACTCTGTGCACTCGAGGACCCTGTCGCCATAGCTTTCTTCATCTCCACGACATCATCTTCCTCCTTCGGACGAGTCGAACTCCCCCTATCCGCCATCCTGATACCGTTCTCTGACACCAAAGACTAGCAAACACAAGCAATATATCGAGAGCTGAGAGAGAGTTGCGAGAGCGTCCGTTCCGGGATATTTACACAGCCTCGCCTTGCTGAGTCTATGCCGAGGCAAGGATGGGTTGCTAGTAATAAAGTCTTCTTCAACTAGAGCTAAGAGCGCCGAAGTAATCTCAAGGAGCGGCAAAAAGACGGCAGAAGGGATGTGAAGAATCAAGCAAGGAAGGCGTGAAATGGCCGGTGTCGGCAAGTACGAGAGATCATTGAAGCGCCCATAACCAGCGATCGCGTAGAGTCTCACGGGCTTACCGCCACAATGCATGTGGGTGCTTGCGACTTGCGAGCAACCACACTTAGAGTCGAGCGATGCGTAACTGCAAGACTGCATCTCAAGCTCGTCGACGTACCTTGCATGGAAGTGCACGGGACGCGCTTTCGAACGCCCGATGATGCAACATGGTCTTCCGACGGGATCGACGCGTGTCGGTACGACTTCCCTGTGCCGCATGCCCGCATGTATGTCCCGCTGCTGAAGCCTCATGCTTATTCTGTGAGCTGAACTAGAGCAGTTTTCCGACGCAATGCTATTATTTCGTAGTCTAGGTGGGCGAGAAGAGCTAGCGCATTGTACACGACAGCCGAGTGAGTGGTGTTTGAGGTCCCAGTATATATCAATGTCTTCCTTTCGTGAAGGCCTGTCCTGTCGGATTACGCATGTAGTCGTATAGTAGAGAGAGCACGTCATCCTTGATACGTGACTCGCTCGGACAGGTGTCCACCGACCAAAGCTCATGGTGATTTGCTAATGGGGATCGGTTCTCTGTACGGGAACGACGAAGCCACCATATTCTGCAGTACTTCGAGACTCATGAGCTATCACGCAAAACGCACCGAATATCTATGCACACTCACCGGGAGTGGGATGGAGAATCGTGGCGTGAAGAAGGCGAGACGGCGGGAGCCTCTACTCTCGCGGCTCGTCCTCGGTATCGTCTGGATTGAGTTCCATAGCGACCGTCATAAACCTACGTTTCCAATATCTCAAACCCTTTGTGTACCGGAACAGCAACATCTGTACTTACTGAGCGGCGTGGGACGCGGCGAGGACACGCATCGCGTCCAAATTGACCTTCATGAGCTCGCACAAGTCTGCCGTCTGTGCGATTGCTCGCGACATTCTAGCCAGACTGTGTCCAAGCTGCATGTAATTCCTATCCTTCGCCTGCGTTGCGTTCGTGGGCTGCGATTGCATGTTGACGTTCGTGGTCGTCCAGAGTCAAGAGGATTCTCCGACTGTGTTCGAGCTGTGGCTGCTGAACAATCCAGATTACTCTTTATGGAAGTCGAGATGCAGATCTCATACTAGCACGGGTGAGGGTTGATCCCGATCGGCTGCAGAAAGCGGTTCTACTCAAAAACTAGTCCGAGCGTGGGCGGCAGCCTTGAGCGCAGCTGCTACGCGCTCCTCTTTCTCTTCTCGTGCTTCAGGTTCAACGCTCCCGGCCGTGTCTGTCTCAATCCTTTCTTGCAACGGCCACGTCGTCACCTCACGACAGCATGAACACGACAGCAGCTCCCTCCTTCCTCGATGCGAGCCAGCTGCGCTACCTCGCCACGCATACCCCGTTCTACTATACCCCTCGGACCGCCCTCGTCTCATGGCTTCCAGACCACCTCTTCGCCCTCGCGGTCCCTATCATCGGCTATTGGGTCCTCAGCCTATTCTTCCACCTCCTCGACATATCCGGATGGAAGTGGTTGGACAAATACCGCATCCACGAAAGCGAGGAGGTCAAGTCCCGCAACCTCGTCTCGCGCCTGGATGTCCTCCAAGCCGTCATCTTCCAGCACATCGTGCAGACAGCTATTGGCTTGTGGTGGATAGAGGAGAAGCCGGTGGGCGCAGAAGTTGACCATGTTGCCAACATGGTCCGTCTGGCGGGACCTATGGCTTGGTTGGTGAGACTGGTATGCGGAGAGGAGTTCGGTTCACAGCTCCTGTCGACCAAGGGCGCGGAGGGCTTGTACACTCTCTACTGGTGGGCGATCCCTACGGCCAAGTTCCTCATGGGAATGTGCGTACCAGACTACCTCTGTACAATGTACCTTGGACCAACTCTGACCTATCTGTCTCTCTCTCCCTATAGGATCATCATCGACACTTGGCAGTATTTCCTCCACCGCGCCATGCACATGAACACCTTCCTCTACAAGAAGCTTCACTCATGGCACCACCGGCTGTACGTGCCTTATGCATTCGGTGCCCTCTACAATCACCCTCTCGAGGGATTACTCCTCGACACCGTGGGTGCCGGGCTCGCAGAGTGGATCTCGCAGCTCTCTACCCGAGAAGCCATGTTGCTCTTCCTCGTTTCGACGTTAAAGACCGTCGACGACCACTGCGGCTACAGGCTCCCTTGGGACCCTCTGCAACTCGTCAGCTCCAACAACGCCGACTACCACGACATACATCATCAGGTATGCGTCTCATGCATCCTCCATACGTTGGTCTGAATGCTAATGCCGCCCGCGCCTAACAGGTTATTGGCATCAAATCGAACTTCTCACAGCCGTTCTTCATCCACTGGGACGCGATCCTGGGCACGCGGATGACGCGGAAAGATATCGAGTTGCGCCGGCAGCAGCAGAAAGAAAAGCAGCTCAAGGCAGAGTAGATCTATCGTACATTGAGATATCTATAGTTCCCGATTTTCTTGCGTCCGTAGGATGTCTTGGCTCCTATCACTTACTGTAGCCTTCCATAATCCGCATACTTCCTTCTCATGTGCTTGTCTTGCCTCTCACGCGTAGCGTCCCGCTCCTGATAGGACAGCAATGATAACACCGACGAGATGCACAGGATGAAACAATCGCGAGAAGAGAGCTACCAATTCGCCAGCGCCTCCTTCGTGAGTGGTATGCTCTCCATCTCGTGTTCGTACTCGACCTCCACCCTCGGACCGCCTAAACATCGGTCATGAGCACGTATACAGTGAGTAAGGGCAGAAAGCACTCACGTCTCGCTTTCTTCTCGGAGCCTTTCCTTGGCTGCTTGTCTGTCCGTGAAGGAGCTTTCCGCTTGCCAAGCGTAGATTTTCTCCGGAGAGACTCCTCATCTTCATCGCTCCCTTCATCCTCTTCATCCTCGTCCTCTTCTCCAGATGACTGCGAATACCTCTCAACACGAAACCAGCAACTCCGGCCAAACGTACACTCACCAAAGCATCTTCCAAATCGCTCAGCCCGTCCTCCTCCCCGCTCAAGTCGCTCACGAACTCGCGCTCGCCCCAACCCTCCTCCTCCTCTTCCTCCTCCATGTCCTCCTCCTCCTCATCCGTCTCGTCGTCGACCATATCCAGCTCCTTGCCCTTGCCCTTCTCGCCCTCCTTCTCGCCACGCTCGCGGTCGAGCACCGCTCGCCACACCGCCTCGTTCACGTTCAGCGGCGCGTCGCCGTACGCCTTCGACTTGAGTCGCTCGATAAGCTCCGCCTCGATCGACCGCTCGAGCTTCGCCGCCGAGAGCGCCTTACGTTCCCGCACCGCTTCGCGGCGGTCGAGCTTCTTCTTCACCCCTATGAGCTTTGGCCTACAAGCGATACATTCGGAGTGAGTATCGATTGATACTGGCCGTGAGAGTGGGACTACGCACTGTTGTCGGAGAGCTAGCCGCCGCATCTTGATGAGGTACTGCGTGATCTTCGTTACTCGCTGCTTGCATTTGTGGATCGTGAAGTTTGGCCAGTGAATCAGCTCCTTGTCAATCTACTCGAACGCCAGATCCTGTTCAGCTTTATGGTGAACACGCATCAGCAATTATCCACGCCCACCTGCTCGAGTGCCTTGGTATAGTTATTCGAGAGCTTGATGCGCTCCCACATGTGCGCGGGGGAATGGGCACGTTCGATCGTCTTCACGTAGAGGTATAGAACGCCTACAGCGACAGAGCTATGCTCAGCACGACGTTTAGACCTAGCGATCATGAGAAAAGCCAAGCGCACCCTCCTTCTCCCTCACCGTCGCATACCGTGAATTGGCCAAAGGGCAACTCTGTCTGTTGCAAAGACCCGTGACATTGTACTCATTTCGGCAAAAATTCTGCGTCGTCGTCCTGCATGGCCATTCATTGTCAGGAAGGATTGCGGATGGTCAAAAGAGTGCGTGTACGCACTTGACTTTGTACGAGCAGAACTGGGTGTTGATGACCGACCAAATCACGTCGTCGCTTTGCATGATCACTCAAAATAAGAAGAAGTGGTATGACACAGGAGACAAAGGACCACGCGGAAGGCAAACGATGCGGAGAGGGGGGACTTGGTGGACTAGAGCCCGACCTCCGAAAATCTGGGATGCGCACTCTGATTGGCCCGATGGTTGCTCTCACGCTCTACGAGCGTCTAACGCACGCTACTCTGCACGTGCGCTTCGTCCCAGTAAGTACTGCCATTTCCACATCTCGCGACACCGGTATATCCTGTACTCAGGCGCTCAGTACTACTCGCTCACCTCCGTTTAACATACTCAACCCGTATAACTTCGCAAGCTAGACTCGCATTCGTGCCTACTAACCGCCTCCATGATTCGCTCTTTTGCTTCTCCCTCAACTTTCCCTGCTCTCGCTTCCACCCCAAGCTCATCACGACTGCCCCGCCTCGCCGCCCGAGTCATGTCTGACCCCCGACCTTTCGCCTCGTGTCGACGCCGACGCTTTCACCCTTCACCGACGCAGCTCGATTTCCACTTTGACACGCACCACTTTGTGCAGCGGCTCGAGCGCGAAGGGCTCAACCGCGCGCAGGCGGAGGGCATCATGAAGGCCATGGCGGAGGTCATCGACGAGAGCATCCGGAACATGACGAGCAACATGGTTACGAAAGCCGACCAGGAGAAGGTCGGCCGCTCTCTATATGCCTCATACCTTCCGTAAAGCTCACTGCGCGTATGCCCTCCTCGCGTTCCTCTACTTCCACTGCTCCGCCCTATGTTCGGATACGCGCACGCGCGCCGTGAACAGCACCATTATACCCAACAAGTGGACTTCGCGCAGCTCAAGTCCGAGCTGCAGCTCATGGAGAAGAACGAACTCGCGATGATCAAGGCGGAGAACGACCGCCTCGTGAACGACATCGAGAAGCTCAAGCAGCGCCTCCGCGAGGAGATCACGCGTACGCAGGCCGGAGTGCGCCTCGACCTTAACCTCGAGAAGGGCCGCATGCGCGAGGAGAGCAGCAAGCAGGAGCTCAAGATCAAGGAGGTCGACACTCGCATTGAGCAGGAGATCGCCGCGTTGCGTACCTCGATCCAGGTCTCGAAGGTGGGTGGACTGTGACAAGCCTATTCATACGCTGGTGCTGAGTCTCCGATACCCTAGGCCACGACACTGCAATATCTTGTCGGCTTTGGTGCGTATGCGAGTATCGGTGGCGCCATTTGTCTGATCGTATGCTTCCCCAGTCACTGGATGCTCGGCCTTGCTCATGGCATACATGCGCTTCCGAGTATAGCCTGGCTGTACGGCTTCCTCTTACGCATCGGCTTCTATCACATGACCATAGACGGGCGGGTAGTGCGAGGACGGACACACAATCTTTATACTTGCTATTGGTCAACGGATTATCAGAAGACGTCCCGAAGTCGACGTCGTAATACCTGTAAGTGCCTACTGTTCTGCTGTGCGTTCCGCGTCATCACATGCTACCACCCAGATTTATGTATTCATATTTGTATTCCTAAGTCCCAAATGCACCTTACAGCACATCAGACACTGCCCAATCATCCGGTTGGTGCAACGGATCGCTCTCGAGCCGGCTCACTGACGCAAATTGCTCCATACGCCTGGTCAAACTTGTCTTTCAGAACGACGTAGTGTTAGCCCCCGTCCGACTATGAACTATCCATCCATGCCGTCCCTTCCCAGACCTTTGCGCTCGGGGCCTCATCTGGTTCTCCCATTTGGTGCGTCCAGGAGAAGCAGATGGGGTCACCAGTGGACAGCGACACGCATTTGTGGTTCGCAAATCGATTGCCTCATATCCCAGACCCGGTCCCGGGGCGGTGATAATCATCCTGCCAGGACCGATCGGATCTCCCTGAGATCTGTTCCAAAGCTTTGCTCTGGAGCAAACAGTAAGTGGTTCAAACGCCTCCTTTGCTTTCCAACCCCTACAAACGTAGTAGCTCGACAACGCCGCACCGTAGTCTCCATGGGCCTCCGCTATGTACCTCGCAATGTCTCAGGATATCCTCTTTCCTTTCCTGTTCGCCTTTCGCAATCCCTTTTCCCATCCCTTATACGCGTCTTTGAATGCGCGCGTCTCGAATTGCTGCTTTGTAAATCCACAAGCCTCCTGCAGCAGTGGCGCGAGATCGTGCGAGGTACAAAGGACGAAGTCACGTCCTCCGCCTTTCTCCTCGTTGTCTTTGTTTCGGCGAGCAGCCATGAGTGATGTCAATCCTTCCTCCAGAAACTGCATGAGAGTCTTCGACTCGTCCTCGACTGCTCCCGAACCGCCGTCAGGCTGCGCCGTTCCTGCACCTCGGAGGGTACTGACATTGCTGGAAAGGGCGAACTGTGCTTCTTCCTCCGAAAGGTAAGGAGGCCCTATGAAGTGTGGGTAGACCGACGTATTGAGGCGTTGTGCGGCTGCTGGGTTTCCCGTGAAGGTACGCAGATCGTGACAAAGGAAAGCCAGTTGTTGACGGACATCACCAACCCGAGCTCTTGCGGCGTCCCTTGTCTCGATACTCCGACTCAGTGGTGGCTTAGCCTCTGACGATCGTCCTGGATCCTGCCGACGAGAGTGATTATAATAAGTTAGTCATCGACGCTGTCATATACGTCGAGTGAAATGGCACACCTGCTGCGCGACTACATCTTGTTGCTGATTTTTCTCAACATCTGGCAACATAGAGGACATGGCGGCTCCAAGGTGAGGTGCGTTGGCAATGTTTGTTCCCATAGTACAGCCCTGGAATCCTGATTATATACATATATGGCGGAACCATTCCGGTGACATGATTCTGCATCATGACTAGTCGACTGGTCATCCCTCGTACCGCCAGCTAGTGCTATAGCCTGAAGCAAGATACTGCTGCGTACATCGAAAATCAATCGATTGCCCTTGGCCCGAGACTCGCACTCCACAGTAGTAATCATCATTAATACACCGGAACGATCAACAGAAGCAATCGGAAACCTTGCACAGAGCCCCAGCCTATTCAGAAATCTTACAGCGCGCTATAGCCAATCTGCGAGTGGAGTCACTGCCCAAGAACGTAACAGAATGGATGCATTCATCCTCGATCAGAATGTTGGAAATTCGAATGCTAGCACTAGCACATGCCCGTCTGTACGTCAGGTCGCAAAGCATTCTGAGCAGCTTGGCTCCTCCTGGCTCTACTCGCCCGGCCTCACTTGCTCAACACTCAACGCCGCGCGTTCTTCTTCTTCTGCTTCTCCCAAGCCTTCTCGAATTCGCCGTACTTCCGCTTGAAGTCGCGCTGCTCCCAGATCTCCTTCCTGAAACGGAAGAAGCGCTGCACTAGAGGGAACAGGGTATGGCTACTGCACACCTCGCCCCCTTCGGAGTTGTCGAAGATGTGGTGGAGGGTTGCACGTAGCGTAGGTCCCGTAGGCCCCGGGATGTCGAGGATGCGGTCTAGATCATCCCCGAAGTAAACGGAGGAGAAGAAATACCACTGGTTGGGATCGCGCTGGGCAGCGTCGAGGCGCTCGGCAGGACCTCCATCGTTCCTGCCCAAACGCAGCAGATCACGGGCAAAAAAGAGTACTTTCCACCACAAGTCTGGCCTATCCTCGCGGAGGTCCTGCAAAGCGTCGTTATGCATCTCAGCTGCTTTGGTCCCCTCCATGAAAATCTTCCGCAATTGCGCGGCATCTGGTAAGTAGGCATGAACAGTCAATGGGTGACAATCAAGAAGAACGGGATGGCAGTGAAACGCACCTTCGTGTCCGCGACAAAGGCAAGTGAACCACAGTTCATGAGATGCGAAGTCAATGGTCATCGTCTCTCCTTTCTGATCCGCAGCGGAGACGGAGACCTCGAATGCAGACTTCCCGTCCATGCGGGCGTTCTGTAGATAGCCCACGAGGGAAGGCCCATCGACGGTGATCTGGACTTTGCCGTCTGACAGCTTCACAGTCTGGGACGGTACAAGCTCATCAATGCTATCGAGGGTGAATGGATCGACCTCGTTCTTCCTCTGGGGAGATTGGGAAGACCCTTTTATACGCGGGGAATGCGGACCTTGCCTGAGGGGGGATGTGTTCGGGCTATTCTGCGAGATAGGACGAACGACGATCGTCGAGACCTCCTTCCGCTTCTCGAAATAGTTGATGATGAATTCTAACATCTCGGGGCTGTCGACACGGAAGTACGCAGACTTCTGGGTGCCTACATAGATGGCGTTGTCGCCGATAGTATCAGCTTGGCCAGTCGTACGTGTCAACATTTCCTGGAAGGTGTCCGACACTGATTTCTTCGGAGTGGACTCCACCACAGTCTCCCCGCCGACTTTTTCAAAGTCGTACAGCAGATTGATCATGGATAACGATGCCTCGGCTGCCATCGCTGGTGAAGGCACAGAGGGGATGCTAAGAGGAGACGATACGTCGGATACTGCATGTCAGAGGGCTTAAATGGGGCGCGATTCGTACTCCCTTGGGCCCATCGATATGCCTGAGCACGATGAGATCTAGGACTACATGATTGGTCCAGCTGAGCGGTCACCGGTAAGACGCACGACCATGAGGACTGCCTCATGCAGCGGATTGCCCTGATCTCGCCGACGCAGGCGTACTGATAGGCTCTATCGAGCGGGAGCACGACGGACATATCACACACGAGGCACCGTGGGATAGGACTTGGGCAAAAATTGCACTATGTGACACCAGGACAACTGAGCAAGTCGACTAGCGGAACAATTGCCGCTGATCGGAACGAGTATGGGGTGAGAACATCGAACAGACATCGGCTCGCTGCAGCCGTGTGGAAGGGAAATGGGTGATTGTTGCAGTCGTTGGGAATACGCGGAGCAGCACATTGCATGTCGTGACCCACAAGAGCAGCACGCTATGAAACTGATTGCTCTCGTAAACGGAACATCGACGAATGCGTGGAAGAATGTTACTCACATTCGTCTGACATTAAAATGCCACACAACTGATCCCAAGCCGATATCCTTGCACCCTGCCCGCAAATTCGCGCCTCTGTTCTACTGAAGCGCACGCTCAAGAATGACTGAAAGCATCGCCTGAGATAGACCGCTACGCTCTCCGGAGAAGTCACGAGGGAGGTCGTCAGGTCCAGTGAGAGCGTCTTTGACAGCCGTCGCGTTGAGATTGTCTGAGCCTCCGCGGCCCAATGCTCTCCCGAAGCGTTCACCTGGATGACTATGTCCGAGAGATTCAGACAACTCTCCGCAAAGTGGCGCAGACCGCGAAGGGTAGCCATAGAAGCGGGGGGCGCTTGCACCATCGCGACAGGTCGCAGGTGAAGAACGCGAAGACATGGCCATGAACGGGCCAGGTCTCGACAGAGTTCATCTGTGACTTTGTGAGCATCCACCCATGCTAGGCGCACATCTACTAGGTTGAACATCCGCAATGTGGAGAATAGGTCGACGGAGAGGGGTAGGAATGTCTGGAGGTCCGAGATATAGACATCACTGGGGAAAGACAGTGATAACGAATCCAAAGAGGCACCAAGTCTGCGGGCGATATCCTCCACCACCCTTTCCTGTAGGCGTTTCGTAGACCTTTCTCGCAGAGAGACGGCACAATGATGAGCAGTGCAGGTAGGCATATGATCCAGGAGCTCGTGAATGAGGGGATGTGGTCCGGCGAGGGACAAAGTTTGGAGAGCGTCGAAACCGTTATTCACGGCTGCCAGACCAAGACGTTCAGGATAAACGTCTGCGAAGTGGGAGACTTCGAAGTGACGGAGATAGGGGAGTTGGGACAGGGCATAGAGCGCTTTGGGCGAAGCTAGGATGTTCGCAGTGACAGACACTGTTCTGAGACTACGGAGGGATGAGAGCGACTCGGCTATGGCCGAGGCAGCAGGGAGGAATGGGCCGTCGACCCAAATGAGCTCCAGCGCCGTTAGCGATGTACAACGGCGAATGACGACGTCAAGCGCGTCTAGCAGAGAAGCAGCAACTTCCACATTCCAGCAGTCCCCAGCAGCAGAAGGGTCAGATGTGATGTCAACGCGCAATTCGGTGAGTGTAGGAACAATGAACCCGGCAAATGCTTGGATTTGGGCCTTATGCGGAACCACCCAATGGAGCCTTCTAAGATTGTCGAAAACAGGCGCATTGGGCCCAGGAATCAAAGGTGTCGGGATTGTGCCAGAGTCTATCTCGATCGCACGAACGTGACTGGCGTATGCCTGCAATCGAGGCGGCAGAGATATTGGCGGCTGCCTCAAGCAATGAGTATCCCTACTTGATAACGTTTAGAGGGACGTACAGCATCGGTTACCGGGAGCGAATCGCATAACGAAATAAGTGGTTGGATGTGCTCTAAGCGCTCCCAGAGTGTTGATATCGCCAAGGGAGAGACAACTTTGCAAACAGTTGCTAAGGAGGCGAGTGTTGCTCGCCCCGCATCTAAATCGTCCACCTTGGGTTCCGTAAGATAGGACAAGATGTTCCTGAGCAACTCGTCGCAAGCGAGAACGCGGAAGCATGCGGGCGGTCTTTCCAGCTGCGGAGCAACCATGTCATCTCGCGTAGCTCGAGTACGGCCAGACTGCAGGATGCCTTACCTCACTGGGCGGCATCGAATATTGAACGGCGGCGTGGGGATCGAGAGCCGCCACGGTATTCCAGACAAACATTAGGGGCACTCGTGGCGGTATACTAGCAACCATGATTGGCTTGACAGAAACGGCCATGGCAACAATTGTCACGTACTCGATTTGCACCACTGAAGTCGGATGGAGTACTCCGTAAGTCTACTCACACGGCGAATACCGGCGGTGGTACGGCAAGACTGACTATGCGCTTCGCAGAGCTCCTGAGTATTTCGGCTAGCAGGAGGTTGAGTAGCAGAGACGATGCGAAACGAAGAGCTGCTGCTGTTTTAGACGACGGTCAGGTATGAAGCAGTGAACGAAGAACTTGAGAGGCATATGGTTGAGATTCGAACCATTTCCCACCCTTCCTACTGTACTGTAAATAGCAACTGCCATCTCCACCGTATATTATCTGTTTCGGAAAAGTTTCCCCATTCCGACGCTCCGCCCCCACGTTAAACGCGCAAAACTGGGAAAAACTGAGGATTGCAGTCGCTCAGCAGTCGTCCGGCTCTGGTAAGTATCTGTTCTGTACTCCTTAGGTCCAGACTATGCTATGCAAGTATGTGGGGTCTTTTTGGTGGGATATGCACGCTATGAGCGTAACATTGGGCTTGAATAACCTAGAGAGGCCCAGAGGGCCCACTTACTCTCAGAGGTCCCTGGGACTGCTAAGTCACTTGTAGGAACCTCAGCATAGTTCGGAACTGTCAAAAGCAGCATTCAAGGTTGCTTGCATTCACTCGGACCCATGCTTATGCCGCAAGAGGTCCGATCCTAGAGTTTCCAAATTTTGGGGTTTATGTCCGCATATGATTTACTTGTTCTTGTCCGCATTAGGAACAACGATGTTATGGCACACAGGGCAGACTAGGAGGGTATCGGAAGGGCGATCGCGGAGGCCTGGAGCAAGTGGTCATGAAATTTAGTGAACCACTGCCAGTCCCATCTAGCCCTCGCTCAACGTTGCAATCAATCTCTGGCACCACTGCCGGCACAGGTTATGCTGTTTTCTTGACCATCCGCCTAGAGTTTATGGCAAAACCTCCGAGGGTCCCACCTGGCTCATCACTCAATATGGTCAGCCATCATTGGCTGCAGGTCCGTCCAGAGTCAGCGTTGGGCTGGCGAGGACCGGCGCCTGGTGCCTTCGCGACCGCTACCTTTTGGTCCGCGTTATTTTATGTGATCATCAGCATAATGTCTCGAACATGAGGGCCAGAATCTGGTCGTTTTGGTCAGCAATAGAATCGGACATCCTGCAGCATAAGCATGGGTCCTATTCACTCTCAATGCGAGAATGCCGCTGGGGAGTGGCCACGTGTTAGGCGCTCGTTCACAAGGTCAGACGTGCAACGCTATGAAGTCCAGGGTTGGGGAGACCAATCCCCATCCACATCAGAAACTTCTATGTGGCCTCTGGTTGAAAAGATCTATGTGATGAAATGAAATGGTTTCATTCTGTCACAGGTAATTGAGGCAGGAGTTTCCTTCTGTAGGCTTTGGGTCATCTCACCTATGTGCAAGCATATCTCGTCGTCCAAACATCGTACAGTCATCGGAGAGCTCGCACACCAATGCAACTGACAGCAGATGCAGCAGACAACATAGTTGTAATGTAGCTGTACCGTACAAATGTTGAGCCACGTCATTTTTTGACTCTGATTTCCTTATTTCTGGCGTTAAAGTACGCATGGGGAGCGCCGGAGTTGCTCACGCAAACATTTCCGAAACAACTGTACGTTCTGCAAAGTGTGGATATTCAATGTGTCTTCTATTATGATACTGTACATGCCCACTGTACTCCTTCAAGAGGACCACTTTACGGACCTACCGTGGGATATGCTACTACACGTATACTGGGAGGCTCATACCGGTATTCCTGAGTCCCAAATGGGCTGCTAATTCGTCCAGATACAAGGCTGCTTAGTCGTCTAATGGTGGTAGCAGATCGCTCTCGATCGGCTCTCCTAGCGCGACGCGCTTGAATTTTTCATATGCCCGGTCAAGGTCGTCGTTCACGATCACTAGGTCATGGGCACCTTCCCTCGCGTATTCGATCTCCTTGAGCGCGGTCGCAAGCCGCTTGGCGACTGCAGCCTCAGTCTCCGTGCCTCGGCGTTGTAGGCGCTCCCGAAGCGCAGTCAAAGATGGTGGTGAGATGAAGAGATAGACAGGGTTGAGGTCGGTCGCTTTGATTTGACGGACGCCCTAGCGTGCGTATTCGAAAGGGGAAAGAAACGAGCACTCTTCGAGCGAGACATACCTGCGCCTCGATATCGAGCAAGCAACGCCTACCCGACTTTTGAATCTCGCGGACGGTCATGAAGCTGGTGCCGTAGAAGTTGCCGGAGAACTGGGCATATTCGATGAATGCCCCCTGGGAGATGAGCTCCTTGAACCTGTCCTGAGATACGAAGTAGTAGTCCTTCCCGTCCAACTCTCCGCTGCGTGGTGCGCGCGTGGTGTCTTTGACCAGGCACAGCGTGAGCTGTTAGGCCGGGATGAAACGAGACAGGTGGGACTCACGAGAGACGCTGAAGCCGAACTTATCCGGATAGTCGGCGAAGAGACGTTTGAGGAGGGTGCTCTTCCCGACGCCTGAGGGCCCAGAGATGACGAGAGGGCGTAGGAAGTCCGCGGCGGGCGGCATCTCGGGCAGAGTCGAGGAGGAGAACAAGGGAGAGTGCACACGGGACAGGTGGCGGGGCGAGACGGAGGGGTACCATTTTGGACGAGAGATAATCCAAGTCCCGAAAATGGCAAGTGATTACCTTGGCGACAAATGCTCCGGCGTGGGCGCCTATCGGTGCTGCTGCTGCCATGTCTCGGAGGGGGTGGGTTCGTAAGCGCCGAAGAGTGATTGAGCGGGAGAGAGGTCCGTTTCGTCCATTCTCACTGTTCTCCCTTCCAAGCCCCCACCACCCCGCCGTCGGGCTCCCCGTCTCCTCGCTCCCGTTGCTCTTCGCTGCGCTCCCTTTCTATCCTTACGCTACGTCTTCGTCGTTCACTCCTCCTTTCGCTCCGCCTGTTCCTATCCCTTCCCAACGACCATGGGCGTTGTTTGCTGTAGGCCCCATGTACGCCTATCCTAGTCTGGACAGCGGAGGTACATAGATATTGACCCTGGCATGTAGCCTATTGACTTCGATGGCGAAGTCAATCTCTTTCACTTCATTCTCCTGCGGTGCGTGGGGAAGGGTGCATTCGGCAAGGTAGGTATCGCCCCAACCTCTGTAGTTGGTGCACCTCGTCATCACGCTTCGTCCAGGTCCGGGTGGTCCAGCACAAGCAGACGAGGGAGCTCTATGCCCTCAAGTACATCAACAAGGCGAAGTGTGTGAAGATGAAAGCGGTCGCGAACATCATCCAAGAGCGTCGGTTGTTGGAAGAGGTACAGCCCCCTCGACCTACTTCTCTCGGTCGACCATACGTGCTCATGCAATCAATGACATACTCCCGCAGATCGATCACCCCTTCGTGGTGAACATGAGATACGCTTTCCAGGATGATGAGAATTGTTTCTTCGTGTTGGATCTGATGCTCGGAGGGGACTTGAGATGTGAGCTCGTCCTTGCGTACAGCGTGAGATGAACGCAGTCCGGGGAATGCTCATCACATTCTCTCCTCGCAGTCCACTTGGATCGGCTAGGTTCGCTGCCAGAGGAAGTAGTCCGCTTCTACGTTGCTGAGATATCCTCCGCCCTTGCGTTCCTTCACGAGCGACGGATAATCCATCGGTAGGCGCCTCCATTTTCTTATTGCGCCCCCAATTTTCATATCTGGACGCGCTCCCAGCGATCTGAAGCCAGATAACATTCTCCTCGACGAGCGTGGACACGCCCATATCACGGACTTCAACATCGCAGTGCACTACTCTGAGCGACGTCTTTTGCATGGCGTAGCAGGGTCCATGGCGTACATGGCACCAGAGATCCTTGCGAAGCGCGGGTATACGTATACCATTGACTGGTGGTCACTCGGCGTCTGCGCATACGAGCTTATCTTTGGTCGCCGACCGTTCCGCGGTAAGACGAACAGCGACCTCACACACAGCATCGTCAAGGACTCGCTCCGTTTCCCGGAGGATGTTGAGAGCAGGTGCAGCAGGGCTGGTATCCAGGCGCTGAGAGGCGTGAGTATTCTTCCCATGCGGCTTTCCTTCAAACGAGTCCTTTCTCCGGCGATCTCTGCGCATGCCGCAATTTCGTCGATGCGTGGCCGCTCGGATATTTTTGACGCTGTCTCGCATGACTGATGGCTGATGTGCTGCTTTCTCTTTAGTTCCTAGACCGTGATCCCTCCAGGCGACTAGGATGCAAACCGAACGGAGAAGGTTTCGAGGAGCTGAAGAGGCATCCTTGGTTCTCATGTATCGACTGGGACACTCTGGAAACCAAGTCGCAAACAGCGCCCTTCATTCCTGACGTACGTTCCCACGGTCACTTTTGATGGTATAGATGCACTCATGATTTTGATAGTCCAAGAAGGCGAACTTTGATGCGTCGCACGAATTGGAGGAGTTGCTGCTAGAAGACAACCCGCTGCGTGCGAAGCAACGGAAAGAGAGAGACTTGAGCAGCTTAAGCGCCGAGATGAGGCAGATGGAAGAACAGTACGTCACTCCTCCTTCTACTGCTTCTTGCTTTAAACTCTATCTCGAAATCAACCCATCGGCTTACCCGCCCCCTTCGAATTACGTCGAAATCAGGTTCACCTCGTATGACTTCAAGAAGATGCAGCGGCGGTCGTACTACCCGCAGACGCAAATCGCCACGACCGTGACCGCCACCTCGTCAACAGTACCTGCATCCTCGCGGCCAGTCACGCCGATGACGATTGGCAACGACGGAACTCAGGAACTATACCCGTACAACCAGAAGCCAATTTCGGAGCATGACATCCGCATCGTAGAGCCAACAACGCCGGTTGAGATGGTCGAGATCAACGAAAAGGCCCAATGAGGCCTCTATACCCGCCAGTTGCACCATCGGATGCCTCGTTGGCGACGCTTTCAAGCCGCTGTCTCCGCAATACCGTCCGGATGCGACTTCTCCTATATGTAACCCGTTCTTGTTTGGTTCACGTCAAGTCACCGGTGTAGTCCCCGCTTCATATATTGATATCCATAGCATCTCTCTCTGTGTCCATCGACAACGGAGTTCTTCCCACCTCCCCGGACGCCATTGCTATCTCTATCCATAACCCTATTCCTCCCGTAGTCGAGCGTGCTCGTCTTTTGGTCTGTGGTCTGTCCGCGGTCCCGGTCTCCGCCAACTCGCTCGTCGTCGCACGCACATCACGCCCAGGATCCCGATTCTCGATCCGTACGACCCCGCGTTATGCCCTTCACGTCCACGTTCGCGCTCATGCACTATCCCGCTCGCTCGCCCGGTTCATTCGTTGCAGGCATCCAACCTTACCGTACATGTACACCTTACTCTCCCTAATACCGCCTCTGCGCACCCATCCCCCCCTCCCACCCGTCCGCCCACACATGTTACCTTCGTGCGTTTTTTCTGGTCTCATGTACTCTACCCTCGTTAATAGCCAGCGCATGTCGTTGGGCCCACTGTCTGTTTTGTATAGCCTTTCGTCACCTACCCTTTTTTTTCTCTTGCTTTGGTCAGGGATCGTGTGTCATAATTAATTCTTTTTCCCTCGGGTCGCCTCACCGCGTTCGTGGAGGAAGTCGTTGCACGTTGTCTACAACCGTCCAGATCCGGAGCGTTTGCTCTCGCGGGGAGGATGGGGTTCCGGTGCCGGACTCTTCGTCGTCGCGCTAGGCCATGTTGTATATATTCGCTCCAGACCCTTTCTCCCTTCGTTCCGTGCATATCGAGGACGTCGTTTTTGTCGAGCAATGTAACACGAGAACGGTGCATACCCACCCACTCTCAGGCTGTCAATGACTGCACATCCCTTACTCCCTCACTCAGATGGAGCTCGCTCTATATCGTAGAATACATGCATGGTCGTGTCTACGGTTCGTATACGATCAACCAAGACGTGCGGTGCTTGAACTCAGCACCTGAAGCTCTATCTTCACCGTGAGAGACATCTCATTCCGCCTTCGCTTTCATCGTCGCTGACCACGCGGTTCGCCTCGCATCACTCAACCCCCGCGCAGTGCCGTTCCCAGCATCCGCAGCGACAGATGCGGCGGCGGGCTTCCTTGCATCAGTCCGCGCAGTCCGCCCGGAGCTGGCGCGCGGTCGGGAGCTGACGAACGTGTAGAGGAGCGAGCCGAGGAAGACCATGCCGGCGCCGACGCCGAGCTGGGCGTTCCAGCCGTTCCCGAACCACCACACGCTGAAGCAGAGGCTGATCGCCTTGCGCGTCGTGAGCACGAGGTTCGTCGACACGGACGAGACGTGCTGCGTAGTGAGTACCACGATGAGCCGGAGGTCACTGCGTGCGCAGAGCAGGGAGGGAAGCAAGGGAGCGGAGACTCGGACTTACGGAGGTGAGCTGGTTCACGCCAGAGACGCACGCGAGCTGCGTGAGCATGTTGGCGCCGAGGATAGCGTACGGGACGATGCTCGAGAACCTGCCAAAGGTGTTCAACGACTCCGGGGAGAGCCTCGTCGGGTCTGACAGTCCACCAAAGCCGCGCTTGAGGTCGGGTATGAAGAACAGGAAAACGGGTAACGAGAGGGAGTGCTGCCAGCCGGGCTTGAGCGATCGCTTTGCTACAGACACCGACACACCTACAGTATAAAAAACGCCTTCCTTCCAGTGCGGACCGTACGTCGTGTACGTGCGTTCTTGCAAGACACCGAGGATGCCGGTTAGCAGAAGAGAGACGGTGAGCATGACCACGCCTATAGTGTATCTGCCGATGTCCGGTGGGTTCCCCGACGCGTTCGACGTCGATGGACGGGACAAGGTAGCCAAGACGACACCTGCTGATACGAAAGCCACCGCAGCCTACAAAATCTCTCAGTGTATAATACACATAGAACGATGTGTTGCGACATACGACTTGAGCAAAGGAATACCGCTTCTTAAGTACGAGGTATCCGAGTAACATCGACACGGCAAGACCTATCAAATGTTGAGCGATGTCTTCGTGCGAGCGAGGAGACGAGAATCTTACCGGCAGAGCGGAAGATGATCTGGACTGTGAGCGGGACGGAGAAGGCATACACCCAATTATTGAGCAAGGATCCTGACGTCAGGACCAGTACTTGCAGAGCCCATTTTTGAAGAGGTACATGGCGGGGCTTCAGCTTTGGGATGAAACTTCCCTGCTTGAAAACAAGAAACGAGGGGAGCGACTGGGAAGTGATGAAGAGCATCTGCGAGAACGTCAGAGTCGTTCCTATGTCCGGCAGGTGAGTCGACGAGTCCCCGCTAGAGTCATGTGCAACCCCACCGATATGCGCATCCATCTTCAGCAACTGTTCAAAAGACCAAACGTTGCTGGAAGGTTCACACCGTTCAGCACACAGTCTCTTCTATGAGGAGGTGATCGAGCTCACTAACGCGCAACATCCTCCAAATACGAGACTCAAGATGAGGGTATAGTCCACGATCGACAGCGCCACGGCATGCCCGACTGCCTTGCCCTCCACCGTCTCTTTCGCGCCTCCATTAGGAAGCGAGTTCTCCGGCTTGACAACTTTTTCTGGAGGACCACTCTCTTTGGCTTGCCTATGAAGCGCACCGCCCCTCGAGGACCGTTTTCTGGCAGGCATGCTTCGAGGATTCCAACGGCTGAAAGGAGAAAGAGCAGTAGCCCGGGCAAGTGCAGCAAGGACGCATTGAGCGGGTGGTCTCCAAATAAGAGGAGTATCCGCGCCCAGGAAGGGCCACGTAGTACGGGAGCGAGCGTGGGCGGCGACGGAGGTACCAGCGACCGGGAGACTCAAGAGGCACTGGCAGATCGCGGTCGCTGTGGGAGGCTCAGCCACCGACGCGGCATCCGCGGACCGCCCGGCAACCGTTGACAAGCGCCCTGCAACCCTGCAACGCGGTCACGTGGGCGTCCGCTCCCTCGCGACTCGAGTGTACGACATCATTCAAGTTGTCCGTACTACTGTAAGTAGTACTACCTCCCGACAACAACGTTCATTGACCAGGACTTCCAGTGGCCGCGAGGAAACCAAGCACTTAGGTCTTGAAGCTTGAAGCTTGAAGCGTCATCATTTGATCTCGTGATATCTGAAGAGGGCTGTCTCACAGGTGAAATTCACACTTGATGGAGCGCCTGGAGCGACCTCTCTGAACACAGCCATCCAAGCTGTCTGTGAGGCAAGTACAAGTACACCCCGTGTTGCTTGTCAAGCGATATCCTGCACAACGGTCTTCATCTTCACCACGGCGGCGTATCTGATTCTTGTTGGGCAGCAGCGCAGAGCTCGCCTATGGGGATGAGCGGCACTTATCCTTCGAGGATCGGTGCGAGGAGGCAAACAAGACCCAGTGGCTACAGTGAGTTGGCCCGGATGGTAGACCCGGACTGTTGGGACGATTAACCGTGGACATGACAGACGGATGCCAACGTTCTGCGGATGCAAGGCCACACAGCCGCTTGATGACAGCAGGTCTCAACACGCTACGCGTACCGCATATACATGTCTGATTAGTAGATTCGGGATGATTGCAAGGTATCAAAGCAGCAAAGCATGACTATCTATGTCCATCACCCTCTACCATCAGTAAGACCCCCCATTGCACTGTACGCACCCGGTGCCATCTACTGTATGAGGGAGCGCCAACTCACGCGCGCATCCCGCGCTCAGCGCAGGCCCCGCCTGCACCTATCATCCACCGCCTACCCGCACCCACCACCGGCGCTCAGAACCTGTCCCCGCCCGGCCGGAGGCTGCGTGACGGCGAGCGCGCGATCATGTCCACGTCGAGATAGCCCGCGTTGCCCAGCGTGTCGCGCGTGCCCTGCCTGCTGCGCCCAGGCGAGCGAGGCGAACGTGGCGACAGCGGGCCGAAGCGGGGCGACTGCAGCTGGGGTATACCGCCGCCGCCGCCGCCGCCGCCACCGCCGAAGCTGACGCCGCGAGGGAGGATGACAGGCTGGATCGGCTCGGTGTAGCGCAGGTCGAGCTCCTCGAGGACCTGCTTGAGGTAGCGCATGAACGCGGTGCGGCGCACCCAGCGGCCGCCCCAGTCCTGCCAGTTCGGGCGATGCTCCATCGCGATCACGAGGTGGATCGCGTTTTGGTACTCCATCTTGTCAATGTTCACGAGCACGCCCGACCACTCGCGGCTGTGCTCGTTCATGTACGCCTGCAGCCGCTGCCGCAGCTGCTCGAGCGACTCCAGCGGCGTGTCGTACGCGACTACGAGCGTGGTCGACTCCCACATCGAGCTGCTCCGGCGCAGGTTGTGCACGAGCTTCGCGCTCGCAAGGAGCGAGTTGGGCGCGATGATTTCCATGCCGTCCACTCGACGGAACGTGGTCGAGAACAGACCGAACTCTCGTACAAATAACACCTAGATGCGGGCCGTCAGAGACCGCGATAGCTATCAAATGGCGATATGACATACCTGGTCGTCGATCATGACCAAGTCTCCCACATCGAACACATGCGTCGAGAAAATGAAGATGAGCTGCGAGTGAACCAGGATCAGGCTCAGAGACATCGCAAATGTCACGAAGCACGTACCGACTCGAATAGCGTCTGCGCCGAGTGTCCGAAGATGAACGAGAACCCGACAATGATGGTCGCGAGTGGTACGAGCGATGCAATGGTATTGTTGCGATTGAAGATGAGCAAGCAGATGAACATGAGGATCAGTAGCACGACCGAGAGCATCACAGCGTCAAGCTTCGCAACCGCCGAACCGACGTCCTACAGATGGTACTCCGCTCAGCATCGCAGACTCGACACTCGGCATCCGGGACTTACCTTCAAGCTTGCGGTGAGAGCCTTCCGCTCACGATAGATGCGCCGGACAGCTTCGCGCATTTCCCTTTTCGAAATATCGCCGTTTCCGTCTTTGTCAAACAGTGCGAACGCCGCGTGCTATGGAGATGTCAACGCTTCGACCGACCGAAGAGACAGACCGCAGACCTACCGCGTCCGCAACCGTAGGAAAGTACGGATAGAAATCTACACGATTGGTTAGCATGGCGCGCCAGCTGCCATCCACTAACAAACACGACGACTCACCCTCGACAATCAGATGCTGCCTAGGTGGGTGTACGTCGCTCAGCGCGCTGAACAGCTTCCTCGCCAACTTGCCCGCGCTCTCCAGGCTCCCAAACTGATTCTGCGTGACGTGCTCAAGCGCGCCGCCGAGCTGGTCGACAATCACCGCCGCAACGACGTTCCGCCGTTGGCGCTTGTGCCTCCGCTTCGTCTCCTTCTTCTCCTTGAGCGTCGAAGACGCGCCCGATCCGAACCTCCATCCCGATTCCTTGCTGCGCGCGTTCCCGTTCCCGGTCCCGTTCGCCTTCTCGTTAGGAGAAGCGGTCGTTCGCTCCGGGGAGTTCATGCGGCTCCGCCGACCGACCATGCCAAGCACGTCCAGGCTCCCACCGCCCGAGCGGTGCCCTTTTTGCGACTTGGAAGGCGTACGCTTCGGCGCCGGCTGGGCATTCGAGAGGCGGTCGAGTGCGCGCAGGCCGAGTTGATTCTCTGTGATGCGGTCTGCGAGGGCCTTCCTGTGGAAGTTGATCGCGACGTAGCGCAAGAAGGCCTTCTCCGCGAGCAGTAGCAGTCCTGCAGAGAACAGCGCCTAGAGACGAGCATCAATCACACGACCGTGCTAAACAGGACCGCAAGCAGAGCGAGGGGAAAGGGACGCACCTGCATGACGCGGTTGATGATGACCCAGTACGATCCGGGGGGCTGGTACGTCGAGCGGATCACCGAGAGCGCGATCCACATCCACGAGATGTCGAGCGCGAGTTTGAGCCAGCCGCGCACGGCGGCGATGAGCTGCGCACGACCACGTTAGAATGCATGCGCGCGTACGCCGCACTCGGACAGGCGCTGCTCACCTCGATGGAGACCCGGGCACGCTCAACTTTGTAGCTCGTGAGGCGCAGCACGACCAGCACGAGATGGGGAATGGCGTCGACGACGATGTACGTCACGACGCCTGCGGCCCAGGTGATGGCGAGCCAGAGCGACCAAGCGTGAACTTGGGCCTTGACGACGCTGGTGCTGAAGCGGAGGTTGACGACGAGGAGCGGGGTGATGAGGATGGCCGCGCCGATGCAGCCGATGAGGAGTGCGCGGAGGAAGCGCGGGAGCTTGAGGAAGGCGCGGTAGAGGGCGTGGCCGCGTCTGGCCTTGATGGAGGCGGCTATCTGCTGGGACTTTGCATCGTCCTCTGCCTCCCAGTCGAACTCGTCCTCGGAGTCGGTATCTGTCGTGGTCGAGCTTGACAAATTTGAGTCCTTGTCGTCGTGGTCATCTGGCTTGACGAGCTTGTCGCGGTCGATCTTTTCGGAGGGCGGGTGTACGATGTCTGGGACTACTCTTTCGTGGAACGGGCGCGGGTCTTCCTTTTGGTCGATGATGGTCAAGTCGATCTCCTCTTCCGGCTGGCGTGAGGTGGGCATGGCATTAAGAGCAGAGTGTGCCTAAGGAGTGTGATGCCTAGACGAGGACGTGGTGGTTGTGGTGGACGGAGCTTTGACGTGGTGGTGGACGGCAGGAGGGAAGAGCTAGAATAAGCGAGTCCGAGGCGGTCGCGGCCTTGGCGGACTGCAGTGGGAAGTGGAGGTGAAGGAGAGGGAGAGGGCGAGGGAGGGCGTGTTTCTGGAGCGATGCCATCGCTCGCCAACTGGCCGAGGGAAGTTTGTCGAACAAGCGGATGTTCCACCTCTGCGCGCGCCGGCGGCCTCGCTCATTCCGAGCACTTGACAAGTTCAGCCACCAGGCCCGTGTTTTTTCTTTTCCCTTTTTGCTCTCCGTGGGTGTTGCAGCTCTGCGGGTGGTGTTGGCAATTATGGTCTGCACCCCCGTTCCTCGCTCTCGGCACCCATCCTTCTGCCGCACGTCGCTGGTGGCGCTGGGGCGCAAAAAATGCTGCCCTCTTGTCGTCCGAGTCTCGTGCCGCTGCAACTCGCATCGACTTGGTCTCCCCGACAAGAACGCATCTCTCTGCACAGGAGTGGGGCGGTGCACTTGCTCACCCGTCAGACATGCATCTACCATATTTCGACAGTCAAGCGGATGATGATCAAACGTACAGTAACGCTGCACCGCGGGCTCTCCCAGCCGCCCGCGTTCAATTTCCCACTCGAGCGGTGATGTCATCCCGTCCGCTTCCGGAAGCCCGCTCTCTGTCCGCTCTCGCTACAACACTGGCTGCGCGCGGAATCCATTCTTCACGTTGCGAGTCAGTGGCAGTACCCCGTTCGTAACAGCTCCATGAATATTATCATCATATGCGACGCCAGCGGGTTTTGCCACATCCTAGTGTACTTGTATGTTCCGCTGTTCGTTTCTAACACACTCGTTTCCAAGAAAGCCGTATCTATTTCTGCTTCTCATTTCCCACTCCCACATTCATTTCATGCCAGGCCCGCCTCCGCCGCGAGCGAGTGGAACGAACTCTGCTTGTTCGCCAGCAGGTGCTTCGGCGTGTCGAACTCGACCACCTAAACATAGAACGGAATGACAGCACCCCATTAGATCGCCATCTCCACCTCGAAACCGTCATGCTACAGTAAACACTCACCCTCCCGGCATCAAGCACGAGCACCCGGTCCGATTCGAGGATCGTGTTCACCCGATGCCTGTATCAGACGCAAACGTAAGCGCAGTCAGCCACAAGCGCCCACAACCACAGCTAGCAAGTCGTCAGCTCGATGAAGTGTACTCACGCGATGGTGAGCATCGTGACGTGGGCGAATTGCGGCCCTCGAATGATCTCCTGTATCGCCCGGTCGGTGTCGAGGTCCACGGCGGACGTCGCTGTATATGACAAACGTCGTCAGCTCAGAAGTCAAAGCGTCTTCGTCCGTATCACAATGACGTACCTTCGTCGAGCACTAGGATTTTGGACTTGCGCAAGAGCGCTCTCGCGAAGCACAGCAGCTGCCGCTGACCAGCAGAAAGCGACGAACCGCCTTCCCTCACCGCCGCATCCAGCCCTCCCGGCAACGTCTCCACGAACGACTTCAGACGCGTCTGTCGAGACACCAGACAAGTCAGTATACCTCAAGTCGGCCTCTAGGCGTCGTGTCCACACACCTGCTCAAGCGCAACCCAGATCTCTGCATCGCTCGACGCGCCGGTGGGGTCGATGTTCTCGCGGATCGTACCCTCGAATAGGTCAGGGCTCTGCGGCACGATAGAAATGGCCGACCGAACTGCGCATGGGCGGAGCGACCGTCAGATGGACTACACACACTCGCGGGGCACGGATACGCGGGAGAAGGACGACACTCACGATCGTGCAAGCCGACCTTGGTGATGTCGACGCCGTCGATGTAGATCGTGCCGGACGCGGGCTCGATGATCCTGAACAGGGAAAGCAGGAGCTGCATGCCACCAGAATCAGCCCCCAACTCGGCCGGTAGACGTGAAGTACAGAGGAGACGCACGGAAGACTTCCCGGATCCTGTCCGACCGACGATGCCGACCTTTTCGTTCGCGTTCTGACATGTGGAGCGCATCAGCACCGACAGCGCTACAGCAGATGCGCAATTCCTTTCGGGAGCACTCACGATCTTCACGTTGATATCCTTGAGCACTAAATCGAGTTCCGGGCGGTAGCGCGCCGAGTATTGCCTGCGCAAAACAAGGTCACGTCTGACTTCATTATGATGCAAGTAAAGATCACTTCGCACCTAAACTCAACCTCGCCCTTTGACGGCCAATCCTCCGGTACAGTTCCCGGCACCTCCCAAGGGGCCTCAGGCGGAAGCTCGATGTAGTGCAGGATACGCTCGACGCTGACGATGTTCTGCTCGACCTCGCTCGCGGAACGTACCAACCAGTTCTACAAGCTCATAAGAGTCTGAATCGGCTCGAAGAACTGTTAAGACTCACCAGGGATCCGGTCGTGTTCAGTGCATAGGAGAGCACAAAGCCGACCAACCCGGCGTCCACGCCAGTCGTCACGAGCGCGACGATCGATAGAACAGCCGCAATGAAGATGATCGTCGATCCGACAAATTCAAGGCGCACAGCAAGCCAGCGGTTCACCGAGATGCTGTGCGCCCCGTTCGAACGTCAGCCATATCCTCAACAGAGCGGTACAGAAACAGCGACGAACCTGGGAAGGTAGCATATTTGGTTCCGGTCGACACGCCGCTCGTTGTTCGCTACGAAGAGATGCTGCTGGCCAAAGGCACGGATAGTAGACAGGCCGTTGAGCGATTCGGAGAACCAAGCGAAGATGGGCGAGCGCGACACAGCATCTAGACGCTTGAGCTCCCGTGAGGTGGCCAGGTAGTAGCTGCACAATTGACATCAACTGGTCGTTCAAAGCAAAAGGATGAAGACTCTTACACCATCACGCGGATGTAGAACCATGCAAGTGGGGGCACGGCGATCAACTGAGCAAGCAAGCTTGTGGTGAGATTCAGGAAAAGCAGCATCAGCGACGACTTACGAAGAGCGGGAAGCTGTACCCGATAACGACGACGATCATCGCCGTTACACAAAGCGTCCTGACAGAGTTTTGAATGACCTATGTGGGCTCAGTAGGTATTGCGTGTCCTTTGAACGACAGGAACACATACTCGTGCCAAAATCATATCGACGACGTAGGTATCGCGGGAGAACAGGTTCAAGATTCTGAAATGGAGCTTGCTGTCAGTACTTCTCTAAGAACCACAGATCGTGAACACCTACCGTCCAGTAGGCGTGAGCTCGAAGAACGAGAGCGGTGCGTGCATGATAGCATCCAACATCTGCACCTAGCAGTCAGCACACCACACAACGTTCCTCCCCACAGCACCGAGGTACAAAACGCACCGCATCGTGCAACCTCCTCGCGCTCCTCACCGAGCACAACACCCAGATCAGCACCGCCGCGATGGCGCCCAACAAAGTCGAAGACAGCGAGAACAGCCCGTATCCCAACAGATACACGCCCGCGCCGGCGTTGTCGCCCGCCTCCCTGTTGTGCTCTCCCCACGCGCGGAGCGTGTTGTTGCCCAGAAGCGACGCGATCTGCTGCAAGATCGTCGCGACGACGAACGCGGCAAATCCTGCCTTGGAAGCAGCCTCGACGTAGCGCATATACACTTCGCGCTTCACGCGGCCTTGTTCGATGTGCTCCTTCGTCGGTCCGTCAGATCCGGTCTTGATGGGGAGCGCGTCCTCGAGGATGGCCTTGCCAAACGACTTGCGTCGAATGAGGGTCTTGTCAACGCTCTGGAGCTTCTCCTCGGTCAGGTCTTGGTTAGACTCGACCGCGGTGTCTCCCTCCGAAGATGGCGTCGCCGACAGCCCAGTGATGAAAGGAGTAGACATGCCAGAGGTCAACGAAGCCGTTAGGTTGCCATGGCCCTTGCTGCAGACCGACACGCATGAGCCCTGCTATAGTGAACGCGGGCAAAAGACACCTACATCAACTTGTGCAGCTTCGTGTGCGGGTTGCTGACGAGTTCAGCGTAGGATCCGCATTCCAGGATCACGCCACGGCGCATGTACAGCACTTGATTGAACTGTTTCAAGAAGTGGATGCTGTTCGTAACGACAATGCGTGCCTTCGTCGCCAGGAGCCCATTAGGCCCAATGACATGATCTATTCCAGGCAAGGTTATAGAAATATCGATAACAGGAGTATCCTTGGTCGCTTACCAAAGACGTGCTTCGCTACGTGGGAGTCAAGCGCAGCGAGGACATCATCGAGCATTACTCTGAGACGGACGTTGAGACTTTTTGTTAACCGCGCGAGAAGGAAGTGAGATGCGTACATGTCAGCTCTAGCGTAAACAGCACGGGCTAAGGCAACCCGAGCGCGCTGGCCTCCACTCAACTGCACTGAACTGTCAGCATGTTATCTGCCAGATGGACGCATGCGGAGGCTTACAGTGATTCCTGAGCGCCGAAACCGTCAGTGAGAATTATCACGCTAGCACTCAAAGACGCGGTTACGGACCTTTCTCTCCGACCTCCGTCATGTCGCCATTAGGAAGCAATGCCAGATCCGGACGCAAAGCGCACGCTGCAAAAAGTCGACGTCAAGCAGAGCCTCCAATGCGGTGCAAGGGAGGACTTACCGTCCAATACGAGATTGTAGAACTCTTCGTCGTACTTATGCGAGAATAGGATATTGTCTCTAATCGTGGCGCTCATGATCCTGCACACGTACGTCAGACATAGTCTGCTCTGAAGCGAAACTTGAATCAGACAGACCAAGGGTTCTGAGGAGCGTAAGAGATAGAGCCGAAAACCTTGACCTCCCCGTCTGTGCGCAGCATCTCACCGATTATCGCAGATAGCAAGCTCGTCTGCGAAACCTAATGAGACTCGAAAAGCGCTCTGCGATGCAATAGAGATGTACCTTGCCAGCGCCGACACGCCCAAGGACACCAACCAATTCACCCTTGCGCACAGTCAAGTTGATATCCTCTAGCGTCGGAGAAGGGGAGTCCTTGTTCCACCGGAACTCGCCGTTGGTGACGGACAACACGACGTCGCCAAGCTCGGCGCTCTCCTTGGAGACAGTCTGGCGCACGTCGGGCTGCAGCTCGTCTGAATTGAAGAACGCCGAGAGCCGCTTTACGGATACCATCGCCTCGATGACGTTGGAAGTGACCATGCTGAACTGGAGGTCGTAGGGAGGTCAGTTCAGCGGAGGGAGACATTCTCGAGACGGAAGCCTCACCATGTTGAGGGGGAATTGGAGTAGCATGTACAAAGAGATGGCAGGGAATATCTTGTCGGCAGTCAAAGGAACGTCAGATGTGTATGCAGCGACTGCGAACGAGCTGAATGCAACGAGCACTGGGCAATGACCTTGAGCATACGCCAGAAGTCTACAATGGAATTCAAACACTAACGCGGAATGCCGCTCCACAGCGACGTGTTCAAAGACTATCGGATGTCAGTTTGAACACTTATGGTGATAAGACGAGTCTGCGTACAGTAACAATACCAATTTTCCTGAGCATCTTCAGTTCCTGATTATTCCTGACATCGGAAACCCAGCGAATGAAGGCATTCTCCCATGCGTAGAGCTTGATGCTGTTCCCACACAGTCAGCACATAAAGCCCCATATTGAGGGAATAACTGACCTGCGGATGTTCGCAAGCAGGTCTGACATCAACCGCGTCCGCTTGTCTCTGTTCTTCATCTGCTGCTCTTGAAGTCTCTTCAGCAGTCGCGCGATGAGCGTGTTCAAAGGGATGGACACAATCATAATAGCGACTCCGACAAAAGCAGGCCAGCCCAGGATGTTATGAAGCGAGATGAAGGCAAGCGTGATCTGCATCCGAGCCCTGAGCACAATCGATAACAGGCGCAAGAGGGAGCAAGCGTACCTGGAAGGGCCCAGAGATAGAGATCAGACCGTATGTGCACAGATCCTGGAGACGCATCGCGTCTACAGACATCAGGTTGACGATGTCCCCAGATGCGCTACTGCGGCCATCGTTGGAGAGCACCAGGGCTTTCTGGTAGATGGCGGTGATGAGCCCGGAACGAACTCTCATACCAGTCTCGAAACAGTGCTGGAAGTACTGCGATACGCCACCATGTCAGGCGCGTCCAAGACTTACGATGGCGGCTGTAATACGTACCTGGTGCAAGATGACCGTTTGAATCAAAGAAGCCCCGAACATGATTGCGGCAATGGCGAACCCTTCGACCGCAGTCGGAGGGTCGCGGTCAGAGTCCCTGGCTGTCTGATAGGTCGAGATGTATGACAGAAGCCAGCGCAAAAGCTGTGGTTGCAGGAACGCCAGGCAGTCCTGGATGATTTTGAGACCAAGTGCGAAGGCATACGGTCCACCGTAGGCGACAAATAAAGCCATCCAAAGCGACGAACTGGGAGGTGATATTGAATTTCAAGCCTAGGGAACGGCTTATCTCATACGCACTGTTTCTTCATGGCCCTCTTGAGTTTCTCCCCTAGCGAACCAGCCTCGTCTTGGGGGACCAGGGCTGGGAGGTCGTCCTCGGTGATGTATTCGGACGCGCCTTTCTTCATGAGCGTATCCATCCATGAGAAGCTCCATCTACTGAAGATGTTTGCAGTGAGTAGCGGACTCTCTACATGTCCCTTGACAAATTGTTCGGGACGATCCTCCTCCGTGAACTCTGGTCCAAGGCATTCTAGAGCAAAGGCAGCAAGTCCAAGGAGCGTGACGGCGCCTCTAATGATGGCCACAGGAAGGAATCCAACCGGAGAGACGGTAAGGCTAGTCCGCGCCCAGACAATTATAGCAATGGCATACAATGGCCAGAACAGAAGAATGAGGGACGAGGATATGCGCGTCCGCAGATGGTTCAGGTAGACAAGGAACGGCGAGATGAACAACGCGGCGATTTCCAAGACATATGACCCGATGAAGACGACAGGCCTGCGGGTAACGAGAATGAGAATGAAGTTGGCGCAGCTCGTCGCGCACGCGAGAGAGAGCAAGATCTAGCGATGGGACGTGAGAACGCTGTTCGCGCATGTTTATCGGCGGATGATCTCACCAGCTTCGCGCGCAACACCCACAGACTTTTCCTGCTTCTTTCGCGGACCTCGCAAGAACGGATCGCCCAACATGACGCGGCGGCAGCGAGGATAAAAACGATGAGCAGCGGGGATAGAACGGCGCCCTCTTCGAAGCAGGGGGTCAGGTCGAATGGACGTATGCGAGAAGCTGGACGCCACCCCTCGGGGTCACCGCGACATGTCAGCAGCGTCGACATTGGGTGTGAGAGAGGATCGCGACAGCGAGCACGCAGAGAGCGTCGACGATGGCGTGAGTGTGGATCAGGACTAGCGTCCGGCGTTCGTCCCGTCTGCGCACTTTAACGCTTTCCTCCTCAGCTGCGGGTGACTAAAAACGTCATCGTCTGCCACATCTTCTCCGAGATTCTCGGACTTTGTCCTGGGCCAGTCCCTCGCGCTCAGCTACCTACCGTACCGTACAGAACGACCACCATCTCGCCTCCACATTCGACACCGCGCCAAGAGCTGCAACTTTTTTGGGATTCGATTTGTCCTCAAGGATTTACGCAATCGACAGTCAGCGTTCCTCGGCAAGTACTATCCTGTGTATAGTTCGGGCGACTATGAGCTAAGTCCGAACCCGACCGGCACGATTCCAAAAGAGAGCGATTTTGTTTCAGAGATGCTGAGGTGACGAACTCTCTGGCTCGAATATCACGCACTTCTAGAGAGACTATGTTACAACCATTTTATTCTTACACCACTCAGCCATCTCGCTTACAACCACATGGCTCCTTTGATAGCCTGCATGAGCGTTGCTCATTCAGCCTCAAAGAGGGCTTGGGCCGCCGCACAGAGCAATCATACTGAAGTGCATGCTCGCTGTATGAGCAACGTACGTGTTCCGCACGAACTTCGCCACGTCCTGATGCCCCCAGAGCCCCATGTGAGTGGCAGCTAGACTCCTCAAGTTCATGGACTGGACCAACGTACCTTCAAGAAGTCCTTGGACGGACCGCGGTCAAGTGGACCTACCCGGCGACCGTCGAGCTCAATCAATCGCATCCCGTCTGGAGTGACAGGCGTGCCAGTCTCCCTGGCGGGCGGAGCGGGTGCTTGGACGAAGCAGGTGAAGTGAAGGTCGGTGTCCAGATCCGTCGGTACCGCCGTCTGGCCGCTGGAAGCCGCTTCTGCATGGATGTTGGCAAAGAGAGGAGTCGTCTCGAGGATTTTGGCACGATCCTCAGGTGTCTTGTCTGGACAGAAAATTTAGTTGAGTTGCCGCTAAGCCATGCCAGGAATGTAGGACCATACCTTTGCAGATATCGATGAACTTCTCGATAGGGCTTTCGGGCGCGAACGTCACATCTGACTAACAGTCCAGAACGGAGTTAACTGCTTGCATCAATCTGGAACTCAAGTCGGACCCACGTTGATGAGCGCATGAAGCAGCGCCATGGTCCCACAGGCGTTCGAGATCTGTTAGTGTCAGGCTCAGACCCCAAGTGGGTCAGCGAGAATGGGCAGTCCGCACTGTCTGCTTCATCCAGAAGATAGTAGGGTCAATCGGGTGCTGACCCTCAGCGGCGATTCGTGCATCCTCCTCTCGCCGTTTCTGTTCATACGGCTCTGTGATCGGGAAGAGCAAGATGACTGCCTTGACTGGCTGGGTGACCATAGACAGAAGCTATATCAGAGGAGATGCATGATCAGCCGAGCTTCTGTAGAACTCCCGAAAAATTCAGGTTAGAACTGCAACCCACCTCATTGTCGAGACCATAGATATCCTCGAAATGAGCTTGGCTTTCGACCAGACCGGCTGCGACTGCCCACTGTTGCAATTCACCACGTTAACTCTGTCTCTCACTCCTGGCCTTTCGATATTCCAGACATGATGGACATGCCTTAGTCAGGACCTAGTTGACGGCTAAAGTTGAGCTAGGTGTGACATGACGGTGAGGAAGTCGAAGTAGCATGCCTCCGGATTGCTCTCGAGTGGAATCCAAGGACCACCGCCAGAGCTGCTATCGGCTTTTGTCTCGGACATCCTGCGAGGCCCTATGCAGAATTGGCGTGAAGTAGTGGTCCAATGTAAGAAGAAATCGCGGCAGTGCTGTTACAGCTTCGAGTTCGTCCACCGGGTCGATCAGTCTTGCGCGCGTGAACGCCTCACGTTGCCTGTGCTGTATCGGCAAAGAGATCTCCAGTACGTCATCGATACTACGCCATTTACCTACTCTCGTCAGAATGGCCACATCCAGCTGCTGTAACCTTGCGCGCGGCCGGCACCTTTTTTACACTCTCAACGTCCGCGAACTATACTTGCTGTATGTCTCTTCAAGGTGGGGAAAACCGGAGCAAATCGGTCCGAACGCCTATAGTGTAGCGCAAGTCTTTCCGTGCAATGCAGCATGAGCTCTATTTGATACAGCTTCTACGACTATCGTACAATACTTTTCCCCATGTTTGCAAACTGCGCAGGCATTATGATGCTTTAGCCTCTCCCTCCTTCACTTGCGATGAATCCTTTGACAGATCCGCCTTCCCCACGTCCGACTTTGACTTGTCCTGCTGAGCATCCGCCTCGTAGCCCTCCACCTTCATATCGTTCAATCCGAGCTCCTCGTTCTGCTCCCACGTCCGATCGTACATCTCGATCGTCATGTTCGGATCCGGATCAGGCGCGTAGATGTTCTGCAGATATGAGTTCGCGAGCGGGTCGTCGAGGATGAGGGTGAAGGGATGCTCGACGTTCTTTACGGCCTTGAGTTTCTTTAGGAACTCTTCGAATGCGTCCTTGTCGCGCCTAGCATCACCTGACGCGAAGACTTTCTCCGAGAGCTCCTCGTAGATCTGGTCGAGGATGCCCTCGAGTGTCGTGAAGCGACCGCCAAGTGTTCCGGCCTGGAGAACAAGTTCGATCTCGGGGATGCTCATGCCGCAAGACTCACTCTGCCGAAGATATAAGCATCCCACCGTGAGGTGAGAGTATGGAATGTACGCACCTTCAGGATATCACGACTAAGATCCTCGCGATCCTCGACCTTCAACGTGATGCGTTTGCCTTGAGGTGATATCGCGCCTCCAGACTTGACTTCATTGTCACGGTAGCCGCACTTGTCGCAGTTCGTCGACATGATCAGCACATCCTGCAGAGAGCTCTATCAGCAACATGTGCTATGCGTCCGGGATAACACCCTACGAACCTTGAAGTATGGGATGTTGACCTTCTTTATGTTGGTGTTGCACGCGTGCCCGCAACTTGAGCACGTACCCGGGAACGTGAAGACCTCCTCATTCTCATTCAACGGCTCCTCTGCATCGCCCTCTTTCTGTTCCCCAGACTGGCCCTCGGCATCACCCTCGGTAGCAGGCTCGTCGGGCGCAATGAGGCCGAGGGCGATGTTCTGCTCGCGCGTCCGGTGATAGGTCCGCAAGTTCCATTTGGGATCGGCCATGCTTCCGACGAACTCGATAAACGAGTTGCCCGCGGGGTCGTCCAGGCGCACGGTGAACGGCTGCATAGGCGTGTCCATCTCCGATGCGCGCTTGGAAGTCTTTACCTCCCCCGTCGCGTCCTCATCCGCGATCTCCTCCTCTTCGTCCTCGCCCACGACCTCTCTACACCGCGCCAGGATGCTCTCTATCTTCTCATACGCGGCCGGGTTCTCGACGCGACGGAGAGGTTGATCGGCGCTTAGATCGGTAATGATGTCACGGATGAGGCCCTCGATAGTCGTGAGCTGACCGCGTCCGGGCGGAATAGTCAGCTCAAACTCGGGTATCTCGACCGTGCAAGTGTTCGACTTCACGAGCTGACGGTCGAGATCTTCACGTCCAAGCACGCGAACGGTGTAGACAGTACCCTCCGCTGTAATGGCATATCCAGATGAGCGCTCCGAGTGAGTGAGATGTAGGATGGAAAATACTCACGTCGGATGGTCCCTGCTGACTGCACTTCATTATTCTCAAATCCACAATGCTCGCAGCGGAATGACATGACGATAACCTCCCGGAAGTACGGGATCGATGTCAAGAGTAGCCTCGTAACTCCCTGGCACCCAGCATAGTCAGACACACGCTCGGCCTGTCGAATCCAAACGGCGTACCTGCTGCATGCATCGCATGCACAGAGACTCGATTTCCTGTACAGGTCTCTCCTCGTCGAGAGTGACCTCCACTGTCTGAGCCTCGACTGGGAGGTTCTGTGTCTGGTCGACAACCGACCCGATCGCGGGGAAAAGCTCAGGATTTGTCGACATTACAAGTTATATAGTTGCAAGCGTCTTCAGAGAGAGAAGAGAAATTTAGCGTAGCGTTTGGTCTAGTCGGGAGAGCAGTGTCAAGATGTCCGGTCAGTTTTATAAAGCAAACCTTTGGAGTCAAGCCCATACCAGAGCTTTCGAGACCCGCAGAGCTCGGTGGCTGAAAACGTCCGGACGCGATGTGCGATCGACGGCGATGACAGTGGGATTACATCACGTGGTTCGTGTCTGTAGTTCGAACCCCGCTGAGCGCGTTTTGTGCGTCGTGTTCTTTGTCTCGCGTCCGCCGTTCAGTCCACGATCTCCTCCGAGTCGGGCTCCTTTGTTGCCCAACATGTTCTCCAGCAATTCTTATACGTCCGGCCAGACTGGTGGCGGTGGTCAAGAGCAGCGACCACAGTTTCCCCACTCGCACTCGCACCCGCACCCTGTGCAATTCAGTGGCTCGCCCTTCTCTGTGGCAGGCATGTCAAACCAAACCGCGGGAAGCCCGAGCATCCGGGGTGGGTCGTTGGGTATGAGCATGGGGTCGTCTCTTGGCATGGGCTCCCCGCTCAGTGAAGGATTGGCTCAGTCGAGAAGTCATTATCAACCTGGATACCTCATGGTTAGTGTCCGACGCCGATTTCGACGTGATTGGAACTAACACGTCTTCCTTCGAAAGTCAGCCAGTCAGAGCAGTGTAAGCTCGGAATAGAAGTTTGACCTCGGTTCCCGTACTGATGTCATCGTTTAGTCGTCACCTCCTGGTGGTGCGAGACATGAAGACCCGCCTATGGTCCAAACGAAAGCTAAGCTGAATCACACGTTCTCTGGAGGAGCCATTGCAGACTTTGGCATGGATTCCATGTTCGAGAGTTCGAGGTATGTCGCGTGAGCCTAGTGGATAGACGTACCAAGATTTTAGCTCATACGTATTCAGGCAAAGGCCCCGGCAGACCTTAGCGGATGAAGACGCACCACCAACGGCATCAGTCAACGACCTGATCAATGAAATACCCGAAGTTAACTCAGGCCGCTTCCCTCAGAGGGTGTGTTGGCGAGAATGGACTTGGGAAATGTGAATGTGAACCTTACAACTTCGCATATGCAGCCATCCGCTTTCGATCCTTCGCAAAGCCGGGCTTCCTTATTCAGATCCTCTCATCCGACTACTCCCAAGCCTGCGACACCTTCTCACCAGATCAAAACTCAGCCGCTCTACGTTGTCGTCTTTGGATATCCCCCCGACAGATACAGTGTCACCGTGGAGTATTTCCGGTCTCTAGGAGAGACCACAGAGCCTGAACAAAACTCTGAGATCGTCAACGCTTTTCGCATTGGATATTTGAATCCTGCGGAAGCCGTGCGCGCGGTGCGCAAGAACGGTGAAGTCATCGGTGGTTCCTGGATGGTTGGCGCTAAGTGGGCAGTACGTAACATTACTACGTTTCGCCGTGTTCTTCAGCACCGACAGTTGTCCTACCAGGATCCTGCACAAGCTGAAGCTATCCTTGGTCCATCTCTCGCCCGGAGCACTGCTCAGTCGCCCGAATTCCTTACCGCCAGTCCGGATGTCAACGCGATTTCGTCCTCTTCACCGAACGTCTTCGGGACATCACCTACGGCGCGCATGAGCGTTGACGAGGTTGTCCCTCGCCATGGCACGCCACGGGGTGCGGAGCCTTCCACCCCCGCTGTTGGCACTCCTATCAAGCTCGCACCCTCCACCGCCGCATTCCGCCGCGGAGGATCGAGTGCACCGAGCACAGCGGCTAAAGCGGCCGCTGTTGTTCAGCCGCTACAAAACTTGCCCGCCGCTGCCACTGCCGCTGTCCAACAATCGCCTTCCAAGGGCGTGCTCAGTCAGGTCTCGGATCTTATCTTCGGTTGGTAACGTTCGTACGCCTGTCGCATGATCAGTGTTGCTGTGGGCCGTGATCCTGACCAATGGCAAGCGTCGCACTTGCCTGGCTGACTGTATAGTACATATGTGCATGCTGACACAGGGCCGCCTGACAAACATGGATTCAGCGTGAGCAAGTTGCACTGGATGTGGCTCTGATGAGAACATGCATGGAGAGTACCACCTAACAGACTGCTACGCGGGTCGTCCAGTCTCGGATGGGCGTGTTTCCGCACCTTCGCATGAGTGCATGCCCGTCAGACGATCTTTCCATCCGTACAGTGTGCAGGCCTTGGTATATAGTAAGAAGGGCATTATAGAGCCCATCTCACCACAGTATCTAGGCAGCTTTGAGATTAAGGCGGCCGGCGATGCGTTGAGTACGCCTCGGCATGGAAATCTACTGTACAGTAATGATGACGACGACGATGGCGATGTGAAATCCAAATATGCAGTATGATACACCGGGAATAGGGGGGGCGGGGTTTGGGGTAACGCATGAATACTCAAACCGGCGCACAGGCCGCGAGCGGGTCATCAAATCGTGATACACACAACGACACCCACGCTCCGAGAGACAAAGACGCGGGCGGTTCCGCTCAGTACGCGCAGTACGCGACGCAGAGCAGCGGGAAGCCTGCGTAGAGCCCGAGCCAGAATACGATGTTCCCGAGGAGCTTGTTCCGGCGGATCGCGGGAATGCGGCCGATCGCGATGAGCGGGAGCTGCGCGAGCTGCAGCGCGAAGAGGTAAAACCTGCATGACGCGCACCGAGCGCACAAACTCGTCAGCACAAGAGAACGTTCAGATTGGCCACCACGATGCAGCGAAGCACGGACAGGGAAAAGGGGCGCGCTGTATCGACAGCGGCAAGACAGGGTACGAAAGGCAGCGACGGGCACACGCACCTGATCTTCTTCGTGACGATCGCCATGACGAGCTCATGCGCGGCGGCGGAGAGGAGGAAGGTGACGAACATCGCGCTCTGGCGCGTGAGCTTGTACGAGCTCATCGTCGACGCGTACACGTGCCGCAGCAGGAACGTGTGTACCGGCTTGTTCCACTTGCGCGAGAACTCGTCCCACGACGTCGAGTTCCACCTGCACGACCACGAGTCAGGTTCGACGAGACGCGATCACAGGGGCAAGGAGAGGAAAGGAAAGGGGAAGGACGGACGCACTACGGCATCAAAGCGGGTCAGTGATGTCTGATGTGTGAGGGAGCAACGCGACTCACCCAGTCGTCATAAAACTGTCGGTCGGCGAAGCTGCGAACGTATGAGCCTGTGCTTAACGGGACACTACTTCACGACTCACTAGCTGAGTTCCGCAAAAGCGTTGCATATGCACTCTGCGACACGCCGGAACACGATTAGCCATCCTCTGGCCATCATCGCTGGAACCGCCCGCGACGGGCGACGACGACGCACCGAAGATGATGTAGAACAGGAGCAAGTACGAGATCATGAACGGGAGCGCGAGGTCGAGCAAACTGCGCGCAAACGACTGCTCCTTTGTCGGCGTGAGCGGTATGATGAACGTCTCGACGATCGTGTACAGCAGCGCAAACGTCCCGAAGAACGCGACCGTCTTCTCGAACACGTACAGCGGCCGGATCCGGTCCGTGCGCGGATATTCGAGCTCGTATACCAGCGTCGGCGTCAGCATGTACCACGCAAAGTCCCGCATGGTCACGTTGGCCGGCCAGCGCACGCGCCCCTCCACCGGCCCGGTCAGCTCACTCTCGAGCTCGACGTGCGCCTGCGCAAGCCGCGCGATCTTCTGGGACGGATGGTGGGTAAGGAGCTCGGACGGCGAAGGCGGATCCGTCGCGATCGGGGCGGCTCCGGGCGAAAGCACGCGCGTGCCGGTCGTCTTCACTGCCGACGCGGCGGACGCTGTGCCGTTAGTCTGGGCTGCGGTGCGGGCGGCCAATCGCTGGCGGAGCGTCACTGCTGTGCGGGCGTCGACGTATGATGTCGTGCTCCCCTCGGGCGCGTTCGCGGGGGCGTCTGGAGTGCCCTGGGGAATGGGCGACTCCTGCTGCATCATTACCTCTTCGGCTTTGTGGAGTGCGGCGTCCCAACCGCCTTCCTCCACCGTGGCTTGCTTGAGCTGGGCGAGGACCTTTTGGGCCTGTCGGTGCACGGAGGCGAGCTGACCGTTGGTACTGATGTAGGAGTGCATCTTCATGATCATGGTCTGCGGCATCTGATTCAGGGCAAATGCAATGCTTGGATTGAAACGGGCACGGAGCTCACGAAGGAGTGGAGAGTGAGGAAGCCGGACTGGACCCAGGGCCATTGCCTGTCGGACGTGACGTGACGTAGGTTTAGTCTAAATATGCCGATGAGTCAAGCAGGAGAACGCACCGGTTGAATGTCCATATGATGGCTGTGGCAAGCACGAATGTCTGCCAGAGGTGCTGGATGAGGACGCCGGTCCAGTTGTAGCGTATCCAGCCGTTGACGATGGCCTTGACGAAAGGGACGCATAGACCGGTGCTGAGGACGAGGACGGCGTCGGAGATGGCGAGGGTTACCGCGTGGCGGGAGAACATGGATGCGAACTGAAAGTCGAGGGGGTATCCGCTTGTTTCGATGGAACGGACATAGGTGCGCACGGCGAAGAGGAAGAGGGAGATCCAGAAGAGGGTGAAGAAGCCGCGGAACTCGTTTGAAGTGGTGGATTCGTTTGAGATGTCGAAGAAGGACTTGCGGGGTGCGAAGGTGACCATGGCACGGAGCTTGTTGGAGGAGGAGCGGTAGGGGCGGGAGACGTAAAGAGTGCCCTCTGCGGCGAGGGTGTTGTGCTGCTCAGCAGCGGGGGCTGAGCCATTTGGGTGGGAAGGAATGGGCATCTGGTCAAGCGCAGCAGTGCTGGTGGTGGTGGTGGTGGTGGTAGCCTTGGCTCCGATGGTCGCAGAAGCAGGCGTGTGCGCGTGAGCAGAGGCTGATGCCGCGGACGGGACGGACATGGTGGCGTAAGAAACACAGAAGTAGCAGCGAGACGACGCGAGTGCGCGTCAGGCGAAACGCGAGCCGCACATATAAGGAGGCCACCTGCCCAATCCGTCGACGTCATCGGCTCATCTTCCGACGTCCTCGGCCAGCGTCTGACACAGCCATCGCTACTCATCCTCCTCCTTCCTACGCGATCCCAGTCCGACATCGCATCCGGGACTGCCTCCCCCTTCTCACTCTCCGGCCTGCGTCGCGTCCCGCGAATCCCGCCGGCATCGGTACAGTGTTGTACATCCGTCCATCATCCATGTCAGACCTCTTCATCTCTGGGCGCCGTGCTAACGCCTACCTCATCACTCGGCACTCGACCTCTCTTCAGCGCTCCTGTACCAGACCGTCGCATCTGCATCTGTAACGTCGGACCAGATCGTCTCACCCAGCTGACGAGGCACTGCATAAGCACTTCGTTCACATAAGCTGCAATCGACCAACAGCTCCTGTGTCACAGTACTACTACCAACTTCTCTGACACATTCGCCAAACCTCTCACTCAGCCGTCCCTATCCGTTAGCCAGGTCTAGCCCCACATAAGTCGATCCCGCTTCACAGCTTCTCGTCCAACGAATGTACTGTACAGTGTACGCACCACCGAATCTCCGGATGTGCGCCAACCGTATCCCGGAAGTTCCCCTACGTTTTGCGTGAGAGTATAACTCTCAGAGCAACGGTAGCGTCGCGGACATGACGGAGAGCGCCAAACGCCCAACTTTGCATGAGGCATCCCGTAGAAAGCAGACCACCGCGTAAACACATCAGTGAGAACACAGCCCCGCCCGCCGCGCGAACGTCGCAAACGCCATCCGCGGATCCTCGTCCTCCTCTTGCGCCCTGCGTGTCCGCAAGCACTTTCACTCATCTGCGTCTGCGGCAAACCAAAAACACGTGGCCGTACGCACCGACGCTTCATCTCGCTCCTCCACGTCACCTCCCGCAACGGCGGGCTGCGCACCGTCGCGCCGACCATCGCGAGCAGCAGCGACGCCAAGGCCTCCAGCACGATCTGCCAGCGAGGCCGCTGCATCAGCACTTCTCCCTATTCGAGCACACTGGACGCTCACATCGTTGGGGAGCGAGCCCTCGGGGCGTCCCAGGGCTTTCAGATGCGACAGGTCTGCATCGGTGAGGGTGAGGGTGAGCATGCGGCTGATGATGGCCGTGGGTGCATAGGGTGCGATGGGGCGACTTACGTTCGTATGTCGAGTATGCGGCTGCGGAGGGCAAGACGCGTACGTGCGCGCGGGTCAGCGGCGGAGTTCAGTTGGGCTCAGCGAGCGCACAGGAGAGGCAGAGCTGGAGAGGTCCTAACCGTGCACGAGTGCGAGCGTCGCGACCAGGAGCATCAGTTGGCCTAGCATAGCGAGCGATTGTTTAGGAGTTTATTTGGAGATTGTGCCTGGTGGTGTGCAGGTACGGTTCGTGTCGAGACGCGGACGCGGAACGAAGTACGGACGGAATGGGAGGCGAGGCCACCGTAGTTAGAACACAAGCTTGAAAGCTTGCAGGTTGTTAGACGCGGATCCGGCTTACAGTACACTTGATACTTGCGGACGCAGCGCGGCGGCCACGTGCCCCGGGGATATAATATGATCTGGGCTGAGCCAATGGGGACCGCCGGTCTCCATCCAGCAGCGTATGCGAATCCCCGCATCCGATCCTGGCATAAAGTCGCCCCACCCTCGAGACGACATGTTCTTCTGGTTGTCCGTCTTCGCCCTCTCAACATTACTGGTAATGTGTACGTACCGTCCCCCTCGTCCCCCTGCACACATCCCCCCGATCAGACCACAGTACCGTAGCATGATCCGTCTGGTGCACATGCTGACGAGCCGAATCGCAACCGCTGCTGCACGTAGTGACGTTCCGGTACCGAGCTGCGCTCTTCAACCCCGTGCGGACGCTCTTCGGCGGTGTCGGTGGCAGCAGCAGCAGGGCGGCGTTGGCGGCGCACTACCAGCCCGTCGCGACGACGTTCACGGAGCAAGCTGACGCGGGGCTGACGTCCTCGACGTTCGACATCGAGGCGAACGTCCGCGAGGGCGACTCCCGCATCGGCCTCGACGAGCGCGGCACCCAGGAAGTGCTCGACATCATGCGCCGGGAGCGCGTCAAGTGAGTCGTCTTTGTCTCCTGTTCGTCTTCGAGGAGTGCGTGGGTCGGGCCTGCGGTGTTGCGAGGGGATCGAAGGGGGTGGAAGCGGATGGGAAAAGGGGGAAGTGACAGGCCCATGCTTATGCACAGGCTGTGGAGAGAGGACGTAGCTGACGGTTGTCTGCTCGTATCTAGCTTTGACCAGGCAAGACTCATCCGCCAGAACCGCATCCTCGCCGCGCACGGCATCGACCCCTCAGGTGCGTCCCTATCATCCCTTTCTTCACATACCCCTCACCTCTCACTTGTCGCACACGTCCCAGGGATGCCGCTCGACGCGAAGGCCGTCACCCGTCTATGACTTGGGAATCGGATGTCGCTCCCTCGTACCCGCCGCCACCCCGCCGCTTTCTTACTTCCCCGCGTAGCACGTTGTATTCTCCATCAGCCTCCCGCTCCTTCTCCTCCTACCTTGGTTTACCCATCGGACCTGCTTTCCCATATGCTTCTCTCACGCTCACTTACGCATATAAACGGCGCGGCGCCCGGCGTCGGCTCACATCAAACACAGTCCTTGTTGTTGTTCTTCACCTTGCATGCTCATCTGACTCCCTGAACCCTCCTACTTCGCTGTCCTCACTTTTTGGGTACCCCGTGTAACAGTGTTGTCGCTCAAGAAGGATGTTGTGTCTCGCCTAGTCTCAACGGCTCCCAAGCCCGTCCGTCCGGCGTCTCGCGCCTTCGGACAAGGAGCCCTACTCGACCCCAGCTCCCGCACCTTTTGACCGCCACATGCGCCAGGTAAAATGCTCGTTGCGAGGTATCCTAGCTTGTTTTGGCGTCGTACGAGACTGCTTAGTGCCTTTGGTCCCATCGGTGTGCATACGTAGCCAAGGACACGGCTGTAATGCATGGCGGCATCCGAGCTTCAACTGCGGGCGCTTCGAGTGCGCTTCCGGTACCACCCACGCCCACAAGGTCAAACAACCGTCTTCTTCGGCTCGGGACTCTGCTGCCAGGATACCGTCCGCTGGCTAACCTACTGGTTTGCGTTATGTTGATTTCCAGCACGGGCGATAGAACGATACGTTCTGAGCTGTGGGATGAGCGCTTGAGCGCTCATATACGTGGTCCCGGGTTGTCTGCGGATGTGCAGATGGGGCGCGGGTGGCTGTGAGCACAAGCCAATGCAGAGTAAGACGTACAGTAATTTGTAACCGTGGTGATATTCGACATTGCTCCTGTGATGATATCCGACAGCTCCTACGTATGCGTAATCACGTGCGACTTGTACACAAGCAAGGATGACGGTGCGTGAGGTAGTGGCAATGGTTCGGCGCGCGGGCCCGCTCGGTCTACGCTCGCATCGTTACCTATTCATCCGTCTATCCGAAGCTACCTAGCTGAGAAACGGGATGTACGGCATAGAACGTCGACAGCCGGGGAGGATGGCCAGGAACCGTCCGTCGCCGGCCCTTTATGCGTATGACCTGACCTTCGAGAACCAGAACGGCCGCTCGTTCTTGAGCGCGAGCGGCGTCGCCTCGCCGCTCCCGATGTGCACCGAGTCGTACTCGCGGAAGTCGAGGCGGTTCCACCGGCCGAGCGGGCGGGAGCGCAGCTCGAGGATCATCTGGAAGGAATACCGCGTGTCGGGGGTGCCGGGGTCGAGCAGGTCCTCGACATGCACCTCGGTGCCGTCGAGGTACCATGTGCCGATGAAAAAGCCCTGCGAGACTTGGAGTTCCGGAGACGCGTCAGCGCGATGGAGACGCACCTTCATGCGCAGAGTGGGTTTGAGAAGAGGGATGACTTGCTGAGGCGATAGTTCTTCGTTTGCAAGTAGGGAGAGGACTTGGCCGTCGGGCAGGAAGCGTCTGTGAAGACAGGGTGAGCTAGAACAGTCAGACGATTCCCAAGCAGAGACTGACAAGTAACGGTAGTACGTGATCAGGTGGCTGTACTGCAGGAACATAATATCAGTTGTGTCATAAGCCTCATCTGCTTCAGGCTCGCGATAATGAACGTACGTTCACCCAGGCGTTCTCGCCCATGCCATTACGACTGCAGTTCGGGGCCAGGCAAGCTTCTCAATGAAGAGCCTTCTAGCATTGAATGACCGAGGTACGTACATATAGTGACAAACAGCGATGTATACCCCGTCGAAGCGCACGCGCGGGTGCTCAATGTAGATCCTCCGATAGTCCGTCATGTACTTCACTACCAACGCCTCGAATTCTTCCTCCTCCGCGATCTGTGGTGGCTTGAGCACACTTTGAACCATAGGCCTGATGCAGAGGGTTGATCAATCCTATTCGAAATCCGAGGTCTCTCAACGCTGGCGACGCACCTCCATATGGATGGGTCCAAGGTGATGACGCGAGCTTTACGGCTCACCCGTGCAAATCTCTCTACAGCCGTGTGGTCGAGCTTTTGCATGACCATCATCAGCACCTCGTCCGGCAAGTGTTTGATCGGTACGCCCTCCTGCTCGTTCTCAGCCTCGAACGAGAGGTTGGCGGGCCAGGATGAGATCAGACCAGCAAGCGTCCCAGTGACAAAGCCCTCTCCCCGGGCACGCGCTACAGGGATCCGTCCTGGACCCAGACCCAGACCTTGCACACCATGCACAAGCATCTCTATGCCATCGGAAGCAGACGAGGTCTTGCGATGGTGAGCTTTCGGCTGTGCGACGGGAGCCGCGGCAGCTTTCTTCTGCAACTCCTCCTCCATCAACTGGTAAGCGCGGTCAACGTTATTGTCCATCCGGAACGCAGTCCGATAGAGCCGCAGTGCGTCGTCGAGCTCTCCCCGCTGCTCGTGCTGCACCGCCTTGCGGTATACTTCCACTGCTCTCTGAAGAGCGGGGCCAAACGGGGTTGGGGCCGCGGAGTGCAAAGGTCTCTTCGCCACAGAATGAGACGTCTGCGCATCATGAGATGGATGGTGCTGCGGTGGATGGTGTCCTGAAGGAGAACGAGGGCGTGCAGGAGCTTCCGAGGCGGTGGATGAGGAGGGCACGGGGGCGGGGTCGCCGCCCTGCTTTGGAGGCGCATTCCTCTTACCGCGCACCTCCTCCAGCCATTGCTGTCTGAAGCGCACAAGCTCTTCTGGCTCGTCCGCAACGACTTGGGAGGGAATGGACATAACCTGGCAGGCAACTACGGGAACCGGGGGAGATAAGTGAACGAATTCAAGAGAGCGGGACCGATAGGCGCCGGGCTTACCACGGTCCCACAGGTAATAACGCTTTACTTCATTTATCTCAGATTAACTAGAGGTGGAGGAGTTAACTCCAGCCTTGTTATATGGAATAATTAAAAGGCTAGTTGACATTGTTAGTTGGAGCTAGTTAACATACTTACTAAGTAAGTTGCGACCATCTTCGCTCCCTTTGCTCGTCACGACTCTACCCACGACCACCTAATCCTCTCCCACCTTCAACCCTTCCCTCCCGTCTCCGGCCACATCATACCCCTTCCTTACCTCTCACTCCAACAACTATGGAGAGCAATAAGGATGAGGCCCTCAAGTGCCTCGCGATCGCGCAGAAGCACCGGAGCGCAGGCAACTACGCCTCTGCCAAGCGGTTCTGCCAAAAGTCGCTCACGCTCTTCTCCACCTCCGAGGCTGTAAAGCTGCTCGAGATCATCGAGATCGAGTACAGGGAGTCTGAGGCGTCAAAGTCATCGTCGTCGCAGGCGGCCGAGGGCTCGTCCAGCGCAGAGGGTCGGTCGTCAGCGGCAGAGGCGCACCCGTCAGCTGCGGGAGCCCGACACAGGCACACCGGGGAGGCTTCGAATGCGGATGGTAAGGCAAAGGCGAACGGGGATGCGGCTGCTGGTTCCGGGACGCAGAAGAAGCGGACGTACACCCCGGAGAACGTCGCGGTCGTGGAGCGAGTGCGCAAGTGCAAGGTCACGGAGTACTACGAGATCCTCTCGTTGAAGCGAGACTGCGACGAGGCAGATATAAAAAGAGCCTATCGCAAGGTATGTACAAGAACATCCGCCTCCCTCTCCGGGTGAGGTGCGTTTCTCAATCAGATGGGCACGCCAGCTCGCACTTGCGCTGCATCCCGACAAGAACGGCGCACCCGGCGCCGACGAGGCCTTCAAGAGTGAGTCCCGTCACCTCTCCTGCACAGCGTCCCTCGCTTATCCTCTTTCAAGTGGTATCGAAAGCGTTCCAAGTCCTCTCAGGTGAGTGTTCCCTCGAGATTCCCCATCATCGTAGATGGGCCGTACTGACCGATGTCTATATACAATGTACATAGACCCGCAAAAACGAGCTGCATACGACCAGCACGGCTCTGATCCTGAGTCGCGGTTCAGCGGCACGTCCTCCGGCCGCTCATCGCCGGCGTTCTCGCGAGGGTCCTTCGGTGGTGGTTCTTTCGACGGCGAGTTGAGCCCTGAAGACCTGTTCAACATGTTCTTCGGTGGCGGCATGCCCATGAATGGCGCCTCATTTGGCGGTGGGCCATTCGGTGGTCCCGGTGAGTGTCGTCATGCCGCACAGCACGGGGACACGCTGGCTCACGTCTCCTGATACGTAGTGTTTACGGCGACATTCGGTCCTGGTGGGTTCCGTACGACCCGTATGCGCACGAATATGCGGCAAGAGCAACCGGCAGCCGAATCGCGGTCAATATGGATCCAGCTGCTGCCGCTATTCCTCCTCTTCGCCTTTTCGCTTCTCAACGCGCTTCCAAGTCTGTTTACCACTCCGCCGACTCCCGACCCACGCTTCTCCTTCCAACCATCACCGCGATACAACGTTGAGCGCGCCACCAGCGACCTCCATGTGAAGTACCACGTCAATGCCGCGGAGTTCTCTGGACACCCCATTGCAGCAGAGCTCGCACGGAACGACAACAAGCCAGGCCCGCAACTGCGCAAGTTCGAGAGCAACGTCGAACGCGCGTACACTCAGGATCTGTTCGCGCAGTGCCAACGGGGCATCGACCGGAAACAGCGACGTAAAGACCAAGAGGTAGGCCTGTTTGGGATCGGGACGGACTGGGAGAAGGTACGGAAGATCGACGAGGAGCCGGTAGAGAGCTGCGAGAAGTTGAAGAGCATGGGGCTATTGAACTGATTGCGTTTGTCATGTTAGATATGCTGTATGTGATGTCGTGGTCTCGGGCAGCGGACATCAGGATACACCGATACACCAGTTAATACATGTATTTATTCGCTTTCTATGACGTTGATGGGCATCTCTGCGGCGCCCACTGCCCGTTCAGAAGTCGTCGCTTTACCAGTGCTCCTGAGTATGCGGATCGGTGATCCCATCTGCAACGTGCCCGAGAACGCGCTGGATTCGGTCGAGGCTAGGGGCCGCGGCTCTGGATGAGCGCGTACGGCGACTGGAGTTGACGTTGGCCGTGTCGCGCGGTGATGTTAGGAGTAGCGAAGCAATTGGAATTACGGCGACGGTACAGGACATCTCCTCATTTACTGCTGCTGCTGCCTGGCCCGCTCGAGCTTCAGGTAGAACTCCTCCTGGCGTTGAACTGAACATAGGGAGAAAAAGTAGCGAGTCAGCGATGGCATCTGAATACGATGGACAAGATGCGCGTATGCATGGCGACGCCGAGCATCGCTACTGGTGGCGCGCGGGAGAAGGATGTGCTCACCATTCTTGAGGTGCACGCCATACCTGTCGCGAGGCCGGTGAGTTGGAATGACGCACTCGGAGAGAAACGTGAGAGTCATACTGACCAGAATGCGTAGCCCGCGCTGACGCCGAGGCCGAGGGCGGTGGTTAGGTCAAGCCAAAAGCGCTTCCTGAGCTTTCCGGTGATGGGTGCGATGGGCATTGCTGGTGGTTTGCTCGACGGTGAGGACGAGGAGTACGGGGATAGAAGACGAGAGGACGAAGCGGGGATGAGGGCGAGAGAAGAGACGCCCGCGGGTGAACGGGAGCACGAGCCAAACACGCGTCAACAACCGAGGCGTGCCGTGGACAGGCCGCGACTGGAGCACCGACCTGCACTCATCCATCCAGTCCACTTCCATCACAGGTCCTCCTCATCGCCCTCCTCGCTCTCCTCGCCGTCGCCCCTCAGCTAGCACGTCTGTTGTCTTAGCATAGTCGCCGCCGTTACACCCTGTCGCGCACTCGCATCGTCCGCTTAGCCACACCCGCAACCCCGCACTGCCCATCTCAGTACTGCCCTTCAGTTTGATCATGGATCAGGACGCGTCCTCTTCAGGTGGTTGGCGATTCGCGCAATGCTTCGGCGACAAGGGCGAAGTAGAGGACATCACAGAAGGTCGGTCCTCATACTCCTCATGGAGCCACTCTCTCCGGTCCAGCTTCTTATCGTGTCCTCCTGACCATCCAGCCGACATCATCTCAACCGTCGAGTTCGATTCGACAGGAAACTACCTAGCCACCGGCGACAAGGGTGGCCGTGTTGTCTTGTTTGAGCGCAACGAGATGGTACGTCGCGTCGCTTAACCCCTTCGCGTCAGCTGGCTACCATCAGTCCCCTTGTACTCATCTGCCATATCTATTCGGCACGCAGAAAAAGGGCTGCGAGTATAAGTTCTATACTGAGTTTCAATCGCACGAACCCGAATTCGACTATCTCAAGTCTCTGGAGATCGAGGAGAAGATCAACAAGATCAAGTGGTGCAAGCGACAGAACGCTGCACACTTCCTGCTGTCCACCAACGGTGCGTTAGAGCCCTGTTTCATAATCAAAATTGTCCGTCCCAGTCCTCATTGCCTCTCAGACAAGACGATCAAGCTATGGAAGGTGTTTGAAAAGTCATTACGAGTCGTGGCGGAGACCAATCTCCTTGAAGGCGGGAGATCAATACTACCCACACCGTTGCTCGCACAGAACTTGAGATTGCCTCGCATGACTCTCCAAGACAACATCATCGCTGCCGTACCACGGAAAGTGTACGCGAATGCGCATGCATATCACATTCACTCGATCTCTGTCAATTCCGACCAAGAAACATTCATCTCCGCGGACGACCTCCGGATCAATCTGTGGAACCTGGACGTCAGCGATCGTAGCTTCAGTGAGTCGTCCGCGTTGGTGTTGTGTCTTTCGTTGCATCCTTAAGGCTTGCCAAGACATCGTTGACATCAAGCCGGCGAACATGGAGGAGCTCACGGAAGTCATCACCGCTGCCGAATTCCATCCGATACACTGCAATCTCTTCATGTACAGCAGCTCTAAAAGCAACATCAAGCTGGCTGACATGCGAGATTCTGCGTTGTGTGACAGGCACGCGAAGAGTACGTGGCACCGCCTCCGCTGTTCTCCATAGGCTGACGTTGTCCATGTGTGTCTTGATCAGTGTTCGAGGAAGAGGAGGACCCCACGAACCGCTCTTTCTTCTCTGAGATCATCTCGTCGATCTCTGATGTGAAGTTCAGCCATGACGGACGGTACATCCTGGCGCGCGACTACCTTAATCTGAAGATTTGGGACATCAACATGGAGAACAAGCCTCTGAAGACAATCCCAATCCACGATCACCTTCGCGGAAAGTTGTGTGATCTCTACGAGAATGACTGCATATTCGACAAGTTCGAATGTGTATGGAGCGGTGACGATAAGTGAGTCTCCCAACATAATTTGCTGTGCAGACTTGCTATCCCCTTTGCGCGACTCTGACCGTGGCTTGCTACGCTGTAGGCATGTCCTCACAGGCTCATACCACAATTACTTCCGGATATTCGATGTGGACACGCTGAACGACGTGGTGCTGCAAGCAGACAAGTCCGCGTTCAAGACGAAGAAGATCGGAGGGCCGCTGCCTGGAAATAAGCCAGGCATGAAGAACGGCATGCGTCCAGGGGGATTGCGGGAGAACATGGCGCTCGAGACGCTTGATTTCAACAAGAAGATCCTGCATGCCAGCTGGCATCCGCGAGAAAACACTATTGCAGTAAGTCCGTTCACGCAATTGCCCGTATGACCTGGTATTGATCTGTCTGATCCCATTCGCGAACCGTGCTCAGATCGCAGCCACAAACAACCTGTTCCTGTACAGCGCGGCATGAGCGCGACTTGGCGTGGCACTGTTACCCCACACTCCCAGCCCGCCACAGTCATCCTCATGCCGGTTGTCCTTCCGCCACCACCTCGCACTGTCACCCTTATTCGTACATACCATCTTCCTCCCAGTTCTGCTGCACGACACGTCCATTGTTCCCGCTGGCGAAGCCGAGACAGACGACCAGAGATACCGAGACTCAAAGACGGATATTTGCACAAATCGCCCGCCCTTCCACGTTCATTCTTCCGCATACCACATGTCACGACCAGCCCGGCCTCCTCACTGCCCTTGCATTCCTTCGCTCTACTCCCTCATACTATATATACGCGCTGCCGCGCCGCTCGTCCTCTGGTGTGCGCCGCCCGGCTTGCCGGGCGCACTCCTGCCGTCGGTACCTCACATCGTACTAATCGTCCCTGTCCGCTCCTCTCCTACGCCTCATTGGACTTTCAGATCGTACCCTACCACCGCCTCGCACTCCCCACTGATCGCCCGCGCGTACGTCTTGATCGCTCTGACTCTCTTGTTGTCCCCTTCGGCTGCCTTCCTTTCCGGTGCACTGCGCGTTTCGTGTCGGCATCGTCTGTATTATCTCCCATCTCTCACCTTCCGCGTCCCTCATTCCCTCCCCCCCCCCCCGTGCCCGCACTCATCGTCACGTCATCACTCTAGGGCACGTGCACGCTCGTATCCGCCGGCGTTCCATGTTTGTCGCATCTCGTACATCGTACATACGTACATACAAAGAAGGGGTTGGTAGTTTTAGTAGAAGAAGAATGTATATCTGAATCAGGTCCGAGGGACACGAAGTGTGTGCGCCATAGATCGATCACCAAACGGTCATGTCACACCGGGACCTACTACCGTCCGATTCTCACGCATCGTCAATCGTCGAATTGAGATCGGGCTTGATTCAAAGCTAATGCAATGCTCTAAATTGTCAAAGTTATACCGTAGCCTTTCATTCAGAGGTACGGCGATCGAGCTAGGCTGATTCTCCCTGCCAAAGAAACGGAGCGCATTGGGCCTACTTACAGCAAGCTTGCGCTTTGACCAGGATTCGACCGTGGATCCATGATCGTATCGGGGTCACCCTCTTGGCCGTGCAAACACGACGCGGGCATCGAGCGAGCGCACAGGTTATGTGCTACCAGAGCAGAGATATTGTATTCGAGTGTTAAAGCTGCTGGGTACGAAGCGGCATATACAGCTCGGAGATATTCCTTCAATTCTCGTCCGCGACAGGCCGTCGCTGAATCTCTGGTCCACCAGATCCCTGCGAAGCCATGGAAGCGGATTATCCACTGCTTTCCTGTGATACCCATGTCTATATGCACCCGCGAGCGTCCGACAATTCCGCTCATTCGGCCTCCTTGTGAAGGATGTAATAAGCAACTCTCCGACATCTCCGCCAAGTGATACAGCTCATCTTGTTCCAAAGGCGACTAAGTACAACTCATTCAAAGAGCGACCAAGTACAACTCCGAATTGAGAGGTACAGTAGTTCTTCGTAGCAGGTCGAGCCGTCTCAATCAAGCGTACATAGCGAGCGACCAAGAAGGAATGGGAGCAAGATATGGGAGCAACTGTAACCCAGCGCGATAAATTTACACATCTACGAGTGCGAAACTGAAGAGCAGTGCCCGCGAGCCATAGGTTATAGTGAACGGGTTAGAGAGCGACGGGTAAACGAAGGAGTGGCAGAAGTGTTCGAGATAGGAAGGAAACATACCCTCCAAGCTAACTTGATAGGGTACGATTGGTGATTAGTACAGAAGGTAATCGGACGTAGCAGTAGGAAGGGGAACGGTGTGCTGTGAGGTAAGCATATGTTGTGTCAGAATTAGTTTGCTTGTCGGCTTGTATGCTCCGACACGAGAGTGTTCCGAGTACGCAGTAAACGTGCGGAGACCAGCTATAATGGAAGTTCACGACAGTCCACAATGCCGGCTGCATTTAACTGTAGAAGGGAAATAGCCAGCCGGTAGATCAGCGATTGATGGGCAGCGAGGCCCGTAGTACCGACCTCTTTGAAAGGTTAACATCGACCACACGACGCCGGAAACGGTACAGCGCGCCCTGCAGCTCATTGACGCTGGATTCCCTCCAATTTGTGCCATCTCGTCTCTCAGTTCGAGGACCATCTTCCATGGCTTCCGCGGCTTCCGCGATTAGTTCGACAAACTTTGACAAGACGTTTGGGAGGTGGGGAGGCATGAGCGGCCCGAACAGGACGACTGGCGAGCGTGTCCAGGAGAGAAATGACCAGACCCTTGATGCCCTCAAGGTCCCACTGGATCGCCTTCTTCGCCTGCGTTCGGTTGGCTTCTTCATAACAGGTGCTCAACTCCTTTCTCAGAGAAGAACAGGTGCTTCGCCCAATGGCATGGGGCTGATGCCGTGCAAAGCGAAGACTAGAGTGCGTGCTGACCGACCGCGGGTTGGGATCTTTGCCAGCCGTCGTTTGCACCCGGGTTGGGAGTGAGTAATTCGACGAGATCCATCATCACACACGCATTCAGCATCCAATCCATGAGCTTCTGCGAGGAGTCGGATTTTAATGACGTGGCTTGGAATCGGTGGAATTCAGCGATGACGGCTTAGAAGGTGATGAGCATTACGACATGCGGAATGTATATGACAATTTGCCGGTCAATACACTCACCAAATAGCGCAACATCGCGGGAAACAGATTCACGGAGTTTGGGCTCGAGCCGTGCTCTCGCAGCAATTTGATGTAACAGCTTGTGAACGGCATCCACAAGCATTCGCAGAGGCGGCTCCGACGTGGACTGCGTCCCTGGCCATGTGATATAGAGTATCATGCAAAGAGCCCAGTCTAACACTTCTTTCGCCAGTGTCGCATTCGCATAGCTGAGAACTGTCCTTCAGCATTGTGCAAGGCTACGGATTACGGCATGTACTCTCGCCGGGTTGTGAGCTCGATGCATCTTGCACTGGCAAGCTCATACGCTGCAGCCTTCCACTCCTTCTCGCGACTCTTCCACTCCCTCTTGCAACTCTTCAAGCTCCACAAAGCTCTTGTCCACAGCACTGTTCTAACATTGTGGCCGCCGATCGTGAAAGAGCGCACCGTGTTTCCGAGTTCGGAGTTCTGAGATATCCTCTGATACCAATCGACGACGACGTCCGAATGGAACCGGTAGTCCTCGTCCATCAAACAAGCAGCAGAGTTCGCGAGAGTTTCAGCTTGCAGGGTGGCGTCGTATGCTGTTGTCAGGATGTCGATGTCCAGTTGCGTACGAGTGAAATCATCATTGATCATCAGGCGCTCGTGGGAATGCCGCGATTTAACGTCTGTTCGCGACTTCGGGTGTGCATCTCGTACGTCGGTAGGAGTCCTCGCGTCTTGGTTTGGCCTGTGATGTTGCGGTAGACGACCTGTCGTGCTTGCGCCAAGTGGAGTTAAGGAAAGCTATTTGAGAAGACCAGTAAGCGCAGCCGGGGTTCACCGGGGGCCACAGAACGATCACGAAGTGCCCAATAGTGAAAGCGCCCGCTGGCGCAGAGACAAGGATGGCGACGGACCTCTTGAGGGACCAGAGAAGGACGAGTAAACCGGCAATGAACAGAGCAAGCGCAATTTGGAGCAGACAGGGGACCGCTTGCACGAAGGCTTCTACGCGCCATTTAGTGAGGCTATTGAGGCGCTTTTGGCGCAACCGTGCGGCAAGACGGGAGTCCCCCGGCAAATCGCTGTAGAGCATGTTCAGACACTGCAGAACCAGGATGCCGATGAATGCAGAGGCAAGGCTGATCATGAGATTGGAGAATCAAAGAAGATTTAGCACGATGTATCTTAAAGCTGTTCGAGGAAGCGAAGCCGCCATCGACGATATGTCCCCCGCAGAGAAGACCGGATGCGGCGAATTCACAAAGGGGTGATCATACAAGAAACTGCTCAGTTGTGACAACATGCTAGGAGGATTGACGTAGCATTACCTGTAGCGGTGCCCGAGGGCTTGAGCAGTTTGTAAGATTCGACGTTGAAGGCTGTCAAAACTGCGGAGAACAAGCCCGCCTATAGCATGATTGTCCACATGGGTGAGTTGACTTTCATTGATGTGCATGCTCCCGGAGGACGCACGAAAAGCATGTAGTTCTCGATCTCCGTCCCCCATTGTCGTGTCAACGCATGGCATTGCCTCTCGACCATCTTTGACACCTTGAACCAAGCAAGGCCGATCTCTTCATCAGTGAAGACCCATTAACTCTTCTCCTCGAAGAGCTTCTCAAAACCGAGTCAACAAAGCCATAATGAGATAAGATGCAGGCGAAGCGTACCTTCAACTGGGTGAGGTCAGGAAGCCCTTCTATATCTAGGTGGTCCTCCCGCACGCATGGCTAGTTGCACAATGTCAACCCGACAATGGATTGAGCTTGATCACTGGTAGAGAACTCACCGGTCTACAGCAATTGCCCAACAGCGCGGGCGGTTGCATGACTCCATCGAGATATATGCGGAGCGTAACTGCCTACAATGCCAACCCCTAACCTCTGGCAGATACACGGGCACTGCTGGCTTCGGTGAGCGGCAATGAGTATACAGACTTCTGTATTCTACGGATGGGTACAAATCCTATATCGGGCGTCAGCGTCAATTACCCGGAGAGGTGAAGTCAAACTTCCAAGCACATATGAAGTCTTGGACGCCTGAAGGCGCTCGACGTGCCATGAACGTGCAGATGCGACGTGCGGATTTCGCCCATGCCGTCACCAAGTGACCAAAACATGTAAAAGCAGACCGGATTAAGGCATACTTCGAGCGCGTAGCTCCTAGCTGGAGCAGATCATCTAAAATTGGCGGTAGTGGACACAGCTGTCCAAAGGAGCGGGATGCCTCGTTATAGACAGCGCAGAACGTCATCCACCGGCACCGCTACGATCACTGTGCCTATGTCGAGAGGTAGCAAGCATCAGGCCTGAATGAAGTGTGGTTCTCAACCAGTGCTAGACCAAATTCGTAAATCACAACAAACGCGTCAGGACGAAGAGCAGCCACCGAATGGAAGGACATCACAAAGAGACCGCAGCGGCTCGATACGCGGCCTGTGGCGGCGGCAGAAAGGGCGTGCATAATGTCGATGTCGACCTCACCTCATTCGCAAGATGATAACAAGCTGAGGACCGGGTCCAAACTAGTCGGTCAGGGAGATAGACATCGATCCAATTGTGGCACAATGGGCCAATGCGAACCTGCGAGAATTGACAGCTCGGTTTGCCAGAGTGTGATGCAATGAGGTATCAGAGAAAGGCCGTGTGGTTGCTAGCGTAGAGGCAAAATATGACAGGGAGAATGTTGCACCCATACTGTGACAGACGTAAGCCAATGTCCTGCATGAAGACTTTTATAAGATATCTGCAAACTGCTGGTTCTGATTGAGGCATCAGGCGGCCATCGTTGCCGCCGCCACATTAACTGACTAATTAGTTAGTGTGGCTTAACACTTAGCATCCGTAGCTCCGTGAGGAACGCCCGAGAGACGCGTCAAGCAAAAATAATCAATCGCAGGATATGCCCAAGACGAGACCGCGAGTGTCGCAATAATGAAGGCAACATTGGAGGGGGGCCGAAGAGGAGAAACGCAGCAGTAGACGTAGAGTTCGTGGAACTGGAGGTAGGGAACTGGAGGTGATCTCGTTAATGCCCCTCAGGAAGCGTATGAGAGGTAAAACTCACGCAGGGACCAGCTCATCCTGTTACGATTAACAGCATGCAGCCGTTACAATCGGTCATGAGAGGGCCACTGTGGTTCCTTTGACAGGGCTGTCAGGTTACAACGGAGTTGCTACGGTCCTAGCGTCATAAGTCATATCGAATGAACGTGGGAAACGTCACCACACCAATGTGTACACATTCTCGGCTTAAAGACGCCATGGACAACAAGCAAGATGGACTTTGTGCGAAAGGACATCCGAACGTGTGTCAGTATGTCCCTGGTGTGAGCGAAGCAAGATGAGCGGCGTATATACGAAAATGCCAAGCGGGGGCATTACAAGGCGCTGCATAGACACTGGCCGCGTTCAGTTGAAGGGCCGCTGGTCGATCTGTACGCAAGGCATCCTCAGAGCCATAGCTGCAGTGAGCGATGAGGCCAAGACGTGATTGCGATTCGAAGTACATAAATTCCGAAGCACAGCATTGGTTGTCCAACGCCGGCAACAGGACAAACAACGCCAAACAATGCCGGGCGGGGAAAGAAGGACTCGGAGTCTTGCGCGAAACTCATCCGCCGCAACGACCACCGACCGCGCCCAGCTCTCCGTCCGACGACGCCCAGCAGCCAACGCCCGCTGCTTCCTATCAGCCTCGTCATCTCCATGCGCTTATAGAGTCCTGCCCTTATAGCCCTATTGTCCTCTAATCCTCTTCCAGTCTTCCCATCGCGTCAGACCATGGTCGATAGCAGTTGGGCTCATCAACAACGTCACGACAACAACGGATGGGCTCTCTATGACTCCAAACAACATCGTCGCTCGGGCGGCGCAAACTGGCTGGCCAGCTTGATAGGTGCCAAGGACGAGCTTCCCACTCATATCGACCAGAAGCCCACCGCAGACGAGGCTGCTCAGTGCCTCAGAGGCATCAAGAGATCTTTGCTCACTCGCCTACCTTCTACGGACTCTCTATGGCCTCAGCGGAGAGCAACGCATCTCGTTGCGAGAGGCAGTCCTACTATCTCCTTGCCGTCGACAGCGACCATCCGCTTCGTGCTCCTATGTGCTCTCTGGTACACCACTTCTGCGCTTTCCTCCAACACCGGAAAGTCCATCATGACGCTCTTCCGCTACCCGGTCACCCTCACCTTTGTCCAGTTCGGCTTCGTCGCGGTCTACTGTCTCTTCTTCATGAGCCCTCTTGTACGCTTCTCGAAGCTCCGCTATCCCAATAGGGCCATCCTCAAGAGCACCTTTCCCATGGGAGTGTTCCAAGTCGGCGGCCATATTTTCTCCAGCATGGCTATATCGCGCATCCCTGTTAGCACCGTCCACACCATCAAGGTCAGTAATGTTGTCCCGTCATAACCCTGACCACTTACTTACGGCCCAATTCAGGCCCTCTCTCCCCTATTCACGGTGGCGGCGTACGCACTCCTCTTTGGCGTCAGCTACTCTGCTAAGACATACATATCACTCTTACCACTTACCCTTGGCGTTATGCTGGCCTGTAGCTTTGATATGTCCGCGTCAAATGCGGTCGGTCTATTGTGCGCATTTGGATCTGCCATCGTCTTCGTCTCCCAGAACATCTTTTTTAAGAAGATAGTTCCGTCGGGGCCTGGCGCGCAGTCCTCGCATAAGCTCGACAAGCTGAACCTTTTGTTCTACTCGTCGAGCATGGCATTCCTGCTCATGATTCCGATCTGGATGTACTACGACCTCCCGGCCTTCCTTGCCGCGCACGCCGACCCAATGCACGTCACACACCCCACGCATGGACATGCGACGCCACATTCGGTCACATACTACTTCGTCGCTAACGGGACCGTTCACTTCGCGCAGAACATCATCGCGTTCGTCATCCTGGCCTCGACCTCTCCCGTCACGTACTCTATCGCGTCGCTCATCAAGCGCGTCGCTGTCATCTGTATGGCGATCGTCTGGTTCGCACAGCCCGTCCACCCGATCCAGGCTGCAGGTATCGCGCTCACGTTCGTGGGCTTGTACATGTACAACTCCGCCAAAGGTGACGTCGAGAAGGGTGAACATAAGATGCGCAGGGTCGAGGCCGCACGCGACCTCGCACTGCCTCTCTCAAAAGCTGAGCTCAACAGCGACAGTGAGGCGACGCCCAGTGACCGCACGAATACCGTCACGCCCGGGCCTATCTTTGGTACAGCGGAGGTCGCGATGAGTTCGGCGTACGGCCGGCATACGCACGCATACCCGCAGCCGTACTCGCAGCTGCTCCCTGTGGGCTCTTTACACCCAACCCAGCCCCCGTCTTACTCGCGAACACATCCTCATGCGACAAATCTCCACATAGCGATCGCATCCCCAAACGGGGCCAAACCCGCTGAGGCTGCCTCGCCCGTGGACTCTTACCCATCTCCCCCGCCGTCGCTCGACTCGCCGCCGCCGACGTCGTCTTCCCAGTTGGGCCCAATACAGCCGGCTGCTGGCGCAGCCAAGGCGCCGTGGGGCATGCAGAGGCGACCGTCGATGGCGACCGGACATCCGCCTCCGCATCAGCTACCCGGAGTGGATGTGGGGGCGCGGAGAACATCGATACTGGCTTGAGGTAGGAGACGCCTTGATTGGCCGATGTACGTCGGAGGGGAAAGAAGACTCGTTATTTGGATACCCCATTCATGACGATGGCGGAGTGTGGACTGAGAGGATGGGAGAGCGAAGCGGGCTGCAGGCTGCTTAGATCTTTATCTTACACTATCATAGCGCGGACTCGAGTGCATCTACTGGGAGCAAGACTCTATGCCTCGCATTTGAACGTAGACAGTTTTGAACACGATATGTTCTGACCGGACTGTTCGAAAGGACACTGACGCAGGACTCATACTACAGGCCATAGGAACGGGAGAGGGACGTGGCCATAGAAGGACCATCACGCCTCAGGGACGAGCCATCCACCGTCCCAGCGCAGTCCATCAGCGATTGCATCAGCCCGAGGCCCCCATGTCGCGACTCAAATCCTCGTCCATCTTACCTGGCGGGGCTCTCTGAGAAGACTCCTTGGACACGCTCCTTCAGCTTACCTGTGAAGGCACCGTAGTCCCGGTGATTCACGCTTGGGAAAGTGAGTGAGGGTGTGTCAACCTCGGTGACACGAACCTATACATAGCTCTCACTGGGTTTTGGCGGTAAGTAGACCGAGATTCAGTCGTCAGCATATCTGTTCATGAGTTTGAGGGAACCCACCAGTCGCCGGTACAAGAGCTTCGCGGGCGAGATACTCTGTAACGGCTGTGGAGGTTCCCTGAAACGTCAATCTCCAACGGTTGCAGACTAGCCCATTGGTACTTGTAAGAGAAGATATGTGTCAGTCCACCATTTTAGCGATCGCGCATGCAAACATGCAGGCACCTACGCGAGTCGCAACTTGCGAGCTCCCAAAGGCATCCAGAGTCGGACCCAGGAAGTCAAGCGCCTTCACACCGCAATATACGGCGATGTGAACGCTCCCGTCGAACGATCCAACTCGCGTGAGTCTTGAGAAACACGAGCCAGCGTCTTGACTCCATGACCTGCACTCGTGTCGCAGTCGTCTCATTATCAGATCATCGAGTACAACATGATTCACTACTCCAGCCGAGACATCATTGACTCATCCCTCGAGGTCCGCAAGCTCCTCCTTGTCGAAAGACAGCAGGGTCTCCTCCTCCTCCGAGCTCTCCTCGCCCTCGAGGGAGCCTGCAGCAGCGGCGTCCCCGCCGCCGACAGGGAATGACGTCGCGTCGAAGCGCTTCTTCTCCCGGAAAGGGTTGGCACGGAACTCGCCCCGCTTGATGACGGCCGACTGGGGGATGATGCCCTTCGGATTCAGATACTCGAGGTCGTGCCCCGCGTACGAGTCGATGGAGCGGATCCATCCGTCAAAGCTGAGATAATGGAACGGGAGCATTCAGTCAGACTACCCCAAGACATACCAAAGCGGGAGAGTGTTATAGAAAGAGAGGAGAGACGCAACGCACATGCCGTACTGGTCCTCTATGGAGCGCATCTTCGCGTATATGAAGTTCTGCTTGAACTCGTCGAGCTGCGCACGATGCACCTCAAAGTCAATCGGCGCGCGGTACTCGGGGTCGCCTGGCTGCAGCTTCGCGTTCACGCTCGCGACGCGCTTGTTGTAGCTTTCGAAGATCGGGTACTCCAGCAGCAGACCGAGTGCGGGCATTTTCGGTACGAACACCTGGCGCGGGCCGTACATCTGCGGATAATGCGCGGAACAGGGGAGGTGAGCCGAAGGCTATGGAGGGCCAGAGGGGACCGGTACCTCTTCGATGATCTGAGGCGGCGTGCCTGTTCGACATGAGAGCACGAGCGCGGAGATCATCTTACGCTGAGAGTGAGAAGCAGGCGGCCAAAGTGAGCTACGATCAAATTACTTGGCCGGATGTGCTTACGATCTAGCCTCGAGTGAGCTCACCAGGCAAGACGCGGGAGGCCAAGCACCTACCTGATGCAACATGAAGCTTTGTCCATGTAGCAACACCGCGATCCACTCAGTGTCGCCATACACGGCAGGGTCTAAAACCTGAACGCGCTATGACGGTCCGCATCACGACAAAAGAGACGAGAGCGCACCTCTATTGACTTCAAAAATCTCTGACAGCTGCGATCTCGAAAGTCTCTCCCGACAGTGAAGTTGTGGAAGTTGTGAGAACCCTCGAACTTCTTCGCCGCCTCCCTGAGGGACGCGAGTTGCTCTGGTGCTATGCGGTAGGCGCGTTTCCGCTTGAGGTCATCTTGTGTTGTTGCTGCGGGTTCTGCGTCATTCCAGAACGGATGCGGGGTGCACTCCGCCCCCTGCGTCTTAAGCGTGTTCCACAGGCCGCTCTGCGGCTTGGGAGGGATCATGAGGTAGGATGGGAAGAAATAAGTGTATTTGCGGCTGTCACATGTCCTATCGGTCCGCGCAGGTGGTCAACTGGACGAGGCGTAGTCGATAGCAGAAGAAGGGCAACGGACGTTCTGGCATTGAACGAGTTTTGTACTCGGATCTGCGACAGTCAGGCTCGGCGTAGTCGCTCAGGTCGGGTGAGCACGTACTATACTCCATAGCCTGATCTCTGGAGGCAGCTCCTGGTTGATTTTCGCAACCAGGTCTTGCACCCCCGGGATGGCTGTGATGAGCTTCATGGACACGACGTTTCCCGCAGCATGTACACCCGCGTCGGTGCGCGCGGCTCTGCCCAACTTGACCTACTCTCTCCTAATTACGACTGCACCTTACCACCAGCGTGGCTGGGAGCATGCGTACCTTTGTCGGGTTGTCCGAATTGTCTTGTGAGACAGCACCGACCTTGATGAGAGCCTCGAACAACACACCTTCGATGGTGCGTACCCTCGGATCGGGCTGACTGGAGCACGTTGAGGATTTGGCATGTGCACGACACATCGGAGACGCAGGACGTACATTTGCATCCCATTGTAGCCGTCTCCGCAGAAGCCGATGAGCAACGCACAGGGCCTCTTGGGCAAACGGGGAGCCTTCGGCTCGCCGCTGTCTGACGTCCGTGCGTCCTCGCCTTCCGGGAGAGTCCCTCTGCGGCGAGTTCGCACGTACTCCTTGTCTTTCCCCTTCTTCCCCTTCTGCTTCTGCCCTTTCTTCCCGTCGCCGCGTTCATCCGCCTTTTCGCTTGCGACGTCCCCGCACTCCCCAGCCTCTCCTGCAGCAGGCTCTAGAGAATTAGGTTTCGCACGCTTTGTTGCAGACGCGGCATCATCTGTCTCGCCCTCTTGTGGTCGTTTCAGTGTCGGTGTGCTCGGTGTCTCCTGGGTATCGGGAAGAGGTTCCGGATGGTCGACTTCCATGGTAGATGATCGCTTTATGAAGCTGTGCGCTAGAAAATAACTATGCAAGTCTGACCAAGGCAGAGGCGGTCGTCTAAACGCGCCGCTGTGGATGATGAGAGAGGGAAAGGCGGAGACAGCGAGCCTTCGGAGCGGAACCAGTCTGAGCATGCAGACACGAGCGCCTACGCGTCTCAGCACTCCAATGTCCTCGCGAAACACAGATCACAGTGGACCGGCTGTCGACACCTTTGCAACATTGTTCCATCATCCTGTAAGGACATTCGATAAAGTTCGCTACTACATAAAAGCGTCATACAATGCAAACACACTTGCGTGCTCAATTCGAGTGCAATCGCGAGTAGTACTGTATAATACGTACAGTACCTGCAGCCATGTGCATGAGGCAAAGCCCAGTGAGACCTATTCTATAGACCTTTGGCAGCCAAGTCGCCGTGCCAGAATCGAGCTATGCTTCCAAAACTCCGCGTTGGGGTAGCGAGGCCTCATGGAATGCTTGGGCACATGCGAACAGATGAGAACTTACCTCTTCGGCACTGAGTACAGGAATCTCTCTCTGCCGAAGTTGCGGCATGCCGAACATCCTATCGTGCTTACCCGCACATCCTGCAGGGAGGAATCGTTGCGCTCTTCCGGCGATAGAACGATCGTATTGTGACCATGTATAGCGACGGCGGTCGAGTACCCGAGCAGTCGGAATGCCGCCCTCCAGACTCTAGAGTAGACCGGAGCAGCTCAGATGCCTCACAAAAACGACCGAAGCCCATAGAACGGGAAGGAGGGCGGCCCAAAGGAGCGGAAAGCAACGAGGCGAGGCGAGAGAGCACTGGGACGCAAGGACGTGCGGTGTGGGCGAGGAAAGAGGTTCGCTCGTCGGTTGATGCGAATGGTCTTAACTCTCGAGTTATGGGCGTCTATTTGCGGCCGGTATAAATTGCAGTTTGCGAAGTCGGCACGACGCTGGCACGATTCCGACTTTCGTCCAGGCGGGCACTCCTCGCCCCTTCTTCTCATTCCTCGTCCACGTCCTCTAAAAGATATATCCACGTCTAATTCCTGTCTTTAACCTTTACGAGTAGTCATGAAGATCAGCAAAAAAATCCAGCAGGCGGCAACGGAGGACCGCGTCTGGTGGTCTTTTGAGTATTTCCCACCCCGGACAGCCCAGGTCAGTCATGGAAAGCCCGGTCGGCGGCCGCCTTCCCGGTTTGCAGTAATTTGACCAGGCCATGCTCTCTGATAGGGCCTCCAAAACCTGTTGGATCGTATAGAGCGCATGCGCGCACTGGGTCCCGAGTTCATTGACATCACATGGTGAGTTTACTCGAGATTCGAAATCAAGTCGGACGCCGGACGATCTCCCCAGGAACGCTGGCGGGAGGACTTCAGAGCTCACCTTGGAGCTTGTCAAGACATGTCAAAAGCTCATTGGTATCGAGACCTGCATGCATCTAACGTGCACGGCTATGCCGAAGGAGAAGGTGGACGTCGCTTTGCGGGTAAGTACTAGCAGTCATCTCTTGAGCCCAATCTTGCCATTGGCAAACGTACGCCGCGCTCAATGGCTCTTGCGATCCGTTTGGTCTTGAACTAGCCAGCCCACGTTGACCTGAGAACGGATGCTCATTCAGCTCTGTAGGAAGCCAAGCAGCATGGGTGCCGTAACGTCCTAGCACTCCGCGGCGACCCTCCCGTGGGGAAGGAGTGGGAGCCCGTGGAAAACGGTTTCCAGTATGGTGTGGACCTCGTCCAGTACATCCGCGCCAACTACGGCGACTACTTCGACATCGCCGTCGCGGGCTACCCACAGACGCAACGACTCCCGCCCGACGAACGCGCGCGTGAGATGCAGTATCTGAAGGACAAGGTCGACGCGGGCGCGAACTTCATCTTCACGCAGATGTTCTACGACGTGGACATGTTCATCGACTGGGTCAAGGCCGCGCGGGCCGCCGGCATCTCCGTTCCCATTGTGCCTGGGATCATGCCGGTCCAGACATGGAACGGATTCCAAAAAGCGACGACCCTTGCCAAGATAACCGTTCCCCAGCCGTTCCTAGACGCCCTCGAGCCGCACAAAAACAATGACGAGAAGGTGCGCGAGATAGGGACGAAGCTTGTTGCAGACATTTGCAGACGCATCCTCGCCGCGGATATCGGGATCAAGGGTCTGCACTTCTACACCATGAACCTCGAAAAGGGCTGTAGGCTACTTCTCGAGGAGCTCAACCTCGTACCCCGTATCGAAGTCATCAAGCCTCTGCCTTGGAGACAGGTGTGTCTTCCCCCCTTATCCGACTACAACTCCATGCTGACGTTTGCACGCAGTCGCTCACACCCAACCGGCGTGCCGAGAACATCCGTCCGATCTTCTGGGCAAATCGCACGCGCTCGTACCTCTCGCGCACCGAGAACTGGGACGAGTACCCGAACGGCCGCTTCGGCGACTCGCGCTCGCCCGCGTACGGTGAGATCGACGGGTATGGCGTCTTGATCAAGCAGACCAAGGATGACGCACTCAGGCTTTGGGACACGCCCACGATGGTGGAGGAGATCCGAAAGCTCTTTGCCCGCTTCTGTCTAGGCGAGCTTGGTGCGCTGCCGTGGTCGGATACGGCGCCATCGAGCGAAACGTCGGTCATCGCGCCCCAGCTGGCGAAGCTGAACGAGCTCGGCTTCCTGACTATTAACTCGCAGCCTGCAGTGGATGGTGCCCGGAGTGACGACAGGATACACGGTTGGGGTCCGGCAAACGGCTATGTGTATCAGAAGGTCTGCAGTAGCGCTGATTGAGTTTGCTAGCCAGTTATTGATCTGTTTCTTTTGCTCAGGCCTATCTGGAATTCTTCGTGTCGCCGGAACTTCTCGAACTGCTGATCCCGCACATCGAGCGCGACAGCAACATCACTTACTACGTGATCAACAACCGCGGCGACCTCCGCACGAACACGCATTCAGACGGCCCCAACGCCGTCACTTGGGGCGTCTTCCCGGGCAAGGAGATCGTCCAGCCCACGATCGTTGAGGCGATCAGCTTCATGGCGTGGAAGGATGAGGCGTACGAGCTCGGCCGGCAGTGGGCCAGGTTTTACGAGCCCGACTCACCGACGCGCAAGCTCATCGACGGCATCATGGATTCGTACTACCTCGTGAACGTCGTCCACAATGATTATAAGAAGCCCAATGCGATCTTCGAGCCGTTCTGGAAGGCCGGTGCCGAGTACGCCGCCAAGTACGGCTCCGCATCCCGGCCACCAGCCACCAACGGCGTGGACGGCACGAACGGTGTGAGTGCACATGCCAATGGCCACGCAAACTAGATGTTTCCCCGCCCACTGCTCCCATCTCTCACCTCCACCTCAAGTCTACCTCCCTCCACCACCTTCGGGAATTGAACAGTCTCGCTCCTCGCTCTCGTTGGACGTTTCTTCCCTGCTGATGACTCGCGTCTCGGACGCAGATATGGCAGTTCAACACACTGCCAGCCACGGTTGGCTTGCTCTATCTTTTTCCCAGCATTGTCACCGGGTTCAACCCCCGCCGCTCCTTTCCCCGCCCGCTTGCATAGTTATACTCCGCTCCATCTCGGCTCCATCTCCTTCATCTGCTTCACGCATTCCATCGCATTCTTGCACCCGCGCACAGTCGTAGCACGTATTCCTTTTTGCTCATCTCGCTGTCGTCTCTTCATCATTGCATCAACTGCACCCATCCACAACGGACCCACCACGCCCGTCCTCCTGCAGCGGGACGCCATTCATCTCACTGTAGGAACATTGCATCCAACTGCATGTACTATATGGTCTCCTTGTGACGACGTAGAGGTCGAGTGTGAAACATATCTGGGCTGTCTGCTGGCCCTCCTCTCTCACGATACCTACCCGAAGACATTGGACCATGCGATCCAGCTGAGAAGCGAGGGACAGCGGTACAGTCAGAGAGAATGATTTGATGGCAGTCTTGGGATATATCGAAAAGAAAGACATTATGGCTGCTACATACCCCGACGCCGTGAACTGCACGAAAGGTCAAGCGGGCAGGCTATATACAATATGGTCAGGCCAAATACAACACACGACACGGAAATCAAACAGCCTCGACAAACAGAGAAAAGATGGGCATCTTTGCCACTATGCCGGAGCATCATAGGCCAGGTCCGAGAAGAAGAAATCGCTGTTCATGGGTGGCGGGCCAGGCTCCAGGCGGCTTGGTATCTCCACTCGCTCCCCGGAAAGATCTGTGCGTCAATGTCAATTCATTGAGGGATCGAAGACGGAGTTGACAGAGGATGAACGAACCTAGCAACTTGATCTTCAGTCCGATTTCCGTCAACGCCTGGACGAAGAGCTCCGTCTCCTGGGACGCGACGTGCCCCCCGTCCCTCCTGAGCATATTCAGCCCGTCCGTCCAGTCCGCCCAGCGTGCCTGATCCGGCGCGATCTGGTCAGCGAGGGATCCGCCACTCGTACTAAGGAGAGAGAACGAAAGCGGTGAGGGGAGCATCGCGGAGCTCGACCCAAGCGGGATGTCCGCCTGGTCGCGCTGGATGTGCGGGAACGGCGCGCAAGTGCCCGTCGCGACCTCGCTGATCATGGCGATCTCGATGCGCTCTGGGAGGTCTTCGAGACCCTTGCGGACAGGGAACTTCACCGCGCTGTCGACGTAGTGCAGGTACTTCAACCCAGCGTCCTGCGCTCACGTACACGTCTCAGACATCGCCTCGCAGTAATGTGGCATGTGCGGACTTACTAATCGAAGGAAACGCCACGGTCGTGTGGGTCGTCGCATGGTCTCACGAGGAACTGTGGTAGCCAGCGGGATGCCATTCATGAACCAGGCACCCTCCAGCAAGCAATGAATCCGCTGCTGTCGGACGAACTCATATGACTCCTTGTACAGCTTGGCCCGCAAGTCTCTAATGGCGCTCGTCAACTCGCCGCAAGGCGTAACGTCACGCTAGATAGTACCCACCGTATAGGGGTCTTGCTCATGATGTCGTCCTCCATTTCGAGCTCCTGCATTTGACGTTCACGCACGGCGCGGTACTCGCTCTCGAGGAACTCCTGCTCGACCTCATGCCACGGCCGTATGTTCTCCCGCTTCAAAGCCACCTTGACTCTGCACCATTGCCCTAAGTCGCATTCCTAAGGGAAACACAACGTGACTGGAGTACGCACTGGCTTCTCGTTAACGCGACTAGCCGAGGGAAGTCGTCTGCCGATGCCCCGCTCTCATTCCACATGCGGAGGAAGAAGTGAAGCGCCAAGGAGTGCACCTTGTGAAAGTTGAGGAAAAAAGGCTGGAAAGTCGTTGAAGTGGAATCTAGAGAGCACAATTGTGAGCACGGAAGATGAATGAAGTTAAGGCAGAGGCACATACATCCTGGAGCATATATAGCCCAATGCTCCGACAACAGATCGGTCACTTCATTTGAGGCTTTGCCAATGGGACAGCGCCGCTCTTCTGATCGACTGAGTTGCTCCTGTACGACCTACCACAAATCGAGATGGCTCAGTACACGCATTCTAAGGTGATGAGAGGTTCTCACCTTTGCCCAGTAGTCCGGATCTTTTTCGACAAAGTATTTCTGTCGTCAGTCGTTAGCCATCAGCAGCTTCCCTCTCCGGGTCCAGCGGATACGCACGAGGCAGTCCAAGCCGAGCACACCAACCTCCCTGAACTCATGCCCGATGTCCTCGGTCTCGAATCCGAGTTTGCGCCACTTGATGGGCGTGATGGCGTCTTCCCGGTCTTCTTGTAGCTTGCTTTTCTCCCAGATGAGCTGTAGCGCCTGGTTATGTAGAGGTTCGAAGTCCGGCTCGACTAATGTCGTCTTCTTGCGGAACGTGACTCGAACCATGTTGGCCTGGAAGTCCAATATGCAGGAAGTTAAATCTTCGATCGTATGCGAAGACATCAACCGCTGGAGCAGCAGGGTCAAGTACCTGTCTTAGATGAGGCGGGAAGAGATTATACGTACAATGACGGCCTTTCGAACATTCAGTCGCTCGATATCAGCGATGAACTCATCCCATCTAGGATCACTGGCGTGAGCCAAGAGCGAATTGATCAACATCATGCTATCTCAGAATCAGTCAATGCCGCCGATGGTTGCCAGAACGCTGACCAACCTGTAGAGAGCCATGGTGGTGTCGCCACTCCCCAAGCGGTTCACAACAGTCTCCAGCAGCCTCTTTTCCTTGCGCATCTGCTCGAACACGACGTCAAAGCCATACCGGTAAACAGAGCCCGGAGGCGGCGACGGAGGGCCTTTGCTTGTGCTAGCAGCAGTGGCGGCGTTCTGGCCGGATGCGCTGCTAGGATCCGCCTCAACAAGCCGTTTGAGGATGGCGGTTGCCGGACGGCAGACGTTGATAGGAGAGTTTTCGGATGAGAGTATCTGGACGACTTTCAAAATGAAGTCGTTATCAAGACTTGACCAGCCGTAATCCAACTCCATTAGGTTTTGCATCGCGGTTAGGGCATACTATGCAATGGAGTGTCAATGAACAGTGGCAGCTTCGCATGCATCGCAGGCTACACTAACAGCTAGAATGTTTCCGTGCGAATTATTGATGACATCGATGAGCTCGCGGAGACCGTCTCGTTGAAGAAACTGGTTCGCAAACTGCTCTTCCTGCAAGACCATATCAGACTGGTGCACATAGTGCCCCATCGATCTACTTACTCGAATCAACTTGCGTAAGGATATCAAGGCAAGACCGAGCCTCGTGTCTCGTGCATTGAGTTTCTCTACAATCTCTGCAGCCTCGATAGCTGGCGCATTGACGAGTCTAAGGCGGTGTCGTAGTAATCAGAACCATATGGTAACTGGCCGGCGGAAACCATCCAATTTGCGTCGCCGGAGAGAACGAACCGAGCTCAGACTCACTTCAAGTTGACCTTGCCTTTGATCTTCTTCCGCAAGTTGTCATTCGTGACTAGCTCATCATTTTCGTCCCTGAGTGCATATACGGCAGGCGGATCTTTGAGCTTCAGACTGATGCATAGTTGGCGGATAACGTCGTCGACGGACAGGCTGGGCTCAATCCGTGTCCGGACAGTGAGGCCCTCCTTAGTGGTTACATTGTTCGTGGGGACGAGGCCGGTCTTCGCTTGCGAGGACTTGCCGTTCGTATGAGAATTGGCCTGGGTAGGGGTGATGGGTCTGCGCGAGCCGCCTTCCTCTGGGACATTGGCCGACATCGAGGATAAGGATGATTAGAGTGTCTGGAGACTTTTCAGAACCAAGGACGCATGGTCAGTTTTATGCACGAGACGTCTGATAGGAATCAGCAGTGCCAGATGGTGATGCGGTGGAAGATTTCTGAGCAGTTCTGTACGGCAGCGAAGCGGATGATGTATGTCTGAAGGAGTACGCCATTTGGCTATGTGGCCCTGAGAGGACGCACGGCATGTATCGCTTGACAAGGAACCTCATGCCTCCCCTAACCTACGACGCGCGGTTGTCCCGCTAACCGTGCCATCTTGCGAAGAGCAGAGAAGGATACTCACAAGGTATGTAGGTAGGAAGTTCTGTACGTATGTCGTCCGAGACAGCTAAAGGACACACGATGGACGAAAGGGCGTCAGCGTCTAGATCGACTTGGACTCAAAGGACAAGAACTCAAGATGAATCAGATGGTGCGAAGTAGCATCTGCTAGCCCGAGGACATTCAGCCTGACATGCAAATAAAAGGCGGTGCTCATCCTGACAGGCGGATGGAAAACGCGTCTCTGAAGCAGGCGTACACACCTGAAGTGAAGGCTTGAACGATGCGGTATAATCTACTCTGGATGAGCAGAAGAGCATTACAGGGCGGCGTATAAACAAAGCAAAGACAGAGATCGGGTATGAGGGAATAAGGATAGCGACTGGTATAGCGGAGCAGCAGCAGAGTGTCAGGACGGGTGTGAACGGCAAGGGCGCTGCAGACCGGTGTTATTTTCCCAGAGAACCAGGTACGCTGTGCGAGGCCGTGCAAGCTCCGCGAGAGGACCGGTCGAAAGTGGAGATGTGGGCGGGGTCGATCCCGCTGGGACAGACGGCGAAGACAGCGACGGAGTCGACGAGGACGAGTCGAGAGATGCGTTGGCGTCGCATGTTTCGACGTCGGGATGCGCGACTTCGGCGTCTCTGACATTGATCTCCTGCATCGCTCTTCCGCGCCACAACGCCTTCGCCCTCATCCCATCCGCATCGTCGTCCCCAATCACGGTGAGCAGCGAAGAGCATTGATTGTTGGATGCTCGGCGGGATCATTTCCATGCATGGTTGCATGCGAACGCTTCGTGTCCAACTCAGGATCTCGTCACAACTCCCCGGAGATATCGAACACTCCAATTTGAACTTGCAGAAACTCTTGAGCGCCGTGTCTGCTCTTGTCTGTGTCTGATTACTGGCGCGTAGCGTGTGCTTTCCATTACAGTATCACATTGCCGTCCCGCAGCATTGGTGCGGTCAGCCAAGAAGCGGGGCGAACGACAGTCAGCCGCCGTCGAGCCAAGAGGTAAGTCTCAACACGGATCTCTTCTCCACTCGCAGGACATTCCTCTCCAACCTGTGAAGATGGCGATGGACGCCTCGGAAACGACCTCAGCGATTATATCAACTGGATCGACCGCAACGCTTGACCTACAGGATGTTCTTTCGTCATTCTCTGGCGAATGTCTTCTGTCGACTAGTCTCAGCCTGGTCTCGAACTCTGAAAGCGTACACTCTTTTGACGATGTCCCTCCTTTCCCTGATGCTGCGAAACCACTGGTCTTTACCGCTGAGCTGGGAACTTCCTTGCTTGGTCCCTTGTCTTCCACCTCTGCTGCCTCTCGGTGCGATCTTCGTCTCTTGACAACGGTCCCCACGGGCCCGCGACTCAGAGTGATGATGCTGGAGCCGGCGTCGTTGGACGGATGGGCTGTATGTCTTCTTCCGCGCTGTGTCGCACTATCTGATGAAAAAGTCATCTCCAGGCATCCGTACCTTCCCTCTCTGGACCTTCCTGCCCACTGGACGACTGCACTGTTGACGAGCACACGACCGTCGAGGCCTCCATGTGGATCTCCGAGGGTTCTTTGTTCTCACCTGAGGTGTTTCATACAATGCTACGTAAACGGCTCAGCAGAGCTGAAGAGGATGCTTCTGCTCTTCATGACGACCGGGAATCGTCAGATTCAAGTCCGGATCTGAAGCTAGTCGGCATATCGGCTTCTAGCTCATCTGCGTCGGGTTCACTTTCGGACGATTGTCTCGTTGGAGAAGGTTTAGAAGAGGTCAATGCTGCGGCTCCGTTGCTAGTACCGACGATAATGATCTCCAACTCTACTGCTGCACTTCCACTCTCTCTGGAGTCTTCTCACAGCCTGCACCCGGAGCTTCCTCTGGCGGTGCGCCGCGGAAAGCAGCTGCCATCTGCTCTATCGTTGGACCCAAAGACAAAATCTGCGTTGAACAATCCTTGCGATCCATACCCTGACATCCCGACTGCGTTCCTAGGTTCTCCGACTACTTGCACGCCTACTGCCGAAATCCATCATGAGTCGTGCGAGTCTTCAATGGGACTGTCTGCTATGTGCGCTGACCTTAGATCTCGCCTCCCTGCGCCGCCATTTACACCTACGGAGCCTATTGCATCGCCTTACTGTGGCCCATCTGTAGGTGACGATGTAATCGCTTCTCCCCAATCCTCAGTGTCATCGGACCTTGATGACGAGGAATGGGCTTTCGCGAGAGATCTCGTGATTGACTGGCACGCTGGGGAAGGCTTCCGTATGGAGCTTTCCCCGCCTCCTTCTCCGGCGGGCGACCTGCCATACGCATCGGACCCGGAGTCGCCCAGTATCGATGACTCCTTCGCCAGAAGTCAGACTTTGGTGGCGGAATTTATCGGCAATAGCAGTACGGACGAGGACGACCCCGTGCGAACGCCAATGGACGTGAAACTTACGCGTCGCAAGACCGTTATCATCCAGGCACCTGAGCCTAGCCACCGAGAGAAGTACCGGTCGGAGAATGTGCACTCCGTCGTGGCGGAGAGCGCAGCTGATGTGCTCTCTAGCGAATTGCACGAGCCGGTTCCCTTCGAAACGCCCAGTTCTGCCCCGACACCCGCTGTCGCATCCGCAGACTGCGACTGCAGCTGTCAACAGCCTTCTTTCTCTCCCGGTTCGCGCCCGTCCAGCACCGCCAGCATGCGGCCTGTGCGCGGAATCCTAAAGGAGAAAAAGAGCGTCCGCTTCTCGACAGTTGATTTCTTGCACGAATACCTTTCCCCAAGTCATGCCCCTGCTCCTCACAGCTTTAACGATGCCGGGGCTGTTTCGCATGGTTCTGACCCCAGTCGGCTCCAGCCCGAGGCCGTTGTCCGCGCCCGTCGCACTACCTTGACGTCGGAAGTGCGCAAGAGCTCCCCGCTGCGCAGGTGCTACTCTCCTACCACATATGCTGGCGATACCGCAGGCAGGCACCCCCGCTCCCACAGCCTTCTCTCGGGCGAGGTACGAGATCTGTCCCCGTTCGGTGGCGGATCGATGGCGAAGCATCCCGCAGTCCGCGCGATGGCGCGCAGACCGTCTGCTTCAAGTCCTCAAACCCCTACGCCGGCTCCTTTCGTTGGCTCCGGTGTCGACGGCGCCGTCATTGGCGCGCCGAGCCTTCAAGGCCCGACGCCCATTCCCCTCCTCCTGGGCGAACAAGGCCGCGTGCCTCTCCGCTCCATCAATCCCCTCCAAAGCATGCCCGCTGAACGCAGAGCGGACGTGCCCGTCCCTGTAAAGCCGTCTGCGCAGCGTAGTCTGCTGTCTAAGCAGAGAGACGGCGCCGCAGCGGACAAGGCTCGCCGCGTGCTCAAGTCTACGTCTGTCCCGCCGGCGCCGAGGCTCGAGCGCGATGAGAACGCGCACAGGAGATCGGAAGCTGTTGTCGCTGGGAAAGAATCCCGTTCGCTTGCAGGCGCGTCTGCGGGCACAAGCATGGGCGGGAAGAGCCGGATGTCTGCGCCCTTGCGAAGCATCCTAACCAAGCTTCGGACGTGAGTCCTTGGCTCGTCTGTTCAATGCTGGTGGAAGTGTCTGGCGATGGTCCTTGTTTCTTATGTCGCCGGAGTACGTAGGTGTATCACGGGCAACTCAGAGTGATATATTGTATGTCTTTGGCATCGCATGGCGTATGCGGCGTGATCGCGAACACTGGTCTATGAGGCTGTGTCGTTGCGATCGTTCACAAGAAGTCTATCGGGCTGTGTATTCTGTGATCCCTGACAGACAGTCAATATTAGAACGACGGTGACAATGCCGCCGGCTACAATCAGATTATCCGACATTGAAGTACAAGAAGATATCGTAGCGACCATCTGTAATGCGCCCGATGCTGTGGGACACAAGGAAGGCGTGAGGTTGCCGTCAGTACCAGGTACATGATGTGGACAAGAAAACCGTTGTACAACACAAATTACTCTAGAGATAATGTCCGCGTGATCATATGATAACAATCGCACAAAAAACCTTCCAACAACATAAATAAGTCTAGTTGTAGCAAGAAAGTCCTATAGTTGCGAGGGTGTCAAGAATGCCAAGAACAAGAAATCCCGTGGGTCAAGGTGCAAGAAGGGTAAATACGTTGAGGTTGAGCATAGTCCAATAACGTCCGCATGCAAGAATGACGTCTACATTGTGCGGTTGGGACGGATCGCCCTGATCTGAGCACCTGTGCGAGAAAGATATGATAAGCAATGAGTCAAGGCCTCCTCATCAATAAGTCAGAGCACCCACTCATCAGCGAAGAATAGGGTGCACTCTGTTCCATCGCCCGGACCAAGAGATCTAACTCGGCTTGAAGTGTACGCTCGTCGGGCATTCCCTGTGCAGTACTAGCTGCGCCGGCGGCACGGAGCCGGCGGGCGGTACCTAACCCTTGATAGATCACTTTTCCAACTGAGCCCCAGAGGATCTGATTGAAACGGTGAGCAACGGCTATCTATGCTGGAACTGAGGATGATAAATGCCGGACACTGTACTTACCGCAATGTAGGGACTGACGCAGTTCAGGATCGCGACGTTGACCCCGCGGAGAGCTCTCACCGCCGCATGCGCCGCTTGGTAAGTCCGGCTGTTTGCGGTGACGCGGTCCTGGACAATCGGCGTGTGCAATTGGATTGTTGCGCACTGCGCAAGGGTATGGACCAGGAGGGCTGTGCGCAATACGTCCACCCGCGACGGATCAAATCGTTCGATGCGCGGCAGTGCCTGCTTGAATCGCTCAATGCGGTTATCCAGGGACAGAAATGCTGCCTGAGAAGCTAATTCGACTCGGAAGAAGATGAAGGAATGTTCCCGACGGGGGAGTAGAAACTGACTCACAGGGATTGTACCTGGAAGCGAGGCGAGTCGCGCCCTCGTACAGGATCGCTGCTTTGGCGTGCATGGCGAGGATGCTCTGGTGTGCAACACTCGCGTCGTCTTCGGCGCCGCTGATAAATGATTGCACAGTCCGCGTCGTGCGAAAGTCGTTGGGGAACGGATACTGTCTCGGAGAAGTCTTTAGGTCGAAAATGGTGACACGATTGCCAGGCACTCACACTTTGGTAAGCCGCCAAATGCATAGGCCACGGGGTGTCGATCAGCGTCCCGTTCGCTTCATCGTCAGTGAATGCAGGAGAGGATCCAGTCGCTACTGCCCAGCAGCGATCGAGGATGAAAACTGTCCAGAAACCATTGATGCGTTCGCCCTCCTCCAGCGTATCCGCCGGCGGTGGCAGGCGGTACGTGGTCGTGTCTGCAGCGGGCCTGCTGCGCCTAGCGCTTCGAATCATGTGTAGCTTCGAAGCCATCGCAATTGAGACAGCAGCATTCGTATGATATGCCCCTTCCAGCTGCCGACTGCTGCTGAAGAAGTAGTTGGCAAGAATTACTTCCGCTTGCATTACATATATCGCCCCGCGTGGGTCCTCGGGAAGGGCGGTGGGAAGATGTTGTAGGGCGCGGGTCAGGTAGGCCTGCTCATGGGCTCGTACCTGAGGGTTGCTAGAGAGTTTTGCACCAATCAGGTAGATGACATTGAGGAGAATGCGCAGGCTGTTGCTGTGTGTCGACCCGGTGGAAAACACTTTGTCTAGAAAGCGATCAATGTGGAGGAAGAACCCGAACTCGGCTGCGTGTTGGATGAAATGCCGCACGCTGTGATCAATGAGTATCAACAACAGGTTTATGTCAGGACAGGGAGGAAGAAGAACTGACAGTGCGACCATGGGATCGTTGGTGTCCAGGGATGAACGCTGTGCTTGTTGTCTCTGGTGCCAGGCAGCGTAGGGATCGTGCAGAGTCAATGGAGCTGAGCCGGCGGACCGCTCGGCGATGAGGCCTTCAAGCCGTGCTATCTCATTTTCCAGCATCTGATTCTGCGTAGGACCAGCTCCGTCCATATACTCGCAATCTTCAGCGCGGTCAGCTTTCTGGCACTGGTTACAGGCCGGACGCTGCCCGTCACAACGCTGAAAGGGATAAATCAGCACGCGAATCGGCGCCCTTAATAGCTCAGGACGAACCATTTTCCTACGTCTAGATGCATCGGAGAAACGGCTGAGTATGCAACTGACACTGATATCGAGAAATGAGGAATTGAGCTCACCTGCAACGAGCACAGGCCTTTCCACGCTCAAGGGGAGGCTGTGAAGAAGACTGCATAGTGAGCGACTGAAAGATGGAAATGGGAGGTGTCGGTAGTCCTCTCGACCAGACCACGTCCTATATATACAGAGGATACTCCGGCTATGCTCAGATACCGATGGCAGCAGTCATAGGCTTGCCTTCAGCTTGTATCACGAACGACGAATGACTATCATGCAAGGGACCATTCGGTAAACTACGCCGCATGAGCCAAACGCCAAAGTCTCAGCGCATCTCAGGCCGCACCTGCTGTGAGATTGATCGGCCTTGGTATGGGTCATGACATAACATGAGCGTGAGTCATTCTCATGTTCTGCGTTCGTGTCTCGCAGCTGCAGTGAGCATTGATATTGCGATGTCCAGATGGCGAGATATGTTTTCTTACCGCAGTACCGCGGCACAGATTGTTTCTGTTTCTGTTTCTATAGATTGTAATGACCCACGAGTAGTGAAGACAGCATTCTCTCGGATGCTGTCACTGAGCGTCATGTTGCCTGTGAAAGAAGATCATTTCGGGGATATATTGCGAGAGTCCACGGCACGGTCGACCATAACCGAATCGAAGCGTCACAGGAAGCGTACATACCACCTGAAAATCCAGCTATCAACCGAAGTCAATACTTACTGCATCAGGCACGCTTCGCCTTCAATCGTTGATGAAGCGCAGATACGCAGCACCCGCCGTGATGGACGGCGCCTCTGTGTACGTCCAAGTCAAACTGGAGCCCACTCAGGGCGACAATCAGAGGCAGACTTAGCGTCGTTGTGGCCACGTATCGATACAGACATCTGACTGGTTCCCGGATAGTCCATCTTGTTTCGTCGGCTAGCGCAGGTCCTCTAGAGAGCATCGAGTTTGCGAAGCAGCGCCTTCAACTGCGCGCTGTGAAGCTTGAGCGTTCACGGGAGAAGGACGCCGCATCCGCGCGGTCCAATTAGTGTCCATCGCTAGACATTGCGGTAACGCCGCACTGGTAGGCGGCTTGTCAGTGCCCGAGACCACAGCAGTACACTACCCGATATTCTCGATTGGGTATTATATTATGTCCATCATGGGCACGCGCATTGAACACTCGTCTGAGATCCCTTAAGTGCTGGCGGTCAAGTGCACACACACTTCTTGAGAATCAAGGCGCACAGGAAATCTGATATCCGCAACGCATGTTGAGCCACCAACGCGTCGGAAAGCAATATGGACGGATTCGGCACCTATCATATCGGATCATTGTCGGTGGCGGTGAGCATGTGCGACTATGGACGTACAATGCGTTCACAACATTGGCAACAGAACTATTTGGCCATGGGCGCAAGAGTCGAAAAGCCGCAAGCCGCAATCACCAGGCTCGGTATGGAGGCGGCGCAGCTGCTCGCAACGTAACTGTTGCCGGAGGAGACGGGCCGGCTGCAGTTGGTGTTACAGGCAACGTTACCGGTAGCGCATGAGAGGCGAAGTGAGCCACGCACGATAGTGGGCTCTAACGGCCTAAACAGCGGGTGAGAGATTTCACAATCACGATGACTGAGAACACGCGCTGTAGCAAACAGCTGTGGCTGACGTGGACAGAAAACGACGGCCAGGACCATACCGACGGCACGATGGGTGCAAGTCAGCTCGAAAGCCCAGCCGACAGCACAAGCATGAATGATCACACAGTCACAACTAAAGCCAACGCCTGCAGCTGATTGTGCATCAGAATGTCGGGCTTCATAGCCGTTCACGCTCAGTCATCTGATGCTCGAGTCCGCCTGAACCTGGGCTAGACATCCCACTTGGGCAAGGGAGACTTTCCAAGCTTTCAGCAAGGATACCTTGTCGTCCATTCCGCCACTTGCAAACAGTCGACCAATTCATAAGGGTGTCCTGAGTGACAGAAATTGAACCATCGGTCAAGCAAGAGCAAGAAGTGAGCTGCGATACGAGCGCCTTGTGCCAAGCAAGTGTGCTAAGGTTCCCACGAGCTTTGTGGCGGTGTGTTTCAGCGCTTCTCCAACTTACGAATCACCATGTTCGAGTGCCTCCGCAAGGTCCGCTCATTCTACTGTATGATACTACTTATGCCGCTGCGTACAGTTTGCGCTGATCTGGAACGGTGTTGACCCATCTTGTACACCAATCGCGCAGTCAATGGCGCAGAGCTGCTGTATGCAAGCTGCACTGCAATCGGAGCCTCATCGTATGTCGCTGGCCCTGAAAAAGCACGAAATTTGGTGATTTAGCGACCTCGGGCCTGGTATCCATATGCACTGTTCTCCATACGTTAACATCCAGAGTACTACTGCAACGGCAGTTATTCAGACTGTATGGCGGCCTTCTTGCTCTATGCCTGTCCAAGTCGGCTTACCGGTTCCCTCCCGGTCCGATTATGTCCCCTTTGGTCCCTCAAATCCTAGACCGTGCAGGTAGCACACGGTTGGAAAACCATCACCTATAGTTCGACAGGTTCTACCCGCTAATTACTTTCCATGATCACTGGTAAGTCCCCGTTTCTTGCCAATCCGCGGAATCAGACTCGGAGTCTCGTTCGACCGTCCCCCTATATTCACATGTCCTAGCATGATTGTAGATATGGTCATTCGTGGTGGCCGTGAAACCCATCTTTGGCTGCTGTCAGCAACATGGGATGGTGGCTCGACGGGCGAGACATGGACAGTCGCTGCGAGCTGTTCCTTACTCGACTGCGTACCTACGCGGTCTGCCGGCCGGACACGGACATGCTCTCAAACGCGAACGAAGAGTAGGTCTAGATGCTGATTACTCTGCGGTATGCTATAGAAAAAGACGCATCGGGTCCATATCAGTAATCTGCAGCACAACGCTTGGACGTTACAAACCACACCCACTCGCCAGAGGTCAATGACAGGTCAGCGCTCCGAAGGTGATCTGATAGCTGTACAGTCTGCTTGTGATGCAAAGTACTTGAATAGTGCAGACTTAGAATTGCCTACTGAAAGTTGTCAATATTCAAGGACAAGAAGCTCTTAGCGGACATACTAGTCGTAGGCCTTTCTGTCATATCGGCGTAAAATGCTTTCTCTCTGAGCTCATTCTGATGTCTAAGGAATAGACTCGAGAGGTATGCACGCTACCGAAATCGATCATCCACTATGAGAGCTCCGGCGTGAGAGAATGCACGGGCAGGATCAATGATACGATGGTGAGTGCTGAGCGCAGTGAGCGCTGAATCACATAATCGTTGACCTGTCTAGGTGTATGCTCATACGAGGTCGCCTGCAGACCAGCCTCAATTAATGTTCTCCGCAGTACCAGCATTCATGACTCGGGTGTTGATGTCGTGCATGGCTGTGTTGCGAGTCTTTCCGGCTGAGCTTGACACGCCCTCTCTGACATTCGTGCGTCCTCAAGTTTATGCCACAGTAGGCCCTTGTGGATGTAGCGTCCCGGGAGCGGATAACCCTTTCGAGGTCCACCCTCAGAGAGATCTATGCTTGCTCTCCCAGGGATCTACGTCGCATGTAAGCAGGCCCCGTAGATATCGATTATACACTGGATAGACCTCCAGGCGATTCAGCTCCAGCTTCCAAAGGCGCTCTGCGTTGGTAGACTGCAGGTATCGTGTTGAGCGATATCCGACAATTGCAAGTGTAGCCACTGGTATATACACTGCGCTGAACGACTAAGGGATGTGGTTCCTGTCTGTTAGGATGGAGCAGGCTGCGTCTTGAGATCGTATGTCTTGAAGCCCATAGCAGAAAGTCTGACAGGACAGAGCCCTCGTAAAGACCATGAAGTATGAGCATGCCTTCACACGATTGGTTCATGCAGATAGCCCCTCATGCAATCTTATGTGGCCCATTGTGATACATTCTACTACTCGAGTAAGCGATGAGTGCGCCGTGAGGCCTGAGGTCCCAGAGGCATTAAGAGTGACACACTTCACTCCTGACGATCGCATGCACTTCTGCTGCGCTGGCACCCACAAATCAATCAAGACATGGCACTCTCCTCAGTACGAAGTCTTCGCCTTCGCGCTGTTGAAGTACTGATCTGGTACCGACGCGCAAAACCGTGAGTCCCTCAAGGGACGATGCTCGACTAAGCTTTGCCCATTCCCTTTGGAGCAGAAGCGGAGATGTCATGGATGACGAACCGAATATGGCAGTTCTCTCGGTGGCTTGATGATCATGCATGTGCGACGCAGGTGCAACTGCGTCGATATCGGAGTTCGGCACTGCCTGCGAGTCAACGTCGAGGATTAGATCGCTCACCTGAAAGACATGGTCTTCTTCCCCCAGGAGAGCAATACGCTTCTGCACAGATTGGAGGTTCGCTAGTGTCATTGCGATGTTTGCTCAAATGACCTTACTTTTCCCTGCAGATAGGACGTCTGCCGAGGCTATGGGCTGGTCCTATGAGACTTGTCCCGGTTGTCAGGCCCTGGCGATACCTCGCTAACAGGTCAAGGTATGAAGTACGAGCCATCGCAGGCAATGCCTACTGCCGCGTACGCATACATGCTGCAGAGCAGAGCGTCGTACTCGGCTGCAAGCGATTCCGAGTGTCCTCATCATCGGTTATAGAGGGCGTGCAGCGACGTTCTTCCAGCCCGCGCTCTTAGTTCTCCTCATTCCTTCCTGTTCAGCGCGCAACGTCTTAATAATACGGCACACTTTTCAAAATTGCTACACCACGGTCGACAGAAGGATCAGCCTCGTCCCCCTCGCTCCGTTCTTTCGGCTACTATTAGACTGCGCCCTCGGACGGCCCGTCCGACACTGTCAGCTGGGTCATATTTAGCCAGGACGGTAGCAAGCTCTTTGCGTCCTGCAACGGAACCGCCGACGCCCCGGGCTACCTCGCTGCTTGGGACCTGCAGCATGACGGCTCGCTCCGAGTCTCCGCCCGACACACCGACGTCGCGCTGCCAGTTGGGAACATGGTGCCCTCTCGCTCACGCCGACACCGAGACAGAACACGTTCTTTGTGACCGACCCGGGGCATTGGCTTCTATGTGCTCGATCTCAGCCGGAAGAACCGTAGGTCGGCGGTGACGGTCATCGACCAGATGACCACCTGCTGATCAGATTCCAGTTCCAAGACCGGCAGCTACTACGCGACCGACGTTGGGGCGAACACAATTCATGAAGTTCGCTTTGATGGCAATCTCAAGGCCACCACCGTCAGCGTACGTATCTCTGCTTGCTTGATTATCGCCCTCTGTGGATCGTAGACCCCCAACGTTTCTCAACGTTCTGCTGACCGACTGAGCTGTGCCAGCAACCTCTACGTTCTCGCTACCAATACGACGGCTGTCGAAGCCTTCGCGCTCACAGCCCCTGGACACGCGAAGCTGACATCAAAGGTTGACGTTAGTAGCCCGGCATGCGCCGCTGGCGTAGCCATCAGAGAGTGTCACGCTCTGCGTATATGATGCAAAAGAAGCAGAGGTTCACTGATTGCATACTTACTGCAGTTCCTGCCAACCTGCAGGGCATGGCGACCTACTAGTATGTCACCAACTACTTTATCTCCTAGGCTGCTACTCATCCTAGCTATTCCATAAGCTTTTGTTGCATATCTGTCTAACAGGCTTCAAGATTCATACCCCTTTGTAATGAGGGACGACATTCCTTACAATCTCATGCTCTGCACGGAGTGATTGTTCGGAAGTGTTCGTTATCATCTACGATCTGCCATTTCCGCTCTCCACATCTCTATTTCATTGTGATCAACAGCCCATCCATGCACCTTGAGTCGCAATCAGGATCATCTCACTATATCCAAGCGTATTAACAGATACCCTCACGCCTTCGCGCTCTCCTTGCTCACACCGCGTCCAGGTCCCATGCCTCTACCAACTCCGCGACCGAGTGCTACGCCTCGTTGCGCCCCTCGGCCTCTTGCCGAACCGCGTACTATACGACCACGGGGTATCGGATGGCCGCCTCTTCCTCGCCCGCGCACATGGGGCATAACATGGTCCAACTCCATAGGTCCACCTCGTGCACCATTGTCCCTTCCTGCGCTGCCATGACGCACCTGACCCAGACTATGAGACGCCGCGCGCCCCCGCGCGCCCTGCAGTGCTCCTCGTTTCGCACCACGACCAAAGCGGACCGAAGCCGGAACGAGAGAAAGCGAGTCCATAGCGTTCGCAAGCGTGTCGACGTCTTCCGAAGAGTTCTTCGCCCTCCCTTTACCCTTGGCATTCGTGGTGTGTCTGGTACTCGTACCAGTCTGTCCATTCGCCGAGCCGCTGGGTCCGGCAGCAGGGCGGTCTATAGGTATCTTCTCAACTAATATTTTATCTTCGTCTTCATCCTCGTCTTGCTTCGGCACCTCCATCTCGCGCGGGGATTCCTCTGTCTCCATCCCTGTCTCTGCATCGTCCTCGTCTGCAGCAGCGGTACCGTTCTCTCTCGGGTGCCAAGGTCGGCGAAGCAGGCTTGCGCCCTCACCCCATTTCTTTAAGAGGCCGCCAACGCCTTTGTTGGTTACGGCAAAGAAGTACTCTTTGGGGTATCCGTGAGCCTGGATGAGGTGGAGTCTGCGCGTCTTTGGCGTGGAGAACAGGCGCGGACAAGATGCTAGATGGCACGCAAACTACACGATATGCCCAAAAAGAGAAAAGTCAAATTAAGGCGGTAGGCAGAGTGAAGAATTTACATACGATCTTCTCACCACGTTCCTTGCGAACTGCGGCAAGTGGGTCGTGACATTCTGTCTGATGCTGTATGCAACAATGGCCGTTGTTAGTACAATGCGCAAGGGGTTACAAAGCCACTGGTCCTGACGTCCACGGTGCCAGTGTGGCACTGCGGCAGTTGAAGCCACTTACCAGCTCGAGTAGCCTCGCGTCGGGGAATACACATCCACAGCCCTTTTCTTCGCAGACGTGTGCATGGTACGTAGCATAATGAGCCTCTAAATCACGCGTTCCAGATAATGGGGTAGGGCGGTTGGGAGGGTTGCATGTTGGTGGCAGGGTGCAGAGGATGCGGCCAGAAGACGTGGATGGCCCGCCTGCTCCGGGTGGTGGCGGGGTTGCACTGCTACGCGCTGCTTTGAGGGTGGGTGAGGGCGTCCGAGACGGCGAGGGAGAGCCGCCAACATTGTTCTGAGATCTTGGACGTTTGAATGCAGACATTGCTGAACAGTGAATAAGATGTGTGTGGGGTATCGAGCGTACCGAGTGGTTATAGGTATGAGGACAAGGTCCAGACGAGCGGGCGTCTACCTCCGCGAGGATACCTTCTCCGGCTTTCTCGGAGCGCCTGTAAACCTTGGGCGACCCGGCAGGCTCTCAAAGCATACACAGCTTGTCCAAGTCTGATTGCCATGACCGTTGTGCAAAAAAGATTGGCCGCTACTGACGTGAAAGCTCTCCTGCAAGTCTGAAATATGGTACGAACTCGTCAGTGTTCGCACTTCGAGAAGTCAGTCCGAAGGTCATGTCGATCTGTGAGAATTCTATGTTGAATGGACTGCAGTCCTTCATGAGCTCCTCTTCACCTGCCTCTGCCTCTCTAGTGTCATCGTGCTCTCCATCATGTAATCTAGCAGCCCATTCATGAGCTGTACAGAAAGCTATTGGTCCCATTGACATCCAAAACCATGTCGATTATACCACACCTGCTGCGGAGCGACCTGTATTGTAATATGAATTGGTCTGAGCAGATCAGCGGGGATGAATGTCAGTTTTCCTATGCCCCAGATAAGTTGGTATGTATGTTGAACTACAGTGCTGACTAATAGCAATGTAGTAAGCAACTACTGACATGAGGCTACCAGTCACTTGGAGAAAGTTCCGGATACTGTGGCTACTGTTACGACCGTGCGTACAAGTGCCATCTCCGGGCCTACTCCGAACTCCGGTCCTCAACTCCGCGCAACTCCGGCCATGGACCTTGGCCCTTTGTTCCTCCCGGCAGCACGCCTTATGTTCCTTCGGTCTTTCCTTGTTACTGTCCCTCCCATTAGTTTCAGGTATTCTTGTAACGCTAGGTTTCACTCGGGGCTGATCGACCTTGACCCCCGGACATCGGTAACTCCGGTACTCCGATCTCCGGATATCGGACTTGCCCCACGTCCGTCCGGAGTTCGATCAGCTCCGGATCCCTGCCCCTTTTCTGCTCCTGCCCTTGTAGTATTTAAGCCCGCCTGGAATGTCCGCATTCCTCAGTTCGGATATCTCGTTACTAGCTCGCTAACTTCCTCGTTACCTCCCGTTGCCTTCTCGTTACCACCTTGTTAGCCCTCTCGTTAAGTCCCCTGTAACCACTCCCTATCTCTTATCCGATCCTATACACTCGTTCCCCGTCAACTCCGAGATCCGAACTCCGGTCACCCGGTTGTGCGATCCCCACCCTGCAAATAGAGGACACCAGGCGAGTAGCTCGAGGCGTTGCTAATAGCTACGCCGAAGTCCTCCCTGCCCCAGGCCCGAAGTCCGAACTCCGAACCCGAACTCCGGCCCTACCCCGGCCCTCCGCCCTTCGGCCTGGCCCTTAACAGTATATCCGAACTCACCCCGAGTACTCGCCATGGATCGCCAACCTCCGTCCAACCCCGACCAAGCTTTCCGCGGGTTCTCTTCGCGAGTCCCTCAGCAATCGTACCCAGCCGCACCCCGTACTCCGACTACTCCGACGAGGGTCCAAGTCCCGGTGCCTTCACATCTACTGGGACAGGACCTCCCCGGAGAAACTACAGTCCGCTCCCCGCCCCCGCTGTCCGCGCAGAGTAGCCCAAACAACCCCTTCCTCAACCCTCCGGTTAATCCTCAGGCGGCTCCCCCTCAGCCCCCCAACACTCCGCACCCACTGGATCCATCCCAGCAACTCGCGGGAGCCATTGAGCTCCTTGCTCGGACGCTCCAACAGCCCGCTCAGGTGCCAACTCCGACCGGAGGACCTCGCGAGCGCGACAATGTCCGAGACCCGGACACCTTTGACAGTTCGGACCCCAGCAAACTTAGGGCCTTCTTCGCTCAGCTGGAACTGGTCTTCAAGGCGCGGCCCCGGACATTCGACTCCGAAGAGCGCAAAGTCACTTATGCGCTGTCCTACCTCAAGGGCACTGCGCTACAGTGGTTCGAGCCTTACCTCCTAGAAGGTTACTCCGAGGAGCCTCCGCTTTTCCTGTACTCCTACGAGGCCTTCCAGGATGAACTCCGGGTTAATTTCGGACCTTACGACGCTACCGAAACTGCGGAGCACGACTTGGAGAATCTCCGCATGGCCGACAACCAGCGGATTACGCGGTACATTACTCAGTTTAACCGCCTGGCCACCCAAGTCCGCTGGGGTACCGCCGCCCTCCGATACCAGTTCTACAAGGGGCTCCCGGCTCGCCTCAAGGACCGCATCTCCGAGGTCGGTAAGCCCGACACCCTTGAAGGCCTGCGCAACCTTGCACAGTCACTGGACCACCGCTACTGGGAGCGCAAGGCTGAACAGTCGCGCGAGCACTCGGCCCCCACCAAGTCCGGCAACAGGACCTCGAACCCCGACACAAGGTCCTACTCCTCTCAGAAGGCTCCCCAGAACCCCATGTCCAACCCGGCGGCAACTCCAGCCAAGTCCGGCAAGTCCCCCAGTGGCCCACCCAAGTCAGCCAAACCCTCCAAGCCCTACTCCGACAGGCTGGGCAAGGATGGTAAGCTAACCCAGGAAGAAAGGCAGCGTCGTTTCGTCAACAATCTCTGCCTCTTCTGCGGTGAGCCCGGACATATGGTCGGAGCTTGTCCCAAGAAGACCTCGTCCGCGGCCATGGCCCGAGCTGCCCAGGCCAACCCCGAGGCAACTCCGAAAGGACCTCCGAAAGCTCCTGAGGCTCCGGAGGAACCAAAAAACTAGTCCGCAGCCCTCCAAACCCCGCGCGTGGAGAAAGCTGCGTTGAACTTCCCCGCGCGGATCCATTCCTTAGACTCAACGTGTCCGCTCTCTCCGACCCATCTTCCCTCATAGTTTCTTTGTACTCCAATCCTATCTCCACTCTGATCCCCGCTCTGATTGATTCTGGTTCCTCTCACTGCTTCCTCGACTCGGACTTTGTCTCCAAGCACGGAGTTCCGACCTCCGGAACTCCGCCCCTCCGTCTGCAACTCTTTGATGGTTCGTCTAACCACACCATCACACAAAAGGCAACCCTTCCGTTACATTTCCCTTCGGGAGAAGTCATCTCCGTTGACTTTTATGTCACTCCGCTTGACAAGTCTGTGTCCGCCGTTCTGGGATACAGCTGGCTCTCCGACTACAATCCGTTGATTGACTGGAAGAAGTGCAGCATTCAATTCCGAACCGCACCCCCGACTTGTCCCGTATCTGACCCGGTACCGCGAAACTCCGAGGCCCTTCTGGAGCCTACCCTGACTACTCCGAACTCCGAACTCCCGAAGTCTGTCCCCCAGATATCCCTTGTCAGTGCTGCGGCCTTTGCCCGCGCCTGCAAGCTTTCTGGTTCCGAGAGCTTTACGCTCAATCTGTCTGCGACGTCCCTTCAAGGCCGCGCTGCTAGCGTCTTGGAGTCCCCACCGGACCTCACCGGAGTTCTGGAGGAATACCATGACTTTGCAGACGTCTTCAGCAAGACCAAGGCTGACGTCCTACCGGAGCACCGCCCTTACGACCTCAAGATTGAACTCGAGGACGGTGCTACCCCTCCGCTTGGTCCGATTTACTCCCTATCAAAACTGGAGCTGGAGACGCTCCGGGAGTACATAGAGGAGAACCTCCGCTCGGGTTCATCCGGCCCTCAAAGTCCCCTTGCGGAGCTCCGGTCCTCTTCGTGAAGAAGAAGGACGGATCCCTACGGCTGTGTGTGGACTATCGCGGACTCAACAAAATTACGCGCAAAGACCGCTATCCGCTCCCACTCGTCTCGGACTTGTTAGATGCGCCCCGGAAGGCCCGAATCTACACCAAGATTGACCTCCGACACGTGTACAACCTGGTCTGAATAGCCCCCGGAGATGAGTGGAAGACAGCCTTCCGTACCCGCTACGGCTCGTTTGAATGGCTTGTTATGCCCTTCGGACTTTCCAACGCACCTGCGGCCTTTCAGCGCTTCGTCAACGAGATCTTTGCGGACCTTCTAGACGTATGCGTTGTGGTCTACCTGGACGACATCCTGGTGTACTCCGACAACCCCGACGAACACCGGAAACATGTCCGGGAGGTACTCCGACGACTCCGGATGAACCACTTGTACGCCCGTGCGGACAAGTGCGAATTCCACACCAACTCCGTGGAGTACCTCGGTTACATCCTATCTCCGGATGGTCTCACTATGGCAGAATCTAAGGTGAAAGCTATCCTAGACTGGCCTGAACCCCGCAAGGTCCGGGACATCCAGTCCTTCCTTGGATTTGCAAACTTCTACCGGAGATTCATCCATAACTACTCCGAGATCGTCCTACCGCTTACCCGCTTGACCCGCAAGGGAGTTCCCTGGAACTTCGACGAGAAGTGCCGGACTTCGTTCGACACCCTGAAGAAGGCGTTTACGACCGCACCAGTCCTCCACCATTGGGTCCCTGACCGCCAAATCACGGTTGAAACTGACGCGTCGGACTACGCCATTGCCGGCATCCTCTCCATCACGTCCGACTCCGGTGAACTCCACCCGGTCGCATTCTACTCCCGCACCTTGTCCGGAGCGGAGTTGAACTACGACACGCACGACAAGGAACTCCTAGCCATCTTTGAAGCGTTTAAGACTTGGCGACACTATCTTGAAGGATCCGGAACTCCGATCGACGTGGTCACGGACCACAAGAACCTGGAGTACTTTTCCACTACTAAACTCCTTACCCGCCGCCAAGCCCGATGGTCGGAGTACCTCTCGCAGTTCAACCTGGTCATCCGTTTCCGCCCTGGGAAGCTAGGCGCGAAGCCAGACGCTCTAACCCGCAGACCGGACGTTTACCCAAAAGAGGGGATGGTGACTACGCTGTAGTCAACCCACACAACTTCCGGCCGGTGTTTACGCAGGAGCAGCTAGCTTCCTCGCTTCGCGCGACCGTTTTACGGTGCCCCGTACTCCGAGCCTCGTTCCTCCTGGATGAGGAACAACTCCGATCTGACATCCGGTCAGCCCTCAACTCCAAGTCCCCAACTCCGGAGCTTGCCAAAGGCCTCGCACTTGCAGCTGAAGGCAACTCCCGGTGGTCCAAGGATGAAGAAGGCTGGCTCCGACTCAACGGTCGTATCTATGTACCAGACGTTGGTGACCTCCGACTCCGCGTACTCCGATCCCGTCACGACCACCCGACCGCAGGACACTGGGGCCAGAACAAGACTCAGGCCCTGATTCTTCGGGACTACGCATGGCCCGGACTCCGACTGCTAGTCCACGACTACTGCAAGTCCTGTACAGCCTGCGCCCGTGCCAAGGTGCCCAGGCACCTTCCCTACGGCACGCTGAAACAACTCCCGATCCCCGAACGCCCCTGGAACTCCATCTCCATGGACCTCATCGAGCAACTCCCCAACTCCGGAGGCTACACGGCAATTCTCGTTGTGGTAGATCGCTTCACCAAGCAAGCCATCTTTATCCCAACGCACGATACGCTCAACGCCCAGGAGCTTGCGGACTTGTTTGTCCTGCACGTCTTCTCCAAGCACGGAGTTCCATCGCACGTCACGTCCGACCGGGGTTCGGAGTTCGTTTCGCACTTCTTCCGCTCACTCGGAAAGGCCCTGGACATGCGCCTTCACTTCACCTCCGGTTACCACCCCGAAGGCGACGGTCAAACCGAGCGAGTCAACCAAACGCTGGAGCAGTACCTCCGGATATACTGCAACTACCAGCAGGACAACTGGTCCCGCCTCCTACCCCTCGCGGAGTTCGCTTACAACAACGCCCCGAACGCAACCACTGGTGTCTCGCCCTTCTTCGCCAACAAGGGCTACCACCCCGCGATCTCCGTACACCCGGAACGGGACCTCACCTCCGCCCGCGCCCGAGAATATGCCGTGGACCTTGATGAGCTCCACGCAGTACTCCGCACCACCATTGCTGAGGCCCAGGTCCGGTACCAAAAGCAAGCGGACAAACACCGCCTACCAGCCCCGGACTTCAAAGTCGGTGATCAGGTCTATGTCTGCACGGAGCACATCCGCTCGACGCGCCCCTCCAAGAAGCTTTCCGAAAAGTACCTCGGGCCATACACCATCATCGCTAAGGTCGGAACTCACTCCTTCACCCTCCGACTCCCGGACTCCATGCGCGCGGTCCACCCGGTCTTCCATGTCTCCCAGCTGGAACCCACAACTCCGAACTCCATCCCCGGACGTACGCAACCTCCGCCGCCTCCGGTCATAGTGGATGGAGAACCGGAGTATGAAATCTCGGAGATTTTGGACTCCAAGATAGACCGGCGTCGGCGCACCTGCAAACTTCTCTACCTGGTCCGTTGGGCTGGCTATGAAGGTACCGATGAAGAAACCTCCTGGATACTAGCTACGGAGCTCGGGCATGCGCAGGAGTTGGTCTCGGACTTCCACCGGAGTTATCCGGACAAGCCCGGACCTCTGGATTCACTGCTTTCAGACTCGTAGCATGTCGCAAATCAAGAAAAAAGTTCATTACTATCTACGACTAACTACTCCGAAGTCCAATCCCGGACTTCGGACTACAACTCCGCCCCTTCCTCCTCCACCCCCTCCGAACTCCCCACCTCCGACCCCTCCGCGTCCTCGGACCCCTCCTCGTACTCCCCGTCCTCCTCTTCGCCCACGCCCTGGAGGTACTCCTCCAAGGCCCGCCCGCGCTCCTCCGCATCCTGCACCGCCGGGGTGACAAGCTGGAGCTTGTCCCCCAGCACCCCCATGGCCTGAGTGACGGCATCTAGCCGTCGCTCGTGACAGGCCATGGTGGCCCGGAGTTGTTGCACCTCCGTAAGGAGGCGCAACAGGAGGCCGTCCGAAGACAGCCCCCTCTCCGGGTTGGTGGCCCAAGGACCACCTCCGATGTCCGAACTCCGGACACCGGACCCCGACGCGACCGGAGCTAGTTGCTCCGGCGCTCTTCCCTTCCCCTTCGCCCCCGCGGTTTTCTTCTTCGGCGGAGACCGCGGTTCGGGGGTCTCCTCCGCCTCCGGTTCCTCGTCATCCGCGACGCGGGGCGCCGTCTTCGCCCTCTTCGTCTTCCGGTCGTGCCGGGCCTGGAGGGCCTCCGGCAGTCCCTGCGCGCCCACGCAGGACTTCCGCTCCTGCTGGCAGGAGCGGCATGACGAGGTACGCCCCCCCGCGTTGAATACGCAGGGGACGCCCCGGGTCTTGCAGACCCGGCAGGGCTCACTGGAGAAAAGAGGAGTCAGCCTATTCCGAACTCCGAACTCCCAACACCGATCTCCGGGCTCCGGACTTACCTGGGGGTCACCTCGGACCCGCTCGCCATCTCACCCTCCGTCCGCTTCCGCTTCCTCCTGGCCGACTCGCGCGCCGCCGGCTCCGCCTGCCCCCGCGCCTCCCCCTCCTGCCGCGCGCCTTCCTCCGCCTCGCGCGCTGCGGCCTCCTCCGCCTCTCGCCGCGCGCGCTCCTCGGCCTCGTGCTGGGCCTTCTTTTCCCGCTTCGCCCGGAGTTGGGCCTCCAGCTCCGACTCGGTCGGGCTGGTCGCGCGGTCGTCATTGCTGGCGGGCATGGTCGATGGTGCTGGGGTGTTGGTGGTGGTTGGAGTTCAAGAGGTGAAGTCCGACCCTGACACCAGCTGGAGTTTTTAACTCCGACCTCCGATGGAATCACCGATCGGATCTAGAGGACCTCAAGGGTTCGGTCCTAAAAGGGGAGGCACTGTTACGACCGTGCGTACAAGTGCCATCTCCGGGCCTACTCTGAACTCCGGTCCTCAACTCCGCGCAACTCCGGCCATGGACCTCGGCCCTTTGTTCCTCCCGGCAGCACGCCTTATGTTCCTTCGGTCTTTCCTTGTTACTGTCCCTCCCATTAGTTTCAGGTATTCTTGTAACGCTAGGTTTCACTCGGGGCTGATCGACCTTGACCCCCGGACATCGGTAACTCCGGTACTCCGATCTCCGGATATCGGACTTGCCCCACGTCCGTCCGGAGTTCGATCAGCTCCGGATCCCTGCCCCTTTTCTGCTCCTGCCCTTGTAGTATTTAAGCCCGCCTGGAATGTCCGCATTCCTCAGTTCGGATATCTCGTTACTAGCTCGCTAACTTCCTCGTTACCTCCCGTTGCCTTCTCGTTACCACCTTGTTAGCCCTCTCGTTAAGTCCCCTGTAACCACTCCCTATCTCTTATCCGATCCTATACACTCGTTCCCCGTCAACTCCGAGATCCGAACTCCGGTCACCCGGTTGTGCGATCCCCACCCTGCAAATAGAGGACACCAGGCGAGTAGCTCGAGGCGTTGCTAATAGCTACGCCGAAGTCCTCCCTGCCCCAGGCCCGAAGTCCGAACTCCGAACCCGAACTCCGGCCCTACCCCGGCCCTCCGCCCTTCGGCCTGGCCCTTAACAGCTACATACTATATAGTATTACATCATAGCCCATGTACAGTAGTATATAAGACTGCTCTGTAGGAGCAGTTCAATAAGTCGCTCTTAACCATCAACCACTACGTGCGCCTCTATCCAAAGCTCTACAGGTAAGTGAGCGGAGGGGCTTTCCACTGCGTAACAAGCCCTGCTCAACAGGTTATGAGTCCTGGTTGACGCTCGGATCTGCACCCATGCTGGCTGTGATCCTGATGCTCCCAGCTCAGCTGGTTGAAGCCTAAGTCTATGCCTGACAAGGCCTGACTTATGAGCACCCAGCATACCTGGACATCGCCCTAAAGGGGCTTGATGTCGCGGGCCCTAGTGTGCACCATACCAGCTGCACCTAGCCTGCTAGAGCGCAGGGAGTGTTCAGCATTGCTGCCCTTGGCGCCATTATGGCTGCCTTGTTGCGCGCATGGACAAATGCTGACATTCTGTTTCTACAGAACTCCCTTCATCAATATGTCCAACTTGCTCACTCAGCTTGTTCCTCTCCTCGATGGATGGAACTATTTTTGCTGGGCTGAGCTCATGCAGGCCTACCTTTAGCAGCAGGAAATTTGGATCATCGTCGATCCACCTGCAGGCATTTCCGCTCCTACTCTTGCACAGGACGGAAGCAATCGTAACGAAGTCCTAGGCTGGGCCCAGATGGAGGCTAAGGCCATGGGTTCGATACACTTGCACCTGAATGCTGAGGTAACCAGGCTCGTCTCTGACGAGACGACAGCCAAAGGCCTGTGGGAGGCTCTCAAGGAGCTTTATGGGACTATATCTGTGATGGGCACCTTTAGCTTCTACAAGGCTGCCAACAACGTCCAGATCCCTTTGAATGAGCATCCTGGCCCCGCGATCGCTAAGATCCAGAGCAATCTCGATCAGCTTGCCAATGCCGGCACTGACGTTCCCATGAATCTGCATGCCCTGATCATCCTGGGTCGTGCACCGCCGCGGTACGACACCACCGTTCAGCTCTGCCTGAACAATCATGAGATCAAGGACCTTTTGACTGGTCATGCTCGTGAAGCTCTCGTTGTGGCATGAGAGTCGGCGGCGAGCCGGAAGCCTGTAAAGGCTGGTGAGGCCAAGACGCTTAGCGCTATCAAGCGTAAGGGCAAGGACCCTGCCTTCAAGCAGCAGCAGCAGCAACAGCAGCACTACAACAGCAATGGTGGCTTGCAGCAGCAGCAGAGAGGCAAGGGCAAGGCCAGGCGAGGAAAGTGTAAGGGTAAGAAGCCTTCAGGCAATGACCACGCTCACCTTACATCCGCCGCGACCATCTCTGACAGTCCTACATCGACTGTCGACCCATGCACGCTTCTGCGCAAGCCGGTCCGTGTCAATCGCCCAGAGGGGGAGAGCCAGTACCCCACTCTGAAGCATGCTTTCAAACTTGCACACAACATTGACATTACACCTAGCATGGAGCGCATCTGCACTTTTGAAAGTGTCGTCACGGTCCTCGACAAGCAAGAAGGTATGAGTCAGATTGTTGAAGTCAACTCTGACTCGGATGGTGTGGACAGTCACTCATCGAAGCGCACTCACCTTTCTCTGGCTGAGCGCATTGACTGGACTAAAAGGGATGATGATGCGGAGTCTGTCGTCTCCCTCGGTCTCGAGGACGAAAATGTAAACATGGAGATAGCCAATGTGGCTGGTCTCCATGAGCAGTACAACGATCAAGTTCGGTCAGTACTCTCACTTATGCCCCACAGACAACACGCTGACGTGCTTTCTATAGCGGCAACATGTAACAGCGTGGAAGGATCTGCAGTAGTAGTTAGTATGCCATCTAATGTCTGTAACTCTCCATATATATGTAGTCATCTTCGCTCATATTCAGAGTGTACTTGCTGCAAGGGCAAAGCTAAGCCTGACCAGAATGGTCCACCAATCTGGATGCTTGATTCTGGAGCATCACTCCACTTTACGTTCGACATGAATGATTATGTTGAGTATGAATCGCTCCAGGAAGACATTGTCGTCATTACTGCAAATGGCCTTGCATTTGCAAAGGGTTCTGGGACTGTCATTCTAAACTGCCCTATCACCCCTGGGGGACATAGCACGGTGCGCATTGCGCCGGTCTACTACATCCCAGACTTGAACTCTCGTTTGCTTTCCCTGGGAGAATTCCTCCGAGAAGGTCTGAGCGTGAGCGGTACTGCTGATGAAATCAGCGTCTACCAGGCGCCGGGTGAACCGTTTCTTGTATTCCATCCTCGACAGCCAGGTGACACCATTTTTTGTGTCAGATCGCTTCCTTCATCGGATGTGATGCTCATTTTTCCTACGGTCTGTAAGATAGACTACCAGACCATGCATCGTCGCCTAGGTCATCCTTCCAAGGATGTTCTGAAGCGTGCTAGGGAACATACTGCAGATTTCCCAACCATTGAGTTTCCCTCTGAGGAACCTCTCTGCCGTGGATGTGCAGAAGGGAAAATGCCGTTAAGGTCATTCCCGCCATCCATTCGACGGGCTTCTTGACCGTTTGAAGTCATTCATTCAGACTTGAAGTCATTCCCCGTCGACTCCTACCACAAGTACAAGTATGCGATCATGTTCCTCGATGATCATACTTCGTATGCTTAGGCTGTGTGCTTGTGCTCCAAGGATGCTGCGCTCACAGCGACTAAACACTTCTTAGCCAACGTCGAGAATCAATTCAAGATGAAGGTGCAGAAGTGGATGTCAGACGGTGGAGGAGAATATAAGTCTAATGTTGAACTTCCGGATTTGTGTACTGGCCATACCAGATCCGGATGTGCACTGTGGCGGTGACGCACCGTATGGTGGGCAGCAGAGCGCCGCATAGTGGCGGTGTAGCACCACATGGACATTCCTTCTCATATGCCTGATATGGTAGTTCTACGGACAGTTCTACAATACGCCTGTACTTTAGCATCCGGACATCTTTGTAGTGCGTTCTACGCTGTTCCGGACTTGTCTGGATTTCTCTAGACTATGGTGCGATACTTACACCATCCTCGCACCATCGTCTTACTCAGCGTACTGTAGAATCACATGCTCTTCTTTCTTTGCTTACTCATGCGTCCTCTGGACTTGTATATAAGGAGGACATTCTCTGCCCCTGCTCTTCAGTCTTCGCTCATTGACTGAAGAGTAAGTACTATGACTTCTATGCGCACTTATGCAGATTACTTACTAAGTACTTGTAGTCCTACTTGTGCGGCTTACAGGTACTTACATATGCAATACAGTCTTCGCTCATTGACTGAAGATCCTACTTGTGCGGCTTACAGGACGCCTTCAAGGTTCAGACTTCATCAGGTTATGAGCCCTGCGCTCTAGCTAGTTGCTACCACAAGTCGACTCGTTTGCGCGCGCTATCACTCTCTTGGTCGACCTCTCTCACGGTTTGTGCACCTCCCACCTTCCTATTCCTTTCTCTCTTGGCTGTACGCAGGTATACTGCATACAGTTGGCGACTTCTACCCAGATTCTCGGGTTACCCGGCTGCCTGGATCTCTGGTTCACCTGAACAGGTGTTCATTGTCTCGCGTTTTCCTGGTGCACAACCACTCGTCAATCATCGCATTTTTTCTGAACCATTTTGGAGCCCACTACCGCGGAATCACTTGCTCCAGACTCTGAAGGAGAAGTCGACGCTGCTCTTGACTCATCCTCAGACTCTGAACCCTTCGATTGCACTGGCCTTCCTCATTTATACGACGTAGACGATCGTTGCGACCGACATCTCGGACCTGACGGTCTCTGGGCAGAGTGCGATGAATTTCCCTGTCCCAATCGTTACGATCAAGTCGGTGAACTCAGCAACGAGTGGGCCGCTGCTCCTAATCCCTCGCAAGTATCCGCACCGTCTTCAGAGGCTCTTCACCACTTTGAGCCGCCGTCTCCTGCTCCCTTCTCCCTAGACTTCCTTGACGACTTCGACGACTCTCCTCAATTTTATCTACTCGCCATGGGAGACGTCAAGTTGGACTCTGTCCCGATCCTGTCCTCGGCGAACCAGTACGCTGACTGGTCTGCCAAAATGAAGGGCTACCTCATGTTTATGAACTGCTGGACTGTCGTCGCCGGAACCATCACTCGCCCTACTGCCGCTGGAGACTCCCAAAAGGAGTGGGACAAACTCAACGCTCAGGCGTGTGGTCTGATGTACATGCGAACCTCACCTACGTTCCACTACCTCTTGGAAACTCGGACTGTTGTCGCTGCTGATGGAACTACAACTACCCAGGCCGCTGCCCTTACCTCCAAAGAGATGTGGGACGCTCTCAAGGCCAAATTTGGGAAGCCGAACAGCGCACACGTTTGGGGCCTCTTTGAGTCTTTGATCAGCGAAACCCGGATGAGCGACCAGCGTTCTCTTCAGGATCAGATGAGTCATGTTATCACTCGCCTGCGGGAAATCTCTACCAACGGCATCACGCTCTCTGAGACCATTCAGGCCCTCATTCTCCTCTCCAAGATCCCGGAATCTTACCGTTCGATGATTTCTGCGCTTATGGCCACTACTGAACTCGAAAGGCTAACCGTCAACTTAATTCAGTCGAAGGCTCTGGCTGAAGAGTCTATGCGCAGAAACGGTCAGTCAGTTTCCCGGATCTCTAAGACCAAGCCCAAACTCTCGGGTCCCTGCAGCTTCTGTGGTGGTGAGACGCATCACGAGTCTACCTGCTACAAGAAGCACCCGGAGTTGCGCCCTAAGTGGGACTTCAAGGGCAAGGGAAAGGAGAAGAGAAAGGACAAGGACAAAGGGAAGGGAAAGGACGTTATGGTTAACCATGCAAACGTTTTTGAGCCCGCTGCCAATGTACTTGTAGAATCATCGACTAACCTGCACGCTTCCTTCTATGATACGGCTGCTGCCATCGGTGTGCGACGAACTCATTGGCTGATGGACTCGGGTGCATCTCAGCACATTACCTTCGATTTGGACAACTTTTCCGACTATAAGCCCTATGATACACCCGTTGTTTTCAGGACTGCTTCGTCAGAAGCCGGCAGTTCTGTTCAAGGGCTCGGAGAAGGTACCGTCAGTGCTGAGGTCAACCGCGATGGTATACAGTGGTCTATTAATCTTCCAAACGTCTGCTACGTGCCTCAGGCATCTACGCGACTCTTCTCCACTGGGACCATTGAGCGGCATGGTTATTTCCTCGTCCAAGGAGACAATAAAATGAGCATTTTCGACAAGCTGCCTGAGGGCGCTGTCAAACATGGCTCGACGATTAAAATCAAGGGTCAGAAGATCCTTGAGGGGCATTATAATCCGTCTAGTAATCTCTATGACTTAGTTCTAGAGATTCGCTCTGGCAAAGCGATCCACCTGACGACGAACTATAAGACCTGGCACCGTCGTTTTGGTCATGCAGGCAAGGAGGCACTTCGCCACCTTCCCTCCAACGTCAAGGGTGTTGATCACGTCGATCCCGCTGACATTGAACCCTACGAAGGATGTGCCTTTGGCAAATCCCATCGTCTTCCATTTCCTCCATCGGAAAAGCGTGCATCTGAGCCCTTAGAGCTTATCCATACCGACTTGGATGGGCCTATGCGCACTGCTTCAGTCGGAAGTGGTTATTTGTACTTTGCTAGCTTCATAGATGACTTCTCAGGTCTCGGTGTCGCGTACTACCTTAAGCGCAAGTCTGATGCTTTCAAAGCTTTTGATAGCTTTAAAGCTTGGGCTGAGACGCAGACCGGGAGGAAAATCAAGCGAGTACGCTCCGACCGAGGGGGGGAATACCTTTCGACAGAGTTCTCTGAGCATCTAAAGTCTTTTGGGATCGAACATCAGAAAACGTCGCCAGACTCGCCCCAACAGAATGGACGTGCTGAACGCTGGAACTGTACTATTGTCAAGAAGGCTATGTCCATGCTACACCACGCTGGACTAAGCCACGGTTTCTGGCAACTCGCTGTTGAAACAGCCGTTCATATTTATAATCGTCAGCCTATGCGACGTCTTAAATGGTGTTGCCCTATTACTGCATGGGATGGTGTTACGACCGTGCGTACAAGTGCCATCTCCGGGCCTACTCCGAACTCCGGTCCTCAACTCCGCGCAACTCCGGCCATGGACCTCGGCCCTTTACTCCTCCCGACAGCACGCCTTATGCTCTTTCGGTCTTTTCTTGTTTCCGCCCCTCTCACCAGTTTCAGGTATTCTTGTAGCGTTAGGTCTCACTCGGGGCTGTCGGAACTCCGACCTCCGGATATCGGACTTCCCTCATGTCCGTCCGGAGTTCGATCAGCTCCGGACCCCTGCCCCTTTTACGTTCATACCCTTGTAGTATTTAAGCCCGCCTGGAATGTCCGCATTCCTCAGTTCGGATATCTCGTTACTAGCCCGTTAACTATCTCGTTACCATCTCGTTAGCCCTCTCGTCAAGCCCCCTGTAACCACTCCCTTCCTCTTATCCGATCCAATACACTCGTTCCCCGTCAACTCCGAAGTCCGAACTCCGGTCACCCGGTTGTGCAATCCCCACCCTGCAAATAGAGGACACCAGGCGAGTAGCTCGAGGCGTTGCTAATAGCTTTGCCGAAGTCCTCCCTGCCCCAGGCCCGAAGTCCGAACTCCGAACCCGAACTCCGGCCCTACCCCGGCCCTCTGCCCTTCGGCCTGGCTCTTAACAGATGGGACCATACCGGATGTGTCCTACTTCCGTGTCTTTGGCTGTAAAGCCTTTGTTCATGTGCAAAAGGCGAAGCGCAAAGGGAAACTCGACAAGAAGGCGGTCGAGATGATCTTCGTGGGGTATGAGCCAGGTACTAAGGGGTATAAATTCTGGAACCCGGCCACCCGCTCTATCGTCGTATCCCGCGATGTGATATTTGACGAAGAGTCTTTCCCTGCACGTTCTTTACCCGGCGAACGTCGTACTACCCCTGACGACAGTCCGTTCCCTTTGTACAGTGATCAGCCCGACGAAGTCTCAAATTCTGAGTTGGATGATCACCTACCCATTCCTGTTCCAGATCCTCTGCCTGCTGATGAGCAAGAGGATCGACCTCCTTCTCCGCCTCCTGTTCCTCCAGAACCGCTTGCTGAAGCTGAGCCTCCTCAGGGATTGCCGCCTCATCCTGCGGTCCCTCCACCTCGACCTGCCCATCGGCGTAACCATCATGAGCCAGTGGGAGGTCCTAGCATTGCTCGTGATCGACCTCGTAGGGAGAACGTACCTCGCCCTGCTCGTTACCGTGAAGACAATATTTACGGTGATGAACCTCCTGTACAGGTTGATGCACGAGATGAGTTAGACGGAGGTCAGCACGCTGAAGCCATTCTCTCCTTCCTCGCCGCTTCGCAGTATAAGACCGGCTTACCTGAATCCCACCGGGAAGCCATGAAGTCTCCAGACGCGGCGAAATGGCATGCAGCAGAAAAAGCGGAATATGATTCGCTGATGGAGAACAAGACTTGGATCCTCGTACCTAGACCAAAAGACCGTCATGTCGTCGCTAATCGTTGGGTGTACGACAAGAAACACGATGGACGGTTTAAGGCTAGACTTGTGGCCAAGGGATTCACCCAAGTCTGGGGGCTGGATTACCACGAAACCTTCTCACCTGTGGCGCGTTTTGAGTCTATTCGTTATCTCCTCGCGCACGCTGCGCTTGAGGACTGGGACATACAGTCCATGGACGTCAAAACTGCGTTCCTGAATGGTGACTTAGAGGAGGAAATTTACATGGAACAACCGGAGGGATGGGTTGTACCTGGTAAGGAAGACTACGTCTGTCTTCTTCGCAAGGCTATCTATGGCCTGAAGCAGGCGTCGCGTCAATGGAACGCAAAAATTCATAAATCTCTCCTTGACCTGGGATTCAAACGGACTTACTCTGACGCCGGAGTATACGTATATCGGCGACAAGGGGGGGATTCCGTTACGATTGTCGTACTCTATGTCGACGATCTACTTCTACTCGGCGATAACCGGCAGCATATCAAACAAATCAAAGACGCCTTGAAGAAGCAGTATAAAATGACGGACTTGGGTGCAGTCCAACGCTTCCTTGGTCTTCGCATTACTCGCGATCGGACGACTCGGACGATCGACATAGACCAGGAAGAATACATCCAGTCTGTCCTCGAACGCTTCAACATGGCTGACTGCAAGCCGGCTCGCACTCCTCTCCCTGCTGGTGCTGTCTTAGAAGTGTCTGAGCAGCCCGCTTTCGATGCTTTTCGTCAGCGCTACCAGAGCTTGATTGGCAGTCTTCTCTACGCAACTCTCGGTATGCGTCCTGACATCGACTATGCCGTCACGCGATTGTCCAAATACAATGCCAATCCGTCGGAAATGCACTGGCACTACGCGAAGTACGTCCTGCGTTACTTACAAGGGACAAAGCATTATCGCTTGCGCTACAATGGTGCTTTCAATGATGGTCTGTTATCTTATTCAGACTCCGACTGGGCTGAGGACCGTGACGACAGGCATTCGACCACGGGCTTCGTCTTCTTGATGGCAGGTGGTGCTATATCGTGGGCATCGAGGCGTCAGCCGACGATTTCGCTCTCCTCGACCAAAGCGGAATATAAGGCTGCCTCAGACACTTGTCATCAGTTGATGTGGCTTCGTACCTTTGGCGATGAACTGGGAGACGATGTGACTCGTCCTACGCCTATGTGCTTGGACAACCAAGGGTCCATCTTCTTGGCGGTTAACCCGGTTATCGATCGTCGAACAAAACATATAGAAACTTGGTATCACTTCATTCGTGAGCAAGTCGAGCTTGGAAGTGTCGTATATACCCACAAAGGACCAACTAGCTGATTCTCTGACGAAGAATGTTCCCTATAGCGTATTGGAACGCTTCACAAAGAAAGTTGGTTTAGTGTCCTCCACAGCTTGAACGAGTGGGAGTGTTAAACTTCCGGATTTGTGTGCTGGCCATACCAGATCCGGATGTGCACTGTGGCGGTGACACACCGCATGGTGGGCGGCAGAGCGCCGCATGGTGGCGGTGTAGCACTGCATGAACGATCCTTCTCATATGCCTGATATGGTAGTTCTACGGACAGTTCTACGATACGCCTGTACTTTAGCATCTGGACATCTTTGTAATACGTTCTACGCTGTTCCGGACTTGTCTGGATTTCTCTAGACTATGGTGTGATACTTACACCATCCTCGCACCATCGTCTTACTCAGCGTACTGTAGATCACATGCTCTCCTTTTCTTTGCTTACTCATGCGTCCTCTGGACTTGTATATAAGGAGGACATTCTCTGCCCCAGCTCCTCAGTCTTCGCTCATTGACTGAAGAGTAAGTACTATGACTTCTATGTGTACTTATGCAGATTACTTACTAAGTACTTGTAGTCTTACTTGTGCGGCTCACAGGTACTTACATATGCAATATAGTCTTCGCTCATTGACTGAAGATCTTACTTGTGCGGCTCACAGGATGCCTTCAAGGTTCAGACTTCATCAGGCATTACAATCCGTGTAGTAATCTCTATGACAAACCGAGTCGTGGATCATGAACAAGGAACATTGCCAGGACCTTGCCTTGTGCATCTGCCAACCTGATGACCTCGAGAATTGAACGAGAGTGACAACACCTGAAGAAAACAGTCATAGGTCAACGACGATCTTTGGCACCAAGCCGGTGCAGCTCTTGGTACAAATGAATCGCGTCAATTGGCAACGCAAGGCCGCGATGACCTCGAAGTAAGCATCGCGTCAAGAAAAACGGCGCCTGCCCTGAATACCGTTACTCGCTCACGTGACCCCGACGCGTTCGTGCTCGAACCGTGTCGCGTTTAGTGTCTCCACGCCACAGGCGACAACTCACACACAACACACAGAGCCATCCATTCGTAGGGCTAGGCTGGTACAAAGCATTGGCTAGCAACTCCGGGACTAGGGACTTTCGCTCCTAGTATATAACGGTAGAGCATGGCTACGGCGACACCGAAGAAACTCGTCCACTGGGCTCTTAATGCGTCTCTCTCTGAGCTAGGCTCTCCTTTCTCCGACTCTGGCTCTTCAGACTCGTGCACATCGACTTCCAGTCTACAGTACATAAACTCGCAACTTATTGCGCATGGCTTTACTCACGGACCCGGGCTGTCTCTTGATGGGCTGGCCAAAGAGGATGCGGACAGAGTGGTCAAGTGCATACTGAACATGCTGAGTCAACGCATCGTGAGTGACAAGACCTGTGCAAGATATGACGGACCTCACGAGACGCTATCTGTATAGGATGACATGTCTAGGACGGAAGACCTCACGACGAAGCTGCGAACACTGTCCTATGACCATGAACGCTTGAATTCCATGTATAAGACCGAAGCTGAGAAGGCTGCTAATGCAGAGCGCGAGATGAACATGCACAAATTACGGCTTAGGTGGGTAGAAATTTGCACCCTGGTGGTGACATACGGATTGCTGTGCGCAACCACATGTTATTCGTTGAGTGACTTCATGATTTTGCCACTTGGAACCATTTTCGTCTCGCCGCTCTCCATTATCATGTAGCTTCTGTGCACATGATTATCCCATGCTGTCTTCTTCCACAGACTGATGCATAGGCAATAGCGCAGCTTTGAAATCTCTGAAAACAGCTGAGAATGCTCACAAACATACCACGGTTGAGCTGCAACGCACTCGAACCACATTACATGCCCTTCGCACGACGCACCAGACCGAGATCAAGAAGCTCGAAAAGGAGAAGGAACGTATGGTCGAACGATGGAGCAAGCTCTCCGACGCTCAGCTGAAGGCGGGCACGCTGCACGCAGGGTTCACCTGTGCGAACCTGGACGTTGTCGATGCCTCCGACGTACAGCTGCTTGGGAAGGGGCAAGGCTTCTTGGACGTCGCGCTCGAGCAGGCCGAAGATGCTCGGAAAGAGCTCCTCGAGCAGAACAGGAAGCTGAGAGCGCTATTGATGTCTGCCGCAAACGAGCTGCAGAGCGTTTCACACGCAGTTCGTACTGTCGGCGAGCCGGAGCCGGCGGAAGAGGTAAGGATTGGATTGTACGATTGCAGTGCGCGACTCACGGACGAGCAGCCCTCGCCACTGACATTCAGCGCCCTCTTTCCAAATCCACCAGCCGAAAGCGCAGGCCAAGCGTTCAATTCACTGTTTCAGTCTCTCCGCGAGTCAATATCCCATAGGATGGAGTCCAGCTCTTCGCCTTCACGATGTTCGCCTAGAGCACCGTCATCTTCTACGCATACAGGAAGCAACGTGGCGAAGGACAGTGCTGAGATTGAACGCCTGCAAGTCATTATTGACAAGCTACGTGCCGAGCTTGGTAGGTATGGTTATCTCTTCTGAGGTACCGATCGTGCTCATCGGCTATCCAGAAGAAGCTCAGAAGCAGGCTGCAGCCTCTGCCGCTCAGGTTCAGGAGTTGTTCGACCGCTTCACTGAGGAGCAGGCTGCGACAACACACCATGTGATGGACATGAGCGTCGACCTGATGACCGCACCTGCACAAGATGAGGAGCGGCAACGACTAGACGCGCGTTTCAAAGAGCTCGAGGAGGAACGCCGGAAATTCACCGAAGCTGCTGTCAGACTGGGCAAGGAGAAGGCGGCACTTGAGGTTCGTGAAGAGCCTGATCGTCAGCTCCATCGTATTGATTCATTCTGTCAGGCCGAGCGACTGAAATTTCTTGAAGAGAAGCGGTCATGGCAAGTCGACGTGATGCTCGCTGACCTCCCTCCCACACCTGCGCCAGGAGCATCCGTGCCTAGCCCTGTGATGCGTCCCTTGCCCGCCCCTGCACGTGCCTCTGGCCCTGCAAGCAGGACTCCGCGGAAACACAAGGCTAAGCTTGCCAGTCCACGAAAGACTCGTGTTTCGCGACGTTCTTCTGGCCTTGCATCCCTCGCGCCAGGCCCTACCTCAGCTAAAGCAACATCAAAGGTAACGCTACCTTTCGAAACCGAGGTCATCCCGTCCTTAGCGTCGCCGGTGCGGCCGCTACCTGAGTTCAAGACGAGTATGGCGGCTTCACCGGCGCCACCCCCGCCATTCCTCCCAGGTGGCTTTGTCTTACCGCCTCCATCGCCCGCGGCCTCACTTCCCTCCCGCGACACCGGATGTACGGCACTCCCTCCTATACCCCCACTACCCAAACTTGAGATACCCCCACCGCGCCATGAGATACTTGAGAAATCTATGGACACGGCGTCTGGTCAATCCGAGACAGCGACGTCGAGCAACAATCCTGGACCCTCTACTGATCCATCTACCTCTACCGCTCCAGGACCCAAGACGCCCGGAGCGCGACCGTTCCCAATGGCGAAGCCCTTCGCGGCGCGCATGATCCACGCCTACTCTCCTGCGAAACCCAGCCCGCTCAGCCGCATCCTGATGCTCGCAAATTCTCCCGACAGTCCGGATGGCGTGCAGCTCGCGTCCCTTCCGGAGTCTTCTGTTGAAGACAGTATGGAGCAGGAGGCGGCACCGCACAATCCCGAACCTGTCCGCAGTCTTGCGGAGGAGCTGGGCGTATCTGAAGACGATGATAGCCCCTTGCGCGAGCGTCCGCCTAAAGACAATGCTCAAGGGACGAAGCGCAAGGCAGGAACATCCGAGTCAGAGAGGCATGTGCCGCCCTTGCGTACCGCGGTGAGAGACAAAGGCAAGGGGCGGGCGGATGTGCAGCCCGGTCCAGCCTCGTGTGCTCGTGCGGGAGGGACACTGGAGAAAGAGAATGTGAAACGCGCGAAGCTCAGCGCTAGTGGGGCGAAGGTGGCGAGCTCTGTGCAGCAAGAAAGGAAGACAAGAGCAACGGCAGGGGCGAAATTCTCTAGTGTCGCGGGCGCGCAGGCCTCAAGGTCACGTACAGTGCCTACGGGTGGCGGCTCAAAAGCTCCGTCGAGACCCAAGGGCGGCGCGAGGAGAGTGCCTGCGGGGAGTGCAGAGGCTGCCTCGGTCCCGACTTGGCGAGGGTGATAGACCTCGCGGCGGTACTATGTCTGTAATAACATGGTGTGTACCACCTGTATTCCAGCAAACCTTTGTCTATGCATTCTATTGGATATCAAGCCCTCGCCGGGTTCTCCTTACACTGCAACAAGTGGCCAGAAGTCACGGTATGATCTATCATCACGGCGCCTCCCGAGAGAAAGCCAGCGTCTAGGCGTAATGATCTCGGATCGCTGGACACAAACTAGCGCCCTCATGCTCGTCCGTAGCATCATGATCATGCAGCGCAGAATGAGCCTGCTGGCCGTGGAGTATTGACTGATTGACAGTGCCATTCATTGTCAGGCGGCTGGTGTGCCTGCTTCTTACCGATATCATTCCGTCGAGCTGACCATAACCGCATCATATTAGCTTACGAGCACGCATGGACTGAACCTTCGCCCTGGGAGTCCGTACCTAGTTTGGGTCAACTCATCAATAAGACATGTCCGCAGCAGGACTTCTGGCCTTGGACGTCGAACTCGGGGAGTCTTTCTCAGATGTGAGCGGAGTGCTGGTCATATGAAAGGGATGAGCAGCTCCCGCCCGTCAATGCCGCTACACGTAGGGAGAGAGTAGTAGGGCTCACGCCTGCAAAGGCCAGTAGCCTACCTCAACTGGAACCGCGTGGCCATGGGCGTTGTGGCGATTCGTGCAGAGCAACTAGTTGGCGGTTTCAGCTCAAACGTAACAGGGAAGAACGACGTGTGTCAGCGTACTTGCTAATGTTCCCATAAAGTGTAGTAAGCGCTCTATTGGATGTGCGCCCTTACGTTCCTCCTTACACATGTGCTGACATACGTGCTTCTGCAGACAGCCTTGCCAATGAGCACGATCATGTGTCACTGGAAGGAAGCTTGGTATAACGACGAAGTCGAAGGGGTCGACCTCGTTCGCGTATATAGACAGATAGGCCTCCCTGGCGGGCTGAGCAGAGGGGCTATCCCACTGTATTCCTGGGCCAGCTCCTACCACCGCAACAACGCGACCACCGTATCCTCAACACGATGACTACTGCCGTGCCAGGCAGCGCTGAGAGGCTGGAGAGCCATGTTGATGTCCTCATAGTTGGTGCCGGTCCGGCCGGCCTCATGTGCGCAAACGCCCTCGTTCAAGCTGGCATCAGCGTCCGCATTGTCGACAAAAGGTATACACCGGCTAGACAATAGAGCCTTGTCCACCCAAAGTTGAACTAGCCTCTTTCAGATCCGAAAGCGTCGTCCCTGGCCAAGCAGATGGCATCCAGCCGCGCACACTGGAGATCTTGCAAGTTTGTCGCATACACCCATCTCATATGATCATATGACTGAATTTGGTGCATCGTAACAGAGCTACGGACTCGGAGACCAACTTCACAGAGAAGGAGCACATGTATGGAGGATTGTGAGAAACGTCTCGGGTTACAGTTGTCTGACCAGGTTATGGCTGAAGTAGAGTTGTAGGTCAACTATAGTCCGGGCCCAGATGGTGTTTTGAGAGTAAGTCAAATTCTGGAACGGAGAACTCGAGCTTGGGAGCTGACGGCTTCAGCGTGCGAACCGGTCAGCGACTGTCTCACCCGATGGTATTTGGAGATGGAATTATGGTGTAGGCCACCGACTTGAACTGGACCTTGCAATGAGCAAGCTGCTAAAGCGAGAATTATTATAGATCGCGTTGAGCCAAGATCGTGTCGAGAACGTTTTTCTCGCCTCTATGAAAGAGAAGAATCTAGCAGTGGAATATGCTACTACCCCTACATCGATCAAACTATCTGATGGTGAAGACGACCTGCTGAATCCTCAAGCATATGTCAATACAGTGGGTTTCCAAGCCTTGCGCAGGTTTTTGGAAGTGGCATTGACTCGGTTCTAGGCGGTTCTGGAGCACCTGGAAGGCCAAAAGAACTCTGAGACCGTACATGCGAAGTTCATCCTTGGTGCTGACGGTATGTCTTTCCCCATCCAGAGTAAGGACGGTACTGATATTAGCTCGGGCTAAAGGCGCCCATTCATGGGTGAGGAAGGCCCTTGGTATAGGGGCCGAAGGAACCGTCACAAGTTACGTTGTTGCTTTGCCATGACGTTGTCGTATTCACGGTCGTCCTTAGGCTCGATCTGGGGGGTGGTCGATATACTCCCGGATACCGATTTCCCAGACGTAAGGAACTACGCCATTGTGCAATCCGCTCACCACGGCACGCTGTTCACCATCCCACGCGAGCGAGATCTTATCCGCATCTACGTTCAACAGTCTGAGGACAGCGACGTGATTGACCCCATCACCGGACGCGCGGACAAGAACAGGTCAAGTCCGGAGCAGATCCTCGCGCAGGCACGGAAAATTATGCATCCGTACCGCATGGATGTGAAGGACAATGGTGTTGAATGGTGGACTATCTACGTAGGTAAGTATAGGCCAACTGTAGTTGAGTTCCTGCTCTGAATATTGATATCTGTAGTGGGACAAAGGGTTGTGGACAAGTATTCCATCAATGATCGAGCACTCATCTCCGGGGATGCATGTCATACCCACTCTCCGAAAGCAGGTCAGTTATGCCCATTCACGGAGTTCGACGCAATTTGACACGTCATGACGACCTTCTCGTGTCGCAGGACAAGGCATGAACGCGGCTCTGTGTGACTCGCACAACCTCGGTACGTCATCAATTTCTGTCGTCTGCTACGCGGACTGAGGATGGATGACTATGTGTAGCATGGAAAATGGCTTACGCTTTGAAGGGTTGGGCGAAGATGTCGCTGATGCAGACGGTATATCCTGCTCTTGCGCCTCTCGTTATTCATGCTCACACGATTGAGCGGCGTTAGTACGACTTCGAACGGCGGAAATACGCCCAGGAGCTCATTGAGTTTGATAAAAGTTGGTCGAAACTATTCATCGTCAAACCACGATCAGCAGAAAACCCGGAAGGTCTGGCCGTCGAGGAGTTTGTTAGGTGTGTTCCTGAAATCGTCTCAGCCTACTTCTTGACGAGATTCACGGCGCCCAACTCGTCAGCATTGTGAAGCAGTCCAACAGATTCATGACTGGTGTAGGGGTCCACTACCTTCCGTCGATCATCACCAATCCTCAGTATCAATCCTTTGCGGCCGGTCTGGTCGTCGGGGAGCGGGTCAGCCCGCACTTGTTCCTGTGCGCTGCAGATGGCCAACCATTCGAGATTCAAGACCTCCTGCCCGCCGATATCCGCTTCAAGGTGCTCGTTTTTGGGGGCGATATCACGATCCCCGCCGATCTAGATCGCCTGCAAGAAGTAGCCCTTGCTTTGAACAGCCCGGGAAACTTCCTCAGCCGCTTCGGTCGTGATGGTGAGGTCTTCGACGTCCTCTGCTTTAGCTCGGCCAAGCAGAACAACACTGATTACTTCGGTGAGTCGACTGACTCTTTCATTGCGAAACCTCACGATCACGGCATAGCTGACCGGATTGTCCTCTAGACTTCCCGTCCTTCTTTCAATCCCACTGGAGCAAGTAAGCAGCACTCGCCGAGTATCCTTGAGGCCTGGAATTACTGAAAGACCTTTGCCAGAGCTTTCCTTGACGATGCCGACATCTCCGGGAAATTTGGCGGAGGCGGCTATGCGCAGTATGGTATCGATCCTCACGCCGGGGCCATTGTGATTGTCAGACCCGACGGCTACGTCGGCATGATCGCCCCGCTCACCACTCACGGCGTCAGCGAAGTCACAGCCTACTTCAGCGAATTCTTGATGTAGAATTGATCTGTTGAATTGTATTGTCACGACTACAATACACAGGTTCTCAAGTTCAACTTATTTCGAGCCGTCTTGGTTCCCATTCTCTTGCGGGCATGCAAGTACAGTACCGTCACGCCGCCAGTCAAGACACCTCAAAAAAAGTCCTTATCTACCCGCTTGTTCGAGTTGATCAACCTTTGCGACGCCAATTACGACCTCAAGAGTTATTAGACTGAGAAATGCCTCAAAGGAGCCCTTCTCGAGGAGCGCTGCAATTACTGTACTTTTTGGGGGAGTGACATTCTGGTGGCGATGCGGCATGGAACTGAGCATTAATTGGGAACTCATCCTGACACTGGGTGAGTGCCGTGAGGTGGAATATCTGGCTGGCGCCTTCCCCGTATATTGATTAGACCCTATAGTATATTCGAACTCGGCCAGCCAATCCTGTGATCGTCTACGGAAGGCCGGTCGGGAAATACGACAGGCGCCTTTGCTTTGAGGAAGCGCGAACGCTTTGATGTAAGTACCAACTGAACGGCGGCAATGCGGACGGCCTCCTTCCCTCAGCAGGCTCAGCTGCCTCTCTGCTATTGCGTCATTCGCGTTATCGCTAGAATACACGCCCTTCCCCTGAAGCTACAGTATGTATGTTGCTAGACAATGCAGGCGTGCAGAACAAGCGCGGTCTTGTAGCAGCTCCGGGGGCGCTTCCGATCTGTGGGCGAATGTGGTGAAAGCACAGTAAGTCTTGGGCCGTCAGAAGAAAAGCGCCGGAAGTATGAATACGCGTCTAGTCCAGGTGTAAAGATTCAGCGTCCTAACGATTGAGAAGAACGCTTAATTGCAGACGTGGTGAAGCTATAGTAGAGTTGGTCGTTGCAGTCTGGCATTGAAAATGCAGTTGCACAAGTGACGGGCCGGCGAGCGGCACGCACAACGCCACACCTTTCGGCGCCAAACGTACGCTGAGTAAGCGCCGGTTGCTTGATTGCGGGATTGCTGGAGACACCACGCCAAGCGCTTCTTCCTCCCGTACCACCACTACCTCTGACGTCCTCGTCGTTTCTCCCCCATGTCTAAGCACCATCCAGGTACGCCGAAGCTTGTGTCTCTAGCTGATTTAGTTGCTTATAATCTCGTTCTAAATAGATCTCATCATGTGCAGGAGGCAGCCCGGCATTGGTATGTGCAACTCATCCGCGTCAGTGCAATTCTCTAACTTACCCTTTGTGCCAGCTATCGGCCGCCTCTGCGAAAAGTGTGATGGGAAATGGTTAGTTTCATGCACTTTTACGCCTGTTCTTGAAGTTTGCTCACGTTCGCTTTCTAGCCCCGTCTGCGATTCCTACGTACGCCCAGAAACTCTTGTCCGCATCTGTGACGAATGCAACTTTGGCACTTACGGTGGACGATGCATCATCTGCGGTTCGCCTGGTATGTCAGCATTGTATGTGCTTCACGTCTCCCTTCTGACACGACCGTCCTAGGTATCTCCGATGCCTACTATTGCGCCGAGTGTACCAGGTTAGAGAAGGATCGCGATGGTTGTCCGAAGATCGTCAACCTAGGCGCCAGCAGAACGGACTTATTCTACGAGAGGCGTCGTTTAGGTGCGTCGAACTACCCTCGATGATTCTCGCTATCGGCTTATTAGTCGTGTATAGGTTTTAAGAAGGGTTGAGCTATGCTCTGCGGTTTGTCATAAAGTCATTGTATCATAGTGCCAAACATCCCCTGGTGAATGTATATTAGCCTCGATACCTGTTCGTCAGTGTTGAAGCGGCACTTAATTCCAAAGCTGTAGTCTTCAGCATACCATTGCTCACGGGCTAATGTTGGTCATCATGGAACAGCCGCGCTCAACATGGCACAACGGACGATCGTATCTGATCTCTGCGACTTCTCGAATCTGCCCGTTTGCTACACCTTGATCTCTGTGGACAGATGACCAGGTAATACAGGTCGATGTGGTACTGATGCGAAGCATACTCCGACGGTCCGTCATACCTTGTTCTCCACATGGCTGTACAGAACATCTCATTACGTCTGCGGGGCCATTGGCTTGCAATCCTACCAATTAATACACTCTGCAGACCTGCTCTTCCCTCGGCCTGGGAGCAATGTGTTGCCGGAGTGTGAAGCCCATTACCCTGCTCAGGGCTGGTAATAGATATGCCTTGCTCCTTGAGGAGCCCGCCCGAACAGCTCATACTCTTAACCCTCGCTGCCATTGCCACAGCGCGCATGTAGTAGGACCTATCGGTCGGCAGGACATTCGAAGGATTCAGACCGCGATTCTTGTTACGGTGCGTTTCATAGCGATAGACCGTTGCCATTTTGGCTGCGTTTGGAATGGCACCTAGAGCCAACTACTGTAGAGCCACGGTTGCGGAGACCAGGGGCACGGCAGTCGGTGGGCTTCTCGAGTCACTGCGAGCACAACATCTCAGGAACAAGCCTTGGCGCTTTGTCCATTGTGGAACTGCAGCATGACTTCATGTAACACATTTCACATGCCGTGCTACGCTGGTGAAGCCTTAGTTGTTTTTGACGTTCATATCATTGTCGGTAGTCTCGGGAGCCTGAGCTTGCCTGACTGACACTTTTGGGGGTAGAGCGCCCTCGGAGCAGCCGACCGTGAGTACATTACTCCATGAGCAGAGTAAAATCATTATGGTCTGTCGATATGAGACTTGCTGTAACACCATCCGACGGAATGCTATGTCTTACGCAAAAGTCTGTAACCCAGGCGAAGCTTTTGTTCGGGATGTATCAATCGCTGCATGCTGTGGTGTGCGGCGGCTGTCGACTAATCCAGCAGAGCTGCCAAGGGCCACAGGATAGGTGCGTGCGCCTCAGACTCTCCCACAGTATATCAGTTGGTTGCATGGTGTAATGCTGACGCTCTGCAAGGTGTGTTTGAGATGATCATTCTGTGTAGGGTACAAACGCCGGCGTACAAGGTCCTTGTGGACCATATCAGGACCCCTGAAAATCCCAGGAAAGGCCGGCCGATAAGCGCCCGCACTCCGAAGCTTTCATGTCCGGACGACTTTGAAGCAATATGTCCGGATGTTCGGCCAGGTCGCCAAAATTCACAGTGAATGTCCGGATTTTGCGACCGGCCCCTTCGGGGACGGAGGGTTGTCTGGTTGAGTTTGTCCGGCCTCCAGATCAAGAAATTACTGTCTGGACGCGATGACCTGGTACAGACAACTACGCGAACATTGTGCAGCGTGCTAGAGAGGGTACGAAAAAATGTCTGCCGCCTGGAATGAGCCGAATACATGTAAAGGTAGATGTCTCATGAACGGCTAGTCGACCAGAGTGCCCGGGTCGGAGAAGGCCGCCTGTGTCTCCCGCTTGCGGAAGAGTTTCGCAGCAGCAATCAGCTGAGGCGTTGCATCGCGCAGACCAACAAACACTCGCGCGTCGCTCTCGCCGAGGATAAGGGTGCCATCTTGAGTAGTGGGGCATGAAGTCAGCGTCCACATGTACGATGCCGCCGGTAGGTGTAGGAACCGTTTCCTCCGGAATAAGAACGTTGCTTGTACTCCGGTGCGCCGGCCGAGTGGCTGTCATTGATTTGGTTGGCAGACTGTTTATTGGCTAATATAACTACAATTTGACGCAAGCAGTTATTTGAGACATCGCAGCGCAAGAGGACATTTTTTTGAGCGCTCACAGTTGCCTACTGGCGTTGAGTATCCATGTCCGTGCACCTAACCCCAGTAGGCCCCTGCCATGTCCGGATCACCAGCTGGGTCTCGCGTCCGCATGGTGGTGATGTCTGGACTGTTTTCCGGCTGAAACGGCCTTTCCGAGGCCTTTTGTCCGGATGTCCGAGTAACATACGGCCCAAAAAACCTTAGACGCCGTCCGGATAACGGGCGCTTATCGGCCGGCCTCTCCTGGGATTTTCAGGGGTCCTACCATATCCCGCGCCGGTCACACGAAGCAACGCCCGGAGATTGGTGCGGTTGGTCCGGGCGACAAGATGCCGGACTGTACAAGAAGCAAACAACCATTGCAAATCCTTCCTAATATCATTTCGTGTAGATGACTACATATGCGCGAAGTCCTGGCGGGGAGGGTTTCGGCAACTTGAAGATCCGGTAATACTGTAAGCTCTAACCGTGGGCGGTAATGCGGGCGGCGATGTCGATGAGCCGTCGCGCGCCAGCGTATGCTTGAAACAAAGGTCGCGGATCTGCTGAGACGTCCCTTCGGTGACTGATTTGTCAACTCGGTCAAGCCCTCGGTCAAGAGCTCGGTCTCGTTCTTTTGAGCCCTATTGCTATCCTGACTCTCGCCGCCGGCATAGCAGCGTGTTTCGGCTATGCTTGCATGTGTGGTTGCCTTGCTGTGGCGTCCTTTGGCCTCGTGATGATATAAATTCCCTGCTTTACCACTGCGCCGCTTGACCATTCTCCTCTTTTTCTTCGGAGTATTTGCGGTTGGAAACTTGCTGAGCAACGGTGATGGCATTGCAGGTGATTGCTGCTATTGGGGCCGCACTGCTTGCGTTCGTAGCGTGGTGGTATCGCCGTCCGCAAGGGCTGCCGCCTGGTCCTCCTCGTACATTCCTAGGTGACAACACGCACGAGGTTCCTCCCGTTCAACCCTGGAAAAAGTTTACGGAGTGGAACAAGAAGTATGGCAAGTATCTGCAGTTATTTGAGTCATTGTACCCGTATACAAACTGTCCTCCACCTAGGGCCTGTTGTTTGTTTTTATCTCGGACGAACACCCGTGATCCGTAAGTTCTACTATGTGTGCATGCGTGTACAAAGTTGATCCCAGAATTGTCAGTACTTGGGACTGCGCAAGCGGCATGGGACCTGCTAGACAAGCGCTCTGAAATATACTCCGGACGACCACGGAGTATCATGGCGTACGTATTGTGGCTTTCGACCTACGTAGACCACTGAACACTCTAGCAGAGGCGAGATCCTCTCTTGGGGCGTCCGTGCCATAACCATGCCGTATGGGCCAAGATACAAGAGATGGCGAGCTGTACGCACTCAATTACTATGCGTGTGCACTTTTGACCAGTTTCTGCTTTGGGTCCACCTCAGCTGATGCAAGCTAGCTTAAGCGCTACAGCCGCGACGCAATATCGTTCTTTGCAATCGCTGGAGTCGAAACTGCTGCTCCGTAGGTTGTTAAAAGTGACGGATCCTATGGAGTACAGGGGGCACCTGCTGCTGTAAGCTCCCGCCCACGTCTCTGTCCGCTCTCATGCTGCCGCCGTTCGATGCTGAGAACAGCATAGCTTCCAAATGTCCGTAATCTTCCGTATAGCGTACGGACGGCGAGTCCAGAGCTTGCAAGACGAGGTGGTGGTCGCGCAGAACAAGGCTGGAGGGAGTAAGTGGTTTGTTACTATGTGATTCACCATCCGCTAAAAGTCAACATTGCAGTGTTCGGGAAGTAAGTCTTAGTGAAACCATCATTCCCTGCGTGAATTAACATCGAAACTGTTGTATGTGCAGACTGCAGTGCGTAGCAGTATATTCCCGACTCGTAGCCTTCACTGACATCCCTCGTAGGGTGCCCGGAAAGTACATGGTAGAATCGGTGCGCATCTTCGTCCTATCTAAGGAAGTCCGCCAATCTGACTGGACGGATCACGGCACCAGTGGCCTATACTGTTGTGGCTACCCGTGTGTCGTCTTTTTTTCCTCCATGTTGGCGTGTACTGACATGGCAATAGTATCCACTACAGTGGTTCCGCCACGAAGTGGACAAACACCGGGAGAGGGACCGAGAGTGGTACATGTCTCTGATGAATCAAGTACGCCGTCGAATGGCGGAAGGGACGGCACAGCCTTCCATGGCCACTGTGGCCTTGGAGAAACAAGAAGAGTTTGGTCTTTCGGACCTCGAGACTGCGTACACTTTGGCCGGTCCTTGGGATGCTGGCGTTGGTACGGTGAGTTGTGGGGCTCTTCTAGTTTAGTGCCATCCACCCACTCACGCTCTTCCTGTAGACTGTGAGGAGCATTGAGGTCTTCCTTCGTATGTACAGAGTATAGTATGTACCCTTCAATGCTGACCGGATCATTACCAGTGGCCATGTTGCATTATCCTGAAATCCAGAAGAAGGCCCAAGAGGAGGTCGATCGGGTCATTGGTTCCTCTCGGATGCCGGAATTCTCAGACATGGACTCTCTTCCATACGTCTCAGCGCTCATCAAGGAGGTTGCTAGGTGAATTTTATGCTCCTCCGAATCGAAACCGCAGTACCTGATTTTTTTCTCAAGGTGGAGACCGATTGCACCGACAGGCTTCCCACACGCGCTCACCAAGGACGACACTTACAATGGCTACTTCCTTCCGAAGGGTTCCACTGTTTACGCCAATATTCAGTGCGTCATCCATCGCAATGTGGCATATATCTTTGATGACGCTTGGTTTCTAACTACGACCTGTAGCGCGATCATGCAAGACCCAGAACTCTTCCCCGACGCCGACAACTTCCGACCTGAGCGCTTCCTCGAGACGAACAACCCGAAACTCCAGAACTTCACCTTACACTTTGGCTACGGGCGAAGAATTTGTCCAGGCTTGCACGTCGCCAATCAGTCCATATTCATTGCGGTCTCCAGGTAAGCAACATACACGTAGAGTCAATGCTCAAACGTCCTTGATCCGTCCTTGATAACCTACCGTTTTTGTGCTCAGGCTGTTATGGGCCTTCGATATCGTGCCCGCCGTCGGCGTGGACGGGAAGCCTATCCTCCCATCTACGGATGATTTCACCAGTGGGCTAGTCACCAGGCCAGCGCCATTCCCTTGCACGTTCAAGCTTCGCAACAAGAGCGCGGAGGAGGTCATAGTGTTGGAAGCGGAGAGGGCCGAGGCGGAGGCAGCGCGATGGGATAGGGAGTGACTGATCAGACCCTCTCTGCACTTCTCGACAGAGCCTATAGTACTTCATCATGGCTAAGCCTGATATATGTTCCTGTCTATGTCGACGACGTAGAGCAGATTGATACATTGACATTGTGTATGTAGGTTTTTACGCCGTAGTTCTTACTTTATGTCTTGTCGGCCTCAAGGGAGGGGTCAACAGTGGAAGCAAAGGCCTCAGCCTCCGGTACCCTCCCTAGCAAGGACTCGTATCCAGCTGTCTGCAATCTTGAGGACCTGCTCGACCTCTTGAATTAGTATTGCCGCAAGGTGAGGTGACCGTGAGGTCTACCTAGTGCGCCGAAGCCTCGGGCGCTCACTAGCACTGTATACCGGTACTGCAAGTCCCTTAAGCAGCCGACGGGCGTGCCAAGGTCGTTCATCTAGGTGATAGTGTACTGAACTCGATTACACAGGAGGGATATTTCACTTTCATCTCCATCAGTCGCTTTGGAAGAAGCGTCACTTTCACTTTTGCTTCTTTACGGTCGCTTTGATGACTTCGAGACTTGTACACGAAGATCACGCCGGGCATAGTACAGCATCGCGATACTGTGAAATGTATGCGACCTTGCACCGTACAAGCTGTCGCTAGCGGTAGCTTCAGTCGACTCATTGCGCCGGCTCGCCTGAATTCTAGTTACGTGATGCTAACTCGACCGTGAGTTAGTGAATCAAGCCTTGTTCACCTCAAGGTGGGTGAAGGTCTAATAACCGGCGCCGTAAGGCAACGGTCACCTTACCTTGCAGCACCACTACCCTGAATCCATGTCTATCTCGCCCCCATTCCTGCCCTTCGCTCAATCTGCACCCTCGGAAGCCGGCGTAGACGGTGTGTCACGCCAGTCCTGCGAACGTTGCATAGGAATGTAGAAGTCCATAGAGGGAGCGAAGGCTTGACCTGCATACTTACCGGAAACATTCTCATTTCGGAAGTATACATAGACCGTCCGGGTCCCAACGCTGCTTACATGATCCCTTCAGCTGTCATAGACCGCTACTCAGTAGCTAGCGGACAGCGCCAGCTACGTAAGTTATCCGGAAAGTCTGAGACACCGGTCGTCGCATGTAGAAGCACTGATAGTGCGTCTCACGAACCGCCGTCGTTCCCCACGGGCGGTATTCCAGTACTGTACTGGACCCAGAAGCAGGACAGCTTGCAGAAAAAAGTGACTGCTTCCTGCAATTCACTTCTTTTCTCTTTGAAATCGCTTCAACCAGGCGTGCCACTGCCTAACAGACACTTCCACAAAAACAGGAGGATGAACAGACGTGTGGAAGGAGTCGGTCTTGGTGAGGACCGGGAAGCGGGACACCAGGACGGTTGACGTGTCACAGGGTGTCACGTTGCCGAGGCTTGCCGATTTCAGAGTCCGCTCATAACACCACTCGGCCGCCCCCGCGACAACTCGTAGGACTCGAATGTTAGCTATTGACAATGAATCATGTAATCAACGACCATGTTACAAGAATAGATTCAGTAGTATTGGTAGGCATAGCCAGGTCTATTGGGAGTGTGAGTAGGGGAGATGTCGAACAAAGGCGGGCGGTCAACACTTGGCGGCAATAGGATGCGCGTGAGGAGGTTCTGCCATACGGTCATACCGGGCTGACGCGCTATTTGAAACTCCGCTCGAAGTTAGCCACTGACGACGAGCTGGATGTCACGCTCTGGGTGGTCAGCTCTCGTTTCGAGCTACAGACAACTCAGGAGACCAGTCTGCCTGTACCATAGGGATCGTTAGGCTCGACTGGGCACATATGTGGAGGTTTTCTTGCAAAAGAGACTGGAATTGTCATGACTGAGGCGAGCGTTTGCTGTGAAGCAGCTCAGTTACCTGCTTGATATTCGGATTACTCCCGTTCACCACCTCCTTTTCACATCCTTCTTTCACTGGCAGCTTCGACGAACATGCTTCAAGCCAACTTCACAAGTTACTAGGAATTTAGAGGGGAATTTGAGGGACAAGAGCCATTTGTCCCGCTTCCCGGTCTGCCCAGCGCCTGTCCCGCTTCTGGGTCCAGTACAGTATATACAGTAAATCTGAGGCACTCCCAGCACATAGTCCCCACTGGCCGTTTCTGCTCTCGTTCAGCCACGCACTTTGACTTTCCGATGTCTGCGCTCTGGAAGGTCCCACTCATCATTACCAGATGCGTGGCGATAAGCATCACATATACGCCTCCCAACCCGACTCCTGACGCCCGGGAAAAGGCCAAGTATGGGAAAGACGACTTCCTTACTCGTTTCGTAGAGTCTTCCTGGGGCCCTCGGATAGGCAACATGAGATGTCCTCTTCAGACAACTGCCGGAGTGCGACTGAACAACCTTGTGCAGGTCACCCCATGGACTATCGGCATATGCGAGATAGCCACCATCCTCGCGATGAACTTCCCTGGCAAGCTATCGGATGCAATCCTTTCTTGGACCCTGTTCAAACCCTTCTCAGCAGACATCAGCTTCGCTCCGACGACTGCCTTCTATATTGGATTACTCTGGACCGTGACCTGGGCCTACCTGCAGGTGGTTTGCTACCGCGCTCTTGGCGAAAACTTCACCTTCACGCTCGCTGTGAAACAGAAACACAAGCTGGTCACATCAGGGCCGTATGCGGTCGTGCGGCACCCGGCTTACGCTTGCCTAGTATGTGTTTCGCTCGGCATGCTCAACATGCAGCTTTGCCCCGCTCGTGGATTCGGGAGTCGGAGGTGCTCAAGCACACCTTCGGCCATGTATTAGTGTGGTACTGGGCGGTGTCCGTGCTGATGGTCGATGTTCTCGCCATGTGGCATGTTCCTGTGGAGGACAAAGTGCTGCAACAGGAGTTTGGCAAGGAGTGGACGGAGTGGGCTCGGAGGGTTCCTTATGCTCTCGTTCCTGGCATCTATTGATGACCATCCATCCGTACGGCTGGACCAATCGCATGTACGTGCTTGGTATAATAGTTGCTTTCACGTCTCTGGCAACATATGAGATAGTGCAACTCGCATATACTTGCACTACCATGTAGCACTGTGGTCTGCGCGATTTGCGATATTCGCACTGGACTAGAGATGTTACGAACATAATGTTGAACTTCCGGATTTGTGTACTGGCCATACCAGATCCGGATGTACACTGTGGCGGTGACGCACCGCATGGTGGGCGGCAGAGCGCCGCATGGTGACGGTGTAGCACCGCATGGACATTCCTTCTCATATGCCTGATACAGTAGTTCTACGGACAGTTCTACGATACACCTGTACTTTAGCATCCGGACATCTTTGTAGTGCGTTCTACGCTGTTCCGGACTTGTCTGGATTTCTCTAGACTATGGTGCAATACTTACACCATCCTCGCACCATCGTCTTACTCAGCGTACTGTAGAATCACATGCTCTTCTTTCTTTGCTTACTCATGCGTCCTCTGGACTTGTATATAAGGAGGACATTCTCTGCCCCTGCTCTTCAGTCTTCGCTCATTGACTGAAGAGTAAGTACTATGACTTCTATGCGCACTTATGCAGATTACTTACTAAGTACTTGTAGTCCTACTTGTGCGGCTTACAGGTACTTACATATGCAATACAGTCTTCGCTCATTGACTGAAGATCCTACTTGTGCGGCTTACAGGACGCCTTCAAGGTTCAGACTTCATCAGGTTATGAGCCCTGCGCTCTAGCTAGTTGCTACCACAAGTCGACTCGTTTGCGCGCGCTATCACTCTCTTGGTCGACCTCTCTCACGGTTTGTGCACCTCCCACCTTCCTATTCCTTTCTCTCTTGGCTGTACGCAGGTATACTGCATACAGTTGGCGACTTCTACCCAGATTCTCGGGTTACCCGGCTGCCTGGATCTCTGGTTCACCTGAACAGGTGTTCATTGTCTCGCGTTTTCCTGGTGCACAACCACTCGTCAATCATCGCATTTTTTCTGAACCATTTTGGAGCCCACTACCGCGGAATCACTTGCTCCAGACTCTGAAGGAGAAGTCGACGCTGCTCTTGACTCATCCTCAGACTCTGAACCCTTCGATTGCACTGGCCTTCCTCATTTATACGACGTAGACGATCGTTGCGACCGACATCTCGGACCTGACGGTCTCTGGGCAGAGTGCGATGAATTTCCCTGTCCCAATCGTTACGATCAAGTCGGTGAACTCAGCAACGAGTGGGCCGCTGCTCCTAATCCCTCGCAAGTATCCGCACCGTCTTCAGAGGCTCTTCACCACTTTGAGCCGCCGTCTCCTGCTCCCTTCTCCCTAGACTTCCTTGACGACTTCGACGACTCTCCTCAATTTTATCTACTCGCCATGGGAGACGTCAAGTTGGACTCTGTCCCGATCCTGTCCTCGGCGAACCAGTACGCTGACTGGTCTGCCAAAATGAAGGGCTACCTCATGTTTATGAACTGCTGGACTGTCGTCGCCGGAACCATCACTCGCCCTACTGCCGCTGGAGACTCCCAAAAGGAGTGGGACAAACTCAACGCTCAGGCGTGTGGTCTGATGTACATGCGAACCTCACCTACGTTCCACTACCTCTTGGAAACTCGGACTGTTGTCGCTGCTGATGGAACTACAACTACCCAGGCCGCTGCCCTTACCTCCAAAGAGATGTGGGACGCTCTCAAGGCCAAATTTGGGAAGCCGAACAGCGCACACGTTTGGGGCCTCTTTGAGTCTTTGATCAGCGAAACCCGGATGAGCGACCAGCGTTCTCTTCAGGATCAGATGAGTCATGTTATCACTCGCCTGCGGGAAATCTCTACCAACGGCATCACGCTCTCTGAGACCATTCAGGCCCTCATTCTCCTCTCCAAGATCCCGGAATCTTACCGTTCGATGATTTCTGCGCTTATGGCCACTACTGAACTCGAAAGGCTAACCGTCAACTTAATTCAGTCGAAGGCTCTGGCTGAAGAGTCTATGCGCAGAAACGGTCAGTCAGTTTCCCGGATCTCTAAGACCAAGCCCAAACTCTCGGGTCCCTGCAGCTTCTGTGGTGGTGAGACGCATCACGAGTCTACCTGCTACAAGAAGCACCCGGAGTTGCGCCCTAAGTGGGACTTCAAGGGCAAGGGAAAGGAGAAGAGAAAGGACAAGGACAAAGGGAAGGGAAAGGACGTTATGGTTAACCATGCAAACGTTTTTGAGCCCGCTGCCAATGTACTTGTAGAATCATCGACTAACCTGCACGCTTCCTTCTATGATACGGCTGCTGCCATCGGTGTGCGACGAACTCATTGGCTGATGGACTCGGGTGCATCTCAGCACATTACCTTCGATTTGGACAACTTTTCCGACTATAAGCCCTATGATACACCCGTTGTTTTCAGGACTGCTTCGTCAGAAGCCGGCAGTTCTGTTCAAGGGCTCGGAGAAGGTACCGTCAGTGCTGAGGTCAACCGCGATGGTATACAGTGGTCTATTAATCTTCCAAACGTCTGCTACGTGCCTCAGGCATCTACGCGACTCTTCTCCACTGGGACCATTGAGCGGCATGGTTATTTCCTCGTCCAAGGAGACAATAAAATGAGCATTTTCGACAAGCTGCCTGAGGGCGCTGTCAAACATGGCTCGACGATTAAAATCAAGGGTCAGAAGATCCTTGAGGGGCATTATAATCCGTCTAGTAATCTCTATGACTTAGTTCTAGAGATTCGCTCTGGCAAAGCGATCCACCTGACGACGAACTATAAGACCTGGCACCGTCGTTTTGGTCATGCAGGCAAGGAGGCACTTCGCCACCTTCCCTCCAACGTCAAGGGTGTTGATCACGTCGATCCCGCTGACATTGAACCCTACGAAGGATGTGCCTTTGGCAAATCCCATCGTCTTCCATTTCCTCCATCGGAAAAGCGTGCATCTGAGCCCTTAGAGCTTATCCATACCGACTTGGATGGGCCTATGCGCACTGCTTCAGTCGGAAGTGGTTATTTGTACTTTGCTAGCTTCATAGATGACTTCTCAGGTCTCGGTGTCGCGTACTACCTTAAGCGCAAGTCTGATGCTTTCAAAGCTTTTGATAGCTTTAAAGCTTGGGCTGAGACGCAGACCGGGAGGAAAATCAAGCGAGTACGCTCCGACCGAGGGGGGGAATACCTTTCGACAGAGTTCTCTGAGCATCTAAAGTCTTTCGGGATCGAACATCAGAAAACGTCGCCAGACTCGCCCCAACAGAATGGACGTGCTGAACGCTGGAACTGTACTATTATCAAGAAGGCTATGTCCATGCTACACCACGCTGGACTAAGCCACGGTTTCTGGCAACTCGCCGTTGAAACAGCCGTTCATATTTATAATCGTCAGCCTATGCGACGTCTTAAATGGTGTTGCCCTATTACTGCATGGGATGGTGTTACGACCGTGCGTACAAGTGCCATCTCCGGGCCTACTCCGAACTCCGGTCCTCAACTCCGCGCAACTCCGGCCATGGACCTCGGCCCTTTACTCCTCCCGACAGCACGCCTTATGCTCTTTCGGTCTTTTCTTGTTTCCGCCCCTCTCACCAGTTTCAGGTATTCTTGTAGCGTTAGGTCTCACTCGGGGCTGTCGGAACTCCGACCTCCGGATATCGGACTTCCCTCATGTCCGTCCGGAGTTCGATCAGCTCCGGACCCCTGCCCCTTTTACGTTCATACCCTTGTAGTATTTAAGCCCGCCTGGAATGTCCGCATTCCTCAGTTCGGATATCTCGTTACTAGCCCGTTAACTATCTCGTTACCATCTCGTTAGCCCTCTCGTCAAGCCCCCTGTAACCACTCCCTTCCTCTTATCCGATCCAATACACTCGTTCCCCGTCAACTCCGAAGTCCGAACTCCGGTCACCCGGTTGTGCGATCCCCACCCTGCAAATAGAGGACACCAGGCGAGTAGCTCGAGGCGTTGCTAATAGCTTCGCCGAAGTCCTCCCTGCCCCAGGCCCGAAGTCCGAACTCCGAACCCGAACTCCGGCCCTACCCCGGCCCTCTGCCCTTCGGCCTGGCTCTTAACAGATGGGACCATACCGGATGTGTCCTACTTCCGTGTCTTTGGCTGTAAAGCCTTTGTTCATGTGCAAAAGGCGAAGCGCAAAGGGAAACTCGACAAGAAGGCGGTCGAGATGATCTTCGTGGGGTATGAGCCAGGTACTAAGGGGTATAAATTCTGGAACCCGGCCACCCGCTCTATCGTCGTATCCCGCGATGTGATATTTGACGAAGAGTCTTTCCCTGCACGTTCTTTACCCGGCGAACGTCGTACTACCCCTGACGACAGTCCGTTCCCTTTGTACAGTGATCAGCCCGACGAAGTCTCAAATTCTGAGTTGGATGATCACCTACCCATTCCTGTTCCAGATCCTCTGCCTGCTGATGAGCAAGAGGATCGACCTCCTTCTCCGCCTCCTGTTCCTCCAGAACCGCTTGCTGAAGCTGAGCCTCCTCAGGGATTGCCGCCTCATCCTGCGGTCCCTCCACCTCGACCTGCCCATCGGCGTAACCATCATGAGCCAGTGGGAGGTCCTAGCATTGCTCGTGATCGACCTCGTAGGGAGAACGTACCTCGCCCTGCTCGTTACCGTGAAGACAATATTTACGGTGATGAACCTCCTGTACAGGTTGATGCACGAGATGAGTTAGACGGAGGTCAGCACGCTGAAGCCATTCTCTCCTTCCTCGCCGCTTCGCAGTATAAGACCGGCTTACCTGAATCCCACCGGGAAGCCATGAAGTCTCCAGACGCGGCGAAATGGCATGCAGCAGAAAAAGCGGAATATGATTCGCTGATGGAGAACAAGACTTGGATCCTCGTACCTAGACCAAAAGACCGTCATGTCGTCGCTAATCGTTGGGTGTACGACAAGAAACACGATGGACGGTTTAAGGCTAGACTTGTGGCCAAGGGATTCACCCAAGTCTGGGGGCTGGATTACCACGAAACCTTCTCACCTGTGGCGCGTTTTGAGTCTATTCGTTATCTCCTCGCGCACGCTGCGCTTGAGGACTGGGACATACAGTCCATGGACGTCAAAACTGCGTTCCTGAATGGTGACTTAGAGGAGGAAATTTACATGGAACAACCGGAGGGATGGGTTGTACCTGGTAAGGAAGACTACGTCTGTCTTCTTCGCAAGGCTATCTATGGCCTGAAGCAGGCGTCGCGTCAATGGAACGTGAAAATTCATAAGTCTCTCCTTGACCTGGGATTTAAACGGACGTACTCTGATGCCGGAGTCTACGTATATCGGCGACAAGGGGGGGATTCCGTTACGATTGTCGTACTCTATGTCGACGATCTACTTCTACTCGGCGACAACCGGCGACATATCAAACAAATCAAAGACGCCTTGAAGAAGCAATATAAAATGACGGACTTGGGTGCAGTCCAACACTTCCTTGGTCTTCGCATTACTCGCGATCGGACGACTCGAACGATCGACATAGACCAGGAAGAATATATCCAATCCGTCCTCGAACGCTTCAACATGGCTGACTGCAAGCCGGCTCGCACTCCCCTCCCTGCTGGTGCTGTCTTAGAAGCGTCTGAGCAGCCCGCTTCCGATGCTTTTCGTCAGCGCTACCAGAGCTTGATCGGCAGTCTTCTCTACGCAACTCTCGGTACGCGTCCTGACATTGATTATGCCGTCACGCGTCTGTCCAAATACAATGCCAACCCGTCGGAAATGCACTGGCACTACGCAAAATACGTCCTGCGCTACTTACAAGGGACAAAGCATTATCGCTTGCGCTACAATGGTGCTTCAAACGATGGTCTGTTATCTTATTCAGACTCCGATTGGCTGAGGACCGCGATGACAGGCATTCAACCACGGGCTTCGTCTTCTTGATGGCAGGTGGTGCTATATCGTGGGCATCGAGGCGTCAGCCGACGATTTCGCTCTCCTCGACCGAAGCGGAATACAAGGCTGCCTCAGACACTTGTCGTCAGTTGATGTGGCTTCGTACCTTTGGCGATGAACTGGGAGACGATGTGACTCGTCCTACGCCTATGTGCTTGGACAATCAAGGGTCCATCTTCTTGGCGGTAAACCCGGTTATCGATCGTTGAACAAAACATATAGAAACTCGGTATCACTTCATTCGCGAGCAAGTCGAGCTCGGAAGTGTCGAGATTTTCTATATACCTACAAAGGACCAACTAGCTGATTCTCTGACGAAGAACGTTCCCTATAGTGTATTGGAACGTTTCACGAAGGGAGTTGGTTTAGTGTCCTCCACAGCTTGAACGAGTGGGAGTGTTGAACTTCCGGATTTGTGTACTGGCCATACCAGATCCGGATGTACACTGTGGCGGTGACACACCGCATGGTGGGCGGCAGAGCGCCGCATGGTGGCGGTGTAGCACCGCATGGACATTCCTTCTCATATGCCTGATACAGTAGTTCTACGGACAGTTCTACGATACACCTGTACTTTAGCATCCGGACATCTTTGTAGTGCGTTCTACGCTGTTCCGGACTTGTCTGGATTTCTCTAGACTATGGTGCAATACTTACACCATCCTCGCACCATCGTCTTACTCAGCGTACTGTAGAATCACATGCTCTTCTTTCTTTGCTTACTCATGCGTCCTCTGGACTTGTATATAAGGAGGACATTCTCTGCCCCAGCTCCTCAGTCTTCACTCATTGACTGAAGAGTAAGTACTATGACTTCTATGCACACTTATGCAGATTACTTACTAAGTACTTGTAGTCCTACTTGTGCGGCTTACAGGTACTTACATATGCAATACAGTCTTCGCTCATTGACTGAAGATCCTACTTGTGCGGCTTACAGGACGCCTTCAAGGTTCAGACTTCATCACATAATGAGCAGATGAGGAGGGTTATTAATGTACCGTGATGATTCGAATTCCAGAGCTTCTGCATTGAGGCACATATCATCTAAGCAGCGCGTTTTAGCATGAGTCTATGGTGTAGTTGTCAATCTGAAGTGGAATCGGCTATCTCACAATCGCATATTGGTCCTTTCTCTGACAAATGTTCATCTGTCAGCCATGATAATAGTGCAGAATGACAGCATGATACTGCAATGACATCGATGCGGCACATCGCTGCACTCTTATGACTGAAGTTTGACTCCAACCTGTTAGGACCTGATCATGCATTGATCAAGCTCATGTCAGAGCTCTAGGCATGAGCATGCGCACATTAGTAGTCTCCTGCTATGTTGACACCCATACAGACGGTGCTTCTGTGGTTCCAATGTAAAGCTCCTAGTACAGAAGACTGATCTATCCTAGTCTAGCTCACTAGCATGTCCCTCCTGATGACACTCAAAGTGATCAATGCAATCGCCCACAGAATTGTGATCCTTGACAACACGCAACTCCACGACAACGGAGAGGCACTTGCTGCAGGGACCGCTGTGTCGGGAAAGCCGTGCAACGAACTCATGGTTACGAAGAATCATGGACCCGCCTGAGGGCAAGACCATTCATGAGTGATTCTTTGGATCCTTTACGCATCTGGACCTCAACTTTGTTGGCCTCATGTTAATCCATCCGCACCCCCCCCCAGGGAAGGAGGGAGAGAGAGGGTAGGAGCGTGGTAGAAGCCTGAGGCACTACAGGGATCTTGCATGGAATGTTGGCATGTCAGACTTCCGCACTCAGGATCTAGTAAAGCACGCTCCTGCGGCGAAAAAGGCGAGTACTCATCTTGATGGTCCATTCAAAACCCATGATGAGTCCTACAGCTCCCATCTCCGCAGATTGAACACTATCCCTGCTTGTTCAAACACTCAGTCACCTCTCCAGTGACAGATGCAGCATCATACTCGCTACCTCGTGTGGTGCGATGACATCTCTCGCGAATCGTTAGGCTCCGTCCTCACCTCAATCTGCGAGCATAGGAAGCCGGCAGTAAACAGGACATAAGAGCAGCAGCTCGGATTGCGGTTTAGCCACCAAGTAGTCCCAGATCACGTCAATCACAGCTGTCACAAGGTAAATGCTGGCGAACCTAACATCCAATACGGGCACCAACTATAGATGTTGAGCTCATCAAGAAAGTATTGCCACCCAAACTCTGCCTGTGCTTACTCCCGAGAGAAGTTCTAAAAGATTAGCGAGCAGGGTTTCAAGGTAACTCGGAGTGTCCATCCTACCGTGATGATCAGCTATCTTAGTACAGTGCAGGTGCATTAACAAGTCATTCCAAACAGAATAGTTACACTGCGTGGTCTGTCGAAGTGTTGCGTGCTGGACGTGGGGATCATACTGAGCGTTGGAGGACAATGTACAACTCAGCATTCAATTGCTCTATCAGTCGCAATTTCTGTGTCACCGCTCACGTTGTCCCGTTGGGATACAGATATTGTGAGCACATGTTCGACTACGCCAAGCCTTTGCTCTCAAGGGTGATTTTCTCAGTCCTATGAAGTGCCCCATGCGAGTCCATTTGACGTCTGGCTGGGTCTGGAGATTACGTACCCACGTGAGTGAATGAGTTACTAGCGCTGAGAGTCACAATCGACATGGCAGATCTAGTCAAGAGAGAGGCCAGTGCGTTACGAGGCAACGACGGACTTCCAAGTACAGTGCGTCAAGGTCGGCGCCAGGAGAAGCCATCCAAGTTACCGCTTTCGGCATGACGGCAAGGGCCGGCACTGAGATGTGCCCCGGAGAATTCCGGTGGTTCACCGACGATAGTTGGGTGTACTGTACTACGTGCCGAGCTTGGGGCGTGGCGGATCTCAATGAAGCTAGAACTTCAGAGAAACGGGCATATCGATCGTCGGAGAGCAGGATGCACCGTGACCTAGTCTATACGACAGACGAATTTCTGTGCATTCCTACGGCGAGACCCTCGCACGGTGGAAGATGGAATTGTACAGTACGTTGCCGGCGTCAGCCTGTTACAGGACAGGTTCCGTCAACGGGCGTCAATCGAGTGGACGACAGACAATGAGGACCCAAAGAGCGTCGCTGCCTCTGGCTGCAAAACCACGCAGAAAAAGAGGAGAACATGTATGGATGCCAGGTAGAAGGACGAAGAGAGACCCTTGAATTTTGGATGGGCGTAGCTGAGAAAGTAGAACGGTAGGAAAGAGGAGGCGGGCGAGGGCAGGGAAGGAGAGGGCGCCTGGAGGCAGTGGCCAGGTGGTTCCGCGCAGGGAGTGTCGGAGTTGAATCTTACCATTCAGCGAGCAGATCTCGTCCCCGTTGGTGACCCATCTCACCTCTTGTCCCTCACCTCCACCGTCTCCCACTTCGCCTCCGAATATTCCTGGACGCCCTCTCTCGCACTCCAGGATCATCGGAGAGCCTCCCACCACTTTTTCTTTCCCGTACATACCTCCCTTTCCGCCCTTCCCTCGTACCCCAGCCCCAGACTGGGCGCTAGACCCACGACATGCCTTCCTCTCAGCCTTTCAGGATCACCCTCAAGAATGGCGAGGAGGTGAAAGTCAATGGTATTCCTAGCCACATGGATCCATCCATCCCCGCCAGAGACTGATTTTTACAAAGACCACGTATATTGCTCCCCAAGTTGGGGTGTGCGTGATGGCACCCCTTACTCTATCGCTCGTATAATGGAGTTCCTGCCCGCACAGGGCACTCCGACGTTCGACAGGGACGGAAATCGCAACGAACCAATTACCCGGGTTCGTCTCGCCTGGTACTACCGCCCCAGCGACGTCTCCGACCGCACAGTGGCGGACTGCCGTCTCCTCCTCGCAGCCATCTATTCCGAGGTCTGCGAGCTTAGTCAGCTCCGGGCAAAGTGTTACGTCCTTCATAGAGACAGGATATCAGATTTGGCCGGCTGGAAGAAGCGGCCAGACAGATTCTACTTCACGCGCTTGTTTGACCCATGGCTAAGGAAAGAGTTCGAGGTCATTCCTGCAGTGACCGTGCGAAATGGTAGGTCGGAGTGGCTACCGCGCGCACTCATCGGAACGATGCTCATCCTATCACGCAGTGCCAGAACACATCAGGGAGGTGCTCATCTCACGCTATGAATACATTGTAGCCGAGCGGGAGGTTGTTCCGGACCTCACCGACGATCTGCGTCTCTGTGATACGTGTGAGAAGTGGTGCCCGCCGTGCGTAGGAGGTAGCATTCTTCTCCGGCACTCGACTGATCCCATCTCTCCCATATCCAGCGCGGAGACATTGCAATGCGACCGTTGCAAGAAGTTCTTCCACATGGAGTGTGTCAACCCGCCAATGCTTTCGAAGCCCAGCAGAGGGTACGGGTGGACGTGTGCGCCCTGTTCTCGCGCACACGAGGAGGAAGTGGAAGGCCATGAAGTACGGCATGTCACCCCTGTGGCGCCTAAGCCCAAGACGAACGCCCCCCCAGCGAGGGGGCGGGGGCGCCCAAGGAAAGACCGCGTGTTGGCCGAGAAAGAGGAGAACGTGGAGATCAAGCACTTCAAGATGTGGCCCTTCCGATATTTTGGGTAAGTATTCGTGCGCCCGGAGATGAAGGGGTAACACTGAAAAGATGCGGGATTACATAGGCTGTACACGTTTGCGGAGGATACGCTCGGTGCGTGTTGTTGCGGAGAGAGACAGCTCACTTGCTAATTTTGGACATAGACCCGGACGATCTGATCTTCCCACGCGCGGCGACTCGAGTGGGACCTAAGTACCAGGCCAATGTACCGCCTGCTCCTGGTGTGGGCGACAGGCCTGCAGGTGAGATGCGAAGTAAATACGAACAAGAGAGCGGGCTAACCGTCCCCGTAGACATCGATGAGAGGGGAGGAGATGCGACGATTGAAGTGCTCAGTCTGGTAAACGAGATGTCGCCTGCCGAAGGTGCGTGAGAGTTCGTTACGAGAAAGGCAGCTATTGACCCTTCTTTGCGATCTAGTGGAGTCACGTGAGTTCGTGCCTGGCAAGGAACCCCAGGACGAGTTGCTCACCAGACTGGCAGTGGAGAAACATAAGCAGCTGCTAACCAGGAACGACAAGCTGAAATGCAGCGTCGACTGGCTGACCGAAGTCACCTTCCGCCTCACAGAGGCTTGGCTCAACAAACGAGACTTTTCCACGGTGTCCATGCGATCGCCCATGCGGTTGCAGAAGGTGAGAGCTTGTGATGGTCCATCCTTCTCTCATTGATGGTCTCTAGTGGAAGAAGACGGAGACTCGGTACACGGACAAGGACTGGAGCGCGGAGGAAATCGCTGCCTTCGAGGATGCCATTCAGGTTCACGGCGCCGAGCTCCGTGCCGTCCGCGAAGAAGTCGGCACTCGGTCCATGCCCGAGGTCGTCCGCTTCTATGGTCACTGGAAGAAGTACCTGTCATTCTCATATTCTACAGCCTTCGTGCACTGCTGATTGATTTTTGAACAGCGCGAAGCTGGCTGAGGAGAACAAGAGGATCAGGGCCGCCCGCGAAAGCGGGATCGACGAGAAAGCCGGATCGACCACTCGAGAGGCCACTCCGGACGATGATGACACTTCTATCGTCATGGAACCTCCGCGGAATGTCAGCTGCGGTGCATGCCGGACTCGCGAATCGGAGGCTTGGTGGAAGGCGCCCAAGGGACTTCCTACGAGCGTCCTCTGCGATAATTGCGGTCTCAGCTGGCGCAAGTATGCTGACCTCAACGTGCGACCCATTCGGGAGGAGAACGGCTCCAAGTCGAAGACGGGCGATAAGCGCGAGGGAACGCCGCTCAACGGCCCTCAAGCCAAGCGTGCCAAGGTATGGGCTTCGCTAGCGTTGCATTGCCGTTGGAGATTGCTGACCCATGCGATAGACGTCATCTTCTCAATCGACCCCTCCACCCGTTGCTCCGCAACTACGCTGCGTTGCTTGCCAACGCAACGGGCCCATCGGCAAGGTACTCCGCTGCAAGCAGTGCCAATTCCGCGTGCACGCAACGGCGTGTGGAGTGAACCCTGATCCCGCCACGATCGAGTCGTGGATATGCGACCTCTGCCAGAACGAGAAGACGCTCGAAGCATCGCTGGTAAGTACTGCAGAGGTGTTGTGCTTGGTGGGCGTGAAACCCTACAACTCCGGAATAGAATCCAGACTGTCTACTATGCCCGCGAATGCGCCGGGATCCCAAGAAGAAGCTCATATACCCCCCTCCGGACTCCTACCTGCGCGCCTGCAAGCCTACAGAAGGCCAGGCGTGGGTCCATGTCATTTGCTCCGTGTTCATACCCGAGATCACCTTCTCCGATGCTACACGCCTCCGACTGGTCGAGGGCGTCAGCGCGATACCTCAGTACCGATGGCAGAACGTAAGCCAATCTCCCATGACAGCGCTCGCCGATTGCCCTGACGACGTTCCTGGATTGTCTAGAACTGCACCCTGTGCGACCGCGAAGACGGTGCCGTCATCCAATGCAGCGAGTGTCCTGCCGAGTTTCATGTGTCTTGTGCGTGGAAGCATGGCCACAAGTTCGGCTTCGAGGTACAACCGGTATGCCTTCTTCCCTCCGATCCTGCTAAAGCGCACACGCTCACATGTCCATCTCGAAGGTCAAGCACAGTCGACGCGAGACCGCAACGACGATCGACTGGAAGGGCAACATCGGACAGTTGGTCCCGACCGTCATCTGCAAGGGCCACATTGGCCACAAGCGGCAGCTGTACGACATCTGTGACACAAACGACCTCGGAGAGGTATGTACCACTCCATGAATACATCAACCAAGGCCTCTTCTAACCATGTGCACGAGCAGAGTTGCCTGCAGGTGTACTGCAGAAATTACAAGCAAGCCCCCGTCGCTCAGACGCACGGCCTGCTCCGCAAGGCGCGACGACTCGACAAGATTCTGCACGCGAATGGCGACTTGTCCTCTGCAGCGTCCGTTGACAGCGAGAGCACACAGTCCAGCGCAGACCCGCACTGCTATCGCTGCCAGACCGAGTTCTCGCCGTTCTTCCACGAGGTGACCAACACGGCCCAGGGCGAGGCCAAGTCGTGGCTGTGCCACAAGTGCCATGCGGAGACGAGGAAGAGCTATCCGGTCATCATTGGAATCGGGGCGTCCTGACGTTGCATGCATAGGCGTGGAGACGTGCCGAGCCCTGTTAGTCCTTCCGCTACTTTGCTGTACGATTACACATGCTATGGTATTATGGGAATGTCTCGCCTGCGGTGCAATTAATGGAAGAGAGAATACAACTGACAGCAGATCCGATAACGCAAGACAAGATGCTAGATGTGCCACGGCGATCACGCCTTGACCCTCTTGTAGAAGAGAATGTATGCCGGCTTTCCCTGTGCGAACGCATCAGCGAATGATGTCTTTTGCTTTCCGAGCCGGCTTCAACACTTACCACGACGTCCTTAGCCTCCGCTGGCGTTACGCGACTATCGTCGCAGTAGAGCCAACCGCCTCGAGAAGCAATGAACGCAGTGTCTAGTAATAACAGTCAATAAAGATAAACGGCAATGAAAGGAGCTGAGAACGCACAGTGACCGGTGCTAAGAGTGCCAAAGTGGTTCGTCACACCATACAAGTCGTAGCGATAGGGTGGTTGCTGGCAGCGGGGGTCATCCGGAGACAACTGGGAGCCTGCGCTCACGCCAGGAGGGAGCGGCGGGGGCATGTAGTTGGTCAAATCCAGGCCCTTGAGCGGAAACTCGACGAACGTCTCGATTTTGTCGGTGAACGGGCCCTTCGCGGAGAAGCGCTTGAGGTGGATGAGCAGCACTGGCGGGAGCCGCGACAACGACAGCCGCTTGGTGGCCTTGCGCAGCGTCTTGCAGTGCGGGCAGTGCCTATGAGCAACGGTGAATATAACGGTATAGCACGACTCTCATAAGTGGTAGCTTCACCATGCATCGGATTTATCCATCACCTCCTCCTTGACGAAGGCGTCGATGCACTGCTGTAATGTAACCTTGGAGTTGCCGCGTACAGATGGGATAGGAAGCGTCAGATACATGAAGGTGTTGTACGTCGTCGACGTCTACCGGAGGCATCAGCATCCGTCCCACACACAGTCTCCACCACCCCGACCCAGCGCAAGCAAACGCACCTTATGGCAAGTCAAGCACTCCATCCGATTGCGGTACTGACCCTGGAAGAAGTCCACGACCAAGCTATCGTCGCGCATGCGGTAAATCTGCCACTCCTGTTCGCTCGCGATCTGCGTCGGCAGCCGCTCAAGCTCCGCCTCGCGCTCGGGCGTCTGCATGATCTTGGGCTTGTGGATTATCCTGTTCAGGTCCTCATGTAGCCCGTCGAGCAGGAAGCTCAGGAACTCCTGCGAGTCGTGCTGCTCGGACCCTGAAAACTGCGGCGCGTGGCTGCACAGCGAACGCTAGAGCATCCAGACGTCAGCTTCAGCGTGAACGTTCGGAAGTCAGGGATGACGAAACCACGTACACGGAAGGTGACAGGAGACAAAGTCCCGCCTTCGCCCTGCCACATATCGCGCAGAATGTTAGCGAACGCGTTGGCGAGGTTACCCTTGGTGCCCATAGGGTTAACCATGTTGATCGCGCTCTTCCATCGCCCATCTATTGACATAAAGCCGTCAGCAACAGGCTCACCCTGGTATGCTTCCGCACCACACGCATACCTGTGAAGAACCTCGCAAATGGCACCGTCGCGCTCAGGCACTGTATCGTCGAGTTCATGTAGCACGTGTTACCCAAATTCTTCAGCCCTGATGTGCCGATTTGGATGTCCGGCCAATACGTGACGGGATAGTCCGACGGGATCATTGGCGGCTTCGGCCCAGAGTGGACGAGCGAAAACATGTTCGCGTTGTTGCTGAGCTGCGGAGGAGGCTGCGGGGGCATGATCCGCGGCCGGTTGTCCATCGCCGACGACGCGGCGACGGGCGGGGGTCGAAGGATATGCTGGGACGAGAGCTCGGGGTAGTCAATGGGAGTGCGGTGCGCGAGGCCGTTGATCGCCTCCTGCGACTGGTCCACATAGTCGCTCCTCCTGCGAGAGAGCGGCGAAGGGTTAATGGACGCTTGTGGCGGTAGCGAAACGAGACCGTTGGAGGCTGGGGACGGGGAGAATGATGAACCGGAGACTTGCGGTGATATGTGGCGAGCAATTTGCGGGTATTGGATGGGAGAGGGGCCGTTGACCATTGTAGATGAGACATGCTGTACAGACATCTGCAACCCGGTGAGCACGAGAGACTGGGATGGTGTGGAATGCACTTACATTCTCAGGTATCACAGAGTTGTACGGGTATGACACAGAAGTGGATCCGCTGCGTGACATTGGAGGTCGGCGGACCGACCGTTTCGACGTATCAGAGATTGGAGGTATCGCGCCCGCGCCGTCCAAGCTGATCCTGCCGCGGACTGTCAGTCAATCTATTGTTATAAGAACATCACTCAAAGCCTACCGAGGCGAGCCAGGCGCAGATTCTAACGGAGCGCGCACGCCAGGCTGAGGTATCCACGGCCGGTGCGCATTAGGGTCCATCGCTGGCTCCGTCCCTGACCGATGGCGCCCCATGCTGAGCCCTGCTAGATCCGCGAGTGGTGCCGAGGGGGCAGATGGTACTGGAGCAGCGACCGACGACTCCGCTGGCGAGCGGACGTGACCGATCCCAAGCCCCCTCGCTTCCGTCGGAGGAGTCCCAGGCGCCGACGTGCCGTTGGCCATGGATGGGCTCGCGCCATTGACGAGGCCAGAAAGCGGGCTCGGTCGTCTAGGCGATGCGGAGCCAGCACGAATGAGCTCGGCCTCGCCGAACTCACGCTTCCACGCCTGCAAGCCGCCGATGAGCAGCATCGGCATGTTCTTCAGGATCTTGCGAAACGCGGTCTCGTAGATTGCCTTGAAGAGCACGGCGAGCGGAGATCGAGGGTCGCCAATGCTTTCCGAGGAGGAGTCGTACATGGCGACGAGGTCGAACTTGTCGCGATTTGAGAAGAGCACTGCTTCATCCCGCGGGCCGACCGCGAGCGCATCCTCTATGGACTGCCCTGAAACACTATCGCACATTCAGCGTAAGTAGTAGGCAACGAGTATTCCCCGCTTACTTCTCACGCATAAGGATCGATGGCTCGATGCAGACCACCGCATCGGCTCGGATATGTTCCCGCTCGAACTCCTCTCTCGTCCGCACGTCCAGCAGAAGCACCTTGAAGTTTGGCTTGTAACGCCATTCGTGCAGCGTCTTGGGGAAGAGCGTCTTGAACGGGAGCTCCGCTTTTTCGACGGCTGGCGCCATGGGCGGAATTACCGGAGACTTCTGCAAGCCAGAGTTCAAGGCCAGACCAGATGGCTTGCGGGGAACAGTGGGAGAAACCGGGACTCGAGCTGGAGAACTCGGCCGACTCTGGAAGGTGTCAATCGTAGGTGGTATTGGGGTGCTGGATGGTCTAGGACCCATATCCATAGGCAATACAGGGAATGGCTTTGGGTGTACCAGCGGGGGCGCTGCGTTCGAGGTCAAGTCTGCTAGAGACGGCTTTCCAGAGCGAGACCCACGACTGCTGGTACCAGTGTGCTCTGAACGAAGCTTCTGCACGTCCATCTCCTCAATCTCGTCGATCGAAGGGAACGTCTGCGCAAAGTCTTGCAAACTCAGCACGGACATGCGCGGAGAGGAAGACGTAGATGAAGGTGGCGATGGCGGACCCAGACTAGACGTTGGGACAAGCGCATGCGGAGACGGTGCAGGCGGCGTTCCCATAGAGGGAGAGCCCAAAGATTGGTGAAAGGATGAGGGAGAGAAGGTCGGAGGAGAGAGCGTTTGCAAAGACAAAAGACTAGGCTTAGTAGTGTCAGGCGACAGCGGCGGTGATGCAACGGGAATTTCGCGCGAAATACGTTTCGTGGTCGAGACGGACAGCCCGGCATTCTGTAAAGACCGCATGCGGTCTGCTATGCTACCGCCGCTGGTCTTGACTATCGGGCTGTTGTCTTCGTCTTCATTCTTGGCTGGCCTATGGGGTGCGTACTCAGTAAGCGTACAAAGAAGCGTCGAACGGGAGGCCGAGGATTCGCCAAGGGCATGCCAATCAGGCGGAGCGTGTAGACTCTGACAGTCTTTCATATGCCTCCCAGTCCACAAGTACAGTATAGCTGGCTACCGCCAGGCAGGCAGATGTGAGCCATGCCTTGCCATATAGCGGCCCTCGGCGATATGCGGAAGATGGCACTGGAACGTACTGTGATGCAGTTCTCTCCAGCTCCACTAGCTTCGCCTCGATGCTCTTGGTCTTGGGGAAGAGATCTCGTCCATCGGTCTGCGGGTTGTAAGCAACGCGCGCCAGAAGGAAGTGCGTCTACACGCACCGATTGGAAGTCCAAGAACTCCTTGAAGAGCATACCCTTCTTCCCCGCATGCGAGTCCGCACGAAACTCGGGCGTTTCCATGAACAACTGCACCAGGGACGCCGCCTTGGTGAGTGAAGTGAGAGCGCCCTTGAGATCTCCCTCGTGCTCCTGGGCCTGCGCGAGCTGGATCTGACTGCGGGCGGACTTGAGGAGACTGGCGGCTGATGCGCCGCGGACCTGATGGACGACGCCTTTTGCGCTCTCCTTGATCTCTGCTACTGTATCACGGTGGTAGGACCCTCCATTTTGCATCGCTATTGTAAGGTTGTGGGTCGAGTCGGTGCAGGGGACGGCAGGACTGACTTACCGGAAAACTTGTGGGAGAAGCCGGTGGACGCGGAGGGCGGTAAGACAGCAACGCCGGGCATGTACCGGCGGAATGAGAGCAAGAGAAGGGGAAAGAATAAGGATAAAGAGACGTGGGTAGTCGAGCGAGATGTGGGGAAGAGCGTAACATACGGAACGCCTCTCGCGCACAGCTGGGCCCCGACCCGACGCCCATCCAAGTCGGGCACTGCTTACGTAAGCCTCTACAATAGCACCGACATCCGCAGCGCCGCCCTCCAACGACCACCATCCCGGCTTTATAGGTGAGGCTAAGCCAGGAGTACCGCGCTCCCGAGACCAACTTGACGCCGTACTCTACTGGGCGGTCTTTTATTACAATCGAACTATTGCACTCACTACCGTCACGAATGTTGGCCATGACCCGATTCGGAACTCGACTAATAATGTCACTGCCCGTTGGCGACACCTCGGTGGTCGGTAACAATGGGAAATTCAAAATCGCTTGACTTGTCGGGACCTCCTAGAATACGTCACTCTCCTGAGCTGGTAAGAAGGGAGTCGCTCTCTGCACCGCTGTTGTTCGTCTGGTAGAGACCTCGAACGGTAGGTCTTTTCGGGATGCTTTATCATCTTCATGTAGAACGCCCAAGTCAGAGAGGTTGGCATCGTCTGATCATGAATACATTTCTATATCAAATGTCGCTCGTTCAGCGGCGCCCATGCTCATCGTCTTGTCCGCACTGGACGCGTTGGATAGATTACTTGAAAAGGGAATGCGGATGATGGCGCCGGGGGGAAAGAGGAGGAGGCGAGCATCTGACCAGCCCGCCATGCCCATCTTTGTACTCGACTTTCCCTCGGTCCCTGCTTCGCCGTCCGCATACTATCACATCTGGCTTGTCATCCCAGCTCGTGCATGCCCGTCCAGAATCAATCTCGCGTGCCCGCATGAGTCTCAGCGCACCACATCCGTCACGAAGAGGCGCAGAAGTCCCCTTCGGACGGGCGTCGCAGCTTACGGTCTGCGCGATGTATACCCGATACGGACATTCAGATGACACAGTCCACCCATGTTCCGAGCGCCAGACGTCCGAAGCTAGATTGCTATAAGAGCACCCCCTGGCGCGAGCGATGGGCCGTCGTACTCACCCGCGTTCGTCTTCTATCGTCGGATCTTCCTCACAATGCCGCTTGCTGCTGTGACCAGAGAGTCCGCGGTCGACGTCCTCATCATAGGGGCCGGACCTGCCGGAGTCATGTGTGCAAATGCCCTCGCCATGGCTGGCGTGAACGTCCGGATCGTAGACCAGAGGTCGGTGCCCGGATGCTGATCCTGCACAGTGCGCTGAGCAGAGCAGTGTAGACCAGCCAAAGTAGCAGCTGGGCAGGCGGACGGGATCCAACCTCGCACAATCGAAGTGCTACATGTATGTACAGCTACTAGATACGAAGTCAGCCGGAGGGCTCAAGCGCATGCGCTTGGTTTAGAGCTATGGTCTCGGGGAACGCTTGCTACGAGAAGGGAACCAGATGCACATGGCGGTTAGTTCGCGGATCACGCGTCTCCAGATAGCTGGCTTGACATCTGCCTTCAACTCAGGCGTTCTACAATCCTAGCCCGTCTGGCGGTATCGAGGTAGGTCAATTGCTAGGCAGTGAAGTGAATTTACATGTCGGCGTATTCACTTACTTGGACGTGTAATAGCGGACAAGTCGAGCGGCAGATGTGACGGCTCCCACAGCGAGGTATCCCTTTGAGGTAAAGCCAATCCTTATCACCTACTCTCAGCTGGCGCCTCATCGTAGATGATCGAATAGGTCACTCTGCACCAAGGAGCAATCGAGGCGATATTCTTGGACTCTATGAAGGCCCATGGAGTGGTCGTAGAACGTCCCATCGTCCCGACTTCCATTCAGCTGTCGCAATCCGAGGACGAACTCGAAAACCCTAACGCCCATCCGGTCACGGTACACGCGCTCCTGCATGATAGGCTCTGAGATGACCGCTCACACCGCGAGCAGGTGATTTTGAAACATCTCGACCCTCCAGAACATCAGGGCGACTCCGAGATCGTCAAAGCCAAATTTGTCGTTGGCGCCGATGGTATGTCTACGGAAACACGTATCTTGCTTTCTTTCTTCGCTTGACGCTGTGGCATAGGCGCACATTCATGGGTTCGCAAGTCTCTCGGAATTTCTATGGATGGCGAGCAGACAGGTACTGCGGCCCGTATTCCGCAGTTATGTTGCAGCTGAACATTGCGCATTGCGCGATTGAATAGACTACATCTGGGGTGTCGTCGACATGGTCCCCGACACTGACTTCCCGGACATCCGGTGCAAGTGCGCCGTTCACTCAAACAACGGCTCGTGCATGATCATCCCGCGAGAGGGTGACCTCGTGCGGTTATACATACAGCTCTCCGACCGCGACGTTGTCGACCCGACCACCGGTCGTGTCGACAAGAGCAAGATGGGCCCCGAGAAGCTCCTTGCGGTCGCGCAGAAGTCATTCAAGCCGTTCGACATCTCTACATCTGGCCAGATTGACTGGTGGACGCTATATATCAGTGCGTATCGTGGAATCGTGGTTTCTGTCGTTTTTTGTACGCTGAGCTCACCAATTTCCCCAGTTGGCCAGCGTGTGGCATCGAAGTTCTCAGTGAATGAGCGTGTGTTCATCGCTGGAGATGCGTGTCATACGCATTCCCCCAAGGCTGGTGCGTTAATTGTCCTCCGGCCCTCGCAAGGTTTCGTGCTCATCACTACTGCAGGCCAAGGCATGAACGCCAGCATGAACGACACTCACAATCTTGGTACGCGTCCTGCCACTGTCGGCGCATTTGATTCTTATGCTCTCACCAGCGTGGAAGTTGACCCATGTCCTCCGAGGATGGGCGGACTTGTCACTGCTCAAGACAGTGCGTCGATTCCGTCTTGAGTTCAACAGAGGCACAAGGAGGGCTCATCCCTTGCGCAGTACGAGTTTGAGCGCCGAAAGTACGCGCAGGACCTCATCAACTTCGATAAGAAATTCTCCAAGCTGTTCTCCGGCAAGCCTCGCACGCACGAGAACCAGGACGGAGTGACGCACGAGGAGTTCCTCGAGTGAGTAGTGCTGCCCCTTTCTGCGAGCCTCCACTGCCCATCGAACTCCTGCTTACGTGACATTCCCTCTTGAAGGGCCTTCCAGACATTCGGTCTGTTCACGAGCGGCATCGGCGTGCATTATGAGCCCTCCGCCATCACGCACAATCAACACCAGTCCTACGCGTCGAAGCTCATCGTCGGCGAGCGCATGGTTCCACACGACTTCATCCGCGCGGCCGACGCGCGGCCGTATAACATCCAGGACGTGCTCCCCTCCGACACGCGCTTCAAGATCCTAGTCTTCGTCGGCAATAGCGTGGACCCTGTGCAAGCCGCTCGTGTGCAAGCGCTGGCGGAAGAGATGGACAGGCCGAGCAGCTTCTATCATCGGTTCGGGCAAGGGCAGCCCTCAACCGTGTTCGACATCTTGTCGATCAGCTCTGCGAAGAAGCAGGACGTCAACTACACGGGTGCGTTGCGGCTTCCATGTATCTGTGTGAGCGCGATCAAGCGGTGCTGAGATCCGAGCCCAGATCTTCCGCGCCTCTTCAGACAGCATTGGTCGAAGTACGATCTATCTACCTGCCCAACTCCGCGCGGTGCGAGTGCTGACAGAACCTATCCACAGAGTGCTCTTAGACGACACCGACATGTACGCCCGCGTAGGCGGAGGAGGATACGAGGCTTATGGGATCGAACCGCAACGGGGCGCGATCGTTGTTGTCCGTCCGGATGGCTATGTCGGGATGGTCGCGCCGCTGGAACGTCTCAAGGACGTAGACGCGTACTTTGACTCGTTCATGGTGGCTCGGTCGTAGGATCGAGCAAGGGGATCGATAATTTATGGAGGGATGGTCTGTGCTTTCGTCCAGTCTTGAGAAATATTGTGCCATTGTTTGCACGAGTAGCGTCTTGAATAACTATTCAGACAGCCCTCGCTACGTGATATGGCAGGAGCATGCGTCGTCGCAATGCAATGCATACAGTATTCTGGCGACTACGGTATGCGTCGTGGTTGTCCTTGTTCCAACACTTGCAAGCGTACTCGAGCAAGATGGATAATAGGTATTGTAACTTTGAATGCACCCAGTATCACAGCTCCGTCACGAATATGCCCCAACAAAGCTAGTCATGTTGCTAGAGCAGTCCAAACGTCGTATGGTACATTCGTTGATAGCTACTTCTCCCGGTATCGTACATTTATTGAGGGCTACTGCTTATTTCTTCGTATACACATCCGCGACGAACACGAACAGTCATACAAACACTGGGACACATATCCAACGGCGGCGTTAGCAAGAATCAAAAGTCGACCGGAACTCGAATGACAGGGTGCAAACGTAGCCTTACGCACTCGCAGGCGATCCGGCGATGCTCTAAGCAGCCGCAACGCTGGCGATCGGCGCGTTAAGTTGAACGTCGGTTTCAATGGTTATCTCGGAGGCAAAAGTCACCGCCGTCTCAGGCCTGAAGATGAGGCAGTGCGTCGATCCTCCGAAGTGGAACGCCCCGAGCTCATCGCCCTTGCGCACCACGTCGCCAGCCTGAACCGTGACCGCGCACGTTGAGACTTCGGCCATTCCAACCGCGAGGAAGCACATGAGCCCGATGACGGGGTTGTCGGCTTGGATGAAGATGAGCGCGCGCGCTGCAGTAGCAGTGATGAAGGCCTGCGAGAGGTTGGGGCCTGCAGCGTCGGGATCGGGGAAACCCTCCTCGGGAGCTTCGGCGTAGTACGTTCCGGGCACGTTCACCACGCGCACAATTTGGCCGTTCACGGGGGAGTGCCAGCGGTGATATTTGGTGGCGGCGAGGAAGGCCTGGTATATGGTCCCGCCGACGAACTGAGGAGTGGACTCATCGTAGTTGAGCATGTGGGCGAGAGAGTACGGCTGGCCCTTGAGCCAGAACTCGTCGGTCTCCTTCGCGTCGTACGCAATGCGATAGACCGTACTCTCACACGCGCTGTTCACGATGGAGTCGTCGTTGGGGGCGTAGACGGGGCGCACGCCAGGGCGGAAGAGGCGAGTGAAGAAGTCGTCCCACGACGTGTAGCCATAGTAAGGGGCAGACGGGTCGCACACGTACGTCTCCGCGAAGTTGGGCATGACCTCGGTAGCAGAGGGGCCGAACCATCCATTCTCGCTGTTATCGAGCACGACGCACGAGGCTTCGGAGGTGAGGAAGCTCGACCAGACATCGAACATCTTCTTGAAGTGCTCGTTGACGTCAGGGCGGGAGAACATGGCCATACCCGCAGCAGTGCCCATAGGCCAGTCGAGGATGGCGTTGATAGGGAAGCCCACCAGGTCATTCTCTTCGAACGCGGGGGCAGTGCTGATGATCTGATTGAAGAGCTGGAGCATCAGCTTATAGTCGCGAACCTAGTGCAGGGATAATGTCAGCACGCAGGTTTGCGCAACATGAGCAGATTCATATATACCTGCGGCTGGCCCGTCGGGTCATTGTCGTACGGGGGCTTGGTAGGCACCTGCTCGAACATCTGATGAAACCCCATATAAATCACTGGATCCTTCTCGATGAAGTCCTGGAAATCGACGATGACGGGATGGAGAGGTACGTCGCGTCGAGCGGGGCTTTGGACAAGAGCGATCTGTTTGTCAAGCCACTTCCGCAAGACGTCGTGGTTGCGCGGGAGCCAACCTCCAACGCGGTGCTTGACGATAACTCCTCCTTGGTTGCCTCGGCGCGAAGTCTACACAATCACGAACAAGTCAGCACGAGCACACCATTAATTCTCAACGGGAAGTCCAGGTGAGGCAGAAGGACGATGTCCTCACCATGATGAGAGATGCTGTACGATACTGTGAGGAGTTCCGTGGGTGTCAGAGAAGGAGGGAGAGCAGCGGATGAAGGGAGCTGAGGAGAGGGGTACGCATTTATACGGTTCATGCAGGAGGTGAGAACAGAGTTTGATTTCTGTATAAAAAATTGAATCAGTGTTCGACGTCAAGTACACCCGAAGTCTGTCCCACCTGAGCAGACCCCAGGATCTCCCTGACGCTTTCAAGGACCGGACCTGTGAATTCCGATGGTGCGACTCCATAATGTCCGACATTGGAACAGTAGCATGGCGCAGGAGTAATGACCTGATCTTGAAGGCGGCGTTGAGAAGACAGACATGGTTTGCAGGGAAGCGAGGAATCAGGCACCACATTGTAGAGGGCGTATCTGAGAGAGGATACCATGGGATGATGGTGTAGCGCTGAGGTCAGGGGACTGCAGCCATAGTTCAAGGGAAGCTGGCAAGTGGCGCCGAAGGTGAAAGAGGAACTGTTCGAGGAGGATACCAAGGATACATGGCGTCACTCTGAGGACATGGTTGCAGGGAATCAGAAGTGAGGGTCCAGGAGGCGTTCTCGGGGTAATCTCATGGGTGAGCTGCGTAGTGCACAGCTCCGGGACTGCGAGAGGTCCGAGGACATGGTAGTACACAGAGACCTCAACTTTGAGTCTTTCAACCCACTCGAGCTTTGCACTCACGGACGCTGCTAACGTTGGTGGTACGCTGGGGGCGATATTTGCTCATCCCAAAGTTCTAAGTAGGCGACCGTAGCAAAACAAGAGAAAGCTTCCCGCCTGGTACGCTGGCTGTTAGACAGTGTGGACTTGTCCGTCCTGACACACGAGTGTCTGAAGACCCAGTTATCAGTCTATCAAAACACCAACGCGAAAGAGAAGATACCCTTGATCACGATCCCCACTCACTGACTCGAACAGTCCGTCACATTAGTTGTAGCGAAGGGAGGCCTTTCGATCAACCCGCGATGGTGAGACCTCAGGCTCTGTCGTACGCATCATTGGCATTGTTACAAAGACAAGCCGTATGCATTATACGGTCACATCGCGCTATGGTTTTTGATCCAGATGAAAAAAGTACGTGCGCCGGGTCAGCCTCACTTGGACCTGCAGTTCAGAGCCCTGATAGCAAGGAAGTGAGCACCAGGGGGAGAGGCTGAAGACAGCGTATGAGGATAGGGCGCTGACCCGTTTCTGTAAGTGCCACCCAGCTGTGGCTGCCGATACGAGACTGGCTCAATCGACGTATAAGAAACGTCCCCTACCATGTACGACTGCGATATGATAGGACGACGTTCCGGACTTCAGACCTAGCTGCGCTGTTGATACACGATGAAGTACTACCTAGATGACCTCACTGTGCCTCGACGATCAGCAGCGCGCGGACATGAGCTTTACGACTCTTTCGTGGGTGTATTGACGGACCTCACCCCGAGCCTTTTCCTGTGAGCCTTGCTTGCAATTCCAATATTACATTTTGAGCGTAGCGGTCATCGCAGTTATAGCGGCAGCAGTCTGCAAGTTAACCCTTTTCCGAGAGGTTCGCAAGGGGCGAGCATTCCTCCAACGCCCCCGTCTGGGTGACGGTTCAGTAAGAGTCTGCGGTGCTGCCGATAGCGTGAACTGGGTTTGACAGTCAATACGCTGCTGACTTGCTACATATCGATTGGAAGACGTGTCGCATCTGCACATGGATGATGAGAGTGAAAGTAGTGTTCCTAACCTCCTTCATGTGCGCGGACACGCGCCGGGAAGCAGTCCGAGGGCGCTCAGCTACACGACTTCAAGCGACAGGTCGAATACGCTGTAGGTGACGAGCGTAACATGGAAACTGACTTTCTACGCGAAGCAGAACGACTCTAAGTCTGAAAGGAATGTCTATTGAGGCTCCGATCCAGCGATGGTGAAGGGCGCTGTATAACAAAAGGGTGCGATTACAGTCCTCATTACGGGTGCGTGGAGAATGCGATCTACAAGATGTGAAGTAAAAGCACAGATGACAATACAACATGGTAACGACGGCATCGGCGGCATTCACGATAGATGGAAACTACCCACACCCTCCCGCATTGCAATCAACAACTTCTCCATCATAACTGCTTTCGAGGAGTACTCGGGCAGCTTGAGGTAATTGACACAAGTCATGACGCTAGGCAAGTAGTCGTCGGCAGTAAGTGGCGCTTCATGCGGCTTGCGCACCACCGTCAGGGGAGGGTTCAAGCCCTTGAAGCCTGCGAAGCCTGTGAGCGATGACTCTAACGATGACGCTATCGATATACTTGCCACCGATAGGCAACTTGGGACTGCCGGTGATGAACTGCAGGTAGCTGCGACGCGTCGGGACATCGTACTCGGACATGATCTCGATGAGATCCCTGATTGCACGGCTCTCAACGTTGAAACCATGGTCCGCTTTGAGCGCTTCACTTAGAGCTGCAGTGGTCGGTCAGCGTGCCGCGAAAGCATCCGGACATTGGCCAGTCACGTACTTTCGACGCTCCAATCCTCTTCCGCATTCCCGAATAGCATGGCGAGCTCGTCCGACGTAAACGCTTGTAGGTCACTTATCGGGAAGACCTTCGAGAAACCTTCCCGGAACGCCTCTGCTTGCGCCTGTGCGCCCTTTCCGATGATAGCGTCGATGACTTCTTTGATATATTCGTCAACATTGTCGGCAGTCACAGGGATGTCGCGGCCTCCAGGCTGTGAATATGATTAGATCATGTGGAACAGGATGCGCTGAGCTTCTCAGCATCACGGACTCACTCTAAGCTCAATATCGTATCCTGGCACAGTGAAGTCCAGGCCAAGGTCCTCTACACTGACGCCGTCTAGATCCTCAATGGTGGCCAACTTGCGACGGAGCTAGCGATGCTAGTCATCAGCTTATGCACGAGCTGAAGTGAGGTGCATGAGGTCCAGTACCTTCTCATTCTGACTCTTCGCGACTGTAGCGAGATTTTGTATCTTCAACAGCGAGGCCGCAAGCTCAGGGTCGACACGCTACCATATAATCATGAGCTAAATCTGTGAGGTTTCGAACTATAGGGTCTACCTTGAGAGTCTCTAATGTGAGCGGTACCTCCTCGCCTAGGACCAGCTTCAAAAAAACCTTGTTGAAGGACAAGTCGATGATTCGCGAGTCGAGCATGGCCTTGGCAACGAACTGCCCTATTACCCTGATGATGTGTGTGCGTTTTCTGTCATACTCGATGAGAGGAGCTCGCCAGTCGAAAATGTGGGAGTACTCACTGGCCACCATCCTTGGCGATCTCTTCAGGGCTGATAGGCGCAGGGAAGAGCCCGAGAGGGTGATGAACATAGGGACCTGACGTCGTGGGGTCGGCATCGCGCCAGATCTTCAGATCCCGCCGCACAAATTCCTTCGAGACCAACGAGTAGAACTCCAGCGTCGGTCCGAGCCCGGTGCCAACCTCCTCGAAGTACTCGACTTCAAGGATCGATGAGGACGAGCCATACAGCTCAAACACTTTGACTGCAGACTCCAGGATGTGCTTTCGCGAGATTCTGACCTTCTGACGCTGAAGACGACCGAGGAAACCCACGCCATCGTCTCGACGAGAACTATCTTGACCACGACCTTGCTGGCTCTGCCACTTGAGAATGAGGCGCGCATAACCGAACGAAGTCGACTGCAAAAAGTTATAGCGAGTAGCGAAGGGAAATAGGAAGGGGAAGTGCTGAGGAAGATCTAGGGCCCAATCAGGTAGGCAGGAGCTATGTTCCAGAGTCAGAGATTTTCAAAATAACCATAACAACAAATGTCCTCACCTCGCAACGATCATCGGCTCCTCTAACTGTCTGGTGAGTTTCGCAGTCAACTTGTTGTTGACGAAAGCGGACGGCGCAAGGATGCGCTTGGCTGTTACGGGAGTAGCTCGTTCACTCTCTTGAGCGTTGATCTTATGCAGAACACGCAGGAGCCTTAGGATCTTTGCATGAGGAGCGTTGTCGGGGAGCGAAGACAAGGATAGCGTGGGCGACCTGCTCCGCGCGGCTGTCTCATCCGCACGCGCTGGAACAGTGATATAGCATTTATCGCAGATATGCAACTCAGAAACTTACGTTCTGTGGAAGGAAGCGGTCCAGGCACCTTCTTGAACTTGATACTGTAGATGCCTTGCCAAATCATGCTGGGGAGGAAGGGTGAGCCGGACGCCTTGTGTTTGCGCATTTCATGTTGGTGTATAGCGCCATAGACAGTCAAATCCAAGGGAAGCTTATGATCATCCATAGAGAATTCCAGGTGCCAGTCGCTCGGCTTGGCCTTGAGGGCCGCGGCGTATGATGTCTTTGACGTCGAGATACGGGGCGTTGGTGTACTCGGAAGATGCCCTCGCGAAGAGCCCGGTGTGGGCACGTGAGTGCCGTCCGGCGTTTGTGCTTCCACTTTCGAGCCATCTGGTCTCGGTCAGTATCGCGAAATTATGGTTGCGATCGTAAAGGCGCACCGTCTCCAACTGAGACGTTGATCGTCTTGTCCGATATGGAATTATCGGGGTCCTCATCTTCAATGACCTGAGTAGACGGTCAGACTGGTGCCCCAAAGGCCACGGCATTAGATGGAATCATACCTCAGCATCGACATCCACCTCATCGTCCGTGAAATCAGCAGTGAACTCGTCGTCGTTAACGACTGTTTCGCTGGGAGCGGGTTCCACGATGGACGCGACCGACTCTCCTTCAGCCACATCGGATGCACCCTTCGCTGAGGAGCTCTCCGCTGTTCCAAGACTATGACTGCTGGCAGAGGGTTCTGAGGGCTCACCAGCGACTTCTGTGGATGTACCTGCAGTCGCCTTCTGCTTCGCACTCAAGCGTAAGCTGCGTCTTCTGCTCACACCCCCACCACCGGCGGATTGTGTAGAAGCATTAGCCTCCGAAGCAGAAGCAGATGCTCTTGCCAAGGTTTCCGCGAGCCCGAAGCGCGATGACGGTGGTGTCAGACCTGAAGCCGCCAGAGCGGCCAGCATGCCCGACAATCTTGAACTACTTGAAAGAAGACCAGCAACGCGAGGTCTAAGATAGTCGTGTAACGCTTGGAACGTCGCAATCGCGTGAATGGAGACGACGATGTTGTTTAGATTCTTCGGGATGTCGGAGTCTTCCGCTGCGATCAGCCGAAGACGTAGCTGCCGCGCCAGCAGAGAAGGCGAACTGCGCTTCGAGTCTGCAGGCAAATTATGAGTAGAGTAGCACTTGGAAGAGCACCAGTACTGACCATCGGCACTTTGGGCAACACTGATGACCTCGAAGGACTCCATCCTGGTAAGGCTTTCCTGGAGCTTCTTCACAAAGACCGCAAATGGTGTCTGACCACCAAGTCCCTTGCTCCTCCTGGACGTGAACGCCGCGAAGAACAACTCTTGGCGACGGCTGCAGGGGACTGTGACAAACGGGATTAGCGACCCTCATTGAACAATGTGCGAAAGAACACCAACCTGTATGCTCGGTACTGGCGAAGAACTGCAAGAGCCCGTCGATGACGCCGCTTTGAAGAAGTTCGAAGCTGGAAACCGAAGTATGTTGCGAGCCAAAGAGGGCCGCAAGCTCAGCTAAAGCGCCTGCAAGGTCCTTCTCGGCAGCTGTTGGGTCGACAATCCGGTCGACCAAACGACGTAGGTTCGCAAACAGATCGTCCGGACCAGCAGAATCGGAGGAGGAAAGGTACTTGAACCGAATTACCCGAGCACGTATAGTAATCGCATCGTCCGGCTCCATCGTGAGAGACGAGAGCTTCTTGTACGGAGCTGAGGTAATGACAGATATAGAGACCGGTACACCAGCGGCAATCCCGGTGTCAGCAGGGGAGGGAGCTTCTGAAATGTCCTTGTCGGCAGTCTTGTCCTTCGACCGCGATGATGTGATTGAACGCGATGCCAAACTCTCAATTTCATGGAATACGCCCTCTCTCCGGAAGACAGGCTTGTACTCCGTTGGTACCTTCGCCAACAGTAGCTCAACCAGTTGCAGAGCTCCGATAACCAGTGAGGGATGATCTTTCGAGGATAGTATGGAAGACGCGAAGCTTGCGATGGGCACGAACTGCAGCACATCTTTATGAGAATACGAACGGAATCAGATGAGGCCTGGCACGTACGGAAAACACTCGCTTGAGCTCTTCACCGCCCAAAAAGCTCACAGCCTTCAGCAAGCCTGTCAAAGTCCTCACACGAACTGGAGTGTTGACGCTGGCAGCGTAGACGTCCACAAGTATCGGGAGTATCAAGCGCAAGAATCGGCCAACCACCTCAGGCTTCGAGCGTAGAAGCTCAGTACGGTCGACAATGGTGGACTCCTTGTCGAGTCGTGGAAGCGGGTCGTCTGCTTCTTGATTGGTCTGCTGGTCGACCTGCATGGCATCAGGAGCCCTGTTCTCACCGCTGGAGGGAGGCGGCGCTAGTGATGGGCTTCCGCGAGCGATGGAACTTGAGGATCCTGCCTGAGTCGTGGCCGCTGCAGCCGCTGCTTGACGAGCAGCAGCACGTTCTGCCTTGGCCTTGGCCTTGATCATCTTGTTCAGCGCCTTCTCTGTATAACCCTTGTGGTCGAAGACCCCGTCTGCAAGAGGTGTCAGCTCAATATGTAAGCTGTACTGAGACCGATATACTCACCCTTGGGCAAAGGGGGCATAAGTTCGGAGATGAGACTCAAGGCTTCCTCAATCTGATCCTTCGGACGATGCGCTAGGTTCTCCATAACAGTCATATCCGCCAGACCGCCACCCAGACCTTGCCCTCCTGCAGCATCGCCTTGCTCCTCGACGCCGTCCGAAGCCGGCGGTAGAACGCCGGTGAGAATTTGATACAGCGTATCGACGATCCCAGCTTCGAGAAGAACCAGAGTAATCCTGGGGCTCACACGGGCACATGTCGCAAGGGCACGGAGGAGTAGAGTATATGTGCTGGCAGCGATCAGGGGAGAACCGCCTGCGGGGAGGAGGAGCATATTCACAGCGCGGATCAAGTCATCATCGACAAGAGCCTCCAGGTTCTCAGGAGAGGAGCGGTAGTATGAGTCAATGATGCGGATGACGCAGAGACAAGCATACTCCACAAGACGTTGATCAGAGTAGCCCAAGCAGTTGCGGATGATAGGCCAGACAGCACGGATCATAGGGAAATGTTCGACTGAGACGTTGCGGCAGCAATTTGCCGCTGCTTGCATCGCTGTCCTTTGGACTGCAATAGAGAAGAAGTCGAGATAGTTCAGCAAGGCAGCCAAACCACCCTCTCGTACGATAGAACTAGGAAACTCTTCTGAGATCTTCTCCAAAGTCTAAAATACACATGAGTAAACTGTCCGACCGGGAGAAGAACAAAATTTGGAGAACATACACTCAAGGTCTGTTCTGCCAAATCGATGTAAGAAATCTCGACCAATTTGCTGCACAGGACGGGAATGGCGCCATGGTAAACCACGGTATGCGCAACACCCGGTAGGGCCTCCATCAAGTTCGCAAGGCACCTGCAAGCCAGGACTTGGGCCTCCAAGTTCTCATCGCCTTGGTATGCCACTCCACCAGAGCTCATCGCCAACGCCGCTGCGAGAGCTGCGTCCTCGTCCTGCTCGCCAACATCGTCATCGTCACCTTCATCTTCGTCGTTCCCCGTTCCTCCAAGGATCCTGACAAGTTCCCGGATGAAGGCTTCAACCTGGAATGAACCAGCAAGGGTATCCTCGGTACTGATGCTCAGCAGTTCGCTCAGCTCCTGCAACGTAACCAGTCGGGTGGTAGGGTCCGCTGTAGGTTTGATGTTTGTGAGCATCGTCTTTAGCCGTCCTGAGACACCCATCATATAGGATCCGAGTTGGCGATAGTCGCCGAAGATGGACATGGCCGAAGCCTCATTGCCTATGCTCCCAAGGGAGCCCGTGAAGTCTATTTCAGGTTCATCGTCATCGTTATCGTTATCGACGCCGCCACCGTCTTCCGCAATGTCTTCATGGGCGTCGGTTTCATCTTGCCTCTCTTGAGGGTCACCCTCATCGTGAATGCACTCGGCGTCAACCATGTCCACGTCCTCATCGCCTGCACGAGATGAGCTCTCTGCGGCCATAAGAGCCTTGCTCTTGGCGGTCACTTTACCCTTGCCGGATGATGCACTGTGAAGGTTGTCGCGTAAGCTAATCATGTGCTCCCGTATGCGCAAGCAACGTACCGCGCTCTCCTCGTCATATCCGACACTGTCTGGCTGTCTGCTCGGGGTCTGAGTGAATAAGCACTGGTGGGACGTTTGAACTTCTTCGGCGCAGATGTTGCTGCAGGGGTAACGTCTTCGTCCGAGCGATCTTCGGGAGCCGCGCGCTTCTTGCCTTTGCTGTCCTTGCTCGGCTCGTTGATGGTGAGAGAAGATGTGGGTGGGTATGTGGAACGACGTGCTCTGAGGAGAACGCAGTTGAGTGTCAAGGTGAAGGACGAGGTATGAGAGAACGCACCGCTTGCTCGCTCTAGACTCGTCAGCTAACTCTTTCCCCTTGCCTTTGTGAGAGCTGCTCTCGCGAGTGCGCTTGGTGGAGGATGATGAGGCTTGCTGGCTGTCTGCAGAAGAGCGCTCCTTCTGCTTCTCCTTCTGCTTCGCGGCTTTGACTCTTGCGCTCGTGCGCAGGACCTTGGACTCGGTGCTAGTCTGCGATGGCTCTTCGGTATGAGTGGGATATGGGCTGCTGCTACTTGTCGCTATTTGGGGTTGGGTAGAGTCCATTTAGAGCGTGCAGCCGGCCATCGATCCCCTGAAAGTAGGCTATCGAATGGAGGTAGTGCAGGAATGCGGTCGACCACTTCGAGCTCTGTTGCCACACGCCCTTGTCCGCGGACCTCGATCTTTGACACTCCGACCCAATTACTCAGCGGCCTCTTGTGGCACTCCTCTCTTCGCCAGAGACCGCTGCTGGGTCAATGCCACTTCAAAGTTGTGCGTGACGGCTGAGCGCATGATGCATACTGTAGTTCTGAATTGCACCTTTGAACTGTGCGTAGGAGTCGCGGTGCAGTCGCGGTGCATGACCACCGTATCCTGTTCGTCGAACAATGCTCAGAATTGCCCTCCGCCGGCGGCGCTTGATTGATCCCCGCCACCTCCATATGCGGAGCAGTGCTGTAACAATTCAAAACGGATGGCTGTACGACGTACACAACCACGCACGGAGTAGCGGAGCAATGATACAAGGACGTGTTAGCATTGAGTCAGTAATGCAGCAAAAGAGTCCGACGATATTACAGTATACACTAGCCCTATTCCTACAAGTTACGTCCGACGGTTGTCCGCTTTCGTCGCCCTCACAACCATGTTCTCCAGAGTGATTGCGTGGTACTCTCCATCATCAGAAGCCCAGACGGCATCGTCCATGATATACACCAAAATCCCACCCTTGCCATCCACGCTCTGGGAGACTCGGTAGAGCGGCATGCGCGAGCGCTCGTCTGCCCGCCCCGTTGGGATGAAGAGGAGGTTGTGCGACGCCGCGTACTCCTCGGCGATGGACCGGAACGTGATCTCCTGCGTCCGCACTGGACGTGGCTTCTCCTTCGGCTTTGTGGTAGGAGTCGCAATCGCCGTAGGCACGCGGTGCTCGGGGCGGGGAAGACGCGTAGGCGCCTCGGGGCCCAGCTCGATTGCCTTCTCCATCATCTGCAACCCGCGTGTGAAGCCTTGCGCGACCCCAGGCATATTCTGCACGTTCTCGGAGAACGTGCTCTTCCATTTCTCATACCATCGCCATACCTCCTCGAAACTTGCGTTCGGTTGAATGAGCCAGATATGGAGCACGTCGAGCCACTTTGGGAAGAACTCCGTCTCGAGTATCTGGGAGAGGATGGAGGGCCGGAGGAGTTGCTCCCAGGACATAACGTCCTGCAGGGGCTGCATGTCTTGCTGACGAGGATTGACTCTAAAGTCATCTCGCAACCTGGAGCCGAGCTTCGGCACAACGTACTTCAGCAACATGCTATCCCAATCGCCGACGTCGAAGACCTAGCGTACATGTCAGAACAATGACGGGCATCAAGAGCTATAGGACGCGACATACCTCCTTCCAAGCACCGAGATCCTCGGGGATTGCATCGGAGATTGTCCAAGATCTGAGAACACTCTTGACCTTGCGTCGAGCGTCTCCCAAGACTTCTTCCAACCGCAGTCCTACGTGCGGCAGCCAGGGAAACACAAGCTTCTGCAAGGAAACCTTGCTCTTGCGCGGGTTCCAATCACCGACGGCTTTGTGCACCTTTGGTAAGACAAGTTGGTCGAAGAAGTTATCGCGGATAAATTGTGGAAGGAATGGAGCCCACGCCTCATACAGGCGAACCGCAGGTAGCGGGTCCTCGGGTGCCCACTCATTGTTGAGAGTCGACCGGACGCGAGGGAGCCACGTATTCCATAGCAGGCTCTCGTAGGGGGTCATAGGCTTCTCCCTGTGTTCTCGTCAGTGGACCAACAAGAATGCAATGATGGCTAGAGCACTTACTCCACTGTGGGGGAAGAAATAACAGTGCGGCTGCCATAAACCTGCACTTGTTCCTCAGATCGCTCGTCAGGAGCAGCCATCTTGAGCGCTCTGCGCCACGCTCTGAAATTCGCGGTGAACGCCGTGGGATCCTCAAGAGGACGCCACGATGACAGCATCCGCCGGACCTGGGTTGGAGAGTCAGCCAATTGCTATTCATTCGGTGCATTGTAACATACCACAGGCGCGATCGCGGCGACCACGACCTCGTCCAAGCGGTAACGGTCGAACTCCGTCGCGTACTGTCCCAGGAGCTTGTCGAAGCTAGCCGTGAAAGGTTCTAGTGATGCCTCGAATGTAGACGCTGCCTCCCTCGACTGAGAATTAATCTCGTCTACGACAATGTTCATTTGCTGCAGGCGTGCGATAACTAGACGGTTGTCAGCGCCGGATTTACGTGACGGTCAGATAGATATGAGTTCGACTTACGTTCTGCCTCCTCATCCACCTGCTTCCGCAACCTCGCGTCTTCCGCACGGATCCACTTCTTGCGCTCCTCGAGGGCACGAGCTTCGCGTGCAAGACCATCCAGATCAGTGCGGCAGGACTCAGTAATTAGGCGGAGGTTGTGTCGAATTTCTGGCAGCCGCATGGGGTCTGTAGTCGGTGTCCACGATGCCATAGACACATCAGCCAAAGAAGACACCTCTCGAAGCTATTGAAGTTGAAGGCGTCAGTGCATGACGGACTACGGAATGTCGTCAAGATATTTACCGTTGCACCAGTGGCATCGATGATTTGCCCGAGGCCAGCCTGCGGAACCTCTTGACCGGCCTCGGCAATGATCTCTTCGTACGTCTTGTGTTCAACCCTGGTCTTGGTCCTTTTGGGCTTCTTCCACGCTTCGGTTCTCTCTGCTTGCGCCTTAGCGCTCCTGCGCGCTTTGCGGGCAGCGGCCTTCGACTCTTCCTCGTCATCACTGACAATTTCGCCCCGTCGTCTTGCCTCGGCCTTGGACTGCTCGGTTTTCTCTTTGAAGCCCTTAAAGGCGAGACCCATACCTTTCGGACGTAGCTTGCTCTCCACCGGAGTGACTATGCCTTCGCCAGTCGTGCCGAGACCCATACCTGCCTGCCAGCCCATCTTCTCGAGCATCCGCGCACCGAACGTGCCCGATATCTTAGCGAAATGCTGGCGCTGTGCGGCGGTAAGAGGCGTCGCCGAACGTGAGGTCCCGGTGCTCGTATCGGCATTGCGAAGGAATGAACGTTGAGGCCGAGGGGCACCAAAGGCGGTCGGAAACTCCTCAGCGAGAGCAGGAGCTGGGGAAGGAGAGGGAGATGACTCAGGAGCGGCAGGACGCGATGAGCCGATGCCTCCGCGCTGAAAGGATGTGGTCGCGGAGGTACGACCTATGCCGGCCTTCGACGAGCCGATCCCTGCCTTGGAAGAGCCTATGCCTCCCTTGCCAGCTCCAAGTCCAAGCCCGCCGAAGCGTGGTCGACTCTCTTCATCCTCCTCTTCACGGACCCGGGGAGACGCTGACTTCGATGGCTCTGTATCAGAGGCCTCTGAGGCCGCATCATCGGCCTCGTCCACACTACCCTCCTCTGCCCCCGACGCATCGCGGTCCTCCATTGGGACATCCTCGTCGAGGGTGACCTTCGCCCCTCCGGAGACGAAGGCAGGAGCCTTTGCCCGGCTCCGTCTGGATGGCCGTTCGTCTTCCTCGTCTTCGCTAACAAAAATGCCATAGATTGCGTCCTCCTTTCCATCCTTGCGCCTCCGCTTTCGCTTGTACGGATTCTCGAATAACTCACGCTCGGCGCGTGCGTCGGGATCGTTGTCATCAAAATCGACGGCATCGTCCACGTCAGAGACAGGAGAAGAGTCATCGTCATCGTCAAGCAGCTGACGCTTTCTCCGCGCCATGCTGGACGGCGTAGATGGCAGGAAGGAGAAGAGGTGAGCAAGCCGTGATTGAGCAGGGTCTGTCTCTGAGCTGCTAGTCTATGTGAAGCTGTAGCCACGAGAAGCTGCTTAGTCAGCAAGCACTGACGGTGCCTCTGGCAATTCAACTCCGATTGATGGGCGCTCGGACTACTCCGACGTCCTGAACGCTTTCGAAGTTTTGGACTGCCTGTACCAGCAAACGAGGCCGCCGCCGTCGCCAACGTCAAGCACTCAAGACTTCCAACATGGTCAGTGTGCTGCTGCTTGTCGCCAGAACCGTCTGTGGAGAACTCGCGGTGAAATGAGGGCGTCGCACGGCGTTGAGGGGGTTGGATGCTGCTCTCAGTCTTCGGATGTACCTGCACCCTTCGTTGCGACGCTCGGAACTCCTCCATCGGCTCTGGCGACTCTGCGATGTCCTCGACTTTTGCTGATAGACCTTATTCGCATATCAGGCCCGTGGACCCAAAAAGCACTTGAAGCGTCTCGCCGCGCCATCCTCATGGATGCTGGACAAGCTTAGCGGCACCTACGTACGTATAACAGAATTGCCGTCTCTGAAGATGCTCTACATCTTTGCATTTACTTTGATAGGCCCCCGCCCCTCCCCTGGTCCCCACAAGCTCCGCGAATCTCTCCCTCTCACGATCTTCCTCCGCAACAGGCTGAAGTATGCCCTCAATGGCAGGGAGGTTACTGCGATCGTCGCGCAGCGTTTGATTAAGGTCGACGGCAAGGTCAGGACTGATCCCACCTACCCCGCGGGCTTCATGGGTCAGTCATGGTGTTGTTGGAAAGTTTGCCAGCAGGTTTACACCTGCGTTCCACAGACGTCATCACGATCGAGAAGTCTGGCGAGCACTTCCGACTCCTCTACGACGTGAAGGGCCGCTTCACGATCCATCGCATCACGCCTGAGGAGGCGACCTACAAGCTCCTCAAGGTCCGTAAGATGGCCATCGGCCACAAGGGTGTTCCCTACATTGTCACCCACGACGGCCGCACCATTCGTTACCCCGACCCTCTGATCAAGGTCAACGACACTGTCCGCTTTGACATCGAACAGGGCAAGATCACCGACTTCGTCAAGTTCGATACTGGCAACCTCGTCTTCATCACCGGTGGTCGCAACAGGGGTCGTTGCGGTGTCATCACGCACCGTGAGAAACACGTCGGAGGCTTCGACATTGTCCACGTCAAGGACTCTCTGGACCGGACGTTCGCTACGCGGTAGGCGTTTTTGCGGTCTGAACCTCTTGGGCAATCCTCACAAGTTTGCAGGATTTCCAATATCTTCGTCATCGGCGAAGGCACCAAGTCGTGGGTATCTCTGCCGAAGGGCAAGGGTATCAAGCTCACGATTGCGGAGGAGCGCGATGTCCGGAGGAGACGTGCTGCCGAACAATAAACGGGTCTGTATGGTATCATTGCTATGTTCACTCTCACCATCTGGTCTGGTTCACGCATGCCTATGCGCTCCTTTGTATGCCATTAGTACGCCACCAAAATTTTGCACGCATAGTTCGTGTAGAGCAGGTGCGGCTCGCTGAAACGCACTGGGTCATTGCTGCCGTTCGGGCGTTGTCTTCCGGTGAGCTTGAGTCAATGGACCTCAGAAGGTATATGGTTTACGTGCTAGTATCATTTGCCCACGAATCTGTCCATGGCATTGTACGTTCCATTGATCCGCCTCTTGTGCAGTGTGTATCTGACTGCGAAGTGTTTGATAGCTTTTTTCAGAGGTGAGCCTGAGCTTGAGCAACTAAGAGGGGGGGGGTGTCTACGGTATCCCGGTATGCTACCAGCGGCTCACGTTACAGCCAGTCTGGGTCTTTATGACAGTCAGACTCAGCGGAGGCGGCACATGGATATTGGAGGTCTCGCATTGCTGGTGCAAGCAGTGTTCCACTGTGTATCCATATACGCAGCGGCGTACCCAACGACGGAACAATTTGTATGTCCGGCGCCAAGCACTGCACTGGCAGTACATGCTGTATTGTAGCGAGCTGTGCTGAGTGATCGAGGTTCGCAAAACAAGCGCCGAGAGTCTACCGGCTGCAGTGACCTCGGCCGCAGGCTTTGCGGCCTCCAAAAGGACGACCTTGCTTACGGCCACTGCATCCTTCTGGCATCAAGTCTCTCTTGCTTGCCTGGCATGCTTCAATCCTTCGCAAAGTAGCTTGCTATCCTTATCTCCTGTCTGTATCTTACAGTCTCCGGTCATACGAGACACGGTAATTCTATCGGTGGATCCCCTATTCCGCATGGCGAAGAAACGCAAGCAGACCCCTCAGTCTTCTACACTGCTTGACTTCTTTAACAAGGAGTCTGCTGCAACTTATCCACGGGAGACGAAAAAACCGCGCGTGAAGGAATGTGTTACATCGCAGCAAAGGACTGTCAAGAAGTACTCCGTGCCACCGGAGGAAATCATAGTCATCGACTCGGATGAAGACGAAGTTGTTGTGTGCACGTCTCCTGGACCTGCGCCGAAGCCAATGAATAGTTCGCCATATGGGACCCAGGAATCCTATGTCTGCAAGAACGAGGATGCTGTGGTACCCGCGCCTGCTGTCGTGCTTGGAGACCTCAGTATGTTTGCATGTCTGTTCCTGAGGCTCAATCGAGGCTGATGCTCCTGTTGAAGGTCCCAACGTCAAGAGCGAGCTTGAAGACATGTTTACTGGTGTACCTTCGACACACTCTCCCTTGAACGGTAGTCGGGATCCATCACCCTTCGGGTTTCCCGATTTACTAGTCCCTAGAACTCGACAACGAGAAGTCATGCCGGTGGAAAGCGATCTTCCAGGTCAGAAGGACTGCTCTCAAGACAGGGAAACTGCGGACGCAACGGCTCCTGACTGCCCTGCGTCTCCCTGCAATAATCTTGATGTGGTCGAGAATCCCCTCCTCGGAGATGCCGATTGGGGCATGGGAGATGACGAGATGGAGTTCTGCGATGTTGAGGCGCAAGTCAAGAGAGAATATCTTGATGAAGTCGATATCGACTTAACGTTGGAGGATGAACTTTCCGGCACCAGCAACGACAGGGTAGAAAGCTGTCCAGTATGCGAGAAGCGGCTTGTTGGCTCCTCTGCAAACGTACGTCGTTGGTACGTTCGTATTCACAAGAATCTGACATCCTCCGCTAGCAAATCCATGAACATGTTGATCGATGTATTGGCTCCGTGTCATCGAGTTCGAAACCTCTTTGCCCGTTGACAACCTTGCCAGCTCTCCATACATCTAGCAATGGCGATGGGACCTGTGTGAAGGCCGAAGTGAAGGAAGAGGGCGGCGACGCTAACATCTTCTCTAAGCTCATGACCTCCTACAAGGAGAATGAGGCTTGGAAAGAGGCGTCTGCTGTAGAGGATCGCAATTTTCGCCCGACGAGGGCGAATGGCGGTCGGCGAAAAGCACCGTTCTATAAAGTTTTGCAAGGCATGCCGATCGCCGTGGATGCGTTTCGCTACGGCACTATACCCAATGTGACGGCATATTTCTTGACGTACGTCCGTCTCACTGCGCTCTTTGAGTGTCATGATTGAGTTCAGTCCAGGCATGCGCATTCGGACCATTATACGAATCTCTCAGCAAACTGGAAAAGCGGCCCCATATATTGTTCCGAGGGCACTGCCAATCTCATTATCCATATGCTCGGCGTGGATCCGCAGTGGGTCCATCCATTGCCCATGGATACACCCACCGCGATACCGAACACTGGCGGAGTGCAGGTCACTCTCATCGAAGCCAATCACTGTGTGTCGGTCTATCATACTCCATCGCTACGACGGCGCTCATGAGATGCCCGTTTTTGAAGGTCCAGGGTCTTGCTTGTTCCTGTTCGAAGGCAAGCAGACAGTGAATGCAGGCGACAGCGCGTACAAGTCGCCTTTCGTAGGCTCCTCGAAAGTATTCAGATACTTGCATTGTGGAGACTTCCGCGCGAGTCCGCAACACGTCCTGCATCCCGCCATCAAGGGCAAACGCATCGACCACGTCTATCTCGACACGACGTACCTGGATCCCAAGGTAGTCTTTGATACGATTTGGCTATATCCCATTGGTTGATCCTCCACTCGCAGTACTGCTTTCCACCTCAGCCTCAAGTCATCTCCGCTTGCGCGGAGTTAGCCAGGCGCCTTGTGCAGGGCCGCTCTGTCGATGACGCGGAGGGAGGGAAGCCTCGCACAATGGCAGGGTGGTTCACTCGTGTTGACAAAGGAGACAAGGGAAAGGAGAAAGAGAAGGCTAGTGATGCTGCTGACAGGGTTCTTGTCGTCGTAGGGTACGTTCTTGCCGTCACAGTGACGTACCTGCTTGTCTGACCAGCCATTAGGACTTACTCGATAGGCAAAGAGCGCATCGTAAAGGGTGAGCTCTTCTTTCACTCCTGAATCACGCGAGTTGGGCTGATGATACGTGGCCAGCAATTGCCAAGGCCTTGGACACTAAGGTATATTGCGACTCGCGCAAAGCTGCCATTCTGCGCTGTCAAGATGATCCTGAGCTGCACGCTCTCCTAACCTCCGACCCCCTCACTGCCGGAGTGCACTTGGTACCGCTGGGAGTCATCGCCTCAGACAGGTTGAGAGAGTACATCGAGCGATGGAAAGGCCGATATAGCAAGGTCATCGGGTTCAGACCGACCGGCTGGACGTCAGTATTCATTTGTACCTCGTGATACCTGAACGACCATTGATACATCCGCGCTCGACGCAGGTATACACCGCCGAACGGGAGCGACACGCTTCCATCCATTCCGACCGTCATATCGCGTTCGCAAAGCCGCACCTTCACATACGCGAACCTGCAACCCATGCGGAACTCGACCTCGACGCTGCAAGTATACGGCGTGCCCTATTCGGAGCACAGCTCGTTCTTCGAGCTGACGTGCTTTGCCCTGTCGCTGGATTGGGGGCGCATGATCGCCACTGTGAACGTGGGAAGCGAGGCGTCGAGGGGTAAAATGGCGAAGTGGGTTGAGCGGTGGCAGGCCGAACGGAAGAAACGGGGAGGTGCGAAGATGGTGGAGCATCGTGCGGAGGACTACTGGTAGTGCTTCTTATGTATGATATAGATGAAAACCATTACCACGCTGTACAAATGTACGTCGCAGGCCCTTGAGTCAAGACCGTCGGCGGATCGTAGCCTTTATCGAAGGATACTGGGATCGGCGGCACGTCGGGCACAGTTGACTGGGCTAAGCAAGGGCACCAAAAAGGGCCTGGCCGGGAATTGAACCCGGGACCTCCTCCAAATGTCCTCAGACCCTAAGAAGGAATCATACTACTAGACCACCAGGCCATTCGAATGGTCTTGCTCTTGCATTTATACTGTGCATCACAATCAACAAAAGTAAATGCGTCGCGTCACCGAAGCTTACGCGTCGAACGCGCGTCTTGGTATTGCACAGAGTCGGGCTTTGCCCTATACGTTACCGCCTGCTTCACCCGCCACCATGAGCTCAGGACAAGCCTCGACATCGGCGAACACGATGGATCAGAGAAGGAAAGATGCATTGAAGGGGTATAGAGAGGTCAGTTCGCACCACTCTGTAGCTGAGAGTCTTGCTGAGCCCCCGCCAGAAAATGCGCCAACACGAGACCATGAGCCAGAACCTCAAGAACCGTGAGTACCGAACATGTTCGAACGCGAGGTTACCAGGAGGCTGACAAGGATGCAGTGCGATTTTCGCTGAAGGATCTTGAGAAGGACTTTGAGAAGACGGAGGAGGACATCAAGGCCGTACAGTCCGTTGGGCAGATCATTGGCGAGGTGATGAAGCAGCTCGACGACGAGAGATGTGAGTTGGCCACAATCATTAGCTTGGGGCTCTTCTCATCGCTCAATGGCATATTTGCAGTCATCGTGAAAGCCTCGTCAGGCCCTCGTTACGTTGTATCCTACCGCCCTACGCTACCGGTCGAGAAGCTCAAGATGGGAACCCGCGTCAGCCTGGACATGACCACTCTCACCATTATGCGGATACTGCCCCGTGAAGTCGATCCGCTGGTCTACAAGATGAGCTTGGAGGATCCTGGAGGGGCAAGTTTTGCGGGTATTGGTGGGTTGGGCGAGCAGGTTCGGGAGTTGCGCGAGGTAGGTACCGTCATTGCACTGCTTCTTGCAGCTCTTCATGACCTTCCGCTTCTTGTGTCCAGGTCATTGAGCTGCCTCTGCTCAACCCCGAGCTGTTCCAACGCGTAGGTATCAAGCCGCCGAAGGGTGTGCTTCTATACGGCCCCCCTGGAACGGGCAAGACGCTCCTGGCGCGTGCGGTCGCGGCTACGTTGAACACTAACTTCCTGAAAGTCGTCTCGTCCGCAATCGTCGACAAGTATATCGGCGAGTCTGCGCGTGTCGTCCGGGAGATGTTCGGGTACGCGCGCGAGCACGAACCGTGTGTCATCTTCATGGACGAGATCGACGCTATCGGCGGCCGTCGATTCTCAGAAGGGACGAGTGCCGACCGTGAAATTCAACGGACACTGATGGAGGTGAGGGCACATTACTCTGTATCTCGCGGTGATTGGAATAAACCGACGGGCCTCTTGCAGTTGCTGAACCAGATGGACGGGTTCGACTCTCTTGGGCGGACAAAGCTGATCATGGCGACGAACCGACCGGACACGCTTGACCCTGCCCTCCTTCGACCGGGTCGTCTAGATAGGAAGATCGAAATCCCGCTGCCGAACGAGCAAGCGCGGTTGGAGATCCTCAAGATCCACGCCCAACCTGTGAACAAGAGTGGGGAGATCGACTACGAGGCCATCGTGAAGGCACGTCGGGCTTTGGGCTATCTCGAACTTTCGTCGCTAACGAACTGCTAGCTATCCGATGGTTTCAACGGTGCCGACCTCCGAAACGTAATCACGGAAGCGGGCATGTTCGCGATTCGCGATGACCGGTACGTCTTGTCGGACCTGTACGTTGTGTATGCAAACTGAATGCTCTCCACAGCGAGTACATCATCCAGGAAGACCTCACAAAGGCCGCCCGGAAAGTCGGTGAGGCAAAGAAGCACGAAAGTGAGTAGTTAAGCATCGTATTGGGAGAGTGTAGTCATGGCTGACTGCAATTCTCACTATAGCTAAGCTAGAGTACTCTGCATAGTCATTGTCGTTGCTTGTTTTGTGGACGTCTTCTGTACCATACCATGCATTGTGTTGTCCGGACTTCATCGCATTGTTCTTTCACCGAGCTCGCTATCTCGGCACTTTGACAGAGACGTGATATAAGCAGACATTCAGGCAGGTCCCAGCAGGTTTTAAGAATAATTATGGTACATCGTCCTGCTTGAGTGATGATGCGACGTTGTACAGTACTACTTCCACCGTGCACAGAGGGTGCACCTATACCATAGGGTTAGGGTTAAGACCGCGCAGCGACATAAAAAAATGGCCCGCCCAGCCCGAGGGCCGAAGCGGGACAGGGAAATATTTGGACGGTGCATGAGCCGAAGCCCATACAAACCGCAGGGTCCCCCTGAGGACATGGTCGCCGTGCTATGAGAGGCCCCCACGGCCCACGAACCCAGGTACGTGAAGGGGCTCGTGCCATCAAGGTAAGTATGAGGTGCTACTGTGTCTGGGCGTGCGTTATATACCTTCAGGACTGGTGCACGGACCAGGGATGTTTAGGGTGCGTCGCAAGTAGGTGGATTGCTCCGGCGTCTGAGAAGGCTTGCACGCAGCGGATCGCAGCGACGAACGACCGCAGAGTCGTGCCCGTATGCTGTTGTCATCCGACACGGATTTCTTCGCATCTGGCATCTTGGTTTGTTTCAAAGATACGCTCGTGGACGCTGCTCTCTACTTGGTACTGCACGCCTGAGGAAAAGCACTTCATCAGGATCGGAGATAGTTTTGGTCTACGGGGTCTATCCTAGCACAAGATGACTTGATTTGCATTGTGTTCCGACATGAGCACGCGCGCGTACCAACCTAGAGGGCTGCCATTCGTTCGCTCGAGTCCCGGCCACCTCATGAGCTTTCCTTGCCACCTCGCTCCACTGCTTCGGCCATCTCTCCCAAAGTCGAAAACACGTAGTTCGCCGCCTCCTCCCCTCCCATACCCAGTCCCGCTACCGCGTTGCTCCGATTGATCCACACCGTGTCCAAGCCCTGCCTCTTCGCGGGGACGATGTCGTGCAGCAGGCTCTGCGCGGTCATCAGCACCTCGTCCTGCTCGATCCCAAAGTCCTCCTTCAGGTGCTTCAGCGCGTACGCGAGCATCTCCGGCGCAGGCTTGTACGCGCCCGCGTCCTCCGCGGTGTACACCGCGTCGAACGTGAACGCCGGCCGCTCCGGGGGTCCACCCTCGAGGAGCAGGCGCGTCTTCGCGATCGTGTCGCGGTCGATGTTGGAGAGGACGACGAGGGCTGCCAGGTCGGGACGCTGCGCGCGAACGCCTCTGCTGGGCTCGGGGTGTCGTTGTGAGCGTCTGCGGTGGGACCGACCGACGCGGACGCGACCTGCTCGGTGCCGGATGCGGCGTGTGCGGAGGCGACGACGGGTTTGCCGATGGACGTGTCGTCTCGGAGCACGTCCGGGGGCGTCACCTTATCCCGCAGGCGCGCCTCGAGCGCGGTGTACACCTTGGCGAGGAGGTCGGTATAGCGCATCGTTGGGAAGCGCGCCTCGAGGTCGGATTCTACGGAGATGAAGGCTTGGATGACGGTCTGTCTATCCGAGGGTTTGCCGCTCCTCACGAATAGAGGCTTGAGATGCTCGTAAATGCCCGTTTCCCAGTCCTGTTTGGTGAGCCACCGACGCGTCAATAGTAAATGGAGACCGTCGTGCGGCTGATGCACGTACGATGAGGGTGCCGTAGCAATCGAAGACGAGGGCTTTGTACTTTGAAAATGGGTTCGCGGAGGACATGGCTGCGTACCAACCGCGGAAGTGGGCTCCTCCTGCAGGCTGCATGAGGAAGGGAATGGGCAGCTTTCAAGGATAGCCTTGGAACAGACCTTATGTACAGTATAATGGTTGCGTTTGAACTCTTGCAATGCGAAAGCAGCGCAGTAGGGACGGGAGTACGGGAGTTGAGTATATATGGCTCTGGCGTCAGCACTGTAGTGCGCTCGGAGTGATCAGAAGGTAGCTTTGATCCACAGGCCCTGGCTATTACCAGCAAATGGTGTTCAGATTATCGCCGATGACGGGGATGGCCAGACTTAAGAGGATACCGACTGGTATCTGGGAAGGGTGCCGTGCGGGCGCAAATCAGTCTACTACTGATCCTGCTCCGAGTTCGTTGCTTATACTGTAGTGCTTGGACTGTGCAGAGCTCCATGACGTCGCGAATTAGAGGACCCCGGGCAGCCCGAATAGTACATACAGTAGACTCAGACGGAACAAGTTGGCACAGCTTCTTGACGGGCAGAAGTTCTCGTAAACGAGTATCGCGTGCTCTCGCGTCGTTCATCTCTGTGCACGCCTGGGAAGACAAGCCGTGCTCTCCGACGATGAATCCAATGACCAAGGCGTCTGGGCCTGCTGCAGCATCGATCGGAAAGGCCACCCACGCGAAGTGTATTCGATAAGCAGCGTCGAGTCACTGAACTTGCAGAGTGACTCTCAGCTCTCTATCCGATCACCACCACCATCGTGGGTCCATCCATCTGCGAGCTAATTGGGGTGAGTGTTCACCTACACAGAACGCGTTACCCTATGATGCGCTCTCTGGGCCGCGGCGATCTATTCCTTCTGAGTACCCCTGTCCGTCATCGCAGCGGCATTGACCAGGACGCAACTTTGCACTGTCCACGTCCGTGACTGCCCACAGGCGCCGGTAGGGTAGTCATAGGTTCGATAGCGTTGGAGGTCGGATCTTCTCTATGATCGGCCAGGCTTGGAGAAGCGTCCACCCGACTCGTTCTGCTCGACATGCCGGCGGTAGGTGTGCTAACGGGGCTCCGCAGGTACCCCTTACATTAATCCAAAGTTCCTGTGCAACTCCTCCCGCATTGTCTGCCCACTTCCCTCCTCGCGTCCGCTCATGATGTCCTCTTCCACAAGTAACGGAGACACCGCAAAATACGGCTCGCGCCCGACAGCCATCCTGCACAGAACACCCTGGCGGCCGCCTGTCGCCTCCTCGGCAGAGGGCATCTATGTCACCCTGGAAGACGGCAAGAAGCTCGTAGACGCGGTCGGCGGCGCCGCTGTCGCGTGCGTCGGTAACGGACATCCCGCAGTTAAGAAGGCAATCAAAGAGCAGGTGGACAAGGTTGCCTGTCAGTGATCTTACTGCCTTGCCACTAGCGGTAGGATGCGTATCTGACTGATGCGTCCTAGATGTCTACAACATGCAGCTCTCGAACGAGCCTGCGGAAGAGCTCGCGCATTATCTCATCCAGGCCAGTAAAGGCGCGTTCGAACTGGTCGGGTTCGTCTCCGGAGGTACGCTGTTCAAAACGTGCAATGTCGCGATGTCGTCGAGCTACCGTTGACTAACACGACCTCCATCGCAGGCTCGGAGGCGATGGAGGGAGTGATCAAGACGGCACGGCAGTACTTCTACGAAACAGGGCAGCCGCAGCGCAAGAACTTCATCGCGCGTCAGCTCTCCTTCCACGGGAACACGGTGGCGACGCTCTCCCTCGCGTACCACCCCACGCGCCGCGCGCCGTACGCGGCGATCCTCGACACCGAGAACTTCCACCACGTCTCTCCCGCATACGCGGCGCGCTTCCAGCGCGCAGACGAGACAGAGGAGCAGTACGTCGAGCGCCTCAGGAAGGAGCTCGAGGACAAATTTATCGAGCTCGGGCCGGAGACCGTCATTGGATGTACGTGTTGTGCTTCGCTCTACGTGATCGCGAGGTCTCTGAACGACGGCGCAGTCGTCGCGGAGACGGTGGTCGGCGCGACCACGGGCGTCGTCCCCGCTCCCAAAGGCTACTTCAAAACCATGAAGTCGGTATGTGACAAGTACGGCGCGCTGTTCATCCTCGATGAAGTCATGAGCGGCATGGGCAGTGAGTTCCTCAACAAGCGGTCCTAGTCTATGTGGGACTCAGGCGCGCACGCAGGGATGGGCACTCTCCATGCATGGGAGAGCTATGGCGACGGCATCTCGCCTGATCTGCAGGCGGTCGCCAAAGGCCTCGGTGGAGGGTTCGTACGCTCCCCGCTCTCACATCCGAGCATGCACTGAACCGAACGGCGAACAGCTACGCGGCCATCGGCGCGGTCTTCCTGTCGAAGCGCATCGCCGACGGCGTCCGGGACGCCTCGGGCTTCTGGAAGCACGGACACACGTACCAAGCGAACCCGCTCTCGTGCGCCGCCGCGCTCGCGGTGCAAAAAGTGATCGCGGAGGAGAACCTGCTCGACAACGTCCGCACCGTCATCGGCCCGCACATGGGCGCGCTCCTCCGCGCGCGGCTGCAGAGCCCGAACGCGCCCGCCGCGCCTTTCGTCTTCGACGTGCGCGGCGGCGGGGCTTGGTGGGCCGTCGAGTTCGACTTTGACGGGCCCGAGGCGAGCCGGCTGGACCTGAAGAAGATCAAGGGTGGCGAGCCCTTCGCGATGGCCGTGCAGGCGCGCGCGCTCGAGAACGGGCTCATCATTATGGGCTTCACGGGCGGGGCTACCCTGGATGGGAAGAAAGGCCACCATTGCATGCTCTCACCCGCGTACAACGTCACGAAGGAACAGGTGGAGACGATCGTGGACGTCTTTGTGCGCAGCGTGGAGGAGGTCCTGAAGGAGGCTGGGTTGTGAGCGATCTCAATGGTAGCAGGAAGAGGCTCGTAATGTAAGATGTCAGGATGTTAGACCGTGCTACTAGACTTGATGATCTTTCGTGAGTTCCTTTGCAGTCACTGTCGTACTGGTGATACACCAGCTTCCGAGGATTCACCATACGAGACCGCAAGACTTTACGCGCAGCACCACGTGCATTGCAACGCCTGCGCAGGAAGGGATGCGCATACGGACGGTACATACGACAGAAAGGTCACACTCAAGGCGCCGTACCTGTGAGCCGAGGAAACATCGTCAGTCACTCCAACGTGCCTCGGCGGATCGCATGGGGTCGGGTGCTCACCCTGGTTCCCGCATCCGACCGCGGGCCAATTCGCCGCCTTTTCGCCAGCAATGCACGCCCCGTTCCAGAGCGCACCGCCGTCCGAGCCCGACCACTGGCTGCACGAGACCTCGGTGTACGTGCCCGTGAGCGCGCCGTGTCCTGCGAATGCACCCGGAAGCGGGTCACCAGCGCGTTCCGGCACAACATGAGAGAGCTCAGCAGGCACGCACCTGAGGGGAAGAACGCAGCCGCGCCTCCGGTGTCCTCGCAAATGTCGAAGCTGCGAGCCACGGTGATCAGCTGTCCTGACACCCTCTCCCCATCCGAGGAGGCAGGGGAAACGGGGGACGAGACTCACTGCACAGACGCGCCGTGCTGGTTGACGGGGTTGCTCTGGGTCTGCCCGCACCACTCCTGGTTACCTTGCACGGGGCAGAGGTCGGTGACCTTGACGACGATCGTGTGGAACGGGCCTTGGAACGATGGCGAGTACGGGTCCTGGTTCGCCGTGATCGCGAAGCAGCGGCCGCAAGCGTCGCCAGGGCCCAGGCCGGGCGCGGACCCGAAAGCGAGCTGGCTCACTGCGGCGGTAAAGCCGGACGCAGCCACGCCGCATGCTAGGAGTCCCGGACGTCAGTCAAGGAATAAACTATCATGCTCCGAGCTGGACGTGGGCCCCGCGACCCGACGCAACGGCCCAGACAGAGCACGCGGTGGTGGTACGCACCAGGCTGACTGCAACCGGAGTAGTGCGTGAAGGAGGCGCTGCCGGACGGGTTCTGGACGTACCCGCCCGTCGCCCGCTTCTCGGAGAGCGAGAGGCAGCTCGCGAGGGTCGCGACGGCGACGAACTGGAGGAAAGGCAGGATTCTGGCCATGTTCGATCTCACGTTGACTTCCTAGGCTGGACGTGCGACGACTCAGACTTTCGTCCGGCTGCGCAAGCTGACCGTGGCTATATATGCTGCGAGGACCCGCGAGGACATCAACGTCGGTGTCTTTTGCTGGGGCGCTGTCAATGCGAGTGAATGGCGGTGGAGCGCATCAATGTCGGAACGGGTTAAGCTTCTACCTTCGAAGACGACGCGCCCGTGGCCGTGACTATGTCATGAGACATCGTGTATGCAGTTCTGTACCCCGCACGGCGTTGCTGGGCCTGGACCCGAGACAAGAAAGTCCGATGTAGGATACGTTGGGGACATAGAAGATGAAGAATACCGACAGTCGGGAGGCCATCGAGTTCGGGACCACGCTGCGACGTCGCTGCGAACATCCCCCGCCTATGGGATTCATCGCTTCTGTATCCACTGTTGCTTATGTGGATGTCCGGACATACAGTAGGTGAGCGTCCTGACCTATCCCGAGCTGGACACCGTCCATCATAGGGCAGGGATTGATCGGGGGCCCTAGAAATTACCATGGGGCTCCCTTCGACCGGAATAGACGGGAATACGCCGTGTCCCGACTTTACCGGTGGTTGTTGACACGGAGCAAGGGCGTCATCGTATTATTGGAGGTCACGGTAGGACATACAGTAAGCCCACAGCTCTTAGATGCTTGTATGTCTATGAGTCCAATTTCTTGTTGGGCCTGGTGAATATTCGCTGCGTACCTTTCGGTGGTCTAACATTCACGCGATGCGAGCAGCCCTTGTATCCCAGCCGCGAAACCCGTCACGAACGCCTCTGCGAAGTCCTGATCCACCGCTTCTTTGCCCCAGGTGATGGTCACGCCGAGGCCACCGCTCTCTGCTCCCGACACGCCCATGACGAACGCAGCACCCGTGACCGGGAGCGTGTGCGCAAATATCACTTCGTCTATCCTCCATGACGCGCCAGGACTCGACGGCTTCTCCACACTGTCGACAGGGAATGGGCCAAGGTTGGAGATCTCTAGCGCCGCGGGGCGCTTCTTCCCCAGGAAGCTGAGGAGGTACTTTTCGTAGCCCTCCAACACGTACTTCAATAAGCCGACCAAATAGACGGAGCGCGAAGCCTCCCTTTTCAGCGTAGCAGAGAAATCGGCTGCGAGGTGCCAAGGGAACGTCTCGACCGAGACGGTTGCGGCCGACTTATGGGATGGGGGAAGGAGGGAATGATGCGCAGAATAGGAAGAGACGTGGTTGCAGAATGCGATGGGGGAAGTGCCGGTATAGCGTCGGAGCGAGACAGGGATGACCGTTGCTATCGATCTGTAGATATTCGCATCCGGCAGCGTCCGAATGAGGCCCGAGAGGACCACGAGTGCGAGGGCATGCAGCGTGCCGGTGATGGTGGTGCTGTGCAAGCGGGAGAGTTGAAGCAGCCACGCAGCATCCTTTGGGGGATAACGTAGGATGTGTATCACCGAGCCATGGGTGATGGACTTGGGTACAGGATTGCCAGCCCATGCCATCTCGTTTCTGCGCAGGAAAGAAGGCACGTAAGTGTTGTAGAGCGCCCCTGCAATGACTCTGAACGGGACGGATACGTCCATGGAGTCCTCCAAAGGGGGGACTAGAGCCACGTCCTCGGGTAAGGCGGAGAGCAGCCCTGAGTGGTACAAAACAGGCCCTTGAAGTTGCCGCAGGGCGGAAAGCAGTGCTGCGTGGAAACCCATGCCGCTCTGACCATCTGCGATAGTATGATCGTAGGCGAAGACTATGGTCGCATCTGACAAGACGAACAACTTCCAGAGCGGAAGGTCGTCTGGACACTGGACGGGTGCGGCGTAAAACGAGGTCAATATGCTTTCGAGATGTGTGGAGTCTTCCTCGTAGAAGTCGACGACCCTGTTCAGGTCGAGGGATGGAAGACGGACCCATGTGAAGGGTAATATGGATGGAGCTTCGGGGCAGGGCATGGGGCGGGAAACGAGTGCCGGGTGGGCGTATACCACTCGCTCAAGGGCCACGAACAGTGTGGATCGGTCCAATGGCGCCCCAGCATCGTGCCGATACTTCGCGGAGACGGTGACCCATAGTGAGAGCCCGAGCTGAGTGCGGACATATTGAAAGTGCTCTAGACTACCTGGAAAGCGATGTTTGGGTATGTACGAACTCAGTACACCTCGGGTAGGATATCGCGAGCCGTGACCGTACCAGCCTTCCTCTCCGAATGCGAAGACATCTCTCGGTGAATGGATAGATTGCCGTACGACGGCTCCTAGTAGTCGTTGGGAGGATCTGAGAAGGGGACCGAGAATGCATATGAGGCTCTCTAACTCACTTGATCTAGTCTCCCCTAGACAGACGATGGAAGCGGCATACCGAGGGAAAGGAGGACATCCGCATTTACGTTTGCTTTTGTACGCGACCGTATCGCAGGAGGGCGCGATGTCAGCGGGGTTTACAACCGTTTGCATATCGTTCCGGACCTGTCGCACTTTTAAATCTTTGTTGGTCCCGACCAGAACGTTGCCTTATGGGGCAGGGGAAACAAGCGCCAGGCCCAAGTAACTGACCGATGACTGCGCTCAGCCGGACTTCTCGGGGAACCATGGCCCCGCGCCTCGACCATAGCCTAGCATCTACTCAATATTACACCACTCGCGCACACCGTTAAGCTACGTATGTGCTCGTCGAAGAGCAGCTCAGATGCCCTCGTGCTGTTGGCGCCACCGGATGATTTAGCGCTCTTTTCGCCTACCTCGTCAGGCACTATTTGTCCGGGACAAACAGAATTTCGGAAGTGCGACAGTCCGGACTGCTGCTGTAAAGGTCCTAAAGGACCTCGTAACACTGATGATCTGAGAGATGGTGATGAACGGCTGAAGCGCCGACGCTCCTGGACCAGCTGCGACAAGCGCCGGGAGTCATGCACCCGGACACAGCCAGCTGCCCGGAGTCTTTCCGACCACGTTCGAGGGCCGAGGCTTCCGCTCCGAGCCTCGAGGCCATATCGCTTAGGTTGTTCGCAAAGATCATCCTACGCTTTCGGCCGACCTTACCATAGACTAGCTCTGTCAAGGCCATGCGAATATAAGGGCGCGTGTCACTCGCCATGATACCGCTGCTGCGTCAGCTCTGTCTCACATGTAACAATAAATGGTGTTACCTGCTAACTTCAAGACGCCGACTACTACGGAGGTCGTCGTCTGCGGACTGCGCCCACATCGCACGATGTCCCGCAAACCCCGTCATGGGGTTCCTTGGTATAGGCGACGGTCCGAGTCGTTCAGCGGATAATGCGCTCTGGAAGCGGAGTCTCTTCTGACTCACAGCACGCGTCACTGGAGCAATAGCGGTTCGGGCTGTATTGCAGCAAGACGACGTTATTACAGTATTGCCCGGGGACCCACAAACCCGAATGTGAGTGTTAGAGTGCTCACTACGACATGATGCAGGTGATACAGCTTCATCTCGAGGCTGGACTCAAGAGGCAAAGAGCCACATCTCTCTCCCCCTTTTGCAATCTCATGTAAGGCGGTCCACGCCGACCCCTAGATCGCCGCTCTGAGTCATGTCACAAAATTGTGGCACGCGTCTCATTAGTCCGCTCGCGATCCGGATACCTTCGCGGTCGTCTGTTGCGCCCCTCCCCGCGCTAATCACTCTCCTTGGCTGAATTAGCACCTCCGCCTTACCGTGCCACAGAACACTATGGAGTCACATACATACACCGCCAAGCACCAAACTGCGGCTTCCAGGAATGGTCTCGGCGAGGTACATATATGTAGCCTCGTCTCTTCTAGCCGGGCCCGCTGCCGCCAGCCCCTCCTGCAACTTGCATGCCATCGACTCTACGTACAACATACTCCTCCGCACGATCATCCAAGATCACCTCAACGCTGTTTGATTCCTGGAAAACAGTTCGCTCACACGACACTCGACACGACGATGAACGCTTCCTCTACCCCATGCGAGTTCCTACAGCAGTCCCATACACGCAATACACTGGCAGCGCCGACGCCACGCTCGAGCTGCAAGTCAGTCCACGCCCGCCCCGTTCTTTTCCGCTCATGACATCTTACAACGTGCTGCCCAGGTACCCTCGTACCGCTCACGGATGCCACGCCTTGCAGCGCGCACAGCAGACAACGGCAATGCAGCGACCAGCAGGACGCCACGGTCTAGCGGTACCAGCAGCGGCGCTGTCGTGTCCCCGCTAGTGTCTGCACTGATCGCCGTCGCCATATTCGTCCTGTCCACGCTCGTTATCATGAAGGCTATCCGATCACTCCGCGGCCGCGACGTCGTGCCCGTGTACCACAAACCTCCCGAGGAGGAGAAGCCCCGAATGTGGGAAGTCAGCCTGAGCAAGAAGCCGGTCCCACCATGCGACGCTAGGAACTGGTCACAGATGATGGTGCGTTCTCCAAAGCCCATGCCCTTACATTGGCCAATTCGTCTCATGAGACCACAGCCCGTCTCCGTCTATTACGTACCGTCATGCGACACCCAGACGCTCGCGCTCCCTCCCTCGGCGGCGACCACTGGGACCACTCGCCTGTCTCGCTCCAGGAGCCGAGACACACGCCGCTCGTCCTGGAACTTGTCTTTGGAAAAATCAGCCGCTAAAAGCGGCGGAGCGGACGAGGCGCCTCGTGTGCAAGTCGCGGTGCTCATCGCTATGCCTAGTCCCTCTGTCGACGAGCCCCATCCTCCCGCGCCGGCATATCTTGGACTTGCAGAAGCGTAATGACTGTGTAGCGCACTATGAGCTGAACATCAACATGTCGGATCCCTCCTGTGCCTGCATGCTCCATCAGGATAGCGCTTGTAGCCAGTCATATCTAAGTCCCTTCGCTCTGCGGTGTGCACGGTTGTTGCTTACGATAGATTCCAGTTTGATTGTATCTCAGCGGTTGATGCTCCCCGGGGCTCCCACTATCAATAGACCGCTTGTTGCGAGGGGAGTAGCAGAATCGGGTTCGACGGACTGTCTCTTATCCACGATGAACTGCGACATTACACAGCGATTTCTGCCCTACTATGTATCAGCAGCGTCTGTTCAGAGTGCTCTGAATCAGACTGCTGCTCTTTCGTAGACTTCGACGCAATTATTGCATTGACGGCTTCAGCGTACAAAAACAGTCTAAAAGAACACATCAGATTGACTGCTGATGACCACCGCAGGGGTCGAACCTGCAATCTCCTGATTCGTAGTCAGACGCGTTGCCATTACGCCAGGCGGCCATAAAAGTGTTGGTTTCTTTAGTGTATATTGTCAATACTGTGAAATTACAACTAGCCTGTGCGTGCCACTTGCAAGTTGCGGACAGTCAGATTATGAGGCCAGAGCTCACACCGACCACTGAATTTTGATGGTCCTCCACAGGACGTGGCCGCCTGGCGTAATGGCAACGCGTCTGACTACGAATCAGGAGATTGCAGGTTCGACCCCTGCGGTGGTCAAGTTTTTGGCATTCCGGGATCATCTCATCCACCTTGCTTGCTCTTCGGCCCCAGTTCACCCTCGAAAATAAGACATACATAGCATTGATGATAGAGGAAGCAAGCAACGTTATATGACATAGATGTACTTCAGTAAAACCCGTAGCATGGTACAACTTACTAAATCCCCGCAGATGTCTAAGTGATCTTCTGTCCAGTACGCTGCCCATAAAGCTCGACATCGATGGTATCCAAGCTGAGGAAACGCCAGATCTTGACGTGCTTGAGCTGTCCATAACGCCTCAGACGGCCGATCGCCTGAGTCTCGCATGCGTCGTAGATTTCCTGTGTAGGAGCAAGGAGCGGCGAAATGAAGATGGCGTTATTGGCGGACGTGAGATTAGCTCCGCTCGCGCTCTCGTCCATGACGTTCAACAGCAGCACGCGCTCTTCGCTGTCGTTCTGAAATTTCTCGAGGTTCTTGCTCTTCTGCGAGGCGGAGCCTTTGATCTCGAGGAAAGGGACACGGTAGGAGTGAAGTGCCTCAGCCACCTTGGCCGTGAGGTCGGGAAATTGAACGAATATGAGGACGCGCTCCTCTTTGGGGATAGTTTTCCTAGAAGGCATTCATGAGCTAATAAGCAACGCGAAGGGAACGAATGACTCACTTGATGAGTTCCATGATTTTCTCCAACTTGAGTCCGTAGTGCTTGCCCCTCCCGTCTCGGGCTTCATCGTCGACGCCAAGAGTATCGGCTTTGACGATGTTGAGTGCGCGTGCAGCAGCACGACAGGCCCCGGAAGCGGCATAGACGCACTCCTCTCTGTCCGCGCAAGCGACAACGCAAGCATGACAACCCATATGTCCGCAAGACGAAAGGACAGCGATATCCTCAAGAGGGACGTTTTCGCGGTCGCAGCTGGGACAGTGGACGACCGGCGGCTTGTCCACTTGCCTTTGCAGGTCACGGACGACTGTGAAGTATCGCAGGGACCGTACACGGCCCACAAGCTCCTTCGTCAAGCGTCGGATCTCGTGGGTCTGTTCACGATGGTCCCAAATGAGGTCCTTGATCGCCTTCGGGATGTCTGAATCGTCTTTTCTTCCGCCGCTCTTGCCGCTAAGCTTGTTAGTAAGAGGTTTCAGGGGACCAGCGATGTTCGCTTCGTCAAGCAGAGCTTGAACGGCCTCCGTAGCCTCCTTGTCGCCTACGCCTTCAGTCCGAATGACGCGGACATATTCGCGGAAGAGCGACTCCTCCTGCATCTTGCCGATCTTCTTCTCCATCTTCACGGCGTCGTTCAATTTCTTGAGGAGCTCTTTCTTACAGTCCTCGAGCTGCTTCGTACGTTCCTTGACGATGACTTCGCAAGCTTTGATGGCGTTCTCCTTGTCCGCTGTCTCCAGCTCGAAGTGCGAACAACGCTTAAGCAACGCTTCCTCGGCAGTGCTGAGGGTAAAGTGAGGATTCATCTGTTACTCACGCCCAGGTAACGTACCTGCTATCACCAAGAGCTTGAGCAAGCCGCTTTTCACGATCGCTCTCGCTCTTCTTGCCCCGCTTGACGGTCATGTCGATGGCGCGGAGATGATGTTCCAGTTCGAGGTAGATCGCCCGCTCGGAAGCAGGAAGCTTCACCTTCTGGATCTCCTGGCTGCAAGGTATCTCGTCGATTTCGGCAATGTTCTGTGCGCGGAAATCAATGACCCAACTTTAATGTAGACTGCGAGAGGTGTTTACCTGTCTAACGAACTGGTCAAGGAACCTCTGTCCAAGTTCATGCCGATGCGCGTGCCACTCCAGGCTATGCACTTCTCGGAAAGAGTGGAACTTCTCGACAGCTACAAGCTTGTGAATCATTATATAGTGACACAAGGCGTATTCACTCACCGGTCTGCTCCCTCTTCCGCTTCTTGACCTGCAGGGACTGACCTTCGTTGTCATCATCGATACCGAGATGAATGTTGAGGAACGCAGAGATCGTCTTCAGAGCGCCGAAATCGTGGATGGGAGGGGTGCCAGACAGAACCCAGAGACGGTCCGCTTTCAGCTTCGTGACCATAGAAAGCACCTTGCCGTCCAGGTAGGTGTACTCGTCAACGATCTTACGGGCGAAGTAAAACATTTCCAACGGAGGCGCCTGCATGTTCCGCCAGTCTCGCTTGACAGCGGATGACTTCAATTTCCAAGGGTCTGAGTCCTCTCGCCGCTTCTTCTCCTTGACAGGCTTCTCGTCGACTTTGCGCTTCTTGGTGGGCCTCTTACCCTTGCCGGCGTCATCAAAGTCCTCCTCGTCATCATCAATCTCTATGACATCTTCGGACTCCGAGGTCTTAGCCGCGGAACGCGCCTTCTTCGAGGCCTTCTTCGGAGCGGCCCTGGACTTTGCCTTCGCCTTCGCCTTTCTAGGCTTCTCGTCGTCCGAGGTCCAGACAAGGTCCTCGTCCTCATTGCCATCGTCCTCTGCTGCGGAAGATTCTTCGTAGTCGGAAGATTTGGATGCCTTCGAGGGCATGTTCGACTTCTTCGCAGCAGCCTTGCCTTTCTTCGGATCCTCATCCTCATCAGGCTCGAAATCGCTGCCCTTCTGCTCATCCTCGTCGTCCGAAATGACGATGGCCTTGCGCTTGACGGCGCGCCGAACTTGGGCGATGTCCTCGTCTTCATCGCTTGCAGGAACAGAGGTAGCCGGGGCAGACGAGGAGGTAAGAGATCTACGAGCCTTCGACCGTACAGGAATCACGACCTCGACCTTCATACCGCTGGTCGACTTCGTGCTGGGTATTCTCTGGTCCTCCGGCTCTTTCTTGACCTGTCCAGCTTTCGCTGTATCCTGGGCAGCCTCACGATATGATTTACCCTTGAGGCGCTTAGTTGGAACCAACAGCTGAGATGCTTCGTCTGCGAGAATGGGTTAGCCCTCTCCACTCGTGAGAAAGAAGATGCGTACCGATTTTACGGCCTTGCTTGATTTGCTCCATAACCGCCTCTGAGCCATCGTTCCGAAGACGTTCCACCTGCTCCTGAAGGCCCTTGAGTGTGATGTCCAGTCGGGCATCGAAAAAGCGACCATCCTGGATGGGCAATTCGCCCGCTCCTGCGAACGCCTCGAGGTTGTCCTGATACACCTGGCTCTTGAAGAGGTTCGAGGCAACGATGACGATATCCGCTTCGATCACATCTTGGATCTTGAGCGCGTTCAGGTTCGAAGCGGTGTGGAGCACAACCACAGTGAACTTGTTCTTCGTGAACTTTCGTACCTCAGAGTCCCACTGACGCGTCAAGTGAGGCGGCACGATGATGAGAGTCGCCTTGGTAGCGATATGGCCCTTCGTACTCTTCACCTTGGCGAACTCTTTACGGACGTCGTCTGCAGCGCAGTCGATGAGCCCAAGGGAGATGGCTGTTTTCCCATAGCCGACCTGGTCCGCAAGCACGCCGCCACGAACGCGGTGTGGACGTTGGGCACGACCCTCAGCCTGCCACCCCAGAGGCTCGAGAATAGCCTCCGAGATTTCCTCTTCGATGAAGGGTGGCGTGTCCTTCTTTTCCTGCTCCAGCATCCAGGTGAGGGAACGAAGTTGCTCCGGACGGAGCGGGATCTTGAAGCTCGGGGGTTGGGCGTGCTCAGGGTCGCGCCTGTTACTCGACAGCTTGAACTTGGGCAACGAGATCTTGACTGCAGGAGTGAAGTCCGTGTTGAGCCGCCATGACAGCGTCGCAGGCTCTTCGCGGCCAGCGGTCGGCAACCTCGAAAGTGCGCGATGCATCAACGAGGTCATGTTGACCCCGATCCGGACGATCCCAACCCCATTCTCGTCGAGCTTCAACTGGGTAACGAAAGGAGCTGGTCGCCGCTTGAGGCTGCGCTCGTACTCCCCAGCTTGAACCGTATCCTCGAATGCGGCTATGCGCTTTTTGACCTTCGCCCATCGGATTGTCGGAGACACGGGAGCGCAGCGGTTGCACTGTATGTGGTGGTTGTCAACACCATCCGCAGTCTGCCAGTCGCTGAATTGTTCGTCGATGTTACGAATGCGCTCAACAAGCCACGCCAGGGACTTGAAGATCGACCTTTCGTGCACCTTGTCGACTTCCGCCCAAATGCCGCGAGGCCACTCTGGGCCGGCCTTGTCGCCGAGAGGAACGCGGCAGACGAGGAGTGCCGTAGCGCTCTTGCATGCGTCTTGCGACACATCGACGCTTACCCCCTCAGCAGGAGTGGCAAACACTGCGTCGTGACCTGTAGCAGGCTAGACTAGGGGGTCAGCACATGACGGAATGCACTTGTCAACGCAAAGTACCTACCGTCAACTTCACGTCCGCCGCCTCAACCCAGTGACAGGGCACGATGCACTTCACGTTCTGTGTGCCCTCAATGTCCGACTGACGCCACTTGGAGTCAAGCAATGCGATGATAGGCCGACTCTCGCCATACTCGTATCGCCGGATGCTCGTTGTGAACACGAAGGAATCCTGGCTCGGCTCCCCGCACCGCGTCGGATCGAGCAGCAGGAAGATAGGAGGAAGATTCCCGTCCGCATCCGTGGGAGCACGCTTGTGCAACGCCGAGTTCGCCGTCCCGCACTTGTCGATGAGCGTGTACGTGCCCGAGATGTCGCGGTCGAACAGTGTACGATGAGATCGAGGGACGTGGACCTCAAGCTGCGCGTGCACCATCTTGTTACGGAACTCGTCGCCCTGCAATCCGAGCTTTTGCTCCCACGCCGGAACTAGCTCACTGCTGCCCTCGATAGTGATGTCGACTTTCGCCACAGTGGGGAGCGCAAACTCCCACTTCCCAGAGAAAAGTCCGTCATTGCAGACGAATAGTCCAACGGGAAGGTCGAGAACCTTGCGAATCTCGGCGTTCGCGGGTTCGTGTTCCTCCGGAAGTGCGAACAGGCGCCACTCAGGCCGCTTAGGGTGCAGCGAAAGCTCGAGCTTGGCGACCGGCGACTGGTACACTACAGACCAGATCTCCTGTCGCTTCGGCTCGACAAAGCGCATCTCCGTCTGGACAGCACGCAAAACTGCTGAGCGCCAACTCGTCCAGCGCACGCTTGATATGTCGACGTCATTAGCGTCAGCGAGACGGTCGAGAAGGTCCCGTGAAACATTTGACACAGTCAAGGACATCGGGAGGACAGCCTTCAGGTCCTTCTCGAACGTAGAGGGTGGGAGACGCGGATGCGCCTTGAGATCGATGGGCTGGTAGTTATGCTCCGGACGACCGCCGCACTTCACGCACGACGTTGAGTCGCAGTCCATGCAGCGGTTGAGCGTGCGATCCGTCATATCCTTGCGGCCTTCGCACGCGCAAAGGCGCGCACTACGCCGAGCCTCTTCTAAAATGCCCTGCAGTGACATTTGGGAAGCGGTCGCAGCCAAATCGAGAGGCTTCTCCGATAGCTGGTCTTCACCAGTGATGTGAGCCTCGACGTCCTCCGCCGGCTGGTCGACATCCATGTCGACGTCGACCTTCGTGGCTCTGGGCTCATCCTCTTCCATGCGGTCTTCATGGCGTTGCTCGTACGTAGTATCATCCGATCCCGATTTAAGGAGCTTTCTGCCAACGACGAGCGCAGCTAGCATGCATGCACCAACTACTGTGGTTGACATCGCGTTACCGGCAAGGTCGGCCAGCTGGTCCTCGGTCTCGCGCGTCAGAAGCAACTCGTCCACAGGAAGACCTTGCATCGACAGCGCCTCCAGGCCGACCATAGGTCCTCCGCGGTTCGTGATGTACGGGATCATGGAGGGCGTAAGGCACGGGCAGATCCCCGGCTTGCTCGCTCCCGTCGACCGGTCGACATTCTGGGAAAGGTTCCAAACCTGACTGTTCATCACCCTAAGTGAAATACCGCGCAGATAGCTGTCAACTGTGGCTCACGTCTTGAAAGACGGGTCGACCCCCTTCTTTGCGGAACGCAAGAGACTAATGTCCATCAAGTCCCAGACGCGTTCCACCTGACCGATTCCCCAGTCGTTCCATGCGAAATCCGGGAGCTTGCAGAATCCACCTAAAGCGGAGGGATGAGCGAAGGCCCTTTGATATTGATAACTCTCAACAAACCCTCTTCCCAACTGGTAAGCGGACGCTTCGTTCCGAGTTGCTCCTCGAGACGCGCACGCTGGTGACGACTCTCACATCGACCCCAGTCAGTACGGCCGCGCGTAGTTCCCGCCGTATGCGCCTCAGATGCGAGCTTCTGCCTAGCCTGATGAATACGAGGATCATCGGAGGGCAGTAAGAAAGCGTCCAAGGTCGAAGACGCCGGGCGTTTGAGCTTTTGAAGCATCGACATCCACGCGTCCGGCAAACTGGAGCGCTTTTGGTCTACGGCGAGGAGATAGACGCGAGTTCGGGTATGTGGAATGTAGAACGTCTTGGTATCGACGCGGAGATGCTCCGCGCTGTAGCCGTTCCTGGCAAAGTATTCGACCACACGGTCCCAGGGAGCGCCACAGACGTTCTCGAGAATAACAAGGGGCGGGCGATGCTTCTTGACCCAGGACATCATGCCGCGGAAGGTCCTCCCAGACTCTCCGTTGGCATCAATGTCTTGTTTCTCGTTGTTGAGATTGGAATAGTCGACGCAGGAAGTTCCAGCAACAAGTAGGTCGACATCTCCTGGCACAGGTGCCAAGGCACCGTAAGCAGTGGTCCTGCATAGTACATCAACTTCTCGCGAATAAAAAGCTCACGTGTAAATTCACACGTACGCTTCGTTTTGACCGAGCTCGCAGACGTCGCGGAACAACAGCGGTGGCTGGAAGTTTCTCTCAATGTACGCTTGCTTGAAGGGCTCGATCTCACAGGAGAAGACATGCTCATATTCAAGAGAGACACCGTAATGTTCCACGATAGACCTCTGTATCAAGTTCAATGCAAGGAGAGGAGACTCTGTGCCCGAACACATGGTCGCGACGCGCATCTTACGGCCCTTGAGGTACTTCGCAACGTCCTTGATCTGGGGGATACGCGAGACGAGGTCGGAGAAGATGGCTGGAATTCGGTAGATAGGAGGTAAGTCTGAGTTCTCTATACTGCCACCCTTAGCAGTTTCGCCATCGCCGTCCGCGACGTCAACATCTGAAAGATCGTCCTCGGGGTCCTCTCTGGGCTTGTCATCACTTTGTTCTGAGTGCTCAGGTGCCCCGGAATCGAGCAATTTTCTAGGCTTCCCAAAGAACGAGGTCAAAGATTTCTGGCCTTTCGGACGCGCAGCCTTGGCAGAAGGGGCCATGCTGGGCGATGAGGCAAGAGCGAGGGGGGTGGAGGTGAGGAACTGAGAGATGCGTGGCGTGACAGTGGCCGACGCGACGCGAGCGTTGTCACGCTCACGATCGGTCACAGGATGACTAAACTGTGACGCGCGCGTGCACCCCGCGTGGTCCGACGCCGCCTGCGATGGTGGGCACCCATCTTATCGGCCTTTGCCATGTCGAGTCCTGTACTCTGACTCGTATGCGGACTCGGAAATAGTGGTGGCAATTGGTAGTAGTCATGGCCTATGGATGATGACATGTATAGTAGAGAGGCGAATCCCTGAGTACAGGACTAGTAAAACTGTTCCTACTTTCCATGGTGCTAAGTACTCCTAGCGCATCGTGGGAACTTGTGTTAAGCCTCGAGGACACCTAGAGCCTCATCGTACCTCTCCCTTACTGACTTAGCCTTCCAGAGAGCGTCACTTACCTGATTTGCCCCCTCCTTACAACCACATAAAGGACCGACTGCTGAGCCCTGAGTACGAGCGCCACTATCATGCCATCCTGTTCTATAAGCACTGACGCCGGTGGCCTCCGTTCAAGTTCCGTGTACAGATACATCCCAAGGAAGGAACGCTGCTGGCATCGCCATAGCGAGTTGTCGATCTCGCATATTATCTCATTACCTCGGTACAAGGCTCAGTATGGAGAGGTGGCTCCCATTGCTCGACTCAGCATATGTTGTGGACGTGTCAGTGCCTATCCTCCCGTTGACTGAGCAAGAGCCGCCGGTTCTTGCGGGAGCACCCTGCAATGACAGCGCCGAATTGTCGGGACCTTCATACTGATCAAAAGCACTTTGAACAGGTTGTGCTCCACGTTCATGTGGTTCACTGGGCGATTCATCAGCACCCGTGCACCCTTTGAACGCGAATTCGACCACAAGGATCCCCTCATAGATCATCAACACCGGCCAAATCAGTCAGTCAACGTCAATCTTCTCCTGGATATTCTCACCACGGGCCTTTAGAATTGGTGGCGATCTCAACCTCGTACTGGCGCTCTTCGTCCCCTTAGGGATAACGGTCACCGCCAGTGTATTTCGTCGTTCGCTTATCGAGGCGTATCATAGCTTTCTCGCGCTATATGCTGGAAGGTAAGTGATAGTACCCTCACGCTTTAATCTTACCTGAATTAAGAACGTGAATCACAGTGCGATGACGAACCTGATCACCGAATTTCTGAAAAATAGAGTGGGTAAGTCGCAGGCTTCACCGTTTGCTAGACGTTAGGGATATAGTCGTGACATCAAAGGTCGTCTCCGACCGGACTTTCTCGACCGCTGCAAATGGGACAAGGACCTCAAGGCTTGTACGGGGTCCGTATGGCTCAGCTCTTATACTGGCGATCCGTCCCTGACCGGCTGTGTGGACTGGCAGCAAACTTGACTCTATAATGGACGGCCGGCGGTCGTTCCCATCTGGCCACTCTTCTATCGCTTTTTGCGGGATGATGTTCTTGTCCCTTTGGATAGCCGGTGCAACTGGTGCATGGCGAATTACAGAGACCGTCTCTGGAGGGTCCCTCCTCAGGAGCAAACTCGCACGCCTTCTCCTTTCATTGGCACCACTAGCTTTTGCTACATGGGTCGCCGTAACCCGCGTGGAAGACTACGTAAGTGGTAGTACCATCGTACCATATACCTACCTAGTGCTTGTGCGGACAACTGACGCATGCATACCCGGTCGCCAGAGGCATCATAAGGAAGACGTGATCGTAGGGAGTCTCATCGGGGCGGTCTCCGCGACAATAGGCTACCTCATCTACTGGCCGAGCCCCTTCTCCGCTGAGCCCTATGGGGTGCGGGTGGTCTACGATACTGCACTCTCGGAGCGGAATGCAGGGCTTCCTAGTGACAGATACGGGTACGAGCTGACAGGTGTGGACAATGAGCGTGCAGAGGAGAGTGTATGATGATCTGGAAACTACATGCTAATCCTATGGAGCGGCTACGTGGATAGTGCTAAATGTGGAGGGGCGTCATGGACTCATACAGCGCCACGGACGAAGACCCACTTGTCCCCGACCTTCTGCATCTTCCCTGCACTTCCACCCGCAGCAGAGACTCCCTGGGCTTGCTGTGACGGAGAGTCTTGATTCTGCGGCGGAGACCGTTGGGGGTGCTGTGAATGAGGTGGTGGCGATTGCAACGACTGCTGCGGGTTCCCGTATGGCTCGCCTGGGTACCCCTGCTGCTGTTGCTCCTGCCACGAGTAGTCATCTCCACCACTGAGCGTCACGGCGTCTGTCTCCTCCTCCTGATACCCTCTCCCGACCGCATTATAAGCTCCTCGGCCGTTGCCGTACTCGTGATCCCCACGGCCACGTCCCTCGCGCCCGAACCCCCTTCTTCCAAACTCTCCTCGACCATGTCCCCGCCCAAAGTCTCCGCGTCCCCTCGCCTGCCCTCTTCCCGGCCCGCTAAAGCTGCCTGCACCTCCGGCCCTTCCGCGCCAACCTGCTCGCGGTCCTTGCGGCGCGTTCCACTGGCGTTCCTGTCCAGGTCGTCCGTACTGGCCCGCATCCTCGTATTGAGGCTGCTGGGTATATTGTTGAGGCTGCGATTGCTGAGACGGCTGAAGCTGCTGCCGATTCGGAGGCGCTCCGGCTTGGGCAGAGGCCTGCGGCTGTGCAAGAGGCATGTTGCTGAAGACGAACTGCATGAGCTGCTCCTGCGTGGGCATAGACCCGTGCGTGACAGCCCACGCCTTGCCGAGCGCTTCCCAGGAGGCGGCTTGCACGGGGTCGAATGTTGTGAGATCAAAGGCGTCCAGACCGACCTTCCCCTCTACTGGTGGTTCCTCTGAGGATGCTGGTGCCGTTGATGTCGACGGGGATATGGACAGCGTGGCAGATGGGCCGCCAGTATATGCGTGGGAGTATGACGGAGCGAACGAGGGGATATTACTGTTCTCCGAGTCAATAGAGCCGCGGTCAGACGCTATTACTGGTTTCGCCCTTGGCGGCGCTGGAGATGCACTGCGGCGCTGGTAAGCCTGCGCAGACGCCGAGTCCGAACCCTGGGGCGACTCTGCCCTCAGATCGCGCCCGAACTCGTCCTTGCCCGCTTGCGGCCCAGCAGGAGCCCTCCCGTCCAGCCCTGCTCTGTGCTCCTGCGAGTATCCTTGCGCGAATGGCGCATATCCGCTGCGTCGAGATGGACTGTGCTGCCTGGCGTCCCTTGGGCCCGGGCCACCGTAACGACCGGGTGGGCTGCGAGAACGGCTTCGTCTCGGTCTGAGGTCGCGCTGGAACTCTCTACTTCGGTCTCGGAGGCGTTCGCGGTCGCCCCATCTGCCTCTTCCGCGCCCACCGCGCCCATGGTCGCGAGCGCCGCCTCTGAAGTCACGGTGGGGGTCGTTATGGTTATCGCGGGGAAAGCCGCGCTCTGGGCCATTGAAATGGTCATGCTCTGACTCTCTACGGGGAGCAGGGGCACCGTAATGATCATCTCGATAGGGGAATGACTGAGGCTGCAGGGGCCCTTGCACAGGGGGTACTACAGGCACGGCATTCGGAGTAGTCAATGATGGCACTACGGATGCAGATACAGGTACGGGCTGCGAAGGAGCTGCATTCCCTTGCGCCGTCTGCGCCAGTTGTTGCAGAAGAGCGAGCTGATTGGCATCCAAAACCGAGGCCGGAGCGGCGGGCGGAACGGGTACGTTATTTGGTGCTATTTGGCTGGCGGGCTCTCAGCAACAGCGCTACTGGAGGACAAGCGGGCTGTTGCTTACCTCGAAATCGGGACGGTAGTGGATGTGGTCCCTCCGTTGCTGGCCGCCTTGCTGAGCAAGGCCAATAGCGTCGACTGTACTGCGTCTACGTTGACCAGCGGCGTGGCAGGTGGCTTCGACGTAGATAGCTGACTAGGAGGAAGAGCGGGCGCGCTAGGCTCGGTGAATGCCACATTCGTCGTGTCGGCTTGGTCGGGTTCTGACACGGACAAAACCATATTTTAGTTCCATCTCACGCTTTTGATCGATGTGGCAAGCAAATGGGATTGCGTAGGAAGGTGTACTTAGCGAAACAATTAGACAGACCATAAGCACCTTTATCTTTCTCTGCCTGTTTCAGCAACGCGTACAGAGGCGACAGTACAGCGGAAGAGAACGTATTCGATTTCGTCCAGATGTCCAAGATCTTCTTGGCTTTTTCCTGCAAGTCGACGGAAATTCGTCAGGTACTGTTTTACAATCGCCACGAAGTGGGTGTTAATGTTTGTCATGTGACGCTGTATTGGACGCGACGCGTCGCGCGTCTTGAATACTGTGATTCAGGTCGCCCGACGTCGAGACAGCCCACAGTGCAACAAGCGCGTGAAAGGTGGTCATTACGAGATCGGTCATGCCAGCCATTCCGCATTTGTTTCCTGCCCATATACCATGGCGGATGGACCCATTGTGGGAGGACTACCAACATTCACGAATCCCAGTGGCCATGGCGTGTTAGTATGCCAAAATCATACACTGACCTTCAGCTCATCACTACCAGATAATATAAGGTCCTGGAATAAACCGTCAAGGATCCCCTCTATCCTGAGCAGGAACGTCGCGCAGTTCCCTTTCTCCGAGGTCAGATTGCCAGTGATGTGGTTCTTGTTTACCCGGTTACGAGCAGCCCGCGCAAGCGCGTCGAATGCATAAAGACTCCACACTTTCGCACTGGGGGACAGGCTTTTGTGCGTGCGGTATAAAATAGATACCATCTGGGTGTCATTCTGTTCGTGTCGATCATGAGTACGAGATATCGAGCACGGCACATCATCTGCGACTACCAAAGAAGCATTGTCACGCACATCCATGGATTTAAGAGCAACCTCCGTCAAGGTGCTCATCTTCGATTGCGAGAGTTTCCTCGCTCCCACGACCTCTTTCAATGCCGACTCAAAAGCCTGTCGTCGACCAGAGTCAGCCAGAATGTCGAGAACATGAATCAAGCCGCTTCACTTCAATGGAAGCCATTGCTATGCATGAGTCCACACGACGGGTATATGTTGCAGAAGACGGACGAGCAGAAAGGCAAGTTACAGAATACCCAACCGAGGTTCGTGAACGAGATTGGCGGGCGTGCTTGCTCTTGTTTAGGTGGTCCGTGCGTCTCTCTCGTGACCGCCATCATAGCGGCTGCTATAGGCGCCTACACCGCTGCAAGTGCGAAACCCTCAGCACATCCGATACGAGGAATTCGCGACTGTGTCACGACAATCCCGTAGCAAAATGTCGTCCGAAGGTAAGTGAAGGTAGGTACAATACATGATGCATGATGCACGAAGAGCAGTCCAGAATATGAGATGCGCAGCTCAGAGAACCGCCATTATCCGCCCACGGGGTGTCCCTGCTGCAGCTTGTTGATCGTGTTGGCCCTCAGCGGGGTGTCAGCAAATAGAGCCCGCACGAGCTTAACTAACTCGTTGATCTCGAAGTCCACCAGCGCTCCCTCTCCGAAGAGGTATGAGATGTCAGCGATGGATGCCTCCTACATAGCAAGCCGACGTGAGAGCTTGTTCGTGAAGACTCGACGCCAAATGCAACAACGTACCAGCAACTCCGACAGATATGAGAACTTGAGCCACGACGGGACATAAGACACGATAAAGGACGGCTGATCGGGATCCTCGACGAAGAGTCCCTCAAGCGTATTCAGGATGCGGCAAAGTTCGCTCAACCTGTGGGATTCGACCTCGGTAATGTCTTCAAGTGCCAGGACATCTCCCAGGATGCGCGAAACAGCTGTCTCGACCAGCGCGCCAAGCGCATCGTAGTACTTGCTCTTTGCCAGCACCGCCTGATTAGGACACGCGTGAGAATCGGTCTGAGTTCTCAGTAGCAGACAGTGTATTGCGCACCTTCCACTGCGGAGCGACTCGGCGTATCCGTTGTAGGACCTCGTTCACCACGCTCTCACACTCATCATAACGCTCTTGACGTGTGGTATCGATGAACCCTTTCGCATCATCAAGAAGTTCCTCGATCGATCGCTCTTCCCGCGCCTAGGGTACATGTCAGCCTCCATTGCGTCCAACTTCGCAGTTCGCTCACAATCGTGTCTTCAAACCAACTGTCCGCAAGCACCCTCAGCGACTCCAATCCTTCCTCCAGCTTGACTCGTGCCGCCGACTTTGAACCGGTTAGTTGCGATACTATACGCTCCAGTTCTTGTCCTACGAAGCGGCAATCGTTCGAGAACCGCATGGGCTCCTTCGGAGATTGCTGTAGAAGAGTCGCGTTCACAACTGGAACCAGTGCGCGGAATAGCTCTAAGGCCATAGGCGCGGCTTGCATTATGACGTTTCCTGGCTCACTAGAGAGGGACGGTTTGAGGACACCAGACGAGACAAGATCGGCTCCTTCACGGAGGACATCCTCGACGAGCCGCAAGAGCTCTCTCGTCCTTCCCGACACGACAAAAGTCTCCTTTATCTGCACGGGTTTCGTAGGGGCAGGTAGTGGTAGTTGTTGTTGTGGGGCTTGTCCTGGTGCAGGTAGGCGAGAGTGTGTCTGTGCAACAGCCGCGCTTGTCGGAGGTGCAATTGCGGATGAGCTCGGTCTGCTCTTAGAGTGTTTTTGGAGGCCTTTGGCTGGCTTCGGAGCGAGCGCTGGACTAGACACTACTGGCTGGTCTTCAGACGGCTTCTCATCCCACGGGTCATCCCAGGAGGGTTCTTCCACCGTTTCGTCGTTACCCGTCGTTGGCGAGGTATCATCCTCCCAACCCCAGGGGTCGTCTGATTCCTGACCTTCCGCTTGTGCCTCCGCTGGTTCAGGTCGCGCTTCGTTCGACTGAGGCACGGCTTCTTCAGCACTCGACTCAGGCTCGACGTCGTCGTCGAAGCCCCATCCGTCTGTGGAAGACTCCTCACTCTGGATGGGCGTTTCGTCCTCAAAGTCCCAAGCGCTCTCAGCCTCGTCGACCTCGGTGCTTGCATGGCCGTTCGCCTTCGCTTGGTTTGTAGTACCGTTCGCCGGGGAAGGCTTTTCCTCCGTTGCTCTCATAGACTCTGTCTCCTCAAGGAGAAGAGGTGCCTCCACGCGAAACGACTTCCCTTCGTCTTCCGGGCTTACGACGATCACGCGAGCCTTGTCCAAAATCTCCGCTCGCCTCTTGCGTTCGTAGTGCAGCCCGACATTGTCGACCCACGCCTTGATGCTACGTTCGCCACTCGTATCTCCCAACATTCTCACCACTATCTCGTCTTCCGCTTGCACAGCTTGCCTGGCTAGCAGCAGGTATTCTGGCAGTTCCCACAATGACGAGGGTAGATGCGGAAGCAAGAGATGGTTCAGTACGGCAGTACGCAGAGGTGTGGATAGCGATAGCGACAGGGACTTGCGTTCGGCGGCCGGGAAATGAGGAAAGAGGCGTTCGCTGAGGAATGTCATGGCCCTCGTCAAGCGGTCAAGACGAGCAGAGAGGTCTCTCTCCTGAGGCGGCGCAGGGTATACCAAGAGCCTATGTTCAACCGGGCCGGAGATGTCGCTTGGATTTGCCTCCGAGATCGTGACGGGCTGCTTGAGAATATACTCGATGCAATACGTGACGATATCTCGCCGTAGAGTCGATATATGCGTTGCGAGCGTAGGTGGTGCCATCGATGCGATGATGGACGAGAGAGGGAATGCAGAGGTAGATTGCGGGACTGAGAACTAGCTTCAGAACGAACTCGCAGTGCGACACGACGCGTGATGCCTACCTTGTGCTGAAGGACGCACAACGATCTCGGACGCAGAAACAACGATACAACGCGAATACACGTTCTGGAGTTGCTCCACAGTGCGGTTTCCAAGAGCACTACTTGTCCTCTGTTCCAGGAGTCAAGATCGAAACTGGTACTAGAGGCATAGCAGGACCTACCTTCAGGTCGGACATGATTTCGCTCCTCTGTAACGGCTCCGGCGCAGCCTTGATGATACCTTGGAGCGACGCGTGCGCCTTAGTCGCTTCAGGGAGCTCACCTTCTTCGACTAGCTGAGTCAAGCGATTGAGTTCATCCTTGCACCGGAGTAGGTGCGCGAGAGCGCCGTGCCGCGCCCTCGCGTCCGCAGCCTTCTGCGCTAGCGCGGAGTGGCTCCGAAGAGTGTTCAACAGATTCGGGACCAAACCTGACTTCAAGCGCACTCAATACATCTTCCGAAGCTGGGAGGCGGGGAAGCCTTACCTCAGGGTCGGATATGCTTTCACTCAAGACGTTGACGTTTTTCGACAACGACCGCAAGCGTTCTTGCACGGAGACAGACGTTTCATACTGTCGCTCAAAGTTGGGCAAGTCGCTGGAGATGCGTTCGTGTATGCGTTTCTGAGGCATCGTCATAAGTTCTCTCGCGGATGAATAGCGCAGGCGAGGTAGGGCAACAGCATACCTTCGTGAGCATGATTGTATCGTCGAGCTCAGTTACCCATGACGCGGCCGCTTTGGCATTAAGGTCCTTCAAAGCAGTCTCTGAGATTTTGGTGAGGATCTGAGTAGACACGTCGCGAGCATCCTTCTTGCGAGGCAAGTGCGAAGGGATCGGGAAGGCCATAGCTGTAACGCTTCAAGGCCGCCAGAACAGTTCCGTCAAGTCCAACTCATATACACAGGAGCCAGTTCAACAGATAAGAGCAAGTTGTCGCGCTATGCAGGTAAGCAAGGACGGCGGATAGCAGCAGCATGCACGACGGTGGCGGCCTCGAAACCCGAGAGTAGCACTGTACGGCCCACGTCGTCGGTGCTAGGCGCTGTGAGCTCATCGCTCAAATAGACGCCCTTCCGTACTCGAGCCTGCCATGTCCCTGTTCTCTGCAGCAGGCTCGCACCCTGTTGACTTCGCCTCACCGAGGCTGTCATCAAAGTCATCCCGCGGTCACGTCTCAAAAGAGCAATATTTCACAGCTTTCATTGTTGACTACGATGAGATGGACAATGGTATCTACTTAGGCAGCCTTCGCAGACAACTCTACCGCATTCTTGAATGCCCCCAGCAGAGCTGTGAGCTGGATCTTCTCACTCCCACCTGTGGAAAGTCGGTATCTAGAACAGAATGAGTTTCGTCCTGGATGGAATGATGATTGACAAAGGCCGCTCACTCGGTCGTGGCCAAGAAGTCAAGAAGGTATATGCGGGCATTGGGTTTGAAGTTGATCGTTTCAATGTATTCGTACGCGCCGTTGATGAGGTCCGGAAGAGCAAGGCCACGCTCGGTCTTCAACGCAGTGATCACTGCAAAAAAGGGTAAATCCTACAACGCATCCTCACAAACCGCTCGGGCTCACTGTTGTAGGAGGTCGTGAAGTCATCTTGCAGCATCGAATTCACAATGGTCTCAATGTCGGCGGGTTGTGGGTTACCTGTGCAGTTGTAGATTTCCGTTTCGCCACTGATTTCGTATGCTGCATGACATGCTTGTAGCACGTTCAGCGCTCTCCGCATGTCACCTTTGGATAGCTTCAAGAGAGCTTTCTTTCCGTCCTCTGTTAATTTGACGCTGCCAATCTGCTTATTATTGGCCGCACTGCATGGTAGTGCGTATGTCACCTACCCTTCTGCATCAATCACACTATCCAAGCGTTTTTCCACTTCGGGCATCGGCAAAGGTGAGAATCGGAATCGCGTGCAACGACTCTGGATCGCGGGAATGATCTTGTTGACGTAGTTGCAGATAATGCAAAACCGGACGTTCTTGGTGTATTGTTCGATAATACGGCGCAGAGCGGATTGTGCAGCGGTCGTCATCATATCCGCCTCATCCAGGATGATGAGCTTGAAGCCCTTAGAGAACAGCGTGCGGGTCTCTGCAAAGTTCTTAATTTGTTCTCGCACGACGTCAATACCACGATCATCCGAGGCGTTCAGCTATAAAGGCATCAGGGTCATCATGGGGCATGGAGCTAGGCTGCTCAGGGATCCCACCTCTTGTATCTGTTTACGGTAATCGGCCCCGTATATTCGACGCGCAACCGCCAAAATCGTCGAGGTCTTGCCGGTACCTGGAGGGCCGTAGAAAAGTAGATGAGGTAACCTGTTCTTCTCAATGAACTTCTCGACTGCAATATGTCGGCCACCTTGTCCACACAGGGAAGGAGGGGACACTCACTTGTGCTCGTGATGTCTCGATGTGATACGACGTCGTCGAGCGTCACCGGACGATATTTCTCCACCCTGGTTTACAGTCAGGGGTGACATGGGAGTCAAGAAAGAACGCTGACCATGGTAAATTCTCAGCATCATACGCGTCCTCCTGTTGTGTGGCCTTCCCCTTGCCTTTGGCTTTCGTAGTGTTTGGCCAATTGATAGGCTCATTGTCGTCCATGCGAGTGTCATCATCGCTATCCATGTTAGAATGCTGAGATATGTCGGCGAGCTGGAACTATGTGGGAGGCGGTAACTGGCGAACGCGGGACGTGCACAGGGTCTTCGCGAGTCGCGTCAGAGTTTGTGGCGGAAGACGCGTCTCACAGCACGTGCACCGTGACGCGTCTCGGAGATTGAGGTAGGTCGATCGGCGACGTTCGGAGTTGACGGACTCCAAACTCTAATGCACGGACCATCAACACAAATGCAGTGCTGACAAATCTCAGCCTATATAACTTTCGGTGGGCGCTTGCAGATATCTACCATTCGCTTCGTCGACGACTCCACCGTTCAGCTCGTTGGACAGACAGAGGCGATCAAAGTGAGTAGAGAAGCTGTACATATCGACTGCCTTTTGTCTTAACCAAGTCTGGCCTCCGAAAGATGCAGATCTTCGTCAAGACCCTCACGGGCAAGACCATCACCCTCGAGGTTGAGTCCTCGGACACGATTGACAATGTAAAGTCCAAAATCCAGGACAAGGAGGGGTGCGTTTCTGACCACAGCACTTACAAGGAATAGCATACTAAAGGAGTTTGTATTATAGCATCCCTCCCGACCAGCAGCGCTTGATCTTCGCGGGCAAGCAGCTCGAAGACGGCCGCACTCTCAGCGACTACAACATCCAGAAGGAGTCTACGCTTCACTTGGTGCTTCGTCTCCGTGGTGGTGCTAAGAAGCGCAAGAAGAAGACCTACAACGTGAGTTCCTCGCGACGCGCAGCGTCGGCAGACCGATCCTGACACTGTCTTGTCTACAGACTCCCAAGAAGATCAAGCACAAGCGCAAGAAGGTCAAGATGTCTATCCTCAAGTACTACAAGGTCGAGTCGGATGGCAAGATCAAGCGCCTTCGTCGCGAGTGCCCGTCCGCAGAGTGCGGTGCTGGTATCTTCGTACGTTGTCCTGCCGTCTTGCAATGAGCGCGTTGGTGCTGATGATAGCTTTGTAGATGGCCTTCCACAAGGACCGTCAGTACTGCGGCAAGTGCGGGTTGACCTATCAGTTCCAGCCCGGCACGAAGCCTCCTGTTGTCTAAGCGTCCGTGAGGGTTGGAGTCGTTCTGCTTATGTATCTCGCTGTATGCATATGACGGACCTGTATCATCCCTCTGGCGTAATGCTATGACCGTTGCTCCGGAAAATCCAACGAGTGTCTCAATGCTGATGCTGAGCACGTAGTCTCTGGATTGTACATTCTCTTTGCAGACGGCTGGCAACTGCGCGCTCCGACCGGGTGGGCCGCCAAGCGACGATCAGCCAATCAGACCGCGAGTTTCCCAAATTTTGAGCGATCGCGCTCGAGGACCTTCCCGGTCAAAAAGGCCATCCGCTGTGGCTGTCGAGCATCAAGCCGACTTTCCTCGCCTTTCGTCCCTCTTCCTCAGACTCTCTCTGGGCTCTAGCGCGCCCTTGCCTCTCAGAGCTTGCGATGCACCGCGCGTTGCTCATTGACGAAATCCTCCAGCTCATCTTCGCCGAGTGTGCAGCGTTCCCGCATCCCGAGTCGCGACGGACGCTCTGCCAGCTAGCGCGTTGCTGCAAGGCCTGGAAGGATGTCGCGCTGGACAGGCTGTGGTCCCGCATTGACGGGTCTGCTCCGCTGCTGGGTCTTTTGACCTGCACAGACCATGAGAAGATGGTGAGTATCTGCTTTCTGTCCTGCAGGTCGTGCCCCTGGGACGTAGGAATTTGGCAGCGTGGTCAAGCTCGGTGTTATCCGCCTCGTAGCAACATCGCTGAATGCCCCTCTTCTCGTCATAGCGCGTCTCACAACTGCCGCCGCACTTCCTGACATATGCGGGCCGCGTAAAAGAAATATCGCACCATTCCGTGCCGGAAACGCCTGCCCTGGACTACCCTATGATGCTCATGCCACGGTTGGAGTCGGTCACGCTTTCCTTCCAAGGGTGCATGGTTCCTGATGCATGGCTTCTGTCGCCCTGTCTCAAGCGCATCAACGTGAACATCGGCTTCTCCTACGACCCTCAGGAGACAGTTGATAGAAGCAATGCGGTCGCAGCGCACCTCGAGCGCGTCCGTCATTATGGGTCTCCGCTGCAGACCCTGCAAGTGCGCGGGCGTATGACGAAGTCGTTGAATGAGGGCGTCGCGGCTCTGACGCAACTCAGGAGCCTCACGATATACGCCAACTGCTGCCTGAGCTGCGAGACGCTCGCTGCGGTCGCGACCTTTCCTGGTCTGCGATCGCTGAACATACACGCGAGCTCGATCCATCATGCCGACTTCGCTGCAGCGCTCTCTCGCGCCTCTGGTCCTTGCTTCCCCGTGCTGGAGGAACTGGAGATCCGTACCGACGGAGCTCTCCTCATGGTCATCCTCGAACGCCTTCCTAGCGAAACCCTCACCAGGCTGCGCGCTGAGGTAACTCGCTCCTCCCGCGGTCCTGGCTACCTCAAGGGTGTCTTCGAGCTCCTTGCGCAGAAGGCATCAAAGAGTCTGAGGGAGCTTACACTCGAGGACCAGACAGAGTTCGAGGACCTGGACTTGTCCCTGCGCCCATGCGCGTCGGCGGAGTGGTACCCGATCTCGCTCTTGAGCCCGCTTGCGGCGCTCAAAGAGCTGCGCCGGTTCGCGCTCGTGTCCATGCTCCCGCCAGCTCTGAGCGACGCTGATATGGGCCAGCTCGGCAAGTGGTGGCCGTCTTTGGAACACCTCGATCTTGGGACGCTCGACGTCGACTATATCCCAGTTGACTGGCAGATCCAGACGACCCCTGGCGCGCTCATTGCTGTGTCGAAGTACCTACCTCGGCTAGTGAGCCTTGTCCTACCCATTCTCCCTATGGACCTGGTAGCTTTCGTCAGCCAGCCAACTATTCTCATACCCCGTCATCATACGCTGCGTTCCTTGGCGATCGGCGACGTCCCGGACGCGATTTCATGCGCTTCTGCGCTCGTACAGGCGATCTTGGCTATCTTCCCTTCGTTAATTAGGCTAGACTGTCCTGCCCCACAGGTTATTGAGCGGTTCGCCGCTTTGACCGGCCAGGCAGCATAGACTCCGATAGATGAGATGCTTCGTGGACGACATACATAGAGTGCACAATTCTAGAGTAACAATCTTGCCTTTGTTTACGTCTCGTACTACTCTTAGTGATACAGTAGCTATACCCTAGTTCCCGCAGAAGGCCCTAGTATCTCGAGATTTGCCTTGTCAGAATTCCGGGTCTCACGAAGACTTAGAAGCAGAGTGGAGGGAATGCTCACGCCTTCCCTTGGTGTTGGAATCGAGCAAGATTATGCGAAAGCTTACGCTTGGAGTGGCAGCTTGAGTATGCGCGCCTGATTTGGCGTTGTCAAGTAACTTGCACTCAGCCACCACCGACTCTCGCCGTTCTCCTCTCAGGTCCCATCGTCCTCGCCGCTAACATGCCATCCATCGACAACGACGACGATGTATTCAGCTCGCGCTATCTCTCTGCAGGATCACCGTCCGCACCGCGCAAATCACCATCGAAGCAGAACCTCAGCCTCAACGGCCGCAAGTCGTCGGCCTCTCTACGCGGCTCGTCTCTCGCAGACGCTCTGGACGACGACTCAACGAACGGACGACACCATTCGCTCGCCCACGAGCTCGCAGCGGCGCTACTTCCGGAACCCAGTGCAGGCTCGAAACTGCTCGCAGAGGAGTTTGGCATCGAGTACGATGAAGGTGCAGAGGGCATCGACGGCGTGCCTCAATCTCACTACGACGACGCAGCGGTTCAGTTCGCGGAAGAGCTCGGCCCAGACTCCCTATCAGCACAAATCCAGCTCAACGGTGTGCCCGCCGCTGCCGACGGCGACGAGGACGCGCCGCCCGACTTTGACCCCGATTTCCGGAGCCCAGTCGCATCCCCCACAAAGCAGCGGCGACAACCCGAGGTGGCAGACCCCATGGCAATCCTGGCGCAAGACCTCGAGTACACAGAGAAGTTTCTCGCGCAGCTCCGACACCTCGACGTCGACCCATCGCAGCCGCGGCTCGAGCGGCTCGCATCGGACGTCATTCGGCGCATCAACGACACCGCGCGCGACCGCGAGACGCAACTCCGCGACCTGCTCGAGTGCGAGCGGGAATTTCGCAAGATTGCGGGCGAGGTCGGCGGCATCGAGGCCCTTGCGCACTTGCCAGAGCTCGAAGACATTGTGAAGGAGGAGGCGCAGGACCCGTCATCAGCGGTCACGGCTCGCCCGGAGGTACCGGGGCTCGACCCAATCGCGGAGGACTCGACAGTGTCTGCGAATGACTGGGAGGTCGATCCCGATCGTGCTCGTCTGGGAGACGAGGACGAGGATGAGTACGAGTCTGGGTTCCTGCAAACTCCCGTCAAGTCCGAGTTCCCGCCGCCACCAACGCTGCATGGCCCACCGACGCCCGCAGCGACCATCACCCTCCTCGCGCACCTCCGTACCTTCACCGCATCTGCCGCCACATCTCTGGCCACGATATCCGAACACACTCAGGTGAACGCTGCAGCGACGACGGAGGCCGGCCGGAAGATCCGGGCGCTGAAGAACAAGCTGGGTGGGTGGCGGACGGACTGGGATAGCGCAGAGCGAAGTCGGTTGCGAATAGAGCGGTGGGAGGCCGGTCTAGACATGGATGGGACTCCGGCAGGCTCAACACCCCCACGCGTGTCACGAAGGCTAGACGGGAGGAAGATCGTACAGGAGCATCTACAAGCCTTCGAGCAGGCCCTGGCGGAGGCTAATGCTAAGACGCAGGCGATCATGGCCGCGGTGTCATGAACGTCTATCCAGAAGATGTGCTGCTCTCTTTGGCACGTACGTACACGTACCCGCATTCTACCGTTGTGTTGCTGTCAAATGCTCGGTCTCTGGATTGTTGGAGGCTCAATTTACGAGTCAGAATGGGGTCTTTGCTGTCTTTGCGCACACGGATGCACTATGATATCTGATACATCTCTTCGTTACACATGGTTATCGACTTGTTACTACTATATCCACACAGCGCACTGTAGTCTTCACGCCGTCCTGTTCTACATAGATGACTGCAATTGCTACACATACCCGTCGCTCTCGGTCGCACCGCGTTCGGACAACTGCCTAGCCTGTGAATTTGAACCTGGGAATATAATATCAGTCAGTCTCGTCTACCCCTGCAAAGTCACTGCAGGCACCCACCAGTTTGTTCTCAAGAGCAGACTTGCGTCAGATGCAGGACATACTTCTCAAGGAGACGTCACTCACCTCGCTTCTACCGCCTCCTTGCGCACTGCTCTCTTCGGGTCGTCCAACGCCTTGGCAAGCTCCCGAATGACGGTCGCCTTCTGCGGATGCAAGACGTCATACCTCACCACGCTCGGCAGCGTAGCCAAGAACCGCAGCGCAGCGACACGGACCCTCTGCCACGGCGTGAGAACCGCTAAGTTAAGCGAAAGATCTATTTGTAGAGATGAATACTAACCACGGACGGCATGTTGGATACTATGCTGTTCTTGAGCATCGTCGACACGAGACTGGAGGCGTGTTCCGCGACGAGGGTGTTGTCTTTCTCCTTCCAGCCAGATGCCGCCGCCGCTTGGAGAATGTCGATCACGCTTGCCCGGATCTCGTTGTCGGGAAGGTCCAGTCCGCGGAGCAGCAAAGACATCAGCTAAGGGTTTGTGTTTATTGTCTTGTTTGAAACTCAGTCTGGAAGGGGTCGTAGGCCGTGGGCTTACCGATGGCATCTGATGCTCATATGTCGACTTGGGTACGGACTTGATGAGCGCAGCGAGAGTGACAAGAAAAGCGCTTTGTCTCGTCGATTCTGAATGCAAGTAAAGAGAGTATTCAGCAGTATACGCGATGTGCCGAGACGACTGACATACGGGACGTCTTCGCGCCTTCGATGATGCGCGGGAGGACCGAGTTGCAGTACTTCTGAGCGTAGAGAATCTGCGTCGCAAGCCATAGTGGTTATTTAGTGCTCGGGATGGAAAGCAGAGCAACTCAGACCTTGATCACGGCGTGGTTCCGTTTCGTCAAGACCTTGTCAGGCCCCGGGATCCTCCCAATGGCCCGCGCCGCGTCCCAGCTCACGTTGCCGTCGTCAAAGAGCTCGAATAATCGGTCCACATTAGTCATCGCAGTGGGATGTCCTCGTACAAGGAGGGCCTTCGTAAGCTAGAACAACTCGTGCATGAGCATTTCGTGTATGGTGAAGGACCAGCGTGGACTCTAGGTTCACCCATGTGAAGGTCATGATGGCATTCCGGAGGGCTTGGACAGTGGCCTCGGCATTTGAGATTTGAGTGTCCCAGAACTGGGTGACACTAATAGACAAGAAATGTTCCAGCTCTTCAGCCGACACGCAATGCGTCAGCGAGGTTGTCGTCCGGCTAGCATGATGAAGATTCCTCACTTTCTGCGTGCTTGTTGACAATAGTCGACGTTGCATGCACGATGGCCTCCCTCTGAAGCGCATTCTCGCTCTGATCAACCGTCCACTGTAAGAGGTCATTGAGGAAGGCGGCCTCGTCAGGAACAGGCAGCGAAACCTACAGAGCCGGGCAATGAGTACACGGCATGTACATGCAGAATAAAAGGCGTACTTCTTTGTGTAGTGCAACGAGTGCAGCAGCGAACAGCACCACTAGGTCCTTCTGCGAGGTGGAAGCACCGGGCTGTAACATGGTTCAGCCTATACGTAGATGTGAGCATGTACACACCCACCTGAAGAGGCGTGAATGTTTTCTCGGCAGGGATCTTCTGAATACCTTCAGCAAGAAGAGATACGTCCCCATCCAAGTAGGCCGCGAACAGCGCTTTCACGAAAGACTCTTGACGTCTGCACGGCCATCAATATCACTTCCCAGCACACTTGAATTCTGACCTACCCCGCGTTGAGTGTCTGCGTAACGAGAGTAATGATCTGTGCCGCCACAGCCAACAGACGTAGGTCAGTCGCGACCATTGCCCTCTCCTCCGCCAGTAGCGCCGAGTAGATGAACAGATTGTACAACCGAGGGACAAGGCGATCGATATACTTCATCACATCGGTGTGGCCCAGCTCTATCTTGGCAGACAGCACATCCGCGAGGGTCTTCAGAATAGAGTGCGCGTACGCCGCCGCGGGCTCCAAATCGGCTGTGGAGTCGCCTGCGCTCGCCGAGGAGGGGACGCACAAGAGATCGAGCTTGGTCGAGAGGCGCACGACGAGGGTCTCGAAGAGGTCGGGCTGCATGCACAGCTTCTTCAGGTATGCTAGCGTCCGCCAATAGCGGATGCGTTCGGTCTCTGCCTCGCGTGGAGGCGCGCGGTCTGGCAAGGATGTGAAGAGGAGCGGAAGGGTGGTTCCGGAGATGTGCCGCGGGGCGAAGGAAGAGATAGTGGACAGGAGATCTAACGAGGCGTCGCTTCATGCATGCCCCGTCAGCTTCCGCATGTTCTTCGAGACGGCTAGACCAAGTGAGAGGACATACCTGATCTCGCTCTCGTCTTCGTCCTTTTGTAGGATTTCGTTAACGTTGTGCACTATGAAACCCAGCTCCTCGTCCGTGAGCAGTCCTACCGTGCGCACCATGCTCTTCAGGCCGCCGATGGCAGGCAAAGCAGCAGTAGGTGTTTTCAGCCCCACTGTGAGAACGCCAAGCACCTCATCCTTGTAAGGCGCGAGAGGTACAGCTCCTTCGTCCGGCAGGACTTCCGGATCTTCTGTGGCGGACTTCCGCGCAGCCTCAATCAAGTCAGCCAAGAGCCGCAACGTCGGCGCACGATTGGGCAGCTCATCGGGGTCTAAAAACAACTTGACCAGATGTGGAACCGCCCTTGCAAGCGTAAACCGTGCAACGGACGCTTGTACAATCTCAGCGACTTCCCCTGAGCTCATGCACGGAAAACGTACGTGTAGTGGACATGAATGCGCATAGCACCTTGATGGCGTGCTGCGCTTGACTTTTCTCCGGTTCCCGGAGGATCTGCATACATTCCTCACACGCGTCCTTGGCCAAGCCTTCAATTTCCGCGCTGTCGCTCCTATCTGCCTCGCTTGCAGAGTAGATGGTCTGGATTAGAACTTGAGTAGTCTTCAAAGCCCTCTCCTCCATGATGTTGTCTGTGGGTTGGAAGATCTGCAAATACTCAATGTGATATATTTATACGGCCGCCGATGGAGTACGAACCTCCAACTTGAGACAGTTCCATAGCTTCCGCGCATTCTCTCTCGCGACAGCGGAGCCGTACACTGGAAGACAAAGGTCGAGTGTTTCGAGAGTATCTTTCTGCATGATTGTCAACACGAGGCGCATTGCAGCTCACTCCCAATTGTTTACCTTCGTGACTGGCGATCCGGCAGTGAGCTTTTCAGTGAAGAGAGGTATCGCAAATGGGCCGAACGCCGGTGTGGCATGCAAACATGCACTACAAAAGGAATCAGAACCATCTTCGACAAATAATCAGATGCAGCGATAAATACCGTAGTGCATTCTTCAGATCTTCGGTCGTGATACCATATGGGTCATTTGGAGGTGGTCTGAAGGTGATCGGAAAGTAGCAGAACGTGATGTTGAAGAAATCCTGAGTATCCATTCTCTCAGCCACATATCAGAGCGGTCGTCTATAAATTGACGTAGACTCTACCTCAATGTGCTTTTGCACGTCGAACTCAATCAGCAGAACTCGGTCGATTGCAAAGACGAGGAGGAGGTTACGAGGGTCCTTCTCGCCTTCAGCTATGCTGATGTAGCCTTGAATAAATTCATCGCCCAAGCTTTTGAGTGCTGCAATTGGACGTCAACGTATATTAGCATATCACGCGGTCAAACAGACCTTCACGATGTCGAGCGACCAAGTTGTCTATGATTGTGAACACCATGAAACGTTGGGACTGCACGAGGACCTTCATCTTCACATGAGCGAATATCCTACCATGAGGGTCGTTGCGTTGGGCATCAAACTCCAAATGAACGGGAAAATGATGTCTCTTACGCCCTTATGACTTCAAAAGCATCGGTTGAAGCAAATGCGGGTAGCTTCGTGAGCGTAACCAAGCCCTTCAAGGCAGGTATGATGGTTTCTGTGTCTTCGAGCTTGCCACAATAAAACGTAACGAGCACACGGACTGCATGATGTCCCACTGACTTCAGAAGAGCCAAGGTTAGAGCATGAGTAGTACGCACCCGATTGACGGGTCAACTTCTCCGGTGGACATCGTGAGAGAACCAACGAAAGAAATTCAACGCCTGAAGATCTCAGAAACGTGAATCCTAAGGAAGAAAATGTCATGGATGATTACCCTTGGTTCGCAGATCATCTTCTTCCGACGTCAGATACTCTCCGAGGGATTTCACCAGGTCCAGAAGAGTAGCTTTTCCCTGTGCAATCTCTGGAATGAATCAGGGTTTGGTCTCTCAACGCGTTTCAAACCTGACTCACCTGACGCAGTATCGTCTACCTCCTGCTCCTGCTCCGAGGCAATCCAAGTCCGCACAAGACGGTCAATTCGGTCCGTCATCTTGAGTCCTAGGAGATTGTTCTCTCCTTTCCAGTAGCTCGAACCAGTCGAGACCCCGAAAGCCACGAATCACGTATAGAGTCTCTGGGAGAACACGAAGGAAGACTGACGACAAGTTGTTTAAAGCAAGAGGAATCGGTGGACTTTGGATGAGCGGGATGGGATCTCGGAGTCATCGACCCGAAGTGCACGATCTGCAGATCTCAGATTCGCCCGTCCGTTACGCGACACCCTGTTTGCGCCGATCACGATGCTCAGCTTGCAACCCTCCTCTGCAATACTCATGCAGTGCACAATCCCTAAGCCTAGCAGCCATGATCTATCGGCTCCATCCTGCTACATCACATACTTGCGGCCACCCAGGTTGCAGCACCTGGAATGGACCCATCACACCATGCTGACACGGTCTGGCTCAACCCTACGAGCATCTCGTCGTTACAGCACCTTGTAACAGGCAACGTCCATGCGTGTTGTTATTTGTGAAAGGGGCTCTCACAGACTTCGCCGTGGAGGATACCTCTTGACACCTGACTGCGAACAGCAGAATAGAAGTTTGGGGGCTTCAGCTCCTGAACGCTCCAACGGTGGATGAACGAGGGCGTGACGAGTCCATGACCATCGGATGTCCGCTCAGAACAAGAACTTTACATTCTCGTACGTATCCAACATAGGGTTCTCGCCGCTCCTCAAGCGCGTCTTGCCCAGATCCGCGTACGTCTTCATGAACTCCGAGTGCGAGTACACCGCCGACTTGCGCTCCCCTACAGGCAGACCGCTGCTCGAGGTGACACCGTCCACGGGCGGCCTCCGGTTCTTCGGGTGGTACGACGAGAAGAAGCTGTTGCCCTCGGCAAGTGGAGATGCGGTCGTGCTGAGCGGCGTCACTCGCGGCCGGACGCGCTCGAGGTCCGCCAGCGGGAGCGGTTGCGCGAGGATGTGCTCGTACATGTCGCGCAGCTTCTCAAAGTCCGTTGGGAAGAAGATATCGAAGTAGCCCTGCTTGACGAAGAGCGTCGTGCACGGTACTGTCGTGTTCTGATACCGCGTCTGGACAACGGGTGCATTGACGCCAGGGATGGTATCCGGTAGCGAAGAGAAGTCCGAGAGGAGGAGGCGATGTCGAGGGAAATGTCGTCGTAAGGTCCGGAGGAGCGTGAGTAGGCGGGTAGGAATGAACTCGGGCGGCGAGAGGTTGGGTGCGAAAGGGAGATTGGTGTAGAAAGTGCGGAACGTCGAGGACAGCTTGAGGAGACGCGAAATGGGTGGCGGATGGTTAAGGTAGCGACGGAGACCAAGGAAAGAGCTGATTAGAGGGTCCGTGATCTTGGTATAGTAGGTGCTGAAGTCGCCCTTTGCGTCAATAGTGACAAGACCCTGGTAAGGCTCGAGGGTACGAAGGTCGTAACGTATCATGTCATGCGCAAAGTTGTCCTAAGCATACTCCTTGTTTATATGTAACATGTGGATGGACATTGCGGAGCACTCACGATGACCTCCATCGCCAGGAAATAGCACGGTGCCGGCTCTCGGACGTCCCAGCGGAATATACTCTCGTTGTGGACAGTAGCACAGGGATGAATGGACTGCAGCTTCTGCCGTTGCAAGCCCGCTAGGTTCTCGCTGATCTCGATGATGTTGTACCGCGTCCGTTCGTATACGTCCGGATACTCCTCCTGCAGGTAGTCAAGTATGTCCAGCGCAAGCGTACCGTTGCCAGCGCCGATCTCGTAAATGACAAAATCCTCGTACGGGAAGTATTTTAGGAGATACTCCGATGCCAAACACCGGGCGAGCGCACGACCATACCACGGCTTGCGACCTACGGCATTAGTCCACTGAGACATGACCCTTGTATGGAACGAACCTTGAACAGCTCCGTTGGCGTATGCCATATTTGCTTCCCAGGCCCATCGCCATCAGCCCCGTACGAAGCATAGCGTTCTGCCACCTCCTTCTCGAATTCCGCCATGTTCCTGATCGCGTTGAAGTTGAGCGGTTCGACGGCGGTGAAGATGGTCGCCTGCTTGGAGAAGTAGCCATAGTGTGGATTATATAGCGAATCTTCTATGAAGTCGCGGACGAGCATCTTGACGCGCCGTGGAGGCTCGCGCTCGTGCTCGAGGTCATTCGCCGTGACGCGCTTGTAGTTGACATGCTCGGGATCAGGCGCGTCAGAGAAGGAGTACTGGTCGTTGAAGTTGATTCTCTCTTCACGTTTGTCTCCTTTCTTGCTCGGTGATACGAGACGGCTGGCGGTTGTGACGAAGGAGGCGGACAGACCGAGACTAGTTCGAGTCGCGCATCTCTGCACCACAGTCCGAGCAGTGCAGAGCATGTAGTACAAGAAAACTGAAGGCAAGCAGCCCGCTAGTGCCTGAAAGTTGAACCAAAGCTACCAGAAGACGACTCAGCGGCCGAATGGTACTGAGTGGCCGGGTGAGTGCAGGGTCCCACTGCGACTGGCGCAGGATTTGGCAGACGCACAAGGCGCGTTTGTGCAGGCTTTCCTTACGCGGCGGGCGTCGAGGGCGTCGCCTTCTGATCCTAACGTGTGTAAACAAATCGAGGCTACTCCTCAGCGATGTAGATCGCACCGTCTCAGGCCGCAATGCTGAGCTTCGCCTTAATCAAAAGAAGTTTATGGGTCATATCTTACACAGCTCGGCCAGACGCCGTATCTGATATAGCAGGCAAACGATAGCACGGTCCGCTACCCGGCCCGCTCATACCGAGCACCAGCACAAGCTTTCCGTGCGCACGTAACTCACTGAGGTCGAAAATATCGCATTTGCGCAGCACTGAAACAATCGACAGTGAAGTGGGGAGAAATGTGGTATACTGCGAGCAATACAGCTATCGTACACACACATCCGAAGATCCGAACGCTCACTGACGGAGCGCGTAGAGGGTCTTGCCGTAGTAGTACGCTGAGGCAGCCGATGTCACCGTCAGGACAGCGGGCACTGGGCCCTTGGAGAAGCGAGGAGCAGAAGAGAGCAGAAGAAGTGCGGATGCGCCTGAACAGCTGTGAGCACGGCGCCGCGACAAACCAGACGGGACGAGGCTTACCGAGAGCAGCCTCTATACCGTTTGCCGTTCCCTTACGAATGCTGTCCGCGCTCCAAAGGTACAACGCACCGACGCTGAAGACCACTCAAGTGAGTACGGTGGGCTGGCAAGCATGGTTGACACCTCACCCAACGCCTGCAACGAGAGAGGGGATGCTGCGCGTACGTGCGTAGCCGGTGATGCCACCCACTATGCACAGGGTGCCCATGACGAATGCAGGGTATGCGGACTTCGCCACATGTCAGCAACAATCTCAGAATCGTCGAGCCGGTTCAGAGCGTACCATGTTGCGAGCTGGCTACGTGGAGGGCTGTCGTGGAGGCTGGTGGGAAGGAAAGCAAGGGGTCGCGAGGTCCGCCGAGCGTGTGCGTATGGCTTATTTACCCCGCACTGAATAGGCGCTGGAATCTGATCGGCGATCTGACGGGAAAGTCTTGTGAATTCTGCTCAGTCGCAGCCGACTGGCATATCCGAGTCGTTCCGCTTTCGCTCGGTTCGGCAGTCAGGGGAATGACGGACATCTTGCCCAAGAAAAATGAAGAGTATGGTACGAAGGAGTACTGGTAAGCACGCCGAGTGCCCTTTCTGGTCAATTGGATCGTGATGCAGCTACACAGGGACCAGCGGTATGCTCAGTAAGAGTACATCGCTCCGGACAGTCACCGGTTCCGCGCTTGGCTGACTTGACTGCTACCCGGGACATCGTCTAGGGAGTCCGAGGATTCCTCCTTTGACTGGTTCAAGTCGTACAGCGACATCGCGGAAATCATACGCGAGTTAATCCCTGACAAATCGTCAAGAATCTTAATGCTAGGGTGCGGCAACTCGACGTTGTCGCAAGATGTACGCAAGTCCTTATAAAAAACTCTTACTTGAGAAAGCCATGTTGAGCACCATGCCCAGATGTACGATGATGGGTACAGGAACATTGTTAACACAGACGTCGGTTGATCCCTCGTACGACGTTGCACGCGAATACTGAATAAAGGATCAACAGTATTCAGGAGTGCTCATAGAAAAGATGCGTCATAAACACGAACGATCCCGTCCGGAGATGGAATGTAGGCCCTCGTACGCATGGGAGCTCATCCTGACCTGTGCTGATAGCTTGACCACAGGGCACGAGATGGACATACGCGACCTCAGGTTCCCCGATGACTCATTTGACGTCGCCATAGACAAAGGTAGAGTCTCACAAGCGTTCAAACCACTCGCGGATGTTCTCAATGTTTGAATTTTCCAGGGACTATGGACGCGATGATGACTGCGAAAGCTGACGTTTGGGTAGGTCTCGAGTGTGCTCTCTAGTTGTCTGAATGACTGTACTCGGTCATTCTCCCTATAGGATCCGCCAGAGGAAGTGGTGCAGAACTGCAATCGCGAGGTCGACGAAGTTCTCAGGTAAGTAGTCGAAGCGAAGGTTAGCGACGGAGAATCCGACATAGGTACCGTTTCACGCAGGGTTCTCAGAAAAGGTGGCGTTTTTATCTACCTTACCTTCGGACAACCGCACTTCCGACGCCGCTACCTCGAACGCCCCGGCACGACACTCGAGATCCGCAAATTAGGCGAGGCCTTCCACTATTACCTATACATAGTCCGAAGATGAATAAGACAACCTCCGAGGGCCACAGCGTAGCGATGGGGATGAGTCTAGAATTGCTTCTCGGCTAGCGCGCCGGCGTGAGGTGCTTGCGCCGTCAACAACCACACAATGTCCGTCTTGGTCACCAAGCCCGTGAGCTTGCCTCCTTGCGTGAAGAGGATGTGTCTCAGGTTCTGCGTTTCCTTCCCGTCAGCAAGACACCGGCAAGGTCGACTTGTCACGCTCCGCACCAGTTTCTGAAACATGTTGACCACCAGTTCCAGCGGTACATCTTTTCGTAGTTGGAGTACAGCTTCCTCGAGCAGTGGCGAGAGATTCTCCATGCCGCTATCACCCTCAGCGACTCGATTCGGAGGTAAAAAGGTGCATTTGCGATCCAAATTTGGATCTTCCGCGAGCAGCGATTCTTTTGGCTCCGTCAGCTCGTGAACCACTGCATTGATTCATGCTCTCCACTCACCGATGCAAGCGCGCAACTTGTCCCTAAGCACAAACCCGAGCAGCTGATCGCCATACACGACGGGAAATCCGTGGAACGTGTGCCTCTTCACCAGCTCGTCCAGCTCTCCTAGCCTGCGGCCGCGCCCGTCGTCGCGTATGACGACGAGGTTCGACGCAGCTTTCATGACGTGCGCGGCCGTCTGCCCTTTGTCCCGGAACTCTCGCGCAGGTAGCCAGGGGTATTGGCGCATGGCGATCCATGTCGAGTATATGCCGTCCATCCCGAACGCGTCTGCCACCCATTTGGAGACCATGACCGAGATCATGATGGGGAGCACGTGCGACAGGGCGCCCGTGAGCTGTCCGAAAGCCATGTATGTCGTGGACTGAAGGGAAGACTTAGGCGTTCTGTACCCACCTCAAACAGGATCACGACCAGAGAGACTGAAGTGAAGCCCTGTGTCAATCGCTGAGAGCAGAAGCGAGAGAGAGACCTTACTGGTCATCCTTGTGACGCCTCCGAGCATCGCAGATGCGCCTATGACCGCATAGAATCCAGGAGAGATACATCGCACAGTGGGATCCGGCGGACAGGAAGAAAATATCCAAGCGTGGGGATAAGCTCTGTGCCAGCCTTGCCTGTCAACTGTGCCGTGAGCGTATCGTCAAGTATGAGACAGTGTTATAAACCAACATTATGAGACCCACGGCGCGCCCGAGGCACGCGCCAATGGCAATCGTAGGCAAAAAAATACCTGCAGGTATCTACGCGTCTTCAGCTGAGGGATGCTTCGTACGAATCCTAAGAGAACGTACCATCATCCCGAAAGTCCAAGCCGTGAAACCAATCTTGGCCAGAGCGGTAAGAACCAAAAGGAAAACGTTAGCCCAGATCGCTGTAGGACTGTGGCAGCTCGAGAACTTTAGCACAACGCGCTTCTACTTGTACTGCTCCGCGCACGCACTTGCATAGTCCATGGTAGTCGCCCTTTGCGGGGTCGCACTCTTGGAATAGGTTCGCGACCAGTTCGGAGGACTGCACTCGGAGGAACACCACCTGGGCGTCACCGGGCATGCCTGTCAGGCTTGCACAAGGGCCTGAAGGTCCACGACTCACCAGATAGCTTATGGCGGCGGTGATCGCTGTGAAGCCTACCACCTCGACTATAGGCCAATCATGAAGCACGCTGTGGCGCCGGTAGACCGCCGCAGCGGTGTTGAGTTTGATCAACAACGAACCGAGTAGACCCTACAAGGTAGTGAGTCTCACTGGAGCAACATCTCGATGCTCACGAACTAACCCCAATGACAGACAGGATGATCCAAGGAACCTGGACGCGTTATCCGAAGTGCTTGAGCTGAACATCCAGAATTGAGAATCAAAGAAGGACCGACCAGCTCAAATGCCCGCCACGTCGATCCAGACTCAGACACTTGGAACAACACGAGCTTAGACGTCCCGAAGGGGTCAATATACTGCAACGACACAGCAGCGATGACGGACGTGACGAAGCCCCGCCACATCACGTCTCCATCGTCGAAGAACGCGTCAAGCTCCTCGAGGCCGAAGAGCACTCCGCCCAACGGGCTCCCAAACGCGACAGACACGCCCGCAGCGGCCGCTGCCGCTAGCAGCTTGCGCTTTCGTACTGGAAGGATGGTGAATGATTAGTGTTCTGGTGAGACGGACGCTATGTTCACGCACCTTCGTTCTGCCCATATTGTCGCAACAGGCGAGAGAGCAGGTATGCCCAGCAGCATGCTACGTGCACAAGAGGTCCTTCTTTCCCCAGAGAGAGCCCAGAAGCAACAGCGAGCGCGAGACCGAGTGCCTTGATGAGCAGGACCCACGGTCCGAGGAAAGCGTCCAGAACATAGCCGCTAAGGATCTTCACGAGGGAGCGTTCGCATAGTAAGCCGTGATGGTATGGCGCCCCGAGCACACCAGAATACTCACAGCCTTGATCTCCGGAACTGCAAACTCAATCAGCTGCTCGCACATGGACGCGACGGAAGCGAGAGGAACGCACTTCCTGTATGAAAGGCGCTGTATCTTACCCGTCAGCGGTACGATATCTGGAGTGGGTGCGAACGCTGCGCACTATGGAGCATAAGACTTCACCAAGAAGGCTGAGCTTCCAGCGAAAGCAATCTAATCGCCTCATGCACCTCAGACTGCCGGGCTCCCGGTCGCATTCACTGTTGTGCCTACCGAGAGAGCGATGTATATTGCCGCTTGTAGCAGAGACTGCCCAAAGATACTGCGCACGCCAAAGTATTGGCTCCATGATTGCCACTCGTTGCACACTTCGCCCGCTGTTCAAAAACATCACTGAGGACGGGAGTGTGTTCGGGATTGCACGAGACTTACGATCGAGTCCGCTACAGCAGGCGACCTGGTTGTAGAAGAACCCATACGCGCACCGCCCTTCTCTCAGGTCGCCCAGCCTGCATCATCGCATCCATACTTTTAGAAAAGAGGAACGAGACAGAAGGCCACGCACCACTTCACCAGGACGTCCAGCCACGCGCCCACCACGCCGATGCCCAAGCCCGTGAGGATGACCACGAGCCACATTCCGGCCGAGTCCTGCATGAGCGCAAGCAGTCCGCGCAGGCCGCGCTGCGAACCTATGACGAGCTTGCGCTCGCGCTCCGCGGCCTCCTCGCGGAGCCAGTCTATCGTGCTGCCGTCCTCATACGTGATGTGCTCCTCGAGCTTGCGCGTGTCAGAGAGGAATGGGCGCGTCTCGCCGTGCTGGACGAACTCGTAGGCCTCTGCATCGCGTATGTCGGCTTCTGGAAGAGAAGGTTTGGAAGAGGGCTTGAAACATGCTTCGTTGGCATTCGAGGAGCCGTCCCTAGTATAAATTCATGAAGCGGCAGCGGTCGACGGTGATGCGGGCGTACCCACATTCGGGATTCAGGCCTGCGACAACTGTCGCCTGTAGACTGACCTATCCGGACAATTCAGCAGCCTATAGTCAACCTATAAAAGACAGGCGATGGCAGCGACAAATAGCAGCCTAAGAGAGCTCTGAATGTAATGGCTGGAATCAACAACAGCTTGAATGAGGTCGAAAGCAATGCGGAGAGTTGCAAAGTCCGGAAATATCGGAGGAGGGGACGGCCCGCCCAAGGCAAGCGCTCGTCTGGTGGCTGAACAGTGTCGACGAGCGGAAGCCCTCATGAGTACTATCATACAGTATCTATCGTCATATCCACGGAGATGGCGGGATGTATCCCTCGCGGAACTCGCTCCATACCCAGCAATGTTTACTCCCCGGCTATGCTCATAGAGACTGCAAGCATTTGCACGATGGCCAAAGTAGCTACTTAGTAGCGCTCTACGGCTATGTACATATGTACCGTCTCGCACAGACGTTGCGGGGCCGAGGAAAGTGATGCTGAAGGTCGTGAAGGACTAAGCTCCAGTTCCTGGCCTACGTCTGTGACCAGCCTGCCCAGTTGAAACGAGGGACTGACTCGATAACGTCCGTTACCAACTCGGAGGCAGGAAGTTCCATTGACGGTCAAGGTACGAAACGCCCTGGCTTCGACCTCCGGGGTGCTTGTCACCGAAGAATGGCTTTCGCACGACGACCTCCTCCGGGCGAGGAAGACATCCAAGCCTGTCGGACATGGTTTTGTACTAGTGCTGACACCTCCGGACAGGCACTGACCTTGTCCTATTGTGAGGTTAGGGCAGGGCAAGTACTGTAATAGTCCAGCTGCGGTTTGGAGAGTCGCATTTGTTCTAGATCTGGTACTGGACGGTGCGTCCGACCGATGGTCGTTGCTAGAACCACGCACAGATGTTCTGCTGAAGCCATTGCGGATAGACATCAGACCCGCGAGAACGCTTCTACGACACAGTCTAGTACGTGGTCTGGATGCCTGCGCTGGTGTTCGATGGCCCCTGTTGACACTCGCCCAGACGCGGTCTGGCGCCTCGCACGCTCCCGTCGGAAGTAGACGCGGGGTGTCTCCGCACGCGGAAGGCTGTGCTTCTACCCCGGCGGGAACGCCGACGCGGCGTGGAAGTCCTTGTCGAGGAAGAGGCACGCATCATTCATGCGTGCCATCCGGCAGGGGCGTGGAGCGGACAGAGGCTCGTTAGGAGATCGCAGACTGTCGCGCTAGCCCGGATGCGCACTGACGGCTGTGGGATGGGCGGAACTGTGAGATGGCATGCGTTCGCGGATGCGATCCGTTCTGCTGTTTCCAGGCCAGATCGCTCGCGGCGCCGCAGACACGCCGGATGAGCGTGAGTGACGCGCGCAACTCATTGCTCCTTCCTATATAACAGCCTGCTGCATTCCGCAAGTCGGTAGCGTCCTTGTCCCATTCTTCATCGTCCTCTCCATCCTCGCCATCATGCACCTCGGTCTGTCCAGAGTTCACTCCACTCCCTCCACGGTCTCTCGTACCGACATGAGCCCGAATGCGAGCCCCCATACGAGCCCCCGAGGCAAGGTCAAGCGGATCGTCTCGGAGGTGAAGCGACGGATCAGCCGCACCTTCCACCACGGGCATCGCCACCACGTGGCTTCCGACGCCGAGGACACTCCCCGCGTCGTCAACATCGTCGCCCTCGACGACCCTCACCCTCACCCCATATCCGTCTCTGTATCGCCGCGCTCCCAACCGAGCGTCGACACGCTCAACAGGAGTGTGACTGACGGCGGTCTAGGGAAGCACGACTACTCGGACTCTGACGAGAGCTCCAGCTCGGCAGCAAGCGGGCCGCCACCCGCCGGGCATCGCGCCGAACCCAGTTCGTCCACCTCCTACTCGTCCCGCGACGAACAGCATCACCACGGAGAGCATCCCCCTGTGTTTGCGTCGACTCCTCCCGAGGTCGCTGACAGCCACCCTGGCGTCGAGAGCGATATATCGACACGTCTGCCCCCTCTCGAGTCCCTGACCGCGCCCTTAGACGCCGTTGTCCTTTCTGGGGAAGAGCTGCCGCGGGAGAGGAAGTCGTCTCTGGCGTCTATCCAGTCTCTCACTGCCCCGCTCGAAACCCTCGTTTTGACCGACGAGGAGACCGCTCCGCCGCTTCCGGCTGCTCTTGAACGCCCCATCTTGGCAGTAGACGGGGAATCTCGAGCATCGGCAAAGGTAGAGACAAGTGAGGACGGAAAGGTGACCGCGACGTCTGTCGAGTCGCTGAACTGCCTTCCGGAGGTATCTCTCTCTGCTGCTGAAGAGGCCCTACCGGTTGCGTCCTCCGACATCCGACCTGACTCTCCCGTCGCGCCTGTCTCGGTTCCACACCCTCCTTCATCTCCTCCTCCAGCTTTGCCTCCTCTCTCTTCCCCTGCTTGCCTTGTACCTTCTCACATGGACTCGCACCAACTCGAGTCCGAGTCCGACGTTCCTGAGACTTATCCGGAAGTGTCTATCCAAGGCGACGCCGGAACGGCTCCCGACAACGACGCTGAGGTCGAGACGAACGACGAGCCGCGCACGGCGACTCTGGACTCTCAAATGACTGCGTCTATGGAGCTTCCGCGCGCGGAGCCCCTCGTCAGCCCTCCCGCACCCGCTGGCGAGCCAGAGGTGCCAGATCCGTTCCTCAGGGAACCGGAAGACACCTATGAGGACCAAGCAAGCGCCTCGGACGGCGCTGCTGAGGGCATCTCCTCTCCCTCCGCGCTCCCCGCTGCCGAGGAGATCATGCTGGCTCCTGCGCAGCCCTCGGCGCCTTCGGCGCCCCGCTCGCCTGGCTTAAACAAGTCCGTGCCTCCTACCCCCTCTCCCGCCGCGAGCGACGAGGAGGACGAGGAGGACGTGCCCGAGCTCTTCCTCGTGGGATTGGTCCTGCCGACGATGTTCCTGCCGATTCCGAATGTACGCGTTCCCTACTTCTTCTGCCTGACGTGGTGGCTATCTAAGAGCCTGGTATATTATGCGCGGCACACGTTATTTAGACAGACCCGTTGAGCACGCTCTTGACGAAATATATATCACCTGACAAGAGACCTCCGCGAGATCTGACAGGCGACTACTCCCGCGCCGGGGGTGAGCTGCATCCGCTGATCGTGAGTGAAGAGTCGTGGCTGCGACCGTCGAGGGAACGTGAGTTGATGTCAAAGCCTGCAGATGACGAATAGCTGGCGCGCCATCGCGCGGCAGGCCCGAGACCGCATCGTCGAGGCTGACCCGGAAGACGTCCCATACATCCTCTCTGTAAGTGACCGAGCGCTCCCCCCCCCCCCGTCCGAGCGCACGTAGACCCCGATGACGACCGCGTCGACCGCAGCTGTGGTACCTCCGCCTCTCGTCGCTCGCGCGGATGCGGCTGTTCAACCAGACCTCGGCCGAGTGCACGAACCTCTTCGCGGTGCTCAACGCCGTCGAGCCCCGCGAGGCGCGCGACTACCTCTTCGACCGCATCCTCCCGTTCGAGCTCGAGGTGCTCCACGCCCGCCTGAAGTACTGGGCCGGCGACCACATCGGGCACCTCGACGCCCTCGCCGCGCTCCTCCGCCGGTGCAAGGCCAAGGCGCGCGCCGCGCGCGCGGACCCGGCCGCCGCGGCGATGTGGACGGAGCGCGGCGCCCGCGTGTGCCTCATCATCGCGTCACAGCTCATCGAGATGCGGGTGAGCGCCATACCCTCCCGCGTCCCCGCCCCGCCCCGAACGCTGACGCCATGCAGGACTACACCGCCGCGGCGACGCTGCTCGAGCCGCTCTGCTCGCAGCCCGGAGGCGTGTCCTCCCCCGCGCTCCGCTCTGCCGTCGCGCGCGTGTACCTCCAAGGCGGGTACGTCGCTCTGGCCGCGAAGCACTTCGCCGCGGTCGCGGAAGACCCCACCGCAGACCCCGTCCAGAAGAGGATGAACGCCGCGCTCTTCGCGTCCGCCGAGGGCGACTGGCCGCGTGCGATCGCCGAGCTGCAGCGCATCCTCGCTACGGACCCAGAGAACTTTGCCGCCGTGAACAATCTGGCGGTCGCACTGCTCAACCAGGGGCGGTTGCAGGAGGTACGTGTGGCTTGCTAGGCTTGGCAGCAGGTGCGGGGGTCTCACCGCCTGCACAGGCGATTCAGGTGCTGGAGGCCGCTCTACAGATGTCCCCTGCCACCATCGTCACCGCCGAACCGTTCTTGTTCAATCTATGTGAGCATCGACCGGCCAGGAGCGACATGCGTAGGCTCTGACGAACGTTGCAGCTACGCTCTATGAGCTTCGCTCGGCGGCAGGAGCCGACAAGAAGCGCGAGCTCCTCATTGAGGTCGCCAAATGGGCCGGAGACGGCCTGCGCACCACTTGCCTCAAGCTGCCCACCACCTGAGGTGGACGGATCCTCTTTTCTCTACTTCCGGTAAAAATAGCGATGCAAGTGCGGGAGTGCATATTGCATAAACGAATGTGGGAGGTGGACATATGCCGAGGATTACGGTACGCGATGGTGGCTAGTAATGTAGTAACTCGTCGATTTCCCTACTTCCGCTGAGTCCGTCTTCTTTCCACGTTATCTCCACCAGCTCCTACCTCCGTTCATACCGCGGATTGACGAGTCATTATATAGAGTTGAAGGTCCTGCCAGCCTGGAGATAGCTGTATGAGTATCGCCCGGTCCGAACGTCGATCCTATCGAGCTTGCATCCGAAACTCACCTCCTCCGACACGGCACATCACCTTCTTGCTAGTGCCCTTGGCTCCAGAGCGCGCCATGGTCGTCAGCTTGCACGTCACAACCTTGCGTCCCAACACGTTCGAGAACGCGTACTGCGCGCGGATCTCCTCGCCCTCCTTCGGAATCTGCTTCAAGGGAGGGTCGACGCGCTCCACGAGGAGTCCGTGAGGGATAGAGTTGACGACCGCCGCGACCTCGGCGTCGAGAGGGTCCTTAGGGTTCGCCGGGGTATAGATATGAACGGGACCGTCCAGCGAGACGTCCTTCGCGGGCGTCGCCGCTCCTGCGCGCGAAGCAGGACGTGAGCTTGGTGTGCGAGGAGAGACGCTCTCTCTGAAGCTCGACGGAGGCAGGCGCGTCTGCAGGATGGACGGCCGGGGCGTGGTGCGCAGCGGGTTCTCCGGAGTTTGCGCGCGCTGGGCAGCTGCGTGGAATGACATCGCACTGTCGGGCCGGTAGGACATCGCGGTGCCAGGCCGTGATGCGGAGGAGACGTGCACGCTAGGAATTGGTATCATAGAGCGGCTGGGAGGCCGCATAGGGATACCAGTGACCGACTGGGTGGGAGACAACGCGCGCGAGGGCGACATTGCGCGCTGCATGAGAGACGTGGGGCTCACGTCGCCGGCGGCGGACATGGAGCGGAAGTGGCTCTTCGAGGGTGCTGGGATATGGCTAGGTGTCTTCGGGCGCGCCCGAGGGGATATCGTAGCATTCGGCACAGCGGATGGCGGCCCTGGAGTATGAGAGCGAGATGGAGGCCGATACACGGAAAATGGCGTGGTGGAAGACTGCGCTGTGGAGACAGAAGAAGTGACAGGAGACCAGGGTCGGGAGGATGCCATCGAGCTGCGAGAGAGGCTTCGCTTGTACAGAGGAGGAACCGGCGGTATGTCATCAGAGGAAGAACGCGGGAGGCCAGAGATGGACGGTCTGCGTGGAGACTTCTTGATTGTCCCTGTCTTGTCTTCCTGTTCAACCCTCGTCGAAATGTTCCATGCGGGCCGCGACTTCACCGTTGTATTCGCCTCGATCCTCTTAGAAGCCGGTGAGGACTCCGGGGTCAGACTTTGGCTATACTTATGGGAAGGACGCTCCGGGGTAGTTGGTGTTGGAGGTTGGCCGTCCTTGAAGAAGCTGAACACGGACGATCTATGACGAAGTGTACGAGTCGGTTCTGACGAGGGCACGCGGGTGGGAGCGGGGCTCTTCGGCGGCACGGGCGTCGCTTTCCCAGACGATGGAGACCTGTTACCCGACCCAGCCGCCTTGATCTTGCGGGCGATCTTTCTGAAAGGCGACATCGACCTTGAAATAGTATTGCTGGTGCTGGGGGATCTGGCTTTGGACTTGCCGCCGCTCGGGGGTGTCGCCAGGTAGCCATTCTTCGACATGGTCGTCTGACCTGACTGACTCGAGCCGCCCTCACTCAGCGCGGATTCGCCCTGCAGGAACAGGCGTCGCAGATTTTCCATGTCTGCATCAGTCCTCGATATTCGCTCCTTAAGATTGCGCCATCGCTGCGTACACTCCGCGTGCCGTCGCAAGCACTCGCCGTTCTTCGTCACTCGATCCTGCACGCCTTTGTCAATTATGGACAGAACCTTCGTGGTGGCCGGCATATAGTGCCTGAAGGACTGTCAACTTCTGATAATGCGAGCAGCTTTCTACAACTCACTTCTTCTTCGCCTCGTAGGATTCGACAAGCGCGACGAATGTATCGTACGTGAGAGGCTTGTCAGACCGTCCTGAAGAGGAGGAATTGGATGCAGTAACCGAATCGTCCAGCCCTCGTTTCTGCACCTGCCAGAGGAAATCCTATGACGATCATGTTAATACAGGAGATAATCGGCAAGTGGGATGCACACACTTGACATCGGTTGACAGCTTTCTCCAAGCTGGACATCATTCCGTCCGCTTGCTCGGTCACGGTCCGAAACACTGTCAACCATTTGTCTTCCTTCAGCTCTTCTCTCAAGACCTGTATGTCCTTCTGCACCGAGTCCCAATCGGCGATGAGAGCGGCATGTTTGCGTAACAGAGCGGCCTCCTCCTCAGACTGAGAAGTCACGGGGTTTGGGGTCTTCTCCGCGCGACTCAGGTAGGGTTCCAGGGACTCGTTGACGCTCTTGATGCCCTTCGACACAGAGTCCAAGCGTTCGTCGAGATTGGATAACGACTGGTCAATCACGCTTGAAGCATTACTCGAATCTCCGGAGGACTGATTCTTATGCCGAAGCTCTTGTATCTCTACGGCACAGCATGAGGGTCTCCTTCTTCAAAAAGTACCGCTAAGACACTTACCGAATATACGGGTCTGGATGTCTGATATGGCGTACGAGAGCTCGGTCATATGGGTCGAGATGGCGAGAAGGCGCAAATCTCTATGGGCCCGTTCAGATGCGAGCAACGCAAGGCACGAGTATACGTACTCTTGACTCCTTCCCTTCCCTTTCGAAGTGAGCGATATCCGCTTAACGGTGACCGTGGCGTCCTCTGTCGAGGGTCATCAACGACGAGCTCGGACGACCAGCCACCCCGACATGATGCATACCATCGTCAGCTCTACTCAGGCGGCCGTCAGAAGAGCTCGATGTGGACCCGGCAGAGACGGAATGCGCAGGCGATGATGGTACATTGCTGAGACTGTTCTTGGAAGAAGACGAACGTATGCTAGAAGACCGAGAGGACGTGAGGGTGAGAGAGACCATTACAACGAGCGAGATTATGCGAAAGCGAGAGCGATAGACAGAAGATGTTAGAGGAATGCAGGACTAAGGAGACTGGCGGTGGGTGGTGTGAGCAGACTGGCGAAGAATCCGAGACGAACGAGAGATTCCGGCCTGAGAGGATCCGCCGGGTCGAAACTAATGTCGCAGGTTATCCAGGGGTATACGCAACAAGTTTAAACGGAAAGACACGACGGATCCTCTGCTCGTCGACGACCAGCAGCGCTTCGGAGAACGAGGACAAAAGGATTACGACGGAAGTGACCGTGGTCGACGATTGAGTTGGTCTGAGTCCAGCGAACGACCAGGGAGCGACGTACTATTAGTCGCTCATTATTAGTGTTAATAAATCGAGACTATAACTCGCATTACAACGGCATCATAACGCATAACCGCTCGCAAACAATCAACCCAACGACACATCAACGGTTTCTCGCCTCTCGGAATGCCACGGCGACGTCAGTGCAACGTGCTCCGGCGGCTTTTGTTCTCGAACAATGCCCGAGTCCGAGTCAACGTCCATGGCTGCATCGTCGTTGCCGTGTTCCCATTGCGATTCCTGTCCTTGCATCTCCTCCTGCTCCGGCTCTGGCGGATGCAACCGTGCCATCTTCGTCTCTTCCCACCGTTCCCGGAACCGTTCGCGTGCCTCCCTGTCCGCTTCCTGTAAGATGACCATCCGAGACTTCCGCCACTGTCTCGGCTCCATGGACTGGTGGATTCCAGGGAGCAAGCCCTCCATCGCCCAGATATGTCGATTCTGATACAATCCACCGTCATCCGTGGAAAGGGACAGTGCGCGGGCTACGGTCGGAGCCATAAGGGGATGATGGAAAAGACCAGGATAATACCGTCCGCTGATGAGCGAAAGCGAAATGACCGCTTCGTGGTCGGGCGGTAAAATGGGACGGAATCGGAAACCTTTGGTGGCTGGTGGTAGAGGATAAGGCATGGAGAGCACTGGATGTGAGAGCTGCATGCTCAGGCTGCGCCGCTTGGTCTGGTCTTTCTCGTTCGTAGCGGCGGTAGCAGGAGTTGTCCGTGCGAGTATTGAAGACGCTGCCTCCGACATAGGCACCGAGGGATCTGGGTTGAGCAGCGGAGCGGGCTTCGGAGGCGACTGTTGGCTCATCAAGGTTGGGACGCCATTGGCATCCTGGGGAGGGGCTTCGCTTGATGTCCCGGGACCGTGACCTAGCTCATTCATGCATCGTCAGAAAGCCTACCACTTCGCTATAGGCTGCCTTACCGTTAGACACATCCCCCGCCTTCTCCTTGCCCTTGCTCGCGGTCCCGTGCACATCCGCCACCTTGTTGGAGTCAACGACCTCCTCCCAGTCATCTTCAACAAGTTCATACACCATCCCGCTCGCCCTACACTCCTTGGTGAAGCCTACGCCATCTGAACTCGGCACGTCCACAAGGAACAACCCCTCAAGCCTCATGAACAGTCCCTTCTCGCTGGCTCCCAGCCGCTGCGGGTCCGCCTGCGACGCCTCTGGGCTAGCCCTCATGCTCTCCAGCGTTGAAGGTGACGGCCCTGCAGGGGGATAGATCTTGTCCGTGCCCTTCGGCGCGAACTGGCATCGGGCGATCTTGAGCCGGACCACTTCATCTGTCCAGATGCGTTCTGTTCCCCACCATAGTCCCTGGAACCGCAACTGCTTGACCGTGTGCGCGACCGTCGATGAGCGCGGTAGCCGACCATAGGTGCTGATGCTCTCAGAATGACTCACAGCCGATCCGTTCGTACTGTGTGCCGTCGGAGGACCGGCGTTTTGCGTGAGGGACTGTGTGATCAGTGAGTGAAGGGTCATCACCTCAGGTTGAGACTGAGGCTGCGGAGGTTGTGATGATGATGGCGTGGCTGTCTGTGAAGTGGGCGGTTCAGGTGGGGGTGCGGAAGAAGCTGCCGTTGCGGGAGGGATGACATATTTGCACGTCCACTCGTCTGTGGGTAGCCAGTACTGCGCTATGTTTGCAGCGATCTGAATGGCCAATGTGTACGGTGCCGCAGCGCTCTTGTACTTCTTGTAGAAGTCCTCCGGTCCGTCACCCTGAGGCTCCGGCTCCAAAGGGTCAAACGTGGACATGAGGTCCAAATCCCGATCCATCTGGTCTATCGGAACCGTCTGGAGGAATTCAGAGAGTTCATGGCGGATGCGATCGAGTATATGATCGGAGGGCGCATATGCGAGGTAAGGCAGCACTTGCTCATCGGAGACGAAGGCGTGCTGTGCGGTGCCCAACAGCTTCACCTTGTAAACGTACCACTGGTGTACCCTCCAGGGTACCTTACCCTGAGCCTCCAATGGCTGTTCTGCGGCCTTGGACAGACCCGCAGTGGAAGAATTACTAGAAGACTCCTCGAGGCCTGGACTTCCCTCCGCCGCTTCTTGGTACAGGCATTCCATATCAGCTTCAATATGCTGCTGAGCATCTGTCGTTGTGGGTTCGAGAATGGCCTGCGTCTTGATATGCATGTCTTCGACCAGTCCTGGCCAGAACTGGATATCTTCCTCCTGCTGCAGGCCACGAATGGGTGGCTCGAGGAGGCACCACACCGCCTCGCCTTTCCTGAACCAACGAGGTCGATGACCTTCTGCGGAGGACAGCGAAGCGCGGATATCAAGATCACGCTCCGGTAGGATGTACTGTTCTGGATCGACGGGGATCCTAGACGACGTCGGAGCGCGACGTACGGCGGCAAACGGTTTCGGCGGTACACGGGGTTGCCTGGGCTCCCTGGGTTCGCGACGCGGTCGCGCAACCCTCAAGCTCGGAGGAAGAGCAGCAGAGACGGAAGCCGAACGCCTGGCACTGATACCGCTGAGACCGAGGTTGTCCGAGATGATGCGCTGTGGCTGCTTAGTGCAGTACTTGCATGAGCAATTCGCGCGGTTCATCGTGGGGTCCTGCATGAGCCATAACGCGTGGGGTATGAATTCGTTGGTCGAGCGAAAGCGGTTGACATGGATTGACCCTACAGAACGTCAGGAGTCCTGCCCGCGCGCGCGGACGATGGCACGTACCGCAGAGGTACGGGTCATGGCGTGGATTTTTCACGGGGCCCTTATTGTGGTCGTAAAGCTGATATCCCTCTGGGAAGGACTTCAGGACATACTTCGGTCCCTCTGGCATCGCAGCGTCAATGTTTGAATGGTCGCGCTGCTACACGGAGCTTACCTGGGAGACCCATACGAATAGCCAGTTGTGCGCCAACCGCCACGCGCCACCCTACGGCCAGGCTCTCATCCAACGGGACGGGGCGCATAAAGTTGACCTGCCCCTCGCTGTCTACGACTTGCTTGGTGTTCTTCGGGAGCACGCTAGGGTCTCCGTCTGAGCGCGGAAACTCTACCCATGTAGGGTTCTCCGGGAGTGTATGTGATCCCGCATATCGTCTAGACATTCGAGCGTATGCTCTCCAAGATTTGCAAGCGAGCCGACCAAAGATCAGCTCTGAGGGATTGCGGCGATTCGGTAAAATGGGGAGAACGGGTCTTCTGAGAGTGCTATTGCCGTCGCGGTCGGTGGAACTGCGGAAGGAGCGCTGTACATGTACAGTGCAATACGCGAGTCTCTGAGCCAAGCGCCCGCCCCCACGAGTGGCCGTGGCAAGCAAGACGCGCCCGCGGGAAGAGCTTATATAAGCAGATTTTCCCGCCCAAGATAAAAAGTGCAAGTGCGAAGCGTAATACGCGTATTCTATCAATCTCATGATACGTCTGCTCTTGCTTCCTTCGCGCCAATACATGCCTTCTTCCCACTGTTCCATAGTCTCTCCAAAGTACAACTAGAAACGCTCTAGCCGTTCTGTGATTCTCTACCCTTTTATCCGCCGTAGTTATCTACGTCTCATCGCGGTCATTCCTCCACCGTTGGGGCGTTAAACGGTACGGCAAAATTGCTCGCGATGCCACTGGTTTCGCTCGTCCTGCAGATCATCTTCCTTAGATATGCTACAAGGTAGATGTTTTGAAAGGACGGGACATGCGTATCCCTAACTTTCCTCCTTTGTATGAAGCGCCTCCCTCAACTCGCTTGAGGTTTCGTACAGCGGAGTCGTGTAGCCTTGCCCCTACGCTTCTAACCGTCGGGACTACTCTACTACCTGGTTGGAAGGCCGTCGACGTCAATGACAACATCGTTCTTAGTGATAGATCTCGTCCGTAGCTGCCTGCAGCTCGCAGGGAAGAATGATGAGTGCTGAATCCCATCTACACTCGTCATGTTCCCGTCCCACGTCCCTTACCTTGCTTCTCCTGACATCTCATGCTCCTTGTCTCCTCGCTCTTTCTCTTCTTGTCGCCGAGTAATTGTATCCATCTCCAACGGCATTTCTCGGCTTTGCGATGCCCCTCCTTGCTCCTGTCCATTCCCAACACCTGCCGCTGTGCACTCAGACTCGCCACCTTCAGCCATGCGTTTACGACGGCGTCTCGCCCTAGGGTTCAGAATGAGCGCGCATATAACGACTACCCCGTCCATGACCTGCAACGATGGTTTGCGGTCAGCATGTGGTTCGACACCGATAGCGAGCAGTCGACTTACTACGACAAGCGAATAGGTGATGCCCGCGAGGACGTCGAACTTCGCCTTGAAGGCGAGCGAGAGGTCGCTGAACACGCCTCCGAGCATGTCGACGAACATAAAGAGGACGGAGAGGCCAACGACCTCCTTGCGCCTGTAGATCTCCCAGTATTGTGGGCTGGGAAAACGCATCACATTAGTCTACAAAGTAAGGCTGCCGGCAAACGCAACGGTTGGGCTTACAGCAACGCGAGCGCGATGAGTACGGAGCTGAAGATGCCGAAGAATTGGATCGGGCGCATGTTGCCGCTGCGATATGCGGGCTTGCGGGACGTCTCGTCAGCACCAGTCATCGAAATATCGGACAGCACCGTACGAACCTTCACAGCAAAAATCATCCCGACCTCAAACCCAGCGGAAAGCACCACCACCGCAGTGTACATGGCCAGCGCGGCCACCCTTGACCGCTTCCTCCCATAATGCTGACACTGTCGGAAGAAGGCTTCAGGCTCGCGTGCACCATGCTGAACCCTCGGCATTCGGACACGGGACCCACCTGCGCCCAAGAGAGGTACGACAGCGCCCCAAAGAGATGCGGCTGCAGGATCAGTGGGATGTTCAAGTCTTGCACGATGGCGTAGACGCCAAAGGTGACCCCTGAGAACCCCCATACCAGCCTGCAACGGCAGCACCATTAGCCCTGAGCTGGTCTCCTATAGTACGGCCATATCGAGGCCATGCCCTTCAACACTCACACCAGCCATTCAGATAGGCCTTCAGTCGACTTTGTGCGCCAGCTCTTCCACACCTGCGGTACGAGCTGGACCGTCCAGCAAATGGTACCTGCAAATCCACCGATACGTGATTAGCACGCTGGAGGCCATGAAGCGGTGGGAACATATCAGGCTGTATGCCCAGCTGCTGCGCCGTCACTTCTAATTGAGTATCAGATCCGTTCTCACCGATTGTTCCCAGTGCGTTCTCGGCGGCTCCGTTCGCAGGCATCGCTTCCGGATGCTCACTCCGCCCAAAATCCCCGAGCACCTGTCACCGCCAAAGGCTATCGAGGAGTAGTAGCTGGTGACGTAGCAGGGAGGTCAGGAATTGCATGTGAGTTGTAGGGGGTGCCTTGTTAGTTGTACCACGTAGAGTGCTACCGCATGAATACGCCTGCTGCATCACACAAAATCAGCCAACAGCGCTCGAGCCACAGCATGCGGTCATTTGAGCGTCTACCGCGAATGCACGGTGGGCTTCCCGCTATTGCACACAAGCACGTCTCCCGATCGGTTACCTCCTCATACTACAGCGCGCATAGCTATTCTCCGATGGTGGCACTGCGATGCAAATATTGAACGCTACTGATTCCATTCCCACAGTGCACACATGTGAACAGTCTATATGAGATGATTGATGAGGCTTCCAAGATACATAAATCCCGGTACACCGCCGGGAGCAGGGTGATACGAGGCACAACACTACCCTGAATACATTCATTCTTCTTGCTCTTTTTTCTTCTTCGACCGCTCGTGAGGTCCGTTACCGGTCGGCCCTATCTCTAAATTCCCACCGATCGAGGTCGCTGAGCCTCATTCCGGCGCGCCAACACTGCTCGCGCTCGGGGTGGTCACCGCGTACTCATGGTGGCTCGGATCGTAATTGCGAGCCCACTCGGGCCGCGTCATGCGGGCAGCACGGCCCGCACCGGCGTCGATGCTCCCTGTGCGGTGCATGCCGCCTCGGATAGAGTGCGGGCTGAGGAATGCCGGCTTGGGAGGGTACGACATGCTCATCGTGCGTTTACTACAAGCGCGACTGAGCAAATAGACGAAGGGTAGATGCAAGCAGACACTCTCACCTTGGCCGCAGCGTAGGTGACAAACTGAGCTGGGTGAAGTTGCTGGGAAAGAGCGGATGGCCCGGTCCTCGCTCGCGGAGAACGTCGTACGGCAGGTCTCTATCGTTCACCGATCCGGGCATAGCGATCGGTTGCCGGAAGGCGGGGCTCCCGAGGCCCACTATGGGTGACATCGTGAGGGGCTGCTGGGTCAGCGGCGCTGGAGCACTGGGGGAGGTGGTAATCCGAAGACCTTGAATCTGCAGCATACCCTCTTCTCCCTTTTCCTTGTCGTTGCTCTCGTTCTCGTCCTCCTCACGCAAATCAGATAAGGAGGAGCCGAGACCGCCTGCGGGCTCGGCCGCCGCCTGGGGAGGTGTCTGGTTCGCGAAGACGGGCTCGATCATGATTTCTTCACCGACCGACTGCGCTTCGCCACCGGGGACCTCATGGGGAACCACGGGAGAGTCAGGCTCAAAGACAGAGTCATCGAGGGCTTCTGCTGTCAATGGCTCGTTCAACGGCAGCTCCAGGCCTTCTTCCTCGACGTCCAGCTCGGGAGGGACACCCAAGGCGCCCTTCACACGCTCCCAGATTAGCTCGCTGTGAGACATAATGCAGCGGCGCGCCTTGCGAACCCAGGTGACGTCGTCCGCAACGTCACGATCGACCTTCTTCAGCCAGTACTCCAAATCTGCGAACGTCCAGTCCTTGGGGTCAGGCGACGCATTGGAAGCCTCATACTCGGAACCCATCGGGGCACGTGCATCCGGAGGGAACGTTTGCTGCAAGAGCGCGAACAGCCGGGCATTGGGCTGCGATTGAATGAGCGTAGTGACTTCCCCGGGACGGTCAATGAATGGGAGATAGATGGAGTCTGGGAGCAGAGTGAATGATACCGGGGAAGGTGCTGCGTGTTGCTGAGGGGCGAGACCACCCGGCGACGGCATGGGAGAGCGAGGACTGACCGAGCTGCGAGCGATGTCCACGATCTGTTCCGGCGACAGCTTACTGTGAGTCGGTAAAGAACTCTGGAACCGCGATGCACTCGGCGACGAAGGGCGCAGTCGTGGCGAACCCGAAGGGCTCGCAGGACGTCCGGCGGGGGCGCCCGAGGATCCGGAGGGCGAGAAGGACGTGAAGGCGAAGCTGAGTCTGCCTCCCGGGCCGTCACTCTTCCCAGAGGCGTTCGAGTTCAACGAGGCGTTGCTGCCATGCCGTCTGTGCCGTCTCTGGGGTTCTTCGACCTCTGCATGCGGCACGCGGACGATTGTGAGCCGGCTGGTGAGGGATCGTGCTGGATTCATGTTGACGTCGGTGTGCTCGCCCCACGGGTCGGCAGCTGCGACAGAGCCACGTCGTGCGGACAGCCTGCGGGCGCGGGCGTTCGGACTGAGGAGAGGGCTAAGATCGGGCGAGGTAAGAGCGCTCATGGCGGGCTGTAGTGCGGGGCGCCATGGGGAAAAGGGGTGAGCGTCACTGGATCGATGGCAGCGATGAAACACACCTGGATCGAACTTTGATTTGCCTGCGGTTGGTAGGGTGCAGGAGGAGTGTTTTGCGGTGAAACTGGCGACGTGCAGCGGGGATGGTGGTAGGAGGAAGAGATTGGGGAAGCCCCTCTGGTGGACTCTCGTCCCGGAGCCCATCGAAGCGTCTGCGAATCAGCGAGTACGTCAAGTCTCCTTTGCCTTGGACGGGCCCACGGTCTAGATCACCTGACGCCATCGCCCACCGGTCACGCTCGTGCTCTCCTGTGACATCCTTGCCTTTCTGGGTCCTGAAGGAACGACTTGCGCCCTACTACCTCCGCAGCGCCACATCTTCTGCCTCTCCTATCATATGCTTCTAGCCTTGGAAAATCTCTACGCATTCAGTCCATGCTTTACAGGGGTCAGTGTTTGTGTAAATAGTTGCCAAGCATTTCGCTAGATCTTTGATGGTGCCCGGGAGGCTCGGCGAATCTCCTCCAAGTAGTTCCATAGCTAGTACGTACTCCAACAAAACTCCCGCGTGGCCCCTGTCCCGGATCAGAGTAACAGAAAGAGACGGATAACCGCAACGTAGTGTCATTCGCAAAATTCTCCAGATCCTCGTGGTACAGACAAACTCCTACAACACAAGAGACGTAATTGGTATCGTACATGATCGACGTTAGTAAGGCAGCATCGTGGAGGACGTAACAGTTGAGAATAACCTGAGCCTCTGTCTGACGAGATCATGAGGTCAATGTGTAACTCGGTAGATGAGTATGACACAAGAACGTCGGGGACTGGAACAACATAGCGGAGCAAATCGCAGGGTGCGTAGACCCATCTACAACAAGCAAGAAACGGCCCGCAAAGCAACGACCGCTACCCGGCCAGGGCATTTGAGAGTTTTCAAGCGGAATACGAGGCGCACGGATCAAAACCAAACCAATCATGTTCACCGGCGTCTTCCGGTCCTCTCGATCGCGGACGCGTCTCCTCCCAGCCCCAGCCCCTCACTCCACAAGCTTGTCCGCAACGTTGATGAGCTGGTCGAGCGTGATGAACTGGACCCACGACTCCAACTCCTTCGCGTCATTCTGCCATATGAACTTGGTCTCCCTCGTCCGGCGGAAGAACGCGACCGCGCATTGGTAGGACTGCGTGATGTGCCCGTCGTTCCCCGGGATCGGCCACCCGAGCTCGGACGTCCACACGCGGAACTCCCACCCCGCGAGCGGGCGCCCGTCGCCCGTCGCGGTCTTCGCGGGGATGTTGAACTCGAGCCGCGACCAGTCGAAGCCCACTGGCTGCCCGATCGCTTTGATGTACGCCTGCTTGAGCGCGAGGATCACGCAGAGGCGGCGCATGACGACTTCTTCGCCTTGCTCGGGCGCGATGAAGGATTGCTCGAGCGGCGTGAGCTGCATAAAGGACAGTCAGGCTCCCGCCCGCAGGAACGATCGACCAAGGAGACGAGCGGATGTACCGTACCCTGTGGTACAGCGATATCGCGAAGTCGTTTCCACTCATTCCCGGTGGCGCGGAGATTTCTTTGATGCCGATGCCGATGTTCACCACGTCTTCGCGCCGGCCCTGCGTCATCGCCATCCCGACGAGGTTGTGGTCGTACGTGGTATGGTACCCGATCATCGAGCGCGCGCGTTGGGCGGCGGCGACGGGGTTGTCGTCTGGTACGTGCTGGATCTGCATGTCGCGCGCAGTCGCGGCGCAGGGATAAACACAGCCAGAACAATGTGGCGGTCTACGATGGGTTTCGGAGCGCACGGAGAGAGGGAGTAGTACGCGCCTGTTCTATCCAATGCTTCCCGACCACGGTCATTTGGTCGCGCCAGCGAGAGCGCGGCACCCGGCGGTGCCGCATCATGAGCAGCGGGAGGAGGAAGGCGACCATTTGTCCTGCATGAGCGGCGGCGCGGTCGTCAACGGTCGCCGCACGTGGAGATACAGCACCAGATAGCCGCAACCGTCTGAGGAGGGGTACTTACGCATCGTTTCAGGCTCTGAAGGCGAGTTGCGCACTGGGGCGTGGGGCACGCATTCGCGTAGAACGGCGTGGCATTTTGCGTACTCCTGCAGTGGCGGCGGCGCAAAAGTGAGCTGGTGCGCACAGCGAAACCAAGGATAGACAAGCCCACACGCACGTCCGCGGACATTTCTCTGTTCATGAAAAGCATCCATACTAGAATAGGGCAGTCCATCGGCGTGCATGAAGCTAGATGGGCGCGATGAGCGAGGTGCGGACGAGTGCGAGATGAAGGTGCTCGGAGGCCGCAGCGCGGACAGAGCGGAGTTAGCTGGGATGGTTGATGGTTCAACTTTCAACACAAGGTTGATTATGCGCTGTGGCTGCACGACAAGGGCATATATGTACGACTGCGACCGAGGTGACCATTGCCGTCGAATTGCAGCGGCCACGACACGTCGTGGCGATTGCCGCTCACGAAAATCCTCGCCTCAAACTTGGTTCGTCTGCCCCGGCACAGCGCAGGCGCCTGTCCCTTTTCTCTCACCATCCATCTTCCAGCTATTTGCGATCGTGTCTTCGTCGCCTCGTAGTGCAGCGCTGTACTTGTCTCATCAATCCTGGATCTGTCCGGAGCTGCGGTTATCGTTCTATCGTCATCACGACGCCAGAAGGAGCCGTTATTAGGTAGGAAGTTCGTCATGGAGATGCGCCCACACAACAGACGTGTATACGGTCTACCTTCCACATGAGGACTAATGTGGTTCTGCGGTATCGGGAATATAATCATGGTCTGATTCAAGCCTCGACCGACTCGGCGTCTACAAGATGCCCGTTACGGCCGGTTCCAAGGAGAAGACATACCGGGAAGTGAGTCTACCCGTGCCAGTACGTCCGAGGTGCATGAAATAGGTAGTCGAATGTATGCAACCTCGTCAGCGAGAGGTATCCAACGCCGAGTAGATGCTGTGGTGGCCTCTGAGTGCCCCATCCAAGTCTATCTACTGTGTCGTCTGTATCAGGACGTGCTGGGAGGCTCAGTATTATCCTTCCGTATGCTTGCTCTCTGACCAGCGCGCGAAGATCAGCTCAAGACGGACATCAGCAGCACTACTATATATCCCCTGGTCTCCCGTCCACTGACGCCCCAGTCCTTCTGTATGCGCCCCATAGCAGGTATGCAATGTCTGCGCCACCCTTTGCGTTTGTCCAAAGCGACCATCGAAGCGTCGCATACGCAGTGCCCCAGCTCTCAAGGGCCTCATCATATCTGCATGCCCTGACCATGATTCATCTAGATATCCATTATGCAAATCTCCACCATCTGCCAATCTCGTAGGCTACTATCACCAACCCTGCTCTAACACCATCGCCAGTGCGATTTGAGAGCCCAAACCATTCCCCAACTTACGGGGCTACAGCGAGGAGGTCGGAATGTGTCCACCAGTTGCATGACCATTAGCGGTGTTGGCTGAGGTAGGGGCGCGCACGGGTAAGCGGTAGAACTCTTCGACATCATCGTCGTCGCCATCAGGAAGAGCAGAGGCCGCATAAACGACTCCATTCGCAGAACCACTCGCTGGGTAAGGACGAGAGCGCGAGAGGGAGCGATACGAGCCTTTCCGGAGGTGAATGGCGTAGGAGTATAGCAATGCCGCGAAATAGAACTGTGGTTCCGTGTCAGAAAGATGTCTTTGTGGGATTACTGGTATACATACCTTGGCAAGCCATCCAAAGACGATCATCGCGCTCGCGATGCCCTTCTCCGCATTCCAAATGGTCATCGCGGCTGCAGCGCGCTCTTCGTCGGTCATGTTGTGACCCACCCCGCTCTCCATGACCTCCTTTTGGGCATCAGAGTTGACCTGCACACGACCGTCGTGCGGGGTATAGAACCACCAGAGGACAGCGAAGAAGACTAGCCAGGCAGTGGAGAGGATGTGGTCTGCAAAGAAGAGATGGGCAAAGTACAGCGAGTGCTTCGCATCCTCCTGAGGGAAGCAGGTGGGTGAGTGACGCAGTGCAACTGAAAGGAGGTACAACGTACATGAAGGATTGCCTTCAGTCCCCATGCAAGGGCGATGAGACCGAGGACGGAGTAGAGGTAGAGGCTGAGCTGCGCCGCAGAGCCACCTGCACCGGTGAGGACGGCGACGAGGCCATACACGCCGGCGACCTTGTTGAGGAGCTGTGCGAGTCGCCCCGCGTGTCAGTTGGTGGCAGCAACTCACCCTCGAGACGACTCACGGCGAAGAGGAGGGCGATGGTGACACCGGTCTTGATGTCGAGGAAGCCGAGGAAGGAGGAGAGCGGCCTGAGGCGCCACTCTGGACGGAGCGTGAGTTTCATGGGCGGACGTCGGAAGTGACGGAGGTTATGAGAGCATGTACTGCGGTGAGCAAGGGCGGAAGGCGGGGAGTTGAGGTGAGAGAACCAGACGAGCACGGGGAGGAAGAGGAGGAGAGAGAGCTGGACGAGGATCCTGTGCAGAGAGACTCGGCTCTGCAACTTTGCTCTCCTCTCACGCTTCTTCTGTCTTCCGCCATCTGCCCCATCCTCCGCCGCAGCCTCCACTCTAACTTGCAACCTACAGTCTGCCTTTTTATTTATAACTTGTACTCTCAGCATCTCTGCATTCATCTCGCCTGCAGAATATCCACCCTTTCCGCACGCAACTAATCTCAATCGCTTGACCGGTGTCGCCGCTTGCATCCATGGCTGGCTACTTCTCCAACCACTCCCAGTCCCGCTTCCTCGCCAACTCGAACTCAAACGCGTCATCCACTGCAACGACCACCACAACCCAAAACGCTCCTCCCGCCGCCCCGGCCGTGCAGCCGCGCTCGCGCGTGACGTCCTCCAAGCACTTCTCTACCTTCGTCTCCAGCACTTCAGGCGACGAAAAGTCCCAAGGCAAGGACAAGGCATCAGGAAACGGCGCCTCTAACGGATCACTATCCGTGCATCCCCTCCGAAATACGTATGTTCGTACACCGTCGTGTTCGCGCGTCGCCCCGTGCTCACCGACCTGGAATCGCCCCGCCTGTCTCTGCATGCACAGCTGGGTCTTTTGGTTCCGCCAGCAGCGCGCCCCAGGTAACAAAATCACCAACTATGAGGAGGGCATCAAGAAAATATCCGCCTTCAGTTCGGTGCGTCTTGCCTGTCGATGTATCGTCAGGTTCTAGAGCCGACTCCGTCGCTCGCGCAGGTCGAGTCCTTCTGGTCTCTCTGGACGCATGTTCACCCACCATCATCCCTCTTGCCCACCACCGACTACCTGCTTTTCCACTCCGGCGTCCGCCGGCCCGTCTGGGAGGACCCGCTGAATCTCTCCGGCGGCAAGTGGATCATCCGCCTCCGCAAGGGCGTCGCGGACCGCCTCTGGGAGGACCTCGTGCTCGCCGTGATCGGCGACCAGTTCGACAGCGTCGTCGACGAGAGCGAGAGCCACCAGCAGGAGCCGAACCCCGAGGGCGTGCCCCCAGGGGAGTGGCCCGAGATCTGCGGGTGCACGATCAGCGTGCGGCAGAACGAGGACATCATCTCCCTCTGGAACCGCCACGACAGCAACGCGAAGTCGAAGGAGAAGATCAAGTGCGTATCTCGAACATGCTCCCGCCTCGTGTCCGGCTCCGTTGACTTGCGTGCATTTGTATTTGCAGAGAGACGATCCGGCGAGTCTTGAACCTACCTCCAACGACCATCATGGAGTACAAGTCTAACAACGGTCAGCTCGACGATGCCCTGCGTCTCTTCCGCGCTTGCTCATTCTCCTTCAGACTCCATGCAGGACAAGTCCAGCTTCCGCGTCAACCAGACCGACCGCACGCCGCTCTCATGACACTCGGAGCCTGCCAACTCCATCAGATCCTGCCGCTTCTCCCGCTTCGCTCGTGCTTGCATACGATTGAATAATAACACCTTGGTTTCGTGTATCTGCATGCGCCGCCCGCCGGTCGGTCTGCAGTCAGCCAGGGTATAATGGCGCGCGCGCCGTGCGTTTGGGTCCAGCGATGTCTGCGCCGTCATCTTTTGTAGCTCTATTACTTGCCTTGCCCCAAATCGGCAATCCATGGATGGTCTCGTCCTTGTGAACTAGACTTGGTGTGTCGTGAATTGTGTTTGCATGCTCGGCTTGCAGCGTGATACTGCTGAGCTGCTCGCTGAGTTCAGGGATGGCGCTCCAAGGGTGCGATTCTATCATGCCGTTAAGCCGCGAAATATGAGACTCCTTGAACTATGTTTCCCGGTCTGTGCATGCGCTCACCTTGAACGACCGTAGACGTTCCATAGAGGATTCAGCGGAATAGGAGACGGTGTCAACTATGCTGCGAATGGGCAACTGTACATTGGCACGTGCTGCAGACTCAGTCAAGGAGGGTAAAGTCAGCTCTATCCATGATTATTGTACTCAAGTCACTCACTGTGCCGCCTTCGAACGCAGGAAAACTGATGGCTACTGATGCGCTTTTGCAGACTGAAGAGGTTATGCACTTGGCGCCGGACTCTTTACTCAAAGCTGCACCCACAAGCACCGCACGTTATCCGATATACAGCAGCAAGTTCCTGGACGAGCAGTACTGGGCAGGCGGTAAGGACGCTTCAGGAAACTGTGCTGCTCGACGACCGACTCGCGAAAGGGACAGTGACGGCAGTTAGTCCATCCTGCCGGGTGCATACCAGCACGGCATTCCAGCGGGGCGCGACAAGGAGGTCAAGGCGGGAAGAGCCGGCCAAGCATGACCAAAGACGAGAGGTTGGCGGGACAATGGGCCCTCCGGGGTTGTCGTTTTCGGCCACAATATGGGCGCCTCTGCGCAACAGCATCACAAATACCACTCTGACCAGGACCGCAACGTGAGGGCCCCCTTGCCTTCGACCCTGACCGTACCCCCGCGTTCCCGAGTCAACCGCGATACCTCTTACCATCCTACTATCTACACGACGCGAAGGGACCCATGGCTACCATCACTGGCACCCCGAGGATGGACGACGCGAGCCTCCGTTACTTCTTTGACCGCTTGGCCACAGGCGACTACCACGCTCTCGCGAAAGAGCTCGACATCTCCCCACAGCCCACCGCGCGTTCCTCCGTCAAGACCACTGATCCAGCTATCCCTAGCGAGCTGTCGACAGAAACGTCCTTCGATAATTTCGACCGAGGCAGCTTTGAGCCCACCGTTGAGGGCCTCGAAGCCGCCGTAGCCCTTCTCCGCGGCCCCGCCTCACCGCTGGGACGCCACCACCAGCAGCAGCCAGCACCCGAGGATGATGAGGCGTTCCAGTTCACGTTCCGGCTGATGATCCACCAGCTCTACTCCCTGCGCGACTTTGCCAAAATGGCCGACGACGTCGTGCGCCGCTCGCAAGAGCGCTTCCAGCCGCTCCCGCCCGGGCTCGCGTGCCCCGGCCACCGCGCGTCGCTCTCGTTCGCGTTCGCGTGCGCGGACGAGTCGAGCGATGATGGCGAGTCCGTCGCGTCCGCTTCGACCCTCGGGTCGGCTTCCGAGAGCACGCTGGCGTCCGAGTCGTCGTCGTCGTCGCCGCCGTCTCTGTGGCGCTTGGACAAGATGTTGGCGTGCGAGGAGGCGCACGACGAGGAGGTCAGAGTGTTGAAGAAACGGTGCCTCGGGAGGAAGCTATCCGTCGTCGGTCCCGATGCAGACCCCGCTACGAAGACACGCGATGGTGCGGCGTGGGTGTTCGACGCCGCGATCGCGTCGGCCGAGCCTGTCGCTTCGTCGCCCTCGTATGCAGCCTTCCTCGCGGGGTTGCCGCCAATGTCTCCCGCAGGGGAGCCGCCGATGCGGTACGACTATGGCGGCGTGCCCATTGAACTCGAGGCTGGCTCGCGCAAACGCCGGTTCTCGTTGCTTGCTGCAAGCGGCTTGTGAAGGTGCGCCGTCGCTTCCCTGCCTAAGCGTGGAACAGGCCATAAGTTATCATCGGCGTGTGCCTGCGTCCTCCAAACAGGTTTCTCTTTCCTCACTATCCGAAATAATGCCCTGGGCCATCCTGGACGAACCTTACTGGGTTTCTCCGGACATCCGGACATCAAAATGCGTCTGCGCCGTTTGCCGTATCAATAAAAGCGGGACTTCATAGCAGCCCTATGGCTCGGCTACCATTCAAGCCATCCCAATCTGATCTACAGGAGTCCTTCTCCGTCCGCCTCTGCTATCTGCTTCTACTGTACTGTATCCCATGAAATGTGGCTGTTGCTATCTTTATCATTGTAACCTTTGGTTCAATTGTCTGCTTGTACTCCGCTATCGTCCAATGAGAACTGCTTTGTTGGTCACAGGGTACTATAAGGATGTGTACTAGGAGTTTGCAAAGCGCGTAGTAGATACAGTACCTTGGCGAATCCGCTCACTGCACCTCTACATCCTCAGAGTGCTTCCACTCAGCATATCATGCAATTGCACGAGCATTCTCAGTGTGCTCCTACGTCATCGATCTCGTCACCGAATCCTAACCATCTATTGATTTGACATCGACGCCGGCAAAAGCACCATAAGCTGTTTGGCGTCCGCGCAAACCCTATGTGACCTGTGGGAGAGACCCAGTGGGCGTCACGCACTCAATGAAGCGACGGTCCCCGACGATATGCTGACGGGTGGCTGGAACTTGAGAGGGACGAGACCGCCGCCGACGCCATGTTCTTGGGACCTTTCGGAGGCGCTGCGGTGAGCCGGGGCTAGGCTAAAAAGGAACGGCGGTTTCGTGCCTTTTGTAATGGCAACACTTGGTTCCGAACATAGCCACAGCGTTCCGGAGCATAGTGCCGCTATGCGTGATGTCGGCTGCAATTTCTTGAGAGCCCTATGAACACCTGGACGACCTTTGCCACGCCTCGATGAGCCTAGGTGCACATTCGACCCGACCTTAGTCCGTGAATGTTGGATGCGACGCTTCCCTGCGCCACCGACACGGCGCTGCTGGGTAGCGCGTCCGTGGCACTGTTCACGTTGCTTCCCTCCGAGTCCGCCGTGCACGGACCCGAATTTCGATTGCCGTCCAGTGCAAGAACCGATGGCGTCGGTTCATCGACAGAAGTTCGATCAGCTATCCCTTGAGAGGAACTCGAGGCATGCTCGCTCGTCCCATCCATTGTGCCCTGTTCGCACTAGGAATTGCCAGCCGGGATGTGGAATGTCGTCTGCCAAATGGCGCAACGGGAGCACGCTGTTGGGAGGCCGCTCAGATGCTGTATTTTGTGGGAGTTGCGCCGTAAGACAGTTGAAGGACACATAAGCCGTGGTAAATATCTGTCATCAGCTCAAAATACAGCCCTAGAAGGAACCTAGGCGATGGGATGTTGGTCAACCAGTGTTCCTCCTTTGAACCCGCGTTGAACATCCTGCAGCCTCACCTGCGCTATCCGCTCCCATCACACTCACATAGCGCAGCCCGTTCTTATCCGGCGGCTCGTCCAACATCCGCAACGCACGATGTAGGTCTCCGTCGATGGTCGTGTTCCACGCCCACTCCCAGCTCCTTCGTATACGCGAACTGATCTCCTCGAGCTTCTTCTTGTCCTCCTGCGCTCCCGGACCGGACGTGCGTACCGGGTGATCGAGCGTCAACCCGGGATAGTTCAGGGTGAACAGCAGTCCGCTCTCGTGGGAGCTGTCTTGTACGCGGTATGCGAAGGGCCGTCGCACGGCGTCGTAGATGCGCAACGCCCTATCCAGCGTGGCGCGAGTGGTGCGTGGATCACCTAGCAGGGCAGCAAGAATGTAGGCATCCTGGCCAGATGATCAGACGAAGCGCAAAAGCGTAAACGGTCGCGGTAGGTACGTACTTCGATCGCCTGCCCGGCGCCTGCTCCCTGGTAGGGCATCATGGCGTGTGCCTTTACAATTTCTGCTTAGCGAGATAATAGATGAATAGGCGATCGCGGCGTACCGCGTCTCCGAGCAATGCTACCCTCCCGTGAACAAAGGACGGTAGAGGGAGAGTCGTGTGAATGGCCCACCTGTTCACGCGATCTAGGCACTTCAGACATTGTGGTAAACGGGGTAGCCGGAGTGTGAAAGCGTCATCAGACGAACCTTGAACAGCGCCTGAACCTCGGGCTCCCATAGGTCGAAATCTCCTTGCAGCTCCTTGAGGGAGACGTCCTGCACCCAGGAGTCATCAAAGGTCGTGTATTCGCGGTCGTACTGTGCTCGGAGAGCAGCGAGGTTGATGAACTTTCCTCGCGCTATGGGGTATACGGTCAGTTGCTGGCACAACCAGATGTATAAGTCCACCATCCCGTAGGGCATTTCTCGATGCTGTTACTCACTGTGTTCTTGCCGAAGTACTGTGGGGGCAGCATCCTCAATACTAATCGATGGGAGCGGAGGGGAGACGCATCCTACTCACGACCATAGGGTTCTCAAGCACACGGTGAGAGGGTATCAGGGCTCTCAGCTTATCAGAGGGTATCACAGCGCGGTAGGCAAGCGTCCCGCTCCATCTCGGGTATTCTGCCTCCAATAATCGTTGAGCGTCGCCAGGACGGCTCCTGGCTCTCGCAATAGATGCTAGTTCCTTTACTAGGGTACTCCGGGCCGCAGACTTGATTCCGTCCGCGCCGATGAGCAAGTCATATGACGCAGAGGTGCCGTCTTGAAAGTGCAAAACAACGGCATTACGCGATGGCCCGCTCGTCTGCTGGTATGAGATTAGGCGTTTCCGGGTGAAGGTTCGACATCGTGAAGGAAGATGTCGTAGGAGAACGCCATGGAAGTCTGCTCTGTGGAACGCGAGCATGCCTCCTTTGTTCAAACGAGTCACTAAGCTCTCCAAAGTGGTTGAACATGGTATTCATACTGACCTGGTGTTACCAGGGTGTCGAAATTCACGCCTTCAGGCTGGTCCCCCTTGCGGAAGTGAAACGCAACCTCTGTCGCGACCGTCAGCCAAGGATCGCATCCGAGACACTATCATAGACTGACGCACTTGGTTCATCATACGGAGGGACCATTGCGACCTTGCTGAGGTCGCGAGCGAGGCCGAGAGCGGAGAGAACTTTCCATGCCCGTGGCCAGACGCCGATTCCAGCGCCAATCTCCGCGAACTCGCTCGCGGCCTCGTAGACGTCGACTTGGATGCCGTCGAAACGCGAGAGAGCGACGGCGCAGGTGAGGCCTCCAACGCCTCCTCCGCTGGGTCGATGGAACGATGAGTGCGCGGGGGGATGAGAGACGGACACAAGGTTCCATACCAGATGGCGACTGTAAACTTATTGGATGTCATGACGCATCTAGTCCCTCGGGCGTAGATCAGGGACGAAGTGGGAGAAGCCAGGACAGACGGGGGAGGAGCTATTTAACGGATCGCGGAGTGAGTCTGGCGGAAGCCGAGTGGGGCACGATGGACGTACGCACACCATGACTGATGGACATGCGGAGGACGCCCCGATGAGAGATACGGGCTGCGTGCGGCAGCAAGACATAGCGGTTGCGGTCAGCCGAGCTTATGCGAGGGGCTCACACAGAGTGCTCCGCCACGGAACGCTGAGAGGAAAGCGGGAAGAGCACGCTTGCTGGATCGTGGGTGGGATCGGTCGCACGAAAACATCGGAAGGAAGCAGGCGCAATTCCTTCTGCTCATGAGCAAACTGGCTGCGACTGGCGAATCCTGCGAGGCACGCGGAGTCCCGCCCAACCGCCATGTTCCAAACCGACAGACGGCTGCGTCGGAACCCGGCCTATCCCTCCGCCGTGTTAGAGCCGACACGGGGGTGGGCTAGCAGCCGCTAGCATCGTATCACCGCCACAAACCGCTGCGGGCAGCGTGCTCGACGCGTCGGAGCCCTTCCCGACCAGGAAGTGACGGGCTCCAGCGCACTACGTATCGCTCAGGCGCCCACACCACCGCGTATGGATCGCGGGGTTACATCTTGATCATCGTGGAGTGTGGTTTCGTTGGGTGTGCTCCGTCTGGCTTCATCAGCTCGACGTGTTCTAAATTCAGGAATCGCCCAAGGACGGCCAAACTCAGCAGAATGTCGACGGTGAAGCGTTCATGGTCGGCCCGACCATTGAAGCGCCTGTCCAGCCTTCAAACGGCTCCAAAAAGGTCACATCGACACCGGAGTAGACGGCTCTGTTTTGGGTCCCTCCGTAAGGCAACTACTGTTGCCCGAGTAGTCGTCCCGCAACTGATAGCCTCATCCGTGGATGACCTAGCCCCTGATAACCGCGAGAACGATCGTCATGCACGCGCTGGTTTCCCGGCGAGAGTGCGATTTGATCGCAACTCGTGATAAGCAAGGTTCGGAGCGAAACAGCTATGCAGGGGTCTGTTGGTTCGGCATTCATTTCTATAGCTCTTCTGCGACCAGGTGTCCGCCGCATGGCAAGCAGGAAGAAGGACCGTCATCTTCTTCGCGTGTTCCCCCACTACGCATGCAAATCCGAATGTTCTCATCCACAACGACTGCCTTATATGGCATGCACCGGCAGTAGCTCTACGACCACCGACCAGCTGCCCGTCTGCCTCTTCGTTGCCCTGCCAGAGGGGGGTTTGTGTCTAAAGCGAACTCCACGGGATCCTTCCTGCAGAGCCTAGCTGCCCTGCGTCCGATTGAGACGGGGCGGCGGAGCAGGGACGCCGACCCCTCCGAAAGCGCTAATCTCTCAACTTGCCTCTGCGCAACCGTTGAGTGGTGAGTATCTTTGGCCACTGCTGTTGGGTCGCTCTCACGAGGGCTCACTCAGCTCCGCATGCAAAGCCAACTGTCGTGACCGTGAGGTGTTGTGAGGCCACATGGGCCCGAGTCAGATTCCCGTGCGCTCTTAAAGTCGAATCACCGCGGCTGCCAATACTCCATACGATTATCCCGTCCTCACGCTCGGATACCACACGCTTTGCCTCAGGACGGCTTCTCTCACTGGGACCTCTTAGTGAAAGAGACACCTCTGCGGCATGACGTCTAGCAGTAGTCACAGCGATAACGATGATCTTTCACCAGTGTGTCGGACCTCCGGGTGAATCCCGCCTCGAGACTTCCGAACAACACCGGCGGACAAAAGAAGCTGCCCGAACATGCACGTATTGCCTCCGCAAAGCAACACCCGTCCGCGAAAATCGGCATCTCACATGTTCTTGCTGCGGCTCCTGTTGAGAGCGCACAGTATCCGAGGCGCGAGCTGCGCTTTGTGAACGCTCGGTCGTTGTACATGTATCTTCTGTCCGACTGAAACGTGCGAACTTGAAGGGGCGAAGGCGAAGGAGGAGTCGATCCCATGACCGACGACCGTATATTTGCAGAACCTGGAGTGTGCTTTATATCCGCTAGTGCTCAGTATAACCTAGACGTTCGTACGTGTACAAGAGGTTGAGCCTGCCCATTGTAACGTCAGTTGAAAGCAAGGAAGGAGCACGGATGCCCACGTGCGATGCAAAGGTGCCAAACTTTGTAATTGCGTGCTGTAGAGAACAATCTCGCCTGGACCATCCCGTAGTCGGATTGGTCCGCCTTCAGCCACGATAGTGGGATCATCGCGCGTTCGTGGAACCTTGAACTTGGGCCGGCGGAAAACTCAGTGCTTATCGATCCGCTGGAATCGGTCAGGAAAGCAGGCAGAACGCCGACGGAAGCGGCCCGGAATAAGTCGTACTCGCCGTTCGCGCGAGCGCATAAAGTAAAAGAGGAGGCAAATGAGACGATTCTGAAGCAAGGAGAGCAGGTTGCATAAACTGGGGGGACGCGTTAAAGGGTATCTGACGATCCCGTGCGACAGTCCTTCGGCCTGGTATGTTTTTGGGTAAGGTCCAAAATAACAGGATCAGAGGGTCAAGCTAGTTCCGTCTTAGGGCTGACGGCTTTGAGCAGCGTCAGCAAATTTCAGAGCTTCACCTGGTACATACTGTACGTACCCTGCAGTCCACGGGTGTCTGTAGTCGTCTAGTCTCTTGCCCACAACCCACCTACCAGCACACGCATGTCACGTCGCCCGCGCCAGGAGGTCCTTCGAGGCTCACCTGAGCACGCAGCATGACCGCAAGCAGCCAGGGAGAGGCGGCAAAGACGTCAATGGGGAAGCGAGCCGTGAGACCCGGTCCGAGTCGTGGGCTGTCCTTGGACGATTCGAGCCGCCGCGATTGAGGGTGGGACGCGATGCGTGCCCCTGCCGAATGGACGGGCTTGCCGCCCAGGCATTGACCGTGCCTTTCTCGAATTCGAAGTCAGCTCCAGCTCAACCATCCCCGCGCCATCCCTGGCAAGTCGCCTGTTCTCCGCGCTGCAGGCCTCTCTGGTACCCTGATCGCACCGTCTGATGTGTGCCCTCGTTCTCTTGCTGATCCCTATCGCAGACGGCGGGTAAGCGCTACCCTGGCCCGGGGTTCTGGTGAACAGGCTCGTTCTCCCGTGGAAAGTCTGGGATCCGACCGAGACCGCTACGCTGCTGGCCCCTGCCCAACAGTCGTTGTCCTGCTTGCTATCGATGAAAAACACCGTCGGCAGTATTAGCGGCCGCATGGAACCGTCTTCTGCGTACTTCGTAGAGGTCGGCAAATTCTACACTCAAACCCTCACAGGCTAGTAGCTGTCAGGCTTGGGAGCCTGATGACCCGTCGGCCAGTCTGTACCCACCTATCTCCGTGCTCTCGCCTAGCGTCAGTCGAACGGAGATGACTCACCAAGGCCTTGCGGCGGGTATATAAGGGGTGCTTTCCATCCTCACATCCCCTCATTGCCCTCCTCTATGAGCAGGGACAGTCCGAGTCATTGGATGTCCGAGACCTTTACCTTCGTCCACCATGGGCCGGTGACGACCTTCTATCCCGATGCCTGTTGCTTTAGGTCGATACTGCACATCTTATAGGCCTCCATCGTCTCCGAGTAGGTAGACAGGAGGTGATCTATGAATCATGGTAACTTGAACCCGGTGAGTCGTTTGTCCTATGAGCATCCAGGTCAGATAGCAAGCTCTGTCAAGGTAATTCACGTTCTAATTGTAGAGGTAGTACGTACGCCTACAACGAACGTCATTGCAACATCCTCTGCTATGATGAGGCCAGCGGCTGCGAACATATTCTGCGCAAGAAATTGCACCTGGGGCGCAATTCCTTGCCGGAATGTGCTTGCCGCCGCACCTCGGCCTCTCTAGCAGGAGCGCCACACAGCTAGGAGTAAAGGACTCACATCAACTGACGGAATCTCCGATTTGCAAACTGGCTGCCACCGCCTGTATGGTGCGTAGTACTCCCACGTTGGGCGCATGGCCGTCCGCGGACGCCCGGCGGACACTGGCAATGTTGCGACCTTCACTGGAGGAGCTCTACGCGGTTGAGAAAAACGGATTCTGCGAGGGGCAAAGTTCGCCGCGACGCCCTCCATTATGCTGATTCCAGCCGCTGAAACAAGTGTTCGTCGGACCGGGTGGCGGAGTCGGTTGCCACATGCCCGCCTCATATCTTGCGACGCGCATTGCATTGATTCATCAACCGTCAGAGATAGGTTTACTGAAGGGAAAGGATTTGTTGGGCATTCTGGGCCACACTCAGATCTAAAGACCGGCTGAGTCAAACTCTCGAACCGCTACTGCACTCGAAGCCTTGGCGCGTACACAGTGCACGCGTCTATGATGTGCCTGCAACCCTAACCTCGGAGCAGTGCGTACTGTACGTAAAGGATTGATACACTTGATTTTAGAGAGGAAAATCTGTGCCTTTGGATCTTCGTGGCGTCATAAGACAGTGGTGCTACTGTACGTATACGGTACCTTAGCCATCCCCTCATCTGCCTGAGGCCTGAATGCGACAATCAGTGGCATTGACAGTGCCGGGATTCTTATGTCGTCATATTCCCACGAGATTACTGAGCGATAGGGCTCCGTGAACAATAGGGTCATTTATAACTAACAATATGACACACGTATTATTAACAAGTTGATATCTGTGCGAAATCCAAGGGGGTCCAAGAGGCCTGTTAGCAATTGTTAAGAATGCTGGGTAGGACTGGGGATTGTATGTACGGTGGATGCCTGTTCTGGAGACATGACCAGCCTCTCGGGCAACGGTACGAGCCGGTAGCTGGAACGCATGTGCAGTGAGACATACTGTGTATCATAGACAGTCCTGATTACCCATATACAATAGTATACCATCCGCGACGCCTTGGAGAGTGACTACAGTATCACTCCGGCTCCGAGTGCAGCTTCTCTCACTGCCCCCTCCCCCCCTCCACTGCAAGGACATGGACAAGACGATATTTGACCGCCGCGATGCTCACATGTGTATGGCTGACTTTGATGATGACGACGACGGCTTCTTTGCCGAGTGGCCGTCTAAAATAGCGTCAGACAGCCGTTAGGGTCGCACAGGGCCAGCTTGGCCGCGGACAATTTTGACTTCGACAGCCTCATCAACTTGGGCTCCGCGAGCCTCCGCGGTATGCTATGCAACATCTTAGAACAGGAAGAGGCTGCAGAGCCATTGAATCCTATACCTCGTACTGGACGTGGTGAGGGACGCTTGGTATATTCACCGTTGTAAACCGGTTAGAGATGGTTAAAATTTCCTGTTCACCGGTTGTAAACTGTCGTGTTGATAACCATTAGATAATGGCTGTGATCAATGTATTCGTCACGGCTTGGGTTAGTAACTGTGTGTTAAGAACCGGTCGAATTATTCACGGAGCCCTACTGAGCGATGAATGTGACCGTCTTTGATTGTTGATTACAGGAGTGCTGTACGACTTAAGTATCACGGAAACGTTCATGTCAAGAAGTCCTACTACTACACAAAGACATGGGGCGCATTTCGAAGCATCATGTCCTTCATACCATACGGTACTGTGATGTATAGAGGATCGGCATTGGGAGATCAGGTATCGGACGCAACGTGTTTGGTCGCTCTCTGACAAGGGACAACCCCACATTATCTCACCATTTGCGGGTGTAGGCAGCGGGTGGTGGTCCCGGAGGCTGTAATAGAACGTCAGCTGCCGATCTGCATGGTCTCCTACTTATCGATAAACTCACAGGTGCAAAACCGCCCGATTGAGGGGCACCAGAAGGCGGGCCGGGAGGAGGCTGGTACTGACCTCCATACGCTGGCTGTGCGTTCGCATTCCACCTGCCCTGATTGCCAGGCCCAGGGCCGTAGCCGGCTTCTTGGGCCGCAGGAGCCTGCCCAGATGTCCGCCATGGAGCAGCTCCGCCAACCCGTCGACGGCGGCGGAAGACTAGGGCACAGCATAGGCATATGAGGAGAAGGAAGACTACGCATCCTACACGGCACCCATCTCCGAGTCAAACCTGTTCATCGATGGAAGGCATGCTGGGAGGCTTACCGATGACGATGCCTGCGATGGCGCCGCCTGCGATTCTTGCGACACTATGACCTCTGCTGCCTCGATACTGCGCGGCCACTGAGAGGGAGAGGGAGAGAATGACCAGAGCGACTTGGGGGACAGTCATGATTGCACCGGTGACGAGGGCTTGCAGAGCGGTGGAGACCACCCAACCATAGCTTATATGAGTTGACCTTTGGAGTGAACCTCAGCTGCCGCGTGGGCCAATTGGCCAAGAACACCAATACAGGAGCTCAGTGGCTCCTTGCAGCGTGCGATCTGGTACACGGTCGTGCATGAGCTCCAGCTAGGACGGAGTCGCGTCAACTTTGCGTTGCTGTGCTGGCTCAGTCAAAGGGAGTGACGTCATGGTCACACGGCTGTCACGGAAACTCGACTTCGGACTCGGGCTCGGAGCTCCATCCTGCCCTCGGCTCTCAGTAAGCAGCAACATGGCCAGAGCATCGCGCTCTCCGACTGAACAGTCCTTCTGCCCGTACCACCACCATCGTCCACTATGCTCTCAGGATCACCAGCGACACATTATCCCATAGTCCCGTGTATGCGACTCGCTGTCTTCTTGTGCCTACCTGCGTACGCAGCGGCCCAGTACCCATATTATGGAGGCGGAACACCGGGACGGGTCGTGGCGGGCATAGTCGTAGGCGAGTGCTTGCTTAAGGCCTTCTCCTTATCACCCGTATTGACACCTCTACCAGGGATCTGCTTCGCTATCCTCTTCCTAATCGCGTGCAGTCTGATCTTTCGCCGCCGCCGACGAGGAGCGCCCATCCTGCCTTGGCAAGGTGTTCCCATCGGTGCTCAGAACATCAACCAAGGCCCATATGCAGGCTATTCGTCAGCGAACCGGCCAACCTCTTGGGGAGTTCCAGGGGCTGCTTACCCGCCTCCGCCTGGTCCTCCGCCTCTCACTGAACCATTGCCACCCTATCCCGGAAAGCCCCCCGCATATGATGGTGAGGAGAACAGCGGCTATGGATATCCACCGCCTCCGACAGAACACGCCACGCCCGGAGCGCCTCAACCTGGCGGCTTCGTCGATTCCCAAAGCCCTCACAGCCCTCCAGCGGCCCATGTTAATAATAACGTGAGTTCTCGTCCGTTCAACTTGGAAAGCTGAAGCTCACATCATCGCCTGCAGCCCCACTCCCCATGGTTCAGGAGCTCCCAATAGGATTCCTATCGCATCTGCTCATCTCTAGCCATCTCTAGCATTCACGGTGGATCTGTTATACTGTACGTGGAGGGGCCTGATGCTTGTACGCTGTGTTTGTAGCATTAATGGCATAATATATAGTCCGTCGATATGTTCTTTAATATGCTTCTGAAGCAAGCTTTCCCGAGACGCTGCGCTACTTCGCTTGTGTCGGGAGGGAGATCCGCCTTCACGTGAAGATGACTCCGTCACGTCGTGGCAGTCTTTAGGAACGGCAGCCGAGTACGGTCGTCCTCAGTGTCGACGCCGCCAATGTGTTGGATTTCTCTCCATCCCTCTTCTCGTTACAACCATCTGCTCTGCACAGTCCTCCTTTCTCTTGGCTCTGCCAGCATGTCTTCGTGCTCGCCCGCGCCTTCGCTTTGTGGTGTCTTGCTGGTTCTCAACGCCATACTCGCGCTGATCTGGGTTCCAATCCTCGACACGGTGGACGATGCCAGCCACGTTTTCCATGCTGTCCTCTTCGTGAATGCATTCACCGCCGGATGGTGGATTTCGGTGCGTCCAAGACTATTTGCCAAGTGTGCTACTAGGCTCACGTGCTCCGACGCAGATGAACACTTCATTGCGACGTCGCGTGCGATTGCTCTCCCGGCATGCGATCATCTCTGCACAGTTCCTAGCGAGTCTCTTAACAACTATCTTGGATGCGCCTCTGCGGCTGCTCTCTCTTTTCCCCGCTTACCCTCGTCAGACCGGACGCGAAACGAGTAAGCCTCTGGAACGTAATGGCTCCTTCGTCCTCAACGGTCGACAGATTCACGCATTGCGCCTTGCGTGGCTTATTACTTCGTGCTATGAAGAGTCTCGAGACGATGGTCCGACTTTTGGTGCTGCTGTAGCTAGTACCATGCGCTTGGCAAGTATTCTAGTAAGATCTTCAAGGCATGCCCTAACGCTCCCCAGCATGACGATGCGTCCAAACGGCGGCAAATCGTAAAGGTTTTTGCCGTTATGGCTGGAGCAGTCCGTGGACGTTATCATGCTGCTAGTAGGCGACGCTCCTGTGGCTGCAGCCGCCACGAGACTCTAGTCCACAAAGCCTCATTCAACACCTCTTCCAATGTAGACGTCTGTGACGGCGTGCATACAACCATGTCGTCGGCGCCATCCAAGGAGTTCCTCGTCCACCCCACACTCGAGCCAGTCAGGACCCTTACCCTCCGCTCTCGTCAATCCTCCGCTCATTCGCTGTCAACACATTCATCTATCACCAATCTATCAGCCCGCTATAACTTGACCATGCCTGACTCACTAGCGCCATCGACATCCCTTCCGGACGCGGATCTCAGCGAGATCGTCCAGCTCAATCGCGACCTCGAAACCTCGATCATGGAGCGCGACATGTATCGCGCCCGGGCGTATGAGCTCGCCATGCGACTGGATGACTGCTATAGCGCGCACGCGCAGACGACGTGTGCCCTTGAACGTACAGAGTGCGAGCTCTCGGACGCTAGGCGCGCAATCCATGATCTGGAGGCGGAACGTCGTGGGCTCACAGTCGCGCTGGCTCTACTCCTTACTTCCGCTCGAACGGGGTCTAGTTGCAGTAAGGCCACCCCTTCATCTTGCCCCGTGGACAACTTCGTCGCGAAGACGCCTGCTGCAGGGGAGAAGTGTGTAGTTCACCCTCGGACGCCTTCTAGAGGGAGCGTGGATAAGGACGAACGTCCTCTTCTCCTTCCTCAGACTGTCGAGATCATGGACGACACACCGGCACGTTCGCGCATCACGACTTGGACTGCGACTAGCGTTGAACAAGAGGCCCAATCCGCCTTGGAGAGAGTCATCTGCGAGGCGCGACAGCGGGCTAAGCAAGCGCGGTCCAAAAGTCGAGGCTTGGTTGCTATTGGGGACATGCAGCACGACGAGTCTTCGCAGCCAGTCTTCTCGGCCGTGCATCACAAGCTCGGCAGGGATCGTGGTCCAACGGAAGTCTCTGCATCGAAGGAGCCCGCGGCTCAGGCGGAGACAGGGCAGATCGTCGCGGACCTACGTACGAGCCGTCCGCGGACCACTCCTCCTGAGATCGCTGTCCTGGAATCTCGGGACGAAGGCGTCGACCATCAAGTGTATGCGAATACGAGCACGGAACATGAGTGCGAGGAAGACAAGGATGAGTCACATCAGCCGCCTATTGCAACTCAGGTCCAGATCACCAGGCAACCCCGCGGGCCCCCGCCCTCTCCGTACGTTACAGCCGCAGACAGGACGACGAACTCTGCAGTGTCGAAGGGCAAAGAGCATACTTGGAGGGGCCGCTCGAGCCAGCACGGAGCAGGACTGCATTTGCGCTCCGTCGACGTCGAAACAGTCCAGTCGTATCCGGACTCTAGGATGCCCAACCGGGCGCGTCCTAGGCAGGCGACGGCGCCTTCGCCTGCGATGGTTGGCGAGTCGCCTATAGGTCCCTTGTCCGCCAAGGCCGTGCCTGTCCCGTCGCAAGCAGTGGGGCCTGGAGAGCATCACAGGAGGCATGCGACGTTCAACGGCGGTTTCAGTGGTGCGTCCGCCCCAGGCATGGTATTGCAAGCCATGCCCTCCGTGCGCTGGCCGACGAGGTAGGTGTATACTATGCTATGGCTGAGTGTAGTTGCTGACGGTGCCGAGGTAGCGCTGCAGGGAATGGCGCCTTTGAGCGGCTCAGGGCACCGCCGATGCAGCCGTATCCGTTCGTACCGAGCAGCGCATTCTACCAGCCCGGTAGATGGACGACTAGTCGGTGAGAGAGCTAGAGAGACATCAGACAGTTCGAGGGAGCAAAGGGGGCCTGGAGCGTGCAACTGGTAGGGTGCAACGAGCAAAGGGGCGCAAGGTGTATGGCCACGTCCCTGGATGCAGCCACGAAGAGGCCGTCGACGTGAGTGCGGGCTGTGGACTGGAAGGTGCGGCCGCGGGGACCGTTCGATGTTGAGAAGGTCGAGGGACACTTCCGGGTGGACAGATCTAGCGTCTTGTAATATGGACATATGTAGCTTTGTGTTTACACCCGCCGGGCTTCTCCGTCTGTGGCATGTGTACCACACTCGGCGTCTGTAGCGGTGGTGTTCGTACCTTGGTTTCGATGAGCACGAGTTGTACTGTACCATGGATTTCTGGAGCATACGGTGTTCCACAGCTTCAGGCATACGAGGTGGACTTGACGACCATGCGGACAAGGCCGCGCTACAGAATGGCTTCTTAGACATACGACGGGCAGGCGTAAAGGCGATAAAGCGAGAGCTCGTTCCGCCCGCCGCCTCTCACCCCTATCGTAGCCCACGACCTCCCTTCCCGCGACGATATCAGAGAGCCTAGGTTAGTTCCCCCGAAGCCGCTTCTCGGTCGCGGACGTACCCACGGGGCCGTCCGTCCCTTCCTTCTCGCACTGCGCCGCTCCCAGTCGGGCCAAAGGACCACCGTGAGGCGGTGTCGAGGCGAGCGGGTGCAGCCAAAGAGTATCCGCGCACACATGCCAAGCTCCTCTCCAAGCGGTAGGCATCTGTCTGTCGTGGGCCCGAGGTACAGCAGAGAGCAGCGTCCGAGTCCCTGGGGCCGAGGTCTAGGGCCGAACGATGAACTTCCCGTGGCAATCGCGATGTGCTAGCGAGTGCGCAGCAGCGTGCGCTCCGCGAAGGTGGACGGACACTGTGCGTACGCGCGATTCGCAAGCGGGGCAGGAGCAGACCACCCACCACCCTTCGCCGTCCTGTGAGTAGTAGGACTCCCGTACCTGACACCTAGGCGGTGGCGCACATCCTGTTTGGCGGGAGCTTGGGCTGTTGCTCTCCCACGAGGTCACGCAGACGCTGCAGACGCAGGCTTCTGCGCAAGACCCACCGGCCAGTGGGACGTTCAACATTCAGCGGTCGCCGGTCGACGCTGAATGTGGACGACCGACAATGACGTGGTGCCTGCATCCCTTGCCAGGACGTGGAGGAGTCCAGGATCGCGCCGGTGAACTCCATGGCCAGAGCTAAGCTGCCGTAGTCGCCCGTTTGCTGGCGGGACTGCGACTCGTCCTTCAGCGGGACGTTCGCGTGCGGGCGCGAGCAACCGAAGTCGCCAGCAAGGCTGAACGCCGACGAGCCAAGTCCACAGCCCGCGCTCCGTAGAGCTACGTGGCGCGACAACACAAACCCACTCTACAACGGGCCGCTTCTACTCGACGAGAGCATAAGCGCCCAATGCGCAGCGGCAAGGATACGTTCCCTCTCATGCCCCGTCGGACTCGTCTTCTGTGCGTCTCACGCATGATGCGGGCGCCTTGACAGGGCAGAGTCTGACCTCGATCGAAGAAACAAGGAACTGAAGAAGCGAAACGAGGTATCGGCGGCCTGGTAGTGCGACGGAGAGGGCACGGTGAGGGTGTGCTGACTAGTGCGATAGACGGAACGTCTGTCGCCGGCGGAAGAGAAAGGGACAACGGTCTGCATTTGAGGACGCCCCTCGATCAACGGCGAAGCCACCACAGCGGGGGCGCGTTGCGCGCGTGCAGGGACGCAATGCACGATAGAACGCGTGACGGGGCCCGACCCAGGAGCGCGGGCTGCGTAGAACTCGAAGCGTCTTAGCTCAAGCTCAAGCTTCAGCGTCAGTATCAGCTCGCGCTCCTTGCGTCGCTTCGCTGGTGGTTCGCGTAGCAGGGTTCGTACAGGACCGGGATCATGGCTCTATGAGTGTGAGAACGAGAGGGGACGACGGCCGCCGCCGCTGTGCCCCAGAGCTTGTGATCGTGGCGGGGAAGCGCAGCGTGCGCTCGACCGAAGAGCGGACCGTCGAGAAGGCGTCCGGGCTTCGAGTCGCGGAGGGGTCAAAACGCTCACGTAGAAGCCAGAGGTCGTTGGGCTGCTTACGATTACGTTCGATTCGTATGGCGGCAGATAGTCGAATACCGGAGCTGCTGTAAAGCCTGAGAGAAAGGTCAGGTGTTACGATCCGGGATTCATGCAGGGGAAGCGCACGTACCACCACTGAATAGCTCCCGAGTGCGGGTGTCGATCGGGATACCGAGGGAGGAGCGTCAACTCGGATGAAATTGAAATGTACGACCGAATGCTGCCGGGCTTAGTTTGGCACGGCGTGCACATGCAAATCCGACGCTCGAGGAACCGACTCGAGCGCTGGTGATAGGCGAGCTCCCATAAGGCTTATCGTACCGGAGATCAAGCGGACAGATTGGCAATGAGCACCAGGACAGCTCGCTTGCAAGGAGCACCACAGTGGTCGTCCGGTTTCTTTCTTGACGAGGGAAGATGACTCGAACGGCTCGCCATGACCTAGTGTCGGCTCTGCTGAGGGTAAGACACGCAGGATGAACTTGTGACCGGATGTGGGTGCCACCACAGCCACCCCAACTCCAGCTGCACAGCTGAGTGCACCCCGGTCTAATAGGTCTCTGCAAAGCAGCCTTCGGGAGAAATAAGGGGCGGGCGCCCTGGCAAGCACGGTCAGCTCACTGAGTCGCTATATGGCATCAGACTTGGACGGTCCTGGGCACCCACTCGGTCGGAAGGAGTTCCAGTACGAACCTGTTTGGACCGAGACGAAGATACGACGGTCGCAAAGGTGACTGCAGCGCTCATTCTGGTCAAGACAACGTGCCCGCTTCTTGACTGAAACACGTACGACGTCGATTGAACGCCGGGCTTGCGCTAATCGCTAGTACGGCAACTTGAGCCCACCATGCGCCGCTGGCTAACAGAACGTAGAACGAAACAGAGTCCATCCGAGAGAATCAGAGACGGAGGCAGCCGGACGCCACCGAAATGCGATATTCGCATACAGGCCAAGGCCAGAGCGCGAAGCAGCTTTCACGCATTCAAATCGCAGACGTGCATTTCCACCGCTGGGGACGCTCTCTCGAGCTTTTCCCGAGACGGGGTGAAGAGCTCCATGTCGTGAAGGGTCGGATCAATGTCGTGAGCTGCACGACCGAGTTCGTGCAGGGCAGATGAGCTGAAAGAGCCGGAACGCACAGCGTGAAGCTCGGAGAATGGTCTCGGTGCCGTGACCGAGCTTCTAATGCACGATCACCGGGATGCACACTCTTAGGACCTGCAAAGCACGTCTGAATTCTGGACAGTTATTTCTGAGAGGGAGGAGTATAAATAGCACACCAAGAATAGCCCAGCAGGGCTTGCAAAAATAGCAGACCAGGAATATACGCCCGCCTATTGGACGGGGGACATGACATTGTCGTATTGCAAAAGCGCGGTGGCGTTGGAGGCCGGAGAGGGAACGGCCAAGCGAGGCTGTCGACCGCAAATGCGCATCAAGAGAGCGATGACGCCTTCACAGCTGCGGGCTGTCTTCACGACCGAGACCGGCAGCCGTCGTTCCCAAACCAAAAGAGCGCTCAGACGCAGATCGCGATCGGGGTGGATCAGAGATGCCGCGGCACGCGCCTTGCCGAGATTTAGGTTGGGGGTTGCCGAGGACTCAGCGAGCCGGAGCGGGCGGGACGAGAGCGGGACGGAGAGCGGCGGCCAGAGGTCGAGTGACGCGGGGGAGGTGCTTATGAGATGAAACGCGTGTGAGGAGCGGACTCAGGGGAGGTGCGTCGAGGACGAGACGGCGTGCCGAGAGGGAGGAGGGTGACATGCCATCCACACGGTCGAGAAGAGCACAGTCCGCCCAGCGATAGGGAGAAGGCGCGTCATTGGGATCTGAGAGGCCGCGCGGTGATCTGGAGGGCCTGGAATGGAGGGGGGGTTCCACGGTCGAGGAAGCGGAAGGAGGGAGATGAGAACGGACAATGTCAGCAGACGGGCTCGGATGGGGGAATCCGGTAGTTCTGCGAGGCACGCTGGATGGTGGGTGTGAACGAGCCGCGGCGCCAGCATTGCGGACGAGCGTCGAGGGCGGCGGGGGGAAGGAGGGAGAAGCTTTGATGCGAGACAGCCGATTGGTGAGTGTGAGCGGCGCCTGAGCGAGCATCGGGGGCGGTGAGCTGGGGGGGGGGCTGATGGTGGGCGTCCGAGGGGTGGTAGCCATGTCGGCGTTGGGGGCTGCGGAAGAGCGATCAGAGAGCTGGCGAGCGCGGAGAAAGAGAGCGCGAAAGAGAAAACAAGAGAGCAAGAGCGCGGCGGTGGTGGGCGGAAGGGACTGCTGCGGATTGACGGCATGGGATGCGGTTGCAGTTGTGTGATTGGCAGGAGCATCGAAGGAGCTCCGAGCACGGCGTTTGCGGCTGCTTGCCCAATCGACTTATGTCCTCGGCCACCTTACATCTTCCCTCTCCCTCTCGCCTCTCCGCCATCTCTCCCCCCCTTCCGCACCTCGCTCGCGCTCTGCCATCGCCATCGGCTCCTGCTTTCCCGTGACACCCGCCCGCAACCGCACGACTCGCACCTTTGGCACGCATGGGGAGACGCAAGATCGAAATACAGCCCATCACGGTACGCACTCCCGTCCGACTCGAAATAGCCCCCCCTCGGCCGCGTCCAAGTATACGCTCGCGACGCGGAGAGGCGGCTGTGGGTCCTGTCGTCCCGGCCGCTGCTTATTTTGCGTCCTGCGCCCATTCATAGCACGAGCGGAATCGTTCTGTCACCTTTTTAAAGGTCAGTCGCTATAAATATGCCCATTCTCTTGGCATTCGCTAACCACGCGCCCGATCACGCTCTGCACCCATCGTCGTCCACAACGCCAGCGCAAGAACGGCCTCTTCAAGAAGGCGTACGAGCTCGGCGTCCTCTGCTCCGTCGACGTCGCCGTCATCATCTTCGGTCAGTCCTTCTACCCTCTGATCTCACTCGAACACCATCGTCCGTTTCTCTTGGCACCGTGGACCGCGCACACAAGCCTCGCGGTGCATCTGGCACTCTCTGTATCGGCGAGGCGGCGTTTGCTACATGCACCTCAGGCGATGTTCAAGACTGCTTGGGGAGGGGAGGACAGTGCCCACGCGTCATCGCAGCAAGCTGATTCTGCGTGTCCGTCGGCTAGCCTCGGCGTGCCCGATAGCGTTCTCCTTTCGTCCTAGTCTTTGGGGCGGGTTTGCGTGAGCGCTGTCGGACGCTCGTTGCAGGCTGATGCGTGTGCGACTGGCATTGCCCCCCAGTTGAAGGGTGCTTCGGCCGGCCTACCGGTTTCTGATGCACGTTGATGTCCTGACGACGCTCAACTGTGAATCACAGAGGAACGACCAGGGCACCATACAAAACTCTATCAATACTGCTCGACTGACGTCAGCGCCATGGTCCAACGTCATCTCCGCGTGCGTACCGCCCTTCCGCAGGTCATCCGCATTGCTAACCTGTTATCGTAGTTTGATGGCGAGCGCGACACGAAGGGCCCTGCCGACTTCTCAAACAACAGCAACAAGCATGCCGACGACGCCGCGGATGATGACGACGACGGGGACGACGACGACGCTTCGCAGAAACGGCGCGACGGCAACAAATCAGCAAAGGTCAAGGTAGAAGGGACCAACGCGAGCATCGTGCCAATACGCCCAGGTCCGCCCTCCAACGATGTCTGTACCAGCCCAGACGTGAGTCCTGTCTATCAGCAACTGTCCAGGGAATGGTTTTAGGACCGGGCGCTCCTGTTTCAGCTGGATTTCCGGTCGAACATGCGCGTATCCCCATCCGCCAGCTCGTCTTCCCTCCCTATCTCCGGCGAGCGGCATACCTCCTCGGTGACGTCCTCCGCGCGCAGCATCCCCATCAGCAACACGGCAAAACGACCACGATTGGGGGACGAGTCTTCCCACGCCATGCAGTCCGCGCCCGCCGCCATCGGCGCGAATGCTAATCACCTTGGCAGCCCGACATTCCCGTACCGGATAGACATCGATCTCCCTCCCTACTCCACTCCAGGCGGCGCGTCCATGATTCCCGCGTTGTCGCAGCTGCACTCGCAGCACCCGAGTCTCACCGCGCTCTACGCCGGCGGAAACTCGATGGCGAACCTCCTTGGCAATTCCTCCGCGTCCTTTCTCCCCCAATCCCCTTTCGACCTCTCACGCGGAGCGAGCGCGGCCGCGCTGCGCACCATGACGTTCCCGCCGGCCGGGAGCTCATCGCCGTATTCCCCGCATGGGCAGCAGCAACAGCAGCCGCCACACCCGCCACCTCCCGGCCTCTTCTCGCGCGGCTCGCAGAACGGTCCGGGCAGCGGGGGAGGGACCACCGCACACTCGCACGGCGCAGGTTCGCACGCCCACGCGAGCGCGAGCAGCCTGTTCGCGGACCTGCTGGGCGCAGCAGGCGAGCATGGGAACGGCGCGGCGCAGGCGCAATTCCCGACGTTCGATTGGCCCGTGCACGCGTCTCCGCCGTCGCAGCAGGGCGCGGGGGTCAGCATGAGAACGGTGCGTGTGCGTATGCTGATCGTGCGCGGGGGAGGGCGCTAGGCCCGCTGTGGGCTTTGTCTGCTATTTGGTCGTTCGAAGTCCGCAGTCCGTTCGTCGCGCGCTGTATTGGTGCTTGTTTATGGACCACGATGTGACCGTGGTCGGATGGAGTGCTCGTCACCCGTTCCATGCTCTGTCCTCCTCCCACGCACGTTTCTTGGTTTTTCCCTCCATTGCCCCATTCTCCAGGATCGGTGCTGACCTCTATCCATGCCCAGCTGCCCATGGCTCGCCCACCACAGACAGCAACTGGTTCGACTTCCTATCAACGCCCACCTCCGCGCCCAACGGCAATCCGTCATCCGCCGCCGCGGGGCTCTCGCTGCCCCCGCCCGTGCCCCCGCTGAACAGCGCGCGGTACGGCTCGGTCTCGACGTCTCCCAGCATGGGCCGCAAGCGCCTCCGCGACGAGGGCACGAGCATGAGCGACAGCGGGGAGAGCGAACAAGAAAGGAGAGAGCGCTCCGCTGTGAATGGGAGTGGCGGCGGTGGCAGTGAGCGGAGTAGTTGACGGTGAGCTTAGCGTGCAAGAAACGCGGAGGAGGGAGGGGGGGGTTGCCCCGGATGACGCTAGTATATGCGCTCCTGCTTCCTCGCTATGCCATGGGAAGGGCCCGAGGGCGCGAGCTGCACAACCGCGGCGTGCGCTGGACAGGACGTTCGGTTACGGTATGTCCGCCTCTATTCCTCAGCGGTCACGGAGGCGGTGGCTGTGGTTGTGCGTGTGGTGAGATAGGCCCGGGCGCGGACCGCTAGCAGCAGTACTGATCCCCTTAGCACTACATCGTGTGTGTGGTAGTTGCAGCAGCATACAATACGTGTATTGGGACGATGTCGTGCGTGCGCGAGTTTTCGTAGTTGCCCCACTTGGGTGCAGATCCGTGCGACCCGGAGGGTGGCGAGGACTGGCGAGACTGGATGTTTTTGCAGAGCACAGCTGTATGGATCGAAAGGGCGCTTATCGGACGTCGATGGGCGCCTGCTCTAGCCGCCTGTGCACCCAGGTTCGGAACGTCGATGTCGACTGGCGACAGGTTCAATCAGCCCACGGTCGGGCGTCGCGCTCATCCACAACGTTGCAGACGATACGCTGATAGCGATCCGCAGTCAGCCCGCGAGCAATGGGTTACGATCTCGGAGGGCCGGTCGGGACATGTGCAATGCTTACCCCAGCGCCCTCTCTCAGTGAGTACGTACTAGGTTACACCTTGCCACCTTACATGGTCGGAACCGCAGAACGGCGAGGTGCGTTTGTGCAACTGACACGATGTTCGCAGATGCAGTCGGAGGAGAATCCGGAAGATATGCCTTTTCCAAGCGGAACGAAGCCACCCTTTAGCATCCGGCATTTTGCTCATTTGGGATCCTCATACGCTGTTTCGATTCGCCTGCTGCCCAACAATGACGGTCATTTGCGTCGGTGCATCTCCTCGAGTAGAGCCGTGGCTGCTATGGCGTCCGCAAGAAATAGCATCCCCGCGAGGTTCCCTATCCTCCATCCGCCATAGCATCCGACAGCTGAGGTCAATGTCGTTGTCTCTTCCACTCAGGATAGTTGCTCCTGCGCGTATAAAACCGCGAAGGCTATGTGCTTGAGTCTGCAGACGAACACCAAATCCTCTAGTATCCACGCACAACTCACCGGTGGAGATCATGCCTCAGTTCTACCGCCTCCCTGATACCATGGCCAACTGGCCTTGGCCGCGCCGCGTCAACCCGTTCTATGAAGAAGTGTCGGCCGAGTCCTCCAAATGGCTGAGGTCGTTCAAAGCCTTCGACGAGAAGGGCCAAATCATGCTCGACAAGTGCAACTTTGGTAGGTGCCTCACTCAACGGCGCTCCGTCGATCCCGTCTCTGATCCTGACCAGGTCTTCTGGCGTCCTTGTCCTACCCCAACGTGGACAGAGGTGCGCGATATAAAAGTCACCTCGACGATCCACACATGAGCCATGCGTCAGATCACCTCCGCGTCGCTTGCGACTTGATGATGCTTTTCTTCGTCATCGATGAATACACGGACGCGGCAGACACGGCTGGCGCTCAAGAGATAGCTAACTTGACCATCGACGGCATCGTCCATCCCTGGCGGCAGGCGGCCCCGGGGGAGCACGTCGTCGGAGAAATCACGAGGCAGCGAGTCCGGCTGACCATTTGGATCCTTGCGCCTTTCGCCTCGGCGGCATCGACATTCGACTTATGCTAGCGGGCCTTGAAATACGCTACGCCGACGGCCCAGGCGAGATTCCTCGAGGCTTGGTCCAGCTACGCGTTGGCCGTTGTTGAACAGACCAAGGACAGGCAAGAAGACCGCGCTCGCAACATGGAGGAATATCTGGCCGTGCGGCGGTACACGATCGGAGCGCGGCCCTGCTTCGCCCTTGCCGAGCTCAGGCTCGACCTGCCGTCGGAGTTGATCAATCACCCGCTGGTCGAAGAGTTGGCGGGGTGTGTCATAGACCTCATCATTCTCGATAACGTGAGTGGCATCTCCTGGACCCTCCTTGACGGCGCCGCTGCGAGCTCCTGACAGGATCGCGTGACAGAACTTGGCGTCGTACACCCTCGAGTACGTCACCGCGGACATGCACAACATCATCGCGGTCGCCATGCACGAAAAGGAGCTTGATCTCGACGGCGGCGCCGAGTGCCTCGCCAGGGAGCACGCGAAACGCGTCGACCGCTTCCTCTCCATCTGGCCAGAGGTCAGTACGCTCGACTTTGGTTCCGGAGCTGTGAACGAGGATTTCCGGACCTACCTGGACCATCTGGCGAACTGGCCTCGCGCGAACGATTGCTGGAACTTCGAGAGCGGCAGGTACTTCGGCGAGAATGGATGGCGCGCAAAGAAAGAAAGGGTCGTGGGGCTCGCGCCTCTGAAGGAGTGTGTTCAGCTCTCGCAGCTCTAGATGACGATCTACGGCATTGAATGCTCATTGACAGGGGCTTATTCTTACAAATGTACTTAGACATGTCTTCCAATTTTCTGGGATTCCTCATCTGTACGTATGTTCTGTTCAGCTGCTCCACAACAGGGGCCGTATCAGTGCTCTCGTCGTCCTCTCGAGGCCGTCTAAGAACGGAACACATACCCCCTGTCAAACACGGTCGTTCGATATCTGCAACATCTCATCCATCAGCAACGACTCCTTCGTATATGCAACACCGAGATCAATCTGCACGTCCTAGGACCCCTGTTGTCCCCTCATTCCCTTCTCTTGCAATCCGCCATCTCCTAGTTGCTTCAGCCCGTCCAAGATCTCTCGGATTAAGCGCAGCTCTAACTCATTCAGCTGTCCTGCCGTCTTGAGTTCCTGTAGCCAGTCGTTGCACGAGATCATGTTCGACAGCACCCGCAAGAATTGCAGGTTCTTGATGCCCAGGGATGCCAAGAGTCGGACGATGCGTTCTGCGTCTGCATATGGGAGACCGTATCCCAGGAGCTTCCTCAGAATCTCCGAGGAGGGAGCGGAGTCGGCCACCGCAGCACGAGGCATATCAGCCGGCGCGTTTGGTGCAGCGGACTGTGGAGTCATAATCTCTTGAGAGGCCGAAGGGCTGACAACAGAAGCAGGACTAGGATGACTAGGATTGCTGCTGTGCGGGAGGACCTCAACGATATCATCGGCGACCACATCGCTGACTGCGACTTCATTCACGTTTGTCAGGAACGCCGGGCGTGTCATATATTCGGCGGAACGTCCCTGACCCGTTCTTGCTACACAGTGGGTGCTTCCTGACTGGACGCAAGCTTGAGTCTGCTTTAAGGAGATACGATTCGACTCGCCTCATAGGCGCAACAGGAATGGAAGACATACGCATGTCGTATTATGCACTGATGTGCCAGGGGAGGGGGCCCAATTACTCTGGACTGTGTCTAGAGAGCTCCGTTCAGATACGTGGATCCGGCCACGTTCTACGCCTTCGACGCCAGTCGAGTCGGAACTGCCCGAGTGGTTGGCTCCCACCTGACGACGAGTCTTCTGGCCTTGGGACGACTTGGCGTCCCTCCTCTTCCGGCAAATCTTGAGGTATGTAGACAGCTGAAAGGTCTTTCCGCCATTGGTGACCGCACGATGGCAGACGCTGTCTGATCTGGACGGCGGGATACTGGTCCGTGGGGAGAAGCAAATACCTCTTCTCGAAGGTCTTGGACTACCAGACTGGAGAAAATGCTGCAGGTTCGTCAGGAAGTGGTCAGGAAGCGGCAGCTGCATGCACTACGAACTCCATGAGTCACGAGCATTGTGCGCCTGGATCTCGTACTTCCTGTGGCCGAGGAGCCTCTTGTGGGCCTGTGACGCTTCAAAGCCATCTTCAGGTAGTAGGTGATCGGCCATGCATCAACATAGTCATTGAGCAGGATCGAAGACTTGGACGTGATCTGCAAAGGGACGCGTCAACACTAGCCCGAGATTTCATGACTGAAACTGACCTCCTCCTTGATCTTCGTCAATGTTGCAGGGTCCTGCAAGTTGTATGAGAGGCTGAGATCAATATGTCGCGCGGCGACGTGGCGGATTAGCCACTGCGAGTGATCCACAAATCAGAATACGAGCGCTGGATAACCCATCAATTTGAGCGACTTCGCTTACCATGAGTTTGGCAAAGGTGATGAGGTCATCGTCAAAGTGCATCTCTGACTGCAGCGTTCGCTGTATCCTGTCATCAGCGAATATGGCCCTGGGCAAGCCAGTCGGTGCGGGAATGGGGTTGGTTCCTTTTCTCAGGCGCTCATAAAGAGCCCAACCTGTGAGTGGCTGAAAGATGATAGATGAACCGTCTTACCTCCTTGCTGGAACTCAGACATTGAGAGGTCGAGCGTTCCATGTGGATATCGTGCTGCACGGAGTATATATACATCGATTAAGATGTACTCCGTGCAACACTGGGTATCACACTTTGGGTATCGCCGTGCAGGGTCAATGTAGCATACGGCATCATTGACAAAAGAGGGCTGGTGCGGAGGTAAGACGGCCATTCATTGGTGACCATGTCAGATTAAATGCTACTCCTTTCGGAAACGTGAAAACCCGATGGACGCGGGAACAACAATGTATTTCTTGAGACGCACGTAGCACTGGCAAGACAGCTTGCTTCATCTTCATCTCAATCTTATTCATGAGCGACAGATTTTGCCGAGTATATGGGAGGCCGACATCCGTGTGCTCCCTGGCTATGAGGCGGATGAGGTGCTGCAGGATCCAACCATCGGACTATGGCTTGAAAATGAGCGAACGGGAAATACCATGAGCTCTGCAAATTCAACACTCTTCTCCTTCATTCCCATGGCGTTCTGAATTGAGGCTTTTCCAAGTCCTTCTCTGTGATAGACCCGCATGTGCATGCAATGCGGCATTGGTATCAGGACGTCCTCATCTGAGTTTTGATACAAGATGAGGTTCTGCCGCAACAGCCAACACCAGGTTCGCTTACTGGATGGATCCAACTGGGCGGGTGTAACTGAAGGGTATAGGTCTTCCATCGTGAGTCAGTTGCGTCGACATTGTCGCGAGGTGGGAGACATAAACTAGGCTCATGGTCTTGTTAGCGGCGTCTTGATGAGTCTACCCTGAATGCGAGGCTCGAGCTGCTCGGGCTCTCAACTTCACGCGTCGCAGCGACCCTGAAGAATAGTGGTACTTCGCACCGGTGGGGACAGTCATCTGACCGCGTATCGGCTAAATGTGGTCTGCGGTGGGGCTCGGCGGCTGTAACGGGATTCAACGGCCATATTACAGTACCTCTCGAGGGCTTCGTCCACTTCGCCGTGACCACTTTGGGCTAACTTGCAGCGTTCTGACATGACTAATACACCTTCCATGCAAGATCCTATAATGAGCAGCAGGCGTGCGAGCCGATATGACGGGTGCGCCAGTGCATGTCGGAGCCGTTGTTAACGAGTTCGTGTAGGCCAAGACTTCGATACTCCAGGACCTCGCAAACGCACGCCACCATGCCTATTGCATAGTGGCCACACGATGCATGGAAACAAGTCCACGCCATGGCTTCTATGTTAGTGTGATATCATCTATCCGATTAACCCGGTATAAAAGACGTAGGTGAGACATACGCATGCTAGTGAAGGACGTCCTCGTCGTTTGGCCGTGACTCGTGATGCGTCGCTACTTAAAGTTCTCCATCGTGTACCTCGCATCTGCGGCTTGGTTGCCATCTGCAGCTGCTGCCACACGGATCATCGACGATGCTGCGCTGGAATTGAACGTAATCGCAGGACTCCGTGTACCACATCGTAGGTGCTTCCGTGGTCACTTCCTGCGCTCACTCTGATAGATTTACGGCACCTGTACAGATAAGAGACAGATTATCGAGGGACCTGGAGGTTATCGATTGGACGTCTTGAAGCATTTGGCGGGCATCTCACCCTACTTCGATTCTCCGGGGGTACAGCTTAATCCAACCCCTCCGGACGGGTGTTCGGTGACGAAAGCAACGTACATCGTTCGCCACTCAAACATCTATGCCAACGACGTACGTTGTTTTTCAGTTCTTCGCGTCTCCGCAATAAAGCTTGAGCTCTAACGCGACGCTCTAGTTTGACTACGAGACGTACCTATCGCCTTTCCTCTCGAAGATTGGCAATTTCTTGAATAGGTCACTCTTTACGATGACGCCCGAGCTCGCCTTCCTTGCGAATTACACTTCACCTATCACGAATGCGACGCAGCAGATTGAGAGGATGACACCGTCAGGGGGTGAAGCCGCAGCCGCCTTCGCGGGCGTTATTAGAAATCTCTATCCCACTTTGCTTAACGGCTCGGCGTCCCAGGCAGACGCTTTTAGGATATGGGCAGCTTCTGGTGAGTCCAACCAGATTTGCAACGTTGGCCGAGCTATCCCTGAAAGGGAGAATAGCGAGCAGGGACGTCGACACGGCGAATGCCTTCATCCAAGGCCTTGGGAACAATGCGACCTTGGTCGTCGTGAACGAGGGCGAGAACGACAGTGCCGACTCGCTTACGCCGCACGTGCGTGTTTAGGCTTTGCGGCGACTCCGGCATACGCGAAAAAGCTGACAGCGCGGATTCGCGCAGATCTCGTGCCCTGCGTTCGATGCGTCGATGGGCTCCGTGCAATTTGGCGCATGGCAGACGAAGTACACAGCTCCCCTCATCGAGCGCTTTGACCGCGTCGCGCCTGGGTTCAACTTCACACTCACCGACATCGTCGCAATGCAGCAGTTGTGCGGATACGACACCGTCATCCGCAATCGTACGGAGTTCTGCGACGTATTCACTGCCGACGAGTGGCTGTCGTTCGAATATGCAAACGATTTGATGTATTTCTATAGCATCGGGTGGGTGAACTTACCTTACTCTGGATTGCCGTGGCCCGGCCTATTCAGGACGTATTCTTGTCGCGATATACAGCTACGGCAACCCTATCGCGCCGCAGCTCGGGCTTCCTTGGGTACGAAGCGCACTGGACATCCTCTCGGCAAATGACACAAAGACATTCAACCAAACGCTCTACATCTCCTTCACGCACCGCGAGGAACCGCCGCTCGTGCTCACCGCGCTGGGGTTGTTCAACAACTCAGCGCCCTACCCGGATCTCGACGTCAATAGCACAATGCCGACTGACAGCATCAATTACCAACGCGCATGGAGGACGAGCGACATCTTGCCCTTCCTCGGACATGTCGGTATCGAGCGCATGCAGTGCGTGAATGCGTCGCTGGAGTCGACGACTACCTCTGGCGATCACGGCGCGCAGGACCTCCTGAACAATGGCACCTTCGTAAGAGTCCTCGTGAACGGCGCTCCGATTCCGATCCCACCGTGCCAGGGCGGTCCGGGTGTATCGTGCGCGCTGGGTAACTTCGCGGATTACATCGCGGGGAGGGTCGCGCTGTACGGTGACTTCATCGGGGCGTGCGGAATCAACAGCACAGTAGCAAACCGTACCGATTTACTGAGCATCTATAACGCACAGTAGATCCATGGACCTGAAGGTGAGCATCCAAGTCTCCGTCACGGGCTGCATCCGGGACAGACCCTGGCTGACCTCTGATACGGAAGCTTTGTGCTATTCTGACATTGCGGGAGGCTGAACCTGCGAGCTCTAGTCGTTACGGTTACTCACAGATATAGCTCCGATTTCTCCCCATTGCAATACACGTGAAGGGATACCTCCAAGACGTGTTGTACTTGTACTTCCCTGTCGTTCACCTTGTATACTATTTGTGTCCACTTCACCGATCTCGCGATATAGTGGAATAGGATGAGCAACTGGGGCTCCAAAAGGCCAACTCGTACAGTATGTCAAGCTAGCGGAGACATAGCTGAGTCAGAGCGAGGTTAGGGATTGGCTGATGGTTCATGGTGAACGTCGAGAGGAGGGTCCGAACGACTCCGGATCGCGCGCGCTTACAAGACGTGACCTGCTTGACGTCAGCCACCATGTCCGCTCGCTTGAACCTCGATGAAGAGGCCAGGCTCTACACGACAAATGCCGAACGCGAAAAGTATGGCCTCCTCGCGACTCTGTTTGGGATTATAGTCGCTCTGGAATACCTCGAACGCGCGTATGTGCGTGATTCGGTACCGGCCTCGGAGTGAGTACTAGTCAGACCTATTCGCAGAAGACTCCTTCCTGTCCTCGCGCCGTCGTCCCCGACCGCGGCGCGAGGCGAGAAGTGGGGACTGCTCTATGAATGCTAGACTAGGTGCTGAGCGTTTCTTCCCGAAGAGATACTCCCCGGCGTGCACACGGTTGCTATCGCAGTACAAGACTATGCTCAAGCTTGTGAGCGACGACGTTCCTTCAATCGAGCAATTCATGGCGCGATATAGGGTGAGTGACTGTTAACAGCCAAATTATTGCCAATGACAGAACTGATGCATGATGACGGCCGGAAGATGGACCATCCTGCTGCGTTGCACCGAATACAGGTCGGTGTGCCTGCGACAGTCGAGCACTCAAGTGAGGCTGGCCCGGAGACTGCCAAGTGGGTCGCGGAGACTACCCAGGTCCGTGTTGCGCGACCACAGCGCATGGGGGCCGAGACTTAATTAGAACCCCTGCAGAACTTCATCACATTCGTTGATGCGCTGAAGTTGCGCATGCGCGCCAAGGACCAATTGCATCCGATCCTGCAGGAGCTAGTGACTAGCTATGCACGCTTCAAAGGGAGCAAAGACTGGGAAGGTCGGAGTAAGATGGTTGGATGGTCCGTAGTTGTGCCCTCTGGGATAGCCGCGATCGCTGATGAGCACGACGTTGCCCGCAGGCTGATCACCCTCAACGGGATGAAGGCCTCGGAAGAGCTAACCGAAGAACAGGCGAGACAGGTGATTCATCTCCCTGGTGTAGCAGATTGTCGTGAGAGCTCATCGATCTGTCTGGCAGCTGTCGTTCGACATCGAGCATGCATATGCTGAGTTCTTCCGGAGCCTGAGTGGTAAGGAAGGTGATTCATGATCTTGTGCGATGCGGACGTTTCTCGGTCGCGGTTGGACGGTTGGACGGACTTGCGTATGTTGTATGTACGATCACTCTGCTGTGACAGTGTATCTAGAGTCGCGGTCTGCTCCAAGAGATAGGTTTCGGGGACTCGGATATCTGCTGTGCAATTTTGCGCCAAGTCGACATGTGCGCATAGGCGGGCCAGTGTGCCCCATCCCTTGTCGTATCCGTAATGGCTGTGTGTCTTCCGGCGCGCTGTCCCGTACCGCGCCTCTCAGACTGACCATGGCTATTTCGGCATGCCATCCGCACCTCTCCTCTCACCGCACTCTCACCTCCCGTAGCCTTATACGCATTCCGAGGATACTGCATAACTACACCTTGCTGCTGGCGTGAAGTCTGTCAGGTTGTTATGGTCTCTGTACATAATCCATTCCGAGATCCCTCCCCAGCGCTGCCGTCTGTATCACCATCCGAATCCCCAAACCACGCTCCTTCCAATGCAACATCAACATCCGTGTCAGAATCGCAAGTGCTGCCGTCTGTACCACCATCCGAATCTGCAAACCCCGTTTCTTCCAATGCAGCATCAATCATCGTTTCACAATCTCAATCCTCCAGCAATGCTGAACCTCCCCAGCCGTTCCTTGAGAGCCCCTCTCGTCCTACCCAACATCCAGCATCTGCAAGGAGTCCTACGCCTCCAGAGATGTCCGTGAACGATCTCATCACGGAAGAGCTTCCCCCGGCATATACGCCTTCTCCGAACGTCTACGAGGGCGAGACAACTATAGAGCTCGGTCCTCGAAGGCCATTCCAACAGCCTCTTCTCGTACCTCCACAGAACCAACAATACTCATCGCCGCCATGGGTCTCGCCACAACCGACGGCTTCCAGCAACTGGTCGTCCTCCCCAGGAACTATGCACCGAGAATCTCCAAGTTCCTTCGCTCACCCTGGGCCACCGCCGGGTCACCCTTCACTCCAGAATAGCAGAGCGCCGCCACTTCCATCACGGCCGTTGTCAGATTTCGCTAGGGACTTCTATACGGCAGGCGCAGATGCGAGCTCAGGCGTCCCTGGCGTGTCGAGTGCACAGTATCAGGGCGACAGGCCTGGCTCTTCACAGTCAGGTACACGGTATGCGCCACCTTCCGGGGAGCCACCAAGCCGATCCGCAAAGGACGCCCATTCGTCTTCCGCGTCAGACCAGATCCCGGATGATGGCCGTCCGACTGAGAGACCTGTTCCGGGGCATCCTCTCCTCAGAGAGGGCAAGATCCTCGTCTATCCAAGAGAACATGAGTGCCAAAAGTGTAAGCGAGTCATGGTCGTCCGAGTCTGCTCAGCGCTGACCCCCCGAATGTGTTCAGGCCACAATACTGGATATAGGAACTATGACCCCTCCTACCCATGCTCGCGATGCTGGGAGAAGTACGCCAAACCATACACAGGTGTGATCGCGCATGCGCCCTGGTCCTCCGATGCTCAGTCTGGGTCCAGTTCATCGCATACCACGTTCCAGAGACCATTGCCCCACTTCCGCGCGCCGCAGGCATCCCTGCACCAGCAGAGCGCATCATACTCTGGCCCTTCACCCTCTCCAGGCTCTTATCGCTCCCGGTCAGCCTCGCCATCTCGGGTAGGCAGCGGCTATCCAGGCGCTGCCGCTCGTGTCATTCCCATCGCTGGTGGCGGCGTTCCTATGAGCCCATACCTCGAACCGCTGCAAGGCGGCGGCAGGCAGGTGTTCCCGCCTCCGTCGTGGGTTGGATCGCCCCCTGTCGTGCCGGTCGCTGGCCCACCGCCGCCTGCTAGGAATGTCGTGGTGTACCCGCCGGGAGACCCCAGAATAGGCGGCAGGCTGTGCTGGCGGTGTGGCGGCAGCGGCAAGACGTCGTTCTTTATATTCGACGAGGACATATGCGGAGTGTGCAATGGTGTCGGGCGGACTTTCGTGTGAGGCAGGCGTATGTAGCTGACACGTCGCATGCGAGTCTTGATGGACCTTGGGTTCGAGAGCGCCTCGGTTTTAAATTGTGTAACGTTCATGATATCCGTAGTGATGCTTGCTGATGTTCATCTTGCTCAGGATCGTGATGAATCGCGTATATTGTCGCAGTGCCCATCACGACATCTGAGTAGACGGTCAGTTGGGTTCTGAGGGATGCATGCGAAACTGAGAACGCGGAATGCAAGCCAACATCCAAGCCCGCCCTTGCAGTTTGACATGCGGTGATGCGACGCCATCCAATGGCCAGCGCTCCCTGCAGGTGTTAGAACTGTATATCGAACGACAGGCTCTTGACTGCTACCTCGTGCCGCCCTCGATGTCGGAATTGGGCTCAGCTTCTCAATCGAGAGCGGCACTATCTAGGCTCGGATGTCTCCGTTGCGTAATTCACATTCCAGAGCTGCCATCATCATCTAGTTGACGTCCTTGAAGAGTAACTAGTGTCTGACTCGTCGACTCTTGCGCATCTATCACTCCCTCCAATTCTACAAGCTCAGGGCCAGTGTTGTCAAATTTATTGAGGGTTTCAACCCGTTGCATTCAGCTTCCGTTCACTGATCCGGCGCGTCCAGCGTACTTCTTGAATGCAATGTACAGTATGTCAGTCTACGTACCGAACTAGCCTGCGCGGACATCGGCATACGGTCCCCGTAGTCTGGATAGGAGCAATGGACTCGGTCTAAAATGACCCAGGGCCATCCATAAGGGCTCTCGTGCGCGTCGACTCAAGTATCTGAAACGCTAGGTCCCGCCGAAGCTCGCTGTCATGTTGAAGTGCCTTCCATGAAGCCGTCATGCTCACTTGGAGAGGCAGTGACACCGAACTCATATGTATTGTTGGTGGTGCTTCTATCTCTCGTATTATTGCATAGCCATGTGCGCAACGCAACATCGGATACGGCATAGACGGGAATGAGAAGGAACTCGTACGGCAAGTCTATTACTCGCTGTGGCACCCTTCCTGACCAAGGTTTCCTTCCAAGCTGAGAACTGCAGGTGAGTTCTCGCAAGCAACCGTAGCACGCAGGGTATCTGAAAGGTCGAGTTGCGGCGACTTACTGCCCCAATTCGTCCTATTGGAAGAGACTCGGAGAAGGCGCGAATGTGAATCGTTCAACACCATGCTTGTCATGTAGGTATGCACGACGGCGGGGTAGCGCACCGCGTCGGCTGGATCGTGGACTGCAATATCAAGGTGCCCGAGAAGACGATCGTGCTGTATCACCATTCTCCGGTGACGAGTTATCGGGAAACATTAGCAGCTCCATACAGGTCCGGCTTGGTAGGCGCACGTCTCGTGGGTTGGCAGGACGCTCACAGCTGTCAAATTAGGTATATGAACCACCGACCTGTCCAACTGCCTTCGCTCGGAGAGAAAGAGGTGCAACTCAGGATGCATCGTCCACTGCCGTGGTTCAGGTCATCCCCTCCCATCGATGTGTCCGCTGCATTGGAACGTAGATATCCCGCCATTCCATTAAGGTTGCCCTAGGAGTCACCTTTCAAGATGCCGCGTTGCTCCGTATCCCCACGAATTGCCTTCGATTATTTTGATCCCTTCGCAGCTCCATCAAGTACCTCCGGAGCTCATCTTTCGGCCTGGCAGTGATCTGCAGAGGTGCCTAGGCCTCCCTTGCGGACCTCGGATTTGTTTATTTTCCAATTTCACCAGCACGAGTAGCGATGTTGGGCTCACATTCTTTGTCAGCTGGCGGGCCACAGGCTCGCCCAGATCCCAACTGGCAGACCTCCCCTACAACGGCGGCTAGAACGCGCTCATAAGCTTTGTCTTGGAGTTCATCGTGCGTGGAAGCAGACGTAGTGTGCCGCTATGCGTGACATACGATGGACTTTCACCAATAACTAATCACGGTCCATTCGAGCAGTCAAAGGCAACGGACGCGAGACAAACGTCATGAATGATACTGCAGATCGCCCGCACGTGCACATCGGGGGCGGAAGGCCATGCGATCAGACTGAAGTACAACCGGCGGGAGACGGAATGCGTACAGGCCCCTGCTCGTTGTCATTCCGTCTCCGCCGACGATCGGCAAGGCAATACGAGCATGCTATTTCGACATGCGGGTAGTATCGCATTCCGTCCCACCCGCTACTCATTCCTTGCATTTCATATGCTAAGATGACGACCTACTGTGTACCAACACGACATAGTAAATGGGGACCTTGAGAGGGTGAGCCCGTTCGCCCTGACACGTGCTTATCTACTCATTGCTATGCAGGAGTTTCGGTGACTTCGAACAGAGCGAAGAGTGGACCATCGAATCCAAGAAAATGTAACGCGACTGAACGTACCTTATAACCGCCAATCTAAATTGGCTCCTCACAAGCTAGTAGTACTTACACGCTGAAGCTCGCCGACGCTCGTCCCTTCTTGCGCCTCCAACCGCACGCAGACGAGTCCCGTCGTCCTGCGATTTCCCGAACCAGCATGTCGGACCCTACGGTACGCTGGCGAGTGCATCATCATCCTTCACTGCCTCCGAACTCCGAGTCGAGCGGAACGAACGCGGACGCGCCGCCGAGCGCCCCCGTGATTTGTAGTTCCGACCTCGACTCGGAATGATGAATCGGACTCGGACTCGGACTCGAGACTCGAGCTCCACGTCAGGCCTGCCTCCCACACGCTCGCGGCTCGCAGCCCCTGCCCGACCTGGCTCGGTCTCAGCCTCCCCATCCGGATACACCTTCTCCCCGCCGGTTATCATGCGCCAACGCGCGCGTACAGCGCGGGCGTCCCAATCGCGCTGCAGCGATCCAACGCGCACGGCATGATCCACATCTGCACCCGAACGGCGTCCACAACCACAGCCGTGCGTACATAACTCAACCACATACGTAGCACGGCCGCCGTGCCTGCGAGTGCGCTGTATACATGTGTATCCAGGTGTGCTCAGTCGTGAGCACCGCCACCGACTCCGTGAGCCGGCTGTTGACCTATAAGGTGGGGGCCCCGGTCTCATTGCCGCCTCCTTGTTACTCCTTGAGAGATGTCCCTCTTTGGTCTCGGACGCAGTTGGCTTGAATGTTGAAGCGGGTTCTGTCACGGCTGGCGCCGCTGCCCTTCCGGACGGATAGCACCCGTCACACGACGCGTGCCATGTGACTGACGCGTCGTTGAGGCAAGGCCCGCGTCGCTAGTTCCTGTCCCAAGCTGCCGCCTTCTGCGTCTGTAAGGTAGCTTTTCCGTCATACCTTCTGCCCGGATATGAACCGACAAATCACCCACTCCATTCTGATTGGTGACTTGACCGGTGGGAGAGTTCTGGGCCATAGCGGTGGGTATATTGCAGTGGGAAAACGAAGAGCACATTGAGGATACTGTATGCCTGCATTTCGCACGGAGAGATAAATAGGCCTTACTACATATGTGCTACGAACAATCTCGACGCAATCAAGACACGGGCGACGTCATAAATACGAGCCAAGGCGACGACATGGAGCATGCGCAACGTACAAGGGTCCTTCGTCCACCCTGTTTCCAAGAGAAGAAGTCCGCTAGCTCAACGTGCGGCGATCAAACAGCATACACCAGAGGGGGCAGCTGCTGCGTAGACAGGACGGCGACGTTCTTTCATTTTATGTACAACCTTGAGTTTGACGGACCGCAAGGACATAGATGGTTCAGGGTGGGAGACGGATGACGTCGCCTTCGAACACGAAGCTTTGCCGTTCATGCAATGCGGTTGCTGCCTTCGTAACTTCCGCCGTGTCGAAGTCCTCGTGCTTGTCAGGCGGAAGAGCCGCGTTGAGGTAGGTGACAAGTGCAGCTATGGTGAGCTCATCAGAGGGCTCGTACGTCACCCTGAAGAGATGCCTGATGGATCGCGCCACGAAGTCCAACCTGTCCAACAATGCCCATTGGTCATTTCGCACCCGATGAGAGGGTTACGGCATGCGCACCTGCCAGCTGGGGTATCCAGGTTAGCCAGGCTGGGGGGAAGGACGACATCGACATCCATGCGGTCCCATACCGCATCATCCTCCTCGCTCATTGGCAGCGACGCCGACCGATCTTGCATGACCTCGAGCTGCCGCAGCCGTGCCGTCGCAGTGTCTGCCTTCGCCAGAGCTCTGGCGCGCCGCCGCTCCGCCTTCAACATCACGCGGTCCGCAAGCTCTGCTTCCGCTGCCTCCTCCGGCTCGGACGTGGCACTAGAGTCCGAAATGACCAGCTCGCCCTCTAGCGCGGCATCACGAGTGGCACGGAGCTCCGCTATTGCCGCTTCGTGATCTGTTATCTTTTGGCTAGAATGTGCGGTGAGCTTCGGGAATAAGAGCTACAAGAACTGGCAGCGTGTGCTCACCGACGTTGTAAGCATTTGACACGGTGCTGCTGCCACGGATACGAGCAGTACGTGCTATCTTGTCGAAGCTGCACCCACTTCTGACAAAGCTTGCAGAAGACCCGGCCTGGCTCTACCTCACCAAGTAACGGATCAGCACGTAAGGCTGCTGCTCTCTGGTCGGCGTTGCGTCGACGCGGCTCCGGTGGTAAGTTGTTGGCTATGGGATCCTTGAATGTGACAGGGTAGGTGGAGGTCGACTGTGGCGTTGCAGTCGCTGATGGCTGCGATGAACTAGCCGACGTCGGCTGTGTCACAGGCGCACGTGCAGACGTGCCCGGCGGAAGAGGAAGCGAGGAAGAAGATGCGAGAGCTAGCAGATGCTTCGGTGGAGGTGGGACGTTCGCGATATTGAACCTACTGAACATCAATAAATTTCTCGTTGGTACACGAGCTACAAGCGTACTTGGAGGTCGATGCGCCAGGGCCAGGTATGGACACTGGTTGACACGTTGAGCGATGCTGCATCCACATCTTGATGGCGGCGGCATTGTTATCTGGAACGATCGGGATCCATTTCTCACACACACGGCAGAGCACACGTTCATCATCAAACCGCTTGACGTTCGGGTCGGATGCAAAAACTGTGTTGCGGTCGTCGACTGGGTGCGCCTTTTTAGCGCTGCCGTACCAGAAGAAGCGGGGCTCACTATACAGTTATTATATGCGAGTACTCTGAGGAAGGCACTTACACGCGTTTGGCCAAGCAGCTTTTTCGGTGGGCGTCCCAGGGAATCGAGCAGTAGGTCGAGTTGGGTCTCAGACGGATCCACTTGTCGCAAGACGCGCACAGGACGCGGTAAGCCTCAAACTTGGCGACGTATGGGTCCGTGCGGAGGTACTCGATGCGCTCTTCCTCTGTTCGCTTCGCGCGGCGACGCTTGACGGGTGGCTGAGACGCGTCGGGCGGCGCGCTGGGCGTCTCGGATACGCCCTCGGCCGGGTTCTGGGACCCGTTTTGGCTGCAAGGAGGCTTTAAGACAATGTATATGGGGAGAAGATGGAGAGGCGCGTACCATGTGACGCGGTGGGCCTCCCAGTGCTTGACGGTGAAGGCGCCTGATGCTTCGTCGCGAATGGATATGGCATCACCGCATGTCTCGCAGGTGATGCGTCCGCTACCATATTCATCGGCTGGAGACGTACTTTGCGTTCCGGTGTCTGTCTCGGATGTAGAATCGGAGCGTTCGGGAAGCGAGGGGCGAGGGCGAGGCTCGGAGGACGGTTCCTTCCGCTTTTGCGGGACACTGAGCAACCTGTGTGAGCTTGATGCGAGGATGGTGAAGAAAAATGAGATTTGTCAGACCTGACATCGGTAGCCATAAGAGAGGCTATGGAGGTAGCTGGGTGCGACCTGGGGCGGACAGTAAGATATGGCGGGAGACGAGGGGTTTGGACGGCGACTTACTCTACCTTCATTGCATGGCGACGCAGGGGGCGAGCGGGGAGGGGTGCACCTGCGCGCGGGGTTGGATGTATGCGCGGGGGAGAGAGGAGGGGAGGATTGACGTGGAGGGGGGCGAGAGCGATATAAGATGGGGCTCAGACCAGAGAAGCGAACGAAAACATTGAATTCAGAATAGCAGAAATTCCATCGAAAACAAACAGAAAACATTCCCAGGCGCGAAATTGAAATCAGTCCAAATGCGGTCCGTCGTCATCCTGATCGGGACGAGCTCCTGATTCGTATCCATCCGCTCGCGGCCCCCCGCCCGCCTTTCCCCGCCTAATCGCCCCCGCCTCGCCTGCCCTGCCCCGCCCCGCCCCTTGCTGGGCCGCGACGTCGTCTGCCTTCCGCTGACGACCCCAGGTGAGCGTGTCCCGTGCGCGTCGTGCGCGTCGACGCTGGTGCGCTGAGGACCGCCTAGGACGGCAAGGTTGGGAGAACTCTGATCGGCACCTGGGGGGCGGTTGATCGAAAACGTCGGTGGCATCGCAGAGGCGCCGGCGTGTGTTGTGTGTCTCTCAAGATGGTCACATTGTATGTTGTCTTTGGAAAGTCGCGTCTGTGCTTGGCCTCCTCCTTCCTCTCTTCGCACCCTCCGTCTTCCAGTCCTCGCCCTCTCCGCTTACTCACGCTGCAGCGTGCCCACTCTTCCCCTCCTCCCGCCGCCTTTTTCTCTCTCCATCTTGGGGCTTGTCTTCCTCCTTCCGGGTGTCTTCTCTGTGCCTTCCTCCGGTCTTCTTGTCTGCTCCCCCGCCGTGCCCAGACGTGTGACCCCTCCCCAGCATCGTTCTCTCCCAGCCCAGGCCACCATCATGGCAGTCCCACTCCCGCGACGCGGCCTTTCTCCCCCCAATCCAGCAGCCCGCCGGCCTTTTCCCCGCCTACGTCTGCTCTCCTCGCCCATCTCTTCTGGTTGTCTGTCTCTCGCGTGCGGATGCGCGTACATCACCGCCGATGCGTACTCTCTACGGACCTCTTCGCTGTCTCGCTGTCTCGCTGTCTCGCTGTCATCGCGTCGTTCTGTCGGTGCATCGCAGCCCCTCATGTCGCTCCGACTTGGGCTGCGGCGTGCCTTCACCCTGACCCCATCTGCGGGAATCCGAACCTTCCATCGGTCCAGCGCGTTCCAGCTCAGAACGCGCAAGGTCCCGTGTTCTCACTTGTCTTAGAATGTTAACCCTATTGCTCCCCACTATCGGCGATTCTGACACGCACATCACGCAGGTCCGATGTGCAGCTCGGCCTTCGAACATATCTACTGATCATCTCATCACATCATTGAATGGGTTGACCCTGACGAGACACGTCCGTTAGGCTCCCCGTCCCGCCCAGGCCACGCGCCTCCTGACCGGCTTGACCGCTCGAGGGCTCGTGCTCGCGGCGTCATGAATTATATCCGATGGACATCGCGGACTCTACATTTCCACGACCGAACATAAGTATCCGAAGAGAAGCGGCGCAAAAATAACAGCCCGTTCTGCCAGGGGCGATAAGAACAGTAACAAGTGACGTGCGGACAGATGGTAGCCTATGCGCGAAGCGCTATTAAACGTCCTACACCCTTCCGTAACCACCCTCCACCAGGAATGTCTTCAAACGGTGCACGATGCCTTCCAATCCCGCCAGCCACTTTGTCAGTTCATTATCAAACTTCTCATGCGACCCGCCCTGTGTGATGCGGGCGTAGAAGTCGCGTCTATGGGGCACAGCCCTGATGGCGACCTAGCAGCGTAGCCCAATTGCCGAAGGCAAGCGACGTGCCACATAGCACCAAGGACGTAAACGTGTTCAGCGCCGACGGCAGTGGCGTCAAGGGGGAAGAGAACGACGTACGGCGACGACCGAGCGAATGACAAACGAGTGGTAGGGCTTGAGGTTCGCGTCGTACGAGCGTTTGAAGCACGTATGTAGCTCCGCATTCCGATCCTGCTGCATGTTCTGCACGCCCGCAACCAGCAATCGCATGCGCGTACGTGGGCACATCGTCAGCGCCAGTCAGCACTCCGCGTTCGCAACACAGAAACAGCCAGCGCGTTCCCTGCATGCCAGACATGTCGCAGGGAGCAAGCGGGCGATGGGAGGACGGTCCACTCACACGCAGCGCTTCGCACGTGAACCAGAGCCCGCTTTGCGTTCGGGGCAGCGCATGCGCAATGGGACCGGTGGGCACTCGGTTTGACGTCTGTGTGAGACGGTGACGAGAGCGGTGGGCGCGCTTACCGGAGGAGACGGACGAGGCACGCCGTCCCGTGGTGCTCGCCGCCGCTGCTGCACTCGTTCGTGACCAGCTTCTCAAGCGTGGGCGATTCTGCGGGCGCGATATCGTACCGGTGGCGGACACCCTAGGAAAGAGAAGGGGTGGAACGCTCGGCTGTGTGCACGGTGCGGTGTCAATGTGCTGCAAAGAACGCACTGCGATATTGGTCCGGAGGTCGCTCTGGACGAACGCGAAGACGCCGCCGCCAAGCAAGTCTGCTCCTCAAAAAGGCAGGTTCCGACGTCTGTGTTTAGCGCACGGAACCTTGGCGTAGACAGGCGAGCCAATGGCGCACCGAACATGTTGACAAAGTCTGTCGAGGCCAGGAGAAACGCGGCGGTGTCTACGCCGTCGGGCGTGATCGGGACGTCGGCAAAGGACTGTGACGGGCCGTGCAGAGTTCAGAATTCGGAATTCAGCGACGAGGTACGGGAGAAGGAGCGGCGCGCCAGGCAAGCTCATATCGTACTGCAGCCGATGTGACAATGCAGCAGAGCGTGGAGGCGGCGGCGGCGATTGCGAGGGCGTTCTGGTGGTGTTCTTACCTTCGCGGTCTCAAAGTATGGCGCCATTGTCGCGGTGAGAGGGAGTCGAAGGAACGAGCGAGAGTCAGCAGGCTGCGAGAGTGTATGGGTGTACCGTGAGCTATCCTGAAGGCATGGAGTCCGCGCTGGTGCGAGACGATTGCGGCGTGTAGCCCGACGGTGATGGCAGGAGCTCGCGGGCGCCTGCCGTGCTGTGCGCTGCCACCGCGCAGATCGATATCTCGTCAACGCGATGGATGCCGATCCCATGTCTGTGGGTGCCGCCGGCTTTCTGGCCTTACCTCGGAGGGAGCGCCACGGAGACTCGAGAGCAAGCGGTCGGTGAATGCGCTGGGTGGGTCGCTCGGGGCCTGTAGTGAGCTATTCTGAGGAGAGAAAGCGCGCGCGATAGGCCTATTAAGTCGATACGGCATACAGGTGGACGGCCAGTCGGGCAAGCACGGCTTTCTCTTTGGGCAAACTCCACGGTCGTCTTAGTGGGCTACAGTGTGCCCCACGCGGGCGCCGCACGCGCACGGGCGCTCGATTTGGGCGCTCCCGTGAGCAACTAAGCGCCTGAACAGCTTTGGCGCTGGTTGTCGAGCGCTTCTAAGCGCGGCGGCAGCGTGGTCTCCTATGACTGTTTGCGGGCCTGCGCAGATCCTAGCCACGACGATGTCCCCGTGCTGAAGGGACGGCGGCGACGACAGCGGCACCTTTCTCCCTTTCTTCCACCTCTTCCGACCGTCTGGGCATCCTTCCACCGAGGTGATAGAGAAACATGTCCCCCTCACGGGTGTACGCGGATGTCAACGCGCGGTTGGGCCCGTCGTGGTACGACTATGGTATGTCGATTGCGTGCGCACGGCGCATCAGGTCTAGAGGACGCCTCTTCATTAACTTCGCGACCGTATGGTAGAGAACATGACCGTGGATTGGAACGTGCCGGATCGGTATGAGATCGTAAGAAGGATCGGGGGCGGGAGGTACTCTGAGGTCAGTGGCAACTCGGATGGATCTATGGAGCTGTTCGGTCTTGCCCGTCATTCTCCGTCTTCGCTACAGCCATGTTCGCAGGTCTTCGAGGGCGTAGACTCTTCCAATGAAGAGGCGTGTGTTATCAAAGTCCTCAAGCCGGTGGCGAAGAAGAAGATAAAGCGCGAGATTAAGATTCTTCGCAACCTCACCGGCGGACCGAACATCATACGTCTCATGGACATAGTCCACGACCCGCCGTCCCGCTCGAACAGCCTTGTCATGGAGTATGTCGAGAGCACCGATTGGAAGGAGCTATATCACACGTTGACAGAGATGGAGATCAAATACTACCTCTTTCAACTCCTCAGGGTGAGCGCAGTTGCAGTGAGCTGGATGCTGAGCTTGACGGCTGGCGGGGAATCTGTCTCCTTCAGGCCCTAGACTTCGTCCACTCGCGGGGAATCATACATAGAGATGTGAAGCCCGCAAACATCATGTTCGACCGTACGCGTCGCAAAGTAAGCCCCGTCCATCCAGGCAAAACATATCTAAGAATACAGCTCACTGTGCGGTCGTAGCTTCGCCTTATCGACTGGGGTCTTGCAGAGTTCTACCATCCAGGAGTGGAGCTGCATATCCGCGTGGCGTCGAGGTACTTCAAGGGCCCGGAGCTGCTGGTGGGGTACAAGCACTACGACTACAGCCTGGATATCTGGAGCACTGGCTGCATCCTCGCCGCTATGGTGCGTCCATACGTCTGCGGAGCGCAGTCATGAGCTAAGCTCTAGCGGCCGCACCGTAGTTATTCCGCCGGGAAAACTTTTTCCGCGGAAGGGACAACGACGATCAGCTGCTCAAGATCGTCAAGGTGCTGGGATCGGACGAGTTCGAGCGGTACCTAACGACGTACCGCCTTTACCTCCAAACCTATGACGATGAACTTCTTCAAAGGTGTGTCCAGGCGACTGCCGTTTCCTGCGCCGTCGAGGCTAACGGTTGCTCCTTGAATCGTTCTCGTCATGCGCAGCTATCCGAAGGTGTCATGGAACAAGTTCATCACAGCGGACAACAGGCACAACGTCAGCGCGGACGCGATTGACCTTCTTGACAAGCTGTTGCGGTTCGACCATGCAGAGCGGCTCACCGCGGCGGAGGCAGTTGCGCACAGTTTCTTCAGTACGTACAGCCCCTCGGTGCCACGGTCCACGGTCACTCACCTTTGTTTTGTCCTCGTCTTCACCTCCAATTTTGTTGTGCTGCGCGGCCATCCCTGGCTTCGTTCGTGTGCCGTCGTTCTTGTCATCTTGTCACGGCGTACGCGATGGTGATATGTACAGATGCGGTGAGGCTCGAGACGCCGTCCAATCCGACCGAGTGTTTGAGCGACTCGGGGTTCTACTCTGCGTGACCCTCAAGGGACCAGAATCATCCAGCGAGCGAGGCGATGTCGTCCATCAAAGTCTGGTCGCGTGTTATCGGGGAGGACACTGCTGCTAGCGAAACGGACCAGAGGGTGGTCAGAATGGCGGTCCAGACGCCATGGGCTGACGGTCGGGGGGTTTTTCTGTGGCTTCAAAGCTAAGCTATCCACAATTATCTATTACGTGCGGATGTATCCTGTTTCACGGCACTTTCTGTACTCTAGACTCACGGACAGATTCTCGTCTGTGCTTTCGACCTTTCCACTGCGGTGTACTCGTAGATCTCCACCAGATATGTTTTTTCTGGGGCGGCACCGAGCACAGGTGCCCTGCTGCCCCATTTCTCCCTCCCATATGCACGCCCCCCCTTTTTGATGTTTTGAACTGTCAGGGTTGGGTAGAAGCAGCTCCGTCCGCTTGCGTGAGCGATCGGCTTGGATGACGGTCTTTGTCAGGCTGAGGTCGGCAAACAGCATGACCATGTTGAAACGCTGTGTCTCGTCAATGGGGTGCACAGCACGTCGCCTCAGCCGACCTCATTGATGGTATAACCGGCCCCGATGTATGCACATCCCTGACCTCTAACTTACTGTAGCCCGAGATGAGCTCGGAGTGATGGCCGATGATACATACCCGTTAGTGGGCCGCAGCTCGAGATCTGTGCACAGCCGCCCGGTGCTTCGCCTCGCCCGGCGACTCCTCGAGCACGCTGCCCATAGTTCTTGATCCTCGGACTGTCGCGTAGCACGGTGCGCAGTGAGAATTGTGAGCGACACGCATCGCGGCTGTGGTGGCGAATCAGCGATCAGCTTGTACCTCTCCGTCACCGTGAGGCGTGGTGGTGCTGCGGGGTACTGAATTTTCGAACGGCGTGATTGTCGTGGCCAGGGTGGCCCAGCGCGCGATATCGTGACGGACCGCCACTTGCGTGATCGCTAGGAGTGGATCCCTGTATCGCGCAGCCACAACAGAGGAGCACTCATCCCCTATGATGAATCATCTTATTCAACGCACGGGCAGAGGGCGGGCGACGCGAAAGGAGGAATGTCTAGGGCGGCTCTAGGAGCTTGCAGCGGATGCATACGGGATGGGTACTCCAACCCATTTTCGTGAAGTTTTTGATCACCCCTGGACGGAACCCTGCAGCGTTCGAGACCGCAAAGCTGCGAAATGTTGCCAGCCACACGATGGTCTAGTACAGCGGGAAAGCACCCGGAAAGTTCACGCGCAACGGTGGCAGGCCTAGACCGCCCCAAGTCGCCAAGACGAGTGGAATACCGGCTCGAGCCAGGCTTGTTGGATTAGTTCCTGCGTAGCTGACACAGAAGCACTAGTCTGCCATTGAGTGGGCCCAGTCAGCGCGGTGAGAGGACGGACATAGTGAAGTATTTGCCAGTGCTCCGCCGATAGCTGACGCACAGGCTCGGATACAGCGCAGGCCCAGGGTAGGGGTAACACACCGTCAGCGAGACCATACCTGGCTACCGGAACTGCGAACGCAAGAGAAGCGTAGGATGACTGGGTTATATATTTTACCTCGACCGCTTGCTCATCTCCGGGGCCGGGATTCGAGGCTGACCGGGTAGGTTCTTGGGCGAGCCTCAGCTTCCCGGCTAGAGATCCTCCCACACCGCGGGCACATACGCAGCTGCTTCGGGGATTAAGCCTTGCGGTCCTTTTGTGAAGGCGAAGCGCCTCGCTATTTTTTCCCACACAAGGTCTTCGTGACATATCTACCGTGCTGATGACTGAACATGTGGCAAGCTCGCCGCTCGCATGTTGACAAATACCCAACCGTAACAGCATCTCTGAGAGCGAGGAGCTCATTGAAAGATCCAGTATCTGAGCGTTCCAGGGTAGTGGAGCCAGGTCTAGAATTGTGCGAGCTCTGCAAGGGCACAGTTTCTGCAATGACGATGGAAGTCGCGGAGGAAATATGTAGTAGTCCTAAGAAGAAGCAAAGGTCGGGTTTCCCATTCGTAGTAAGACTTTCGTGAAGGCGCTATTATTGACCGACCTGTGGAAAGACTTCCTTGGCGTATCGCGCAGCGTGCTGCGGTGACCTTCGATTCTTGATTGAGCTTGCCGCTGCGCTCGCGATAGGATAGATTGAATGCAGTACGCGTATCTGCTAATTACATGGCAGAAGCGGGTCTAGACGTGTACGTACCGCTCGATTTCAACCGGAAAGAGGATAGGATGTGGCCCGAGCATGTAGGCCACGATTTGAGTCAGCGCAAGCGACCCTAGCTGCGATCGAAGGTGGTTTTAGTGGCGTAACGGACGGAAACGAACGAAACGCGTATTGATCAAGAAGGGCCCTCTCGATTCAAACGCTACGATGGCACGACACGCGAGTGGCAGGTACATGCGGCATGTACGTTCGTGGCATTTCATCAGCCTCGATACTGTATGTTCAATTGACTTGCGGGCAAAGCCGCTCACGCTCGGTCGCAGCGCGTCACGAACATTCGGGTGATTGCACGGGCCAAGGGCAATAGTGACACCGCATGGTGCAGGGGCGTCGCTGGAGACGGAGGGAGGTCGTGGAAGGGGGAGCCAGACCTTTACTCGATAGAAGTTGCCCTAGGAGCCTGAGAACATCGAAGATACGTCTAGATCTGTACGTTGTTTACCATCCCGGGCAAGTTTTGATGCACGGGGTTTTGACCCGAAGGGGCGCTGGAATGCGAAGGTAGATATCAGAAGGGAGGAAAGGTAGTACTACTGGTTGAGGTTGCACAGCTCTCAAGGTCTCCATGCACGTCGCTGGCTGGCCAGCTGAGTGGTTTCCGGGGTTATATGACTGTTGGTTACCTGGGCAAAGCTACGCGAGGGGATCTGCGCAGCACGAGGAGGTCGACCGGCGCGGGCGGTCACCCGAGCGCTGCCACGCGCGGGCGGCGGGGAGAGAGGGGAAGGCGGGCGCTTGATCCGGCGTGCTGCCTAATTGGGGGGCGGGCGCCGGGGCGTGGGGCGGCGGTGCGGCGAGGGAGGTGTTGGTCGTGTAAGATGGGCTTAGAGTATAAAGAGACCGGCAGTGAGCGTCAGCACATCCCTAATCCCCGAGCTCCAGCTAGTACCAGCTGTTCAGCCAGCACGGTCCTGTTGCTGAGACCTGCGGACCCTATTCTGACTGCAGTCTCCCAAGTTCCCATCCGCCGGCTCTGAGCAATCTGATCATACAAAGCGCAGCCACAAAACCAATCATCCCCCGCAGCCAAATTAGGCCCCCTTTCCCTCCCTCCCGCCACATTCCGTCTTCCCGTGCCTTCTTCCCTTTCCACTCCCATGCCTGCAGACAACTCCAAGGCCGCTGCTGCTGCCGCCGCCGCTCGGCGGAGGAACAACCTCCGCAGAGACCAGGAAGACGTCAAATACGACTCTGCTCATGCGCGCGAGATTGAGCTCAAGCGCAGCAGAGGTGAAATCTCGTGCGCAGAGTGCCGGAGGTGCGATCACCGCACGCAAATCTGTCTTCCCTCCTCAGATTGACCGACACTCCCTTCGCACAGACTCAAGGTCCTTTTCCATTTCCCGTTCTTTCACTGGTCCCACAGGCGTGCTAAATCACTTCCAGATCCGCTGTGACAAGTCAATACCTTGTCAATCATGTCAGGTACGTCTGCGTGAGCTCGAGCCCTCAAATATCCCACGTATGTATGTCTGTTTCCCTCTAGCGCCGAGGTTGTGCAGCGCTCTGTCCAAATGGTGAGCACTGGTCTATACCATCTGACTGAGATTATCTGGACCCTGACAATGCGCCAGGGAGTCTCGCCACAGGCCAGGGTACTCGGTGCGTCGCCACGGAAGCTCCGTGCGACGGATGGCTCAATTGTAGAGCAGGTTTGTGCTGGCCGCGACGGAGCACCTTCATCGCCGAATAGCGAAGATGAGCGAACGGATACACCAGCTAGAAGACGCACTCGCCATCGTACAAGCGAAGTGCTCCAACGATCCCCACCCTCTCCTTTCAGACGGCAAGATGAAAGCTCGGAGTACAGACGAAGATGATGATTTTGCACCTGAAGATATGGATACTGTCACACCGTCGGACGTCGTCTCAGCGTTCGGTATGCTGTCGGTGTCCGACCATGGCGTGTCAAGATTCTTCGGCCCCACAGGCGGAACCGAGGTAAGCAGCATCGGTGCGTCACCTCGTGTTGCAGCTGACACTCATTGCCCACCTTCAGTATCTTCTCTTCGTATGTCGTTCGAGCTGACCTCTTGGTCTCTTCCTGACTGGTCGGTGGTATCTAGTCAGATAACGATGGCCCTCCGTCACCCAATAATGGTAGTAGGTCTCCAGAATCATTACGCGGCTCCAAGACTCCGCCACTGCCCGGAGAGATCACCCGCTTTTCCAACGCCTTTCCGTTCACCCCTATGGGTCCGCCCCAAGCTGTCTACGACCTCATCCAGAGCCACCTCCCTTCCTACGAACGCGCGTGTCAGCTGGCTGAGTCATACATTACGCGCGCGGCCTGGCTCTTCCGGAGCGTGCCCCGCCGCCAGCTCTTCGATGAGATGATCCCATTCTTTTACAAGCAGCCCCCACCTGAGGACGCGCAACCCGCTGCGTGTGGGGACTATAGCAGTCCGCATGACCTCGCGCTGTTGCTTCTCTGCTTCGCGATCGGTGCACTCGTAGATCTCAATCAACAGCCATATAATTCCGAGGCCGAACACTACAGCCAGCTAGCTCAGGCAGCGCTGGCCCTGCAGTCTGTCCTTGCTAACCCGACGTTGGTTACTATCCAAGCGTTACATTTGTACAGCATCTACATCGCCATGGTAGGAAACGAACCCGGGGGGCAGGATAGCAACATGGAGTTCTCTTGGGCACTGGTGTCGCTTGCTTGCCAGCTATCGCACACGGTACGTAAATCTGTTTGTATGATAGCAGCGGTATTGACGACCGGTTCATAGATTGGGTTACGTGAGTGCTATCCCCGCTATCGGTGATGACCGCCAGCCTGACTCATGCGATCCCAAGATCGAGACAGCGCGCGATTTGGTCTACCAGCGGAAATAGTGGAGCGGCGGCGAATCACGTTTTGGGATCTCTTCGTGGCTGATGCCTGGCAGGTCAGTGTGTCGAGCTCGCGCCCGCAGCGCCAAGATCTGACAAAGGGGTCAAGAGCTTGATGACTGGGCGGCCCCCCGTGATCCAGCGCGAGTACATAGATTGCAAGTTTCCGACTCCGACGAGCACTCCGGAGGTTGACGAGGGCGAAGAGCCGGACGCAGTCTGTAAGGCCTTCTTACGCTCAGTCGTTTCGCATGTTGACCACCGACCGCGTGGCCGTTTCAAACATTTGTAGTTGAGAATTGGGGCTTTCGCTTTGCCTTGCAGTGCGTTTCAGAGGTCGCTTCGAAGACGCTGACCGCAGAGGCACCCCCGTACGAGGTCATCATGGAGCTGGATCGCAAACTTCGCGAGTTCCCAATACCGCCAGACGCGGCTGCGTTGCGGGAAGACCTTGAGAATCCGCCGGATAGCGAGCCACCATCCTTGCAGGAGAGTATGATCCGGTTCGTGCTGTCGCACTCGCGAGAAGTTAGTGAGTATCTTCGCGGTCTGTCTACGACGGTACGCAGACTCAATGGTTGCTATCTAGTCCTTCTCTTCCTCCACCGCAGTTTTTTCGCGCAGGCGATAATGGACTGCCCGCGGAACCCTTTGAGAAGCGCCTACGCCCATTCCTTCCTTGTCGCGTGTCGATCGTCGGGCACCATTCTGAAGGTCGTGAGGGAGCAGTTCAGTGCGTTCCCGAGCATGTGCGCGCGCTTCTGGGTGATCTGGACATTCGCCTTCTCCTCGGCGGTGAGTCGGAACCGCGTGCCACTTATCTCCCCCATTCCGGATGGTTGACAGAAGCCTAATCTGCATAGGTCGTGTTTGCGACTGTGGTAACTCGCGGACCGCGCTCGGCTATGGCGCCTTCGGCCCTGGCACAGCTTGACCAAGCCTATGAGCTTTTCACACAGGCGTCGCAACACAGTCGACGAGCTGCAAAGGCGCTGGTACGTATCTGCCTCCGTCATCTGTGCGATGATCGCTCGCTCACTGTACACCTCGCTCTATTCCCGCTATGTATAGCCGATTCTTCTTAAGCTGCGCGAGAAAGCGCATTACGCGTTTGCGGCTGCGCAGAACGATCCGGCCGGAAGCTCGATGTACGACGGTGCGCTGTGGAAGTCTGAGAAGGACGAGGATGCACTTGACATCTTCGCCGGACGCACCGCCGTCGTTCCTTCGAAGCGTACTTCGCCATCACCTTCTACTTCGACTTCGTGTCCCGGTTCACAGGTGGGCCTCTCCCAACCTATCCCACAGCGGAGGGATTCGATACCGCTCATCACTCCGCCCACCCCCATCCCGATCGCGCCTATTCCTGGTACAAGCAGTCTTCAGCTCCCAGACACCTGGTCCCTCCCACCTTCCCAACCACCTGCGCCGGGCGCGGCACAGCAACACATGCGCTCGACATATGCGCCTCAGCATTCTCAGCCGGTGCCTCCGTCCATGCAATACCGCTCGCTGAGCTTCTCGCAACCGCAGCAGGCGGCAGGCTACCATCAGTGGGTGGGACAGCACTCACCCCCGTCTCTCACGCCGCCAGCGCAGCAATACGGTGGGCATATCTCGCCTGGACCGTACCGGTCGCAGGGGTCCATGTTCGCCGCCCAGAATGCGGACTTGTTGCATCGCTACGCGGACGCGAACGGGTACACGCAGGGGCTGGCGCCGCACCCGTCGCACCACCAAGCACCGGCCCAACCCCCGCCGCCTCCACAGCAACAGCACTTTGCGCCGCCGCCGGAGCTCGTGAACCTGGGCCTGGCGTCTCGGCACGGGCGTCTGGACGAGCGATGGACGTCGTTCATGCACGAGAACGGATTCCTGTAGATCATCTCTGTTTCTCACGCACCCACTTCGTTCTCTTCGCCGGTCCCGTGCGTGTATACAGCTGCTGCGGGCCCGACTTTTCATTCTTGACAGTTCTACATGCGAGTGCTCAGTCCCCTTCGTTCTTCATCGCTCGCGTTCGATCGCTCTGAATCCCATCCTCGCCCTCTGTTGTTTCTTCACTATTCCGATGGTATGTGTTCGTCGCTCTGTGTACGCGCTTGGTCTGCAGATCCTCTCCCGTGTCTCCTATACTGATCATATCTGCTGCACACGTTTCTGAGCCGTAGGAGGTACGTGTATAACATGTTAGGTTACAGATAGCGTACCGTAGACATCGGCATTAATATATATTGCCACGGCCGATGGCGTTCGCGATGGTCATAGCAAATGCATGCTCCAAAAGTGCCATAATACACTGGCAGTACCGATGGACACGAGTCGTGGCTCGCGCGTTTTGTCGTCTGCCGGGATGTCCCTTTCCTCAGTCGGAATATCCGCCAATGTGTCAAACCTGACATCGTCGTGTCGCAATTGCTGCTTGTACCCTAACGGTCCTTACGAAATAGACCCGCGTCCGGTCTCCGGACTGTGTACCACACCCTCGCCGGGGTTCGTTCGAATGACTTGGAATGTCTAGGGACGGCGACCTCCTGTACCTACTGTGTCCCAAAACTAGTCATCGCTGCTGTGACCCTCGGCGCGAGCGGCCCCCGGGGCCAAACCACTTACGGACGACGGAGTGACAGAAAGCTGGCGGAGGGCGAGTGACGCGTTGTAAGCCCACGCCGTCGATCTGAGTTGATCGGCGGTCGTGCGTTCGACGTTCTCCGTACAGCCTCCAGGCCTGATCGGGGTCCGCTACGACCGTTTGTCCTCGGGTGCAGTGAAGTGATGGTGGCGCAGGGTGAGTAAGAACGCGACGGTACTGTATCATGAGCTCAGGCACGCCTGCCCGCGCGTGATTGTAACGTTGACTGTGTCGCACGAATCCGTCCCGGAGGCGCGCTCCGGAGTCGGGAGGGACGGGATGCAGCCGGCTTGAATATGTTAGGTGATGACGTTGCGTGCGTCCAACTTACATTCGTGCATATGTTCTATGTTCTACGTTCGCAATCCTAGCGGCCGCCGCGGTGGAATTGCAATGCAAAGTGATTGGCTAGGGGTCAAGGTGTCAGCATAGTGCACAGCACGTTGCTACACATACCACACCATCCTCGACGATCAAGCATTCAACCTTCAAAAACAGCGCAATGCGAGACAGGGGTGGGTTCAACAGTGGATGAGTGCCCGGGCGCGGGAGGGCCTAGACCATATTGGGCCTCATGAATCAATGCGCCAGACGCGCGGGATCATTCATAGCTGAGGACTTGCCAATGCGGACCTGTTTGAGACTGTGGGTGGTGGACGCTTCCGAAACCTAGGATGCAAACAATCTTGCCCTCCTGGCATCGATTGCTATTGGCTTCTTCAAGGGGTCACGGAACCTTCCCTGATACAGATGCAGGGGATGTGCCGGATACTGAGAAATAGATGCGTATGTGCAAGTCAGATCCATCTACATAAAACGGGTTGTATGCAAGCCTGACAGCACACGACAGTCGAGACATCATGTGCCCGGACCTTACTGTACATAGTGTGCAAAAGTTGACCACCATCTCTACAAAACCGTTCCCTGATATACAAGGAAGACCAACCTGGGTGCGTGCATGATGCTGGCTGATGATGCAAATGACACACGCATTGCACGCGATGCTGGAATTGGAGGGAAGCATATGAGGATTTTCACCCCAGATAGAACGACTTTGATCAGTGGTATGAATAATGTATCTGACAGCTCACTTGCGTTGTGTCGGTTGTCCAGGATGTACCTATGAGCTGAATTCAAGCGGCAGGTTGTTGCAGCTCCAGACGAAAATTCAGGTCACGCGGCATTCAGCTGAATGCATGTGCCGCTCGAGGAGTGAGGCTGTAATGACAATCGGGTCGGTACTTCATGTCACGGACCGAGTCCGCCGGGAACGGGAAAGCCGTGCCAAAAAGTCGCCAGCGATCAAAGTTCTGGAATGGCAACGATAACCGGACGCACGGATGGCATACATCACTAGAGACGTCAGCATCCATGTTTCCGCCAGCTTTGCAGCAGAGGTTGAGATACGGCCTCCCATCAGTGAGCCATACTGAGACAAGCCGTGAGCTCATGCAGTGGCCTCCTGCGCGTCACCTTCGCAGAAAAAAGGCATCGCCTTGCCTCGTGCACGTTTGTAGAGATCGCGGCGATACCCGCCCGTAAACCCCGGAGTAGACCGACGGGTGCTGCATCCTTAAAGCTGATCCGAAGAATTAGCAATGGTCGCCCGACAGTCCAAAAATCCAACGCTTTTACTGTGCCGAGTGAAAGGTCCCTCGCGATAGAGCTCTGTGAGAACTCTGAAGAACTCTCGCAACGACAGATAGTAGCTGCTGAGATCGTTGATCACAACAACGTGAATGGAACCACAACCACTTACGGTACGGAGAGTTGGTTGTTATGACGCATTGAACCGTAAGTACGAGGCTGAGAGTGGCTCAATGTGCTGCGGGTAACCCCCAGGCTCCATCGAGCTTGTTACTGGGGTCTGTCTTCTCTGTTTGACCCGTGGGCGGGCGGGCTATCAGCAGCTGTCCAGCGGTCAGTCACTTGAAATAGGGCCACCCCTACCATGTACCCCTGTGATGACTGAGCGTGGCTGCGCGAGGACCCTTCATGGCTGATTATAGCTGACATGTGTTAGTGAAGGCGTCAGTCAGCAAGCAGGTCACTGACCAGAGGGATGGATGAGTTCGGGAGAACATGTGGAGAGGACGGGAGGAACGGGATAGGCGCCGTCGGAGGAGCCGGGTGCGACCTCCGGGACTCGTAGTGCCGTGCTGCTTGCTCATTCACCGCCCTCCGTTGCCGCCGGCTCTTTCTCTCGCGTGGACCATACTCACACTCTCCAACGTTCATCCCGTATTTTCATGCTACCTCTGTCTTGAGCAATACTCTTCCCTACCCACGATGCCCGCGGACGTTCGGCGGAACTCCCGCAAGACGAGCACAGATGATGAAATAGAACTCAAGAGAGCGAGGGGAGAGATTTCATGCGCGGAATGCAGACGGTGCGTCTCGTTCGGCCGCTATCATACGGGGAAACGTCGCAGGAACTCACATACTCATCAAATCGTCCAAAGCCTTAAGCTCAAATGCGACAAGAAACTTCCCTGTGGCTCATGCGTCCGGAGAGGCTGCACATCTATATGTCCGAATGGTACGCCGATGCACCATCATATGCGTCTCTATGCACTTCTCATTTTGTCTGGCTCCGATCGTAGGGAGTCTCTCTGCCGGACAAGGAACAAGGTGACTTGCCTTTGTCTTGATTGGCGTCAGCGCGCGACCTTGGACAGTCTGACCTTGGCCTCGGTAGGTTCATTCTCGCGGATACGGAGCAGCTTCACAGAAAGATAGCCGAGATGAGTGAGCGAATACGGCAGCTGGAAGATGCCCTAGCCATCTTTCAGGCAGGCATCTCGCACGAACGACATCCTCTTCTCCGAGATGAACTCCTCACAATCAAGTTTGGCCCGGAAGTCCGTCGTACAGTCGATGAGGAACATAACAGAGACATGCTCTCGAGTTCCATCGACGCCCTTGGTACTCTCACTGTCGGCGAGCATGGGGAGACAAAGTATTTTGGCCGTTCAGCAGGCTCCGAGGTAAGTGACTCCGTTAGCATATTCACCGGAAGAGATCCGTATATTGATGTGCGCCCTAGACACTGATATCAGTGAGCATTGAGGTTGCTTATGTTGATGTGTGCATGGGCTCACTCAGCTCAGACGGCCGCGGAAGTGCTTGATGAAGGAGAAGCGGTTCCTTCTTTCGAGGCCGATCTATCCGATGTCGCCATTGCCTTTCCCTTCGCTATCATCGAAAACGGGACTGACGCTCTCTTGGACAAACTCGAAGCCCATTTACCACCGCAGCCGCGCGCGTGGGCGCTCTGCGAGACCTTTGTAGAGCATCTGTCATGGTGGTGTCGGCCGATCAAGCGTGATGAGCTCATCGACGACATCCTTGTGCCCATCTACAACTACGTCAAAGACCCGTCCAAGCACAGCTATCATCGAGATGCTGGACCCGATGACGGCCGCTGTCCGCACTTACTCGCTGTGCTCTATTTTGTCTTTGCTCTAGGGTCTCTAATGGACTTGACTCTACCGCCATGCAGCGCGGAAGCGGAAACCTACTACCGTCTCGGGAGGTCCGCTCTGTCTCTGCGTTCGGTATTTGACTCACCAGAGATTGAGACCGTGGAAGCGCTCGTCCTAATGGCTGAGTATCATAGCCTGTGCATACAACGATACTCGTTAGAGAGCGCCTGGAGGATTCTAGAACTTGCTTCGAAGCTTGGACAAAGCGTACGTGGGTGTTGACTTTTCGCGTACAAAGGACTTAGGGTGCAACTCTGCTAGGTTGGACTACGTCCGTTCCTTTCATGCGTGCGTAGACAATTTTGACTGACCCCAAGGTCACAGACCGCGATAGCGCGCAATGGAAACTCGGTGACAAGTATGTGCAACGCCGCCGAAATCTGTTTTGGGAGATGTTCTCTCTGGAGATGATGCACGTGGGTATCGTACATCCCGCCCTTCAGGCTCATTGTTGACAGTTCCCGGCAGTGCATGTCGTTGGGCCGACCACCAGCCTTGTCAAACAACCAGATCGACTGCGAGCTGCCGGATGATGACGAAGCAGGGGTGACCGATGACGGCAACAACCTGCGCGGGTGTACGTCCATCCTCTCATTGCCTCTCGCGGTAGACATTGTGGTGCTCATACCGTCTGTCCGATCGTGCAGTCTGGTCCTTCAAGCACTCTTTCACACGAGATATCTCTTCTATCGTTATTGACGGGATGTTGTCTGCTAAAGCGCCATCCTACGCACAAGTGCTGGACTATGACCGCAAAATTCGTCAGACTACCCTTCCGAATGTGCGGCTCTACTTGCATCCGGACGAGGCGAACTACAGCAATCCATCGATTGTTCTCAAGTCCTTTTTCCTCTCTCATTACCGGAGCATCAGTATGTCACGGCGCCATATGGCTTTGCGAAATCTGCTGATATCTGATGTGCTTGCTCGCTTAAGCGATGATTCACATACACCGGACTTTTTTCGCACAGGCATTGCTGGATCACCCGTCAAATCCACTTGCAAGTCCTTACGCGCCGTCCTTCCTCGCAGCCAACCGCTGTGCCTCCATTCTCCTGCGTAGCTTCCTCCACCATTGGAACCGGAGGTAGGGGCTACATCTAAACTTTGCCGCATGTCCAATGTTTGACTACACCATTTCAGCCCCGAGATATCCAGTCGTTTCTGGGGCATGTGGACGCATGCATTTTCCGCTGCTGTACGTACTCTGATATTCCTTGTTGATTGCCACGTCTCTCATACATTCCGATGTCGTCCGCCCTGCTTCCGCTTCTCAACAAAAATTCCCATTGTGTGCTGACGGGGAACCTTCTGCATTCAGGTCATCCTAGGCAGCACGGTCACGCGTTCTCCCAATGCGACTATGGCGCCAAGTGCTCTCACGGATCTTGACCTTGCCGTGGACTTTTTCGAACGCGGCGCTTCTATGAGCCCTCGTGCTCGACAGGCATTGGTGGGCGACTTTCTTTCTATCCGTGCTTGCCCTCTCACGTCGCGCTATCACTAACCCGGGATGTCTATTAGCCTATCCTGCGCAACCTGAAGGAGCGCGCACTGGCTGCGTTCAATGAGTATCGGAATCGACACATGAGTCCTTCTTTGGACATCCAGCTGCGTATCGGGCCGGAAGACCAGTTCCAGGACGAGCTCGCCATCTTCGGTGGACAGACGCGCGTCGTCACTAACAAGTTCCTCTCTGGCAAGCGCACGAGGATCCCAGCGAAGCCACGCGATTCCTCTGTCTCTTCATCCACGCCCGCATCTACGTCAACTGCTTCAACAAAGTCGAATATTTCCGATGCGCCTACCCCAGTCCTGTCGGCCTCAACGCCGGCACCCGGGGGCACCCCGCAATCCGCGTCATCGCCCAGCGACGACGGGCTGCCCATCCCGCAGCACGTCAAAGAGCAGATGTCCAGTGTCCATCCATCGCTGATGGAGTACTTGTCGCTCTTTCCCTCATCCGCGTCGATATCCGTCGTCAGCCAGAGTCAGCAGCCGACGCCCATGGCCGCCTCAGGCACCTCGCCGTTCGTCCCGCCACCGTTCGCGCCCTCCGAAGCAACGATTGGCGTTTCGATGCCCGCGCCATCCACCCAGCCGCCGCCTGCGCAGGCCGCCGTGCACCCACTGCAGTTTCTGAACGTGCTCCCCACGAGCGGGCCCATCGCGGACCCGAGCACGTTCTTTAGCATGTTGTCGGGAGACATGTCGAGCGGCATGTTGAGCTCGCCGTTTGGGATGGGCGAGGCAGCGGCGACGGGCGACCAGTGGGCATCGCTCATGCGAGAGACGGGGATCTTTGACACGCAGGGCAACTTTAGGCAGGACTCGTTTATTGGCCAGCCGGATACTTACCCCCAGTTCTAGACTTGGTAATTTTGACTCGTCATCCGACAGGATGTACGCGCGTCATCTTGATTTCCTGCTTTTTGCTGTTGTACTTGCCTGCTCTTAATCTTTGTCCGTGTCTAATGTAGCATGCGCACCTGTTACGGTCTATTACGAGAGGCGTTTGTAAGCTACGGAGGCATATGATGATGCTCTGGACAGATCACGCCTCTGGTCAAGGAGATTATGCACAGGAAACAGACGACTCTAGTACAGTTTGTCCACCGGCATGAAGGCTAACGTCTGGTAATCTCGGTACGTAGCCGCTAGTGGTATTCGTACGCCTCCTAAGGTCAGTGAGACTTCACATAAACTTATTGAAGCAGCGGTGTCCATCTACCGACTGTTGATATATTGACTATCAGCACATATAATGTCAGAGGCAGTAGCGTCACGGAGAACGGTGATGCAACTGTCAGCGCAGAGCAGAACGCGGGAGGGATGATTAAGAGGTGACCTAACCGAACTGTCACATCGCTTGGGCAGGTGTCTCGAGCAGCCGTACGGGATGCTTCACTGATTTGTAGGGATGCTCGTAGATCGTCTTATCCCTGACGCACTGCGCCACATCAGTGAGGTTATGTCTGCATTACGACAGAGACCGGAGTTATTGTCAGCCTGCTTGATCAGGAGCGAGAGACAGCGCCGTCGACTTACACCGTCCTCAGGTGGTCTTCCATCTCGACCCCTCTGCCGTCGAAGTTCAGGCAGAGGGAGCAGCACCAGATGATTGCCTCGTAGCCGTGCCTGTTCGGGGACAAAGGATGTGCGTCTACTTCGGCTTCAAGCTGGCTAACAAGCTCCCGAGCCGCGCCGTCGATGCGTTCCCATTTCTCATGAGTTGGACCGTCCGCGTATCGGACTGCATGGCCAAGCTATGCTCGAGCAAGACGTGAGATCGCCTCGCACCCTCAGCAGGAATGTCAAGCCTACTCACCGCCGTCTCCCATGTATACGCCATCTCCGCTGGGAGGTACCTGCAACACAGGCATCGCAAGCGCACGTCACAACCCTTGAGGTCGGCTACCGTCGTCCGGAGAGGCTCGTAGCCAAGCGCCTCCATGACGATACAAGCTTGCTTGACGGCCTTCCGCGTCAGATAGGGATCCGGAACATGGAAGGGCTCTAGCTCCTGAAAAGGTGGGTTCAGTCTTCGATATTTGCGCATTGCAGTGGTGGCATAGAAATCGTCCTCGTTGGGACGGCTCTCCCAGCGACACCAACGCATACAATTGTGTCCAAGGACTGCTGGGAATCGCATGGGGTTCGAAACGAATGAGTACGCGTCCCTCATGCTGCAAGAGCAGCCAATCACGGCGACTGCAAGGTCGAGCACGTCCACACCCTCGGCAACGGGACCAGGCAAGACCTCTTTCATGAAAGACGAGAGCTTTTCTCTCTGTTCAGTCTCCCACTTTGGAACGACCGCAGGGATCAGTTGTGAAAAGTCCTCCGCGGTAATATTTTCCGCATCAGGTGCGTCCAGGAGCAGCTTGAAGTCCGCCATGAGGGCGAAGTCTATGTAGTGGGGTCGGAACTCCATCGTAGCTGTCCTGGGCAATCGGACGTAATGGGCCTGGATCGCCTGCCCCAGCGCATCGAAACGATTGTTGAGAAGATTTCGCCGCTCGCTGACCAGCCGCTTCTGGCGCGCATCCTGAAGGACAGGTTCCAAGAGTCCTAACACGGTTTGCCACGCTGTCAGACAAGTTGTTAGATAAGCAACAGCATTCGAACTGGCAGGACGAAACAAGGTCACCTTTGGGGGTGAGCTTCGCTGCCTGTCGCACGAACGGCAAAGCAGACATGCTTTCCAAACCGGCAGGCCCAAGGAAGTCGATTTCCTTCTCCCACTCTGAATCCCTCAGCCGTCGCACGATCCTGCCAAAGCGACTCTCAGAAGCATGCTCAGCCCAAGGAAGGACACCTCTTACTCTGCAAATCGTGCCTCTCTAGCAGCGTCGAGCTTGGCCAATCTGACATCTTCTTGAGCGTTATACCAGGCCTTGCATTGCATCGCATACTAATGTTCCTCAGTATTCAATCCGTAAGAGATATTAGATCTTTTGAGCTCACCCGGATGTGCTTGCTGTTCAGGGTTTCTTTCTCGGAGACAAAAGCCCACACATTTTTTAGAATCTCGGCTTTCCTCGCCTGCCATTCATCAATGATCTTGGTCAGGTGTTCTCTGAGAACCAGGTTATGGATCCTGCTTTTCAAATTTCTGAGATGGTCACTTAGAACGAGTACGTGACGGCGGAATAAGAATGAAAGACGTTACCCGATTGAATAACTTTTCACATTTAGGACACGATGATAGTCGCGCGTGAAGATGTCTCTGAACGGGTACCTTATGTTGCGCTGTTCGAGATAGGCCTGCATCTCATAATAGTTGTAGGTCCTAGAGGCAAGATCAGTCGGACCAAGCTCGCAATGGTGGCTTGAAGAGCGATGAAGAAAGCTAGAACGTACATCTCGCGAAGACATTTGGAACAATACCTCACGAACCACCTCCAGATAGCTTTATGAACGTTCGAGCAGCCACATCGCTGTCAATGCGTTTGAGTACGAGGAAAGGCGACATTCGGTCATGACTCACCTGGCAGCAAGAGGAGAAGAGTAGGTGGATGAACGAAGGCTCGCTCATGAACGGTGGGCATTTCGGGAGGCCGCCCGTGTTCACGCGAGCCTGCTTCCACAGGCGTTCGTTCATCCTTCTGTCTAGGAAGAACGTGCGGAAGCGTTTGCAGGTGCGTGATAGATTCCACAGGTCTTTGGAGCCAAGATAACTGTATATCTGCAACCGAGGCAATGAGCGACTTCATTATCAACATGTACTCACCCTACATAGGAATATTCGGTCCGCGTACCTCTGATTGTATTTCCAAGGCAATATCCGGCAGTGTCTGGAGGTGCCCTTTGCGAGGGCGTGCAATGATTGTCGCTTTGGTCACTGAGCCATTGCTAGTGGCAGGACACAACGCATCCTGTTTGGACATGCTCCTCTCTGTCTTCTGCTTTTTGCGAGGGGGCATGGTGGTTCAAGCAAACTCTGGTCAGAGATGGTAGTGTTCCTGCCTAAGTGGTGGTATGAGAAAGAGGTGAGGTGAGGCTGCGACAGCTGTTTTCGTAGGCAGAACGATTATTGTTCGTCTGTCTGGAGCTCGTCGTGGCTAACCTCACTTAGTCACGCGCCGACAGACGCTTCCTGAACAAGGTCAATACCGTCCACCCTTGTGCTTTGCACTGTCCTAATCAGGGTTTGAGCTCACCGCCACCGAGGTGACTCGCCGCCATTCCGTAGCCTTCTGGCAATTCACGCCCATCGCGGGGAGGACGTGCAGCGTTCTTGAATAATCATTGTTCAATATCCACTCTGGGACACGGTGCTCAGTCTCTACATAGTCCGCATGGAAATATTCTGACATCGAGTGCTCGACCTGGCCTAACCTGACCTCCAAGAATTTTCAGGCTTTGTGACATCTCTCTCGCCCATCTCTGATCTAGGCCTACGTCCGCATTAGTGATTCCCAGGAGTGCATCGAGCTCGAAATTGCAGTTTTAATGTGATTTGCGTACGGATGGCCTATTTATGGAGAGTCTCAGAACGTCGTCGAATCCAACGCCCGACGATACCCGTGTTCAAGTTCAACGTGGTTCTCCGTAATCTCAGCCTCCAGTGGCCGGAAACAGTGGTCATCGACCTACCACGTGCTATACATCTCTCATCGAGCCAGCAGACACAGAGCAGATCCACAACATAACAGGCATGTAACGGAGGATGTGCTATGTTAAGTACACAGCTCCTCGTCGAACATGGTCTCTTGGCCCCCGGCTAGGCCACCGAAATAGCAGGTGAGCGCCTTCAATTTTGAGCCCATCCATTCCTCCTCCACCTCGACCTTCTCCGATGGATCTTCAGCGATGAGCTGCGATATTTCTTGCAGATTCGTGTTCCGAGGGAGAAAGTAGGCAATGTTCTTGGTGATACCTCTCGCCACCTTGAAGAGATCATGGCCATGTATTGGACGAATGTTAGCCAGACTGAATTCGGCATGTACATCTTCCACGCCGTCATCCGGTTGTATAGCCGCCGACGCGATGGCATGGGTTTTTGAAGGAGAGCCTTCGATATAGGACGGCCCTCCCCATGGCGGACTGAGGAAGACCACGTCGATTTTGCGCCGACTAGGCTGCCTGCCGTTCCGTTTAGATTGAGATATCGTCTGCAGCGCTCGCGCAAAGGATAGGAAGTCCGCTAAGACAAACTCGATACGATCTTGCACGCCGTAAAGTGCGGCATTGTGTCGGGCAAGAGCGAGGCGTACGGGTGATACATCCAACGCGATCACTGGACAAGGCGCAGTGAGGGTTGAGAATTCACTTAGAGGGAGGTTGACTCCGCACCTCTCTCGCATGTCTGTGCGAATGCGATGGCATTTCCCCCTACACCACAGAAGGCGTCCAATATGACATCGCACCGACACCGCTCAGCAATCTGGTCCGCAACGCGTTCTGGAGTAACGCTGTACCAGCCCTCCTCATCGAGGAGACAGCCAGACGAGTACATGGAGAAGTATCGCTCACGTTGCGAGAAGTCTGCAGCATTTGTGTGTAAACATGTCCACCCGTCTGTCATACAGGCGTCTTACATTTCTGCAGGTGCTCAGGAACTTGGGATGCCTCAGTGTAGAACGGGACCAGGCCAGTGGCATCGTACTTTTCGAGGCCTTCTCCGAGCAGCCCAGTCTGCTGCCTTAGCCTCTTAGTCGGCCTCAAGTTGGCATATTCTGACTCAATGCTGGATTCTGCGGCCAGAGCTGATGCTTCGCGGTGTACGGCAGACGCAGAAGAGGAGGAAGAAGCTTCAGAAGAGTTGAGTTGAGACGAGGACGCTTGTTTCGTCGCCTCAGTGAGAAAGCGAGACAGCCCAGTGATATTGTTCTTCCTCTTGACCATAGCGTTAAGAAGCGGGCAATTAGTAGGATATTTCCAAAGACACCAAGAGTGCGTGGGCAAGCTGAGGATGGCTGGTAAGCTGCCGTAGGATAATTAATCTAACGTGACACGCCTCCAAGAAGTACTCACGGCGCCTATAGGCACAGCACCCGCGGCCACTCAAGGAGCGCGTCGATATCTGTGTGTCTGCCTAGGCCGTGAGATTGACGACAGCGCATACTGCACATTACTTCATCTATTGTACGTAGAGGATGGTGTCAAGCAAGACTACTGTCCGAGACTACGCTAAGCAGACTCTAACTCGCAGCTCTCCAATACTTCACCCACTCTGCGCACCATTTCGTCAGATCCCCACTGTCCCACTATGCTCACACCGATTGGCCACCCATCTGAACCCATGCCTGCAGGCACGCTGAGCGCTGGAAGACCAGCGAGTGATGCGGGAACGGTCAGCACATCCTGGACGTACGCGTTGAGCGTGGAGGAATCTGATGGTGGCGTGTCTTCGAGGCCAGGGAGTGCTGGCGCCGTCTGTATCGCAGAGGGATGGATAATCACATCGACACCTCCAGAGAACGCCCCATCATGGGATGCGTAAGTTCTCAAAGGATTGGGAACACCAAAGACACGATCAAAGTCCGCTTTGATAAGCTTCCGGACTCGTTGTGCCTGTAGGAAGTAGTTTTCGAACGCGCTGGCGGGGAAGGAGTCAATCACATGTTATTCGGGCGGGGCGAGTATATGGAAACGTACTCCGCAGACAGGGCGTATGTGCCAAGCAGGATCCTCCTTTGGACCTCCTTACCAAACCCAAGAGACCTCGAGTGGGCATAAACATTAGCAGTCTTGGTCAGGTTTGCACCAGGAGGAGGTTCGACGCGCAAGCCTGGTGCCGGCATCAACGACCACCTTGCGAGAGTCAGTTGAGGGGATGCATACCATATTCAATGCCGTCGTAACGCGCAAGATTACTGCTGGCTTCGGCGCTCGAAATCACATAGTACGCACTGAGAGCATATGGGGTCGATGGTAAGGATACGGGCATGATGGTGGCACCTTTCCCGCGTAGGCGGTCGAGTACCTTGGTCAGCGACTGGACGATACTGGACTGCAGTTCCGTCGGGAAATATTCCTACAGCCAGCGTCTGGAAAAGCAGTGATCGGTTACAAGAGATGCGTACATACCTGTGGTACGCCAATCCGCAAGCCATTCAAACCGTCAGCGCCGACTGTCCCGAGGCGGATTGCACACATCTCTCTAGCTTTCGTTCGGACATGGGGTGGGGCAGCTGTACGATCTCTCTCATCATATTTCGCAATAGCGTCTGCGCATTCTATTAGCTCTGGCGTTTGCGCCACGATCGGACGACTCACTGAGTATGCGTCCAACGGTTGAGACATCTTTTCCCACAACACCAACACAGTCGAGGCTATCCGCGAAGGGGACCACACCCCATCTAGACCGCGTATAGGTAAGAGGATCAGGAAGACACGTCGCAAACTCGTGGACATACCGACTGACTATTCCGTAGGAGGGTTTCAGACCCACCACCCCGCAGTAAGAAGCAGGCAATCTAACAGAGCCTCCCGTATCTGTTCCAAGTGCACTGCCCTTCTAGAAATGTTCATAAAAATGTTCATAACAGGCTTCACGCCATACAGGATGGGACGCACGCGTCACATAGTCCAGCTGCAACGGCTGCTGCGCTACCGCCGGAACTCCCACCAGCAGATCTGCGCTGCTCCGGGGGGCCGCCTTCCAGACCGAAGGGGTTTACTACCGGGCCATGTACGGAATAGACGTTGAGGGAGCTGACGCTCACTAAGGATACACATCAGATTCGGGAATACCAGTGCTCACCCCATGCCAAACTCGTCGCAATTGGCTTTGCCAACGATGGCTGCACCATTTTCTGAGAGCAGCGATACAACAGTAGCATCGAAGGGAGAGGTGAAATTCTCAAGCATACGAGAAGAGCATGTCGTAGGCAGAGACTTCGTGCAGATGTTGTCTTTGACCGCGACGGTCATGCCGGCCAACGGCCCGGAAGTTGATGAAGCGTACGCTCCATCCGGGCCTACACTAGACACGATAGCATTCACGACAGCGTTTGACACCACAGAGGATGACCTTTGCCGCAACAAGCGAGTGAACCTAGGCCGCGAGAAGCATTGCGAGCTTGGACGCGAGAACATGTTCGAGCCCCAGTAATTCCTGGTTCGGGCCGGCATAACGTTGGGTCGTGGGACGGTTGTTTGTCTCTGTTGCTCAAAGGCTTCTGATTCTAACATTGACAAACACCACCCGTTTCCTGTTTGGGAAAAATTTGTGGCGGACCATCGGCAGTGCTGACCGTCCTGTTCCTTACGCCTTCGTCTTCTCTTGCCATGTCCGCGCGTGCTTCGTCTCATAGGGCGGCGGCCGCTGCTCCTAAGCCGATATTGAAGAAGGCAAAGATAAGCTCGAATACTGCAAACACTGCTAAGAAGATGGTAGATGTCTCCGTACAGTCTCGCGATGTGCTCAAGGGCGCAGCCATCAAGGGCAAGGGCAAGGGCAGGGAGCGGGCCCCGTCGGTGGAAACAAAAGCCAAGCCGAAGAAAAAGCACCTTACCACCTCTGTTGAGCCTAGCTCATCGCATTCCTTACCGACCACTTTCAAGGTGATCTGCGGTTCCTATGAGAAGCTCCTTTATGGTCTGGAAGGAACCGTGTCCTCGGATGGCCCTGAATACAGCTTTCATCTTGAACCGATCTTTATTTTTCCGGCTCATGTCTCCTGCATAAAGTCCGTGGCAACGTCCCCTCAAGGAGGGAAGTGGTTGGCCACCGGAAGTGCGGACGAGATCATCAAGGTGTGGGATCTACGGAGACGGAAGGAAGTCGGCGGTCTCATGCACCATGAAGGTATGTAATGCAGATGCATTGCATTATCATGGTTTTCACGATCTATGCGCTTGCAGGATCAATAACGCATCTCGGATTTCCTTCGCGATCATACCTACTCTCTGCCTCTGAAGACGGCACTCTGGCACTTTTCCGCGCACGGGATTGGGCCGTTCTCCGCACACTGAAGGGGCACAAGGGCCGCGTGAACTCCGTTGCAGTGCACCAGTCCTGCAAGGTTGCGCTCAGTGTAGGAAAGGATAGGACGTTGCGCATGTGGGATCTGATGCGAGGGAAAGGCTCAGCAAGCACTAAGATCGGGAAAGGTGTGTGTGCTTTTCAAAATTGTCATGAGGATAGCTTCCTCATGTGCCTTGGCAGAGGGCGAGCTCGTTCGATGGTCAACGGATGGTTCACTGTTTGCCGTTCAAACGCAGAACACAATTGACATCTACTCCACCGTCAGCATCTGCTCTCTGCACCTACGTGGAATGTTTGATTGACGTAGTACGGACTTACAGGAGATGGAGCTCCTCCATAGCATCACACATCCTTCTCGACTTCACGATGTCAAGTTCTGCAGACGTGTTGATGGAGGAGAACTTCTCTTTGCCGGAGGCGAGGACAAGAAACTCTCCGTGTACGACGTACCCAAGGATCGCACTAAAGCACCAACCATTATTGCGGAGATGGTCGGTCACTCCAACCGGTAAGTCCAGTCTTCACATGTGCCCTTCCTGTATCGTTCATTTGGTCCACTCAGGGTAAAAGCGGTGGACTGGATCGAAGTTGCGCTCCCAGAAGGTGCAAGTCGGCAATCCACCACCGTGGTCTGCACTATCTCCTCGGACGGCAAGGTCCGTCTGTACGACCTGGCTGCTTTGCCAGCGTCATCAGACACCCAGACCGAGTTGCAGCCAGTAGCCGAATATGACAGTAAAGGAACCCGCCTCACCTGCCTTGCCCTCGCTGACGGAGAGCTAAACGGGAAGCCGGCCGTCAATGGGAAGCGGAAACGAGATGACGACGAAGAGGACGGTGACGGGAGCGGGGACGACAACATTGCGTGGAAGCCCCGGCAGTCAGACGACGACGACGACGACAAGGAGGAGCGTGAAAGCGGGCTCGATGATGAGGCTGGCGATGATGAATAGTGGTGTATGGCTACAATAGGTGCTACATTACAGGAGGATGGTATGCTAGGAGTCCTACATGAAGTCCACGGCCCGTTTCCGCCCTCTTGGCGGTCCTACTTCGGTGCCATTGGCGGCCTCGGTAGGTGTACTTTCCAAGCCATCTGGCGGAAGCGGCGGCGGTAACGACAGATCCTTCACGACTTCCGGCGGGGGTTTCTCGACCCACATGCTATCGTCTTCCTCTTTCTCGTGTCGCTCCTTACGCTTCTTCTTCTTCCTCTCTTTGTCCACGTCCTTCGGCTTCGACACTGACGGACCGAAGCTGGGGGGCATCGCATCGTCCTCGACATCGAAGGACATGAGCGACGTCTTCGTCTTCTTCTTGTCCTTGCTCTTTTTATCCTTCTTCTCTGCGGTCTTCTCCTTCCGAGAGTCGCGCTCTGCGCGAGGTACGAAGGTCGGCTTGAACGTCGCGAGGTCCACCTTCTCCGTAGCAGCCATCGCCGGAGGCGGTGGCGGAGTGGGCTCTGCCTTCACTGCGGGCTTCGCGGTCCCGAAGAAGTCGAGCGGTGCAGGCGTGGTGTCCTCTTCCTTCGCAGACTCTTCAGCCTCCTCATCGCTCTCCTCGTCGTCGCTGGCGAAGATGGCCTTGAAGACGTCCATCGCGGGGCGCTCGTAAGTAAGAATATCCTGGCCTTGAGTCTCGTCCTCGCCCAAGCCGATGTTCGCCAAGTCCCGCGGGCCGGTACTTCGTCCGCCGGTGTCTGAGCTGGACGAAGCCGTGATCATCGCCGGCGCAGCTCCAGGTGTAGTTCGAATGTCGCCGTCCGCTCCAACACCCTCAGTTTGGGAACCGTCCTTCCTAGCCGCGGTCGTTGCAAATTCGAACCCCGCGGACGCGGCACCAGCGGGTCCGGTCATATCCACCTCAGGCTCCTTCACTCCGAAGCGCTTGCACAAAAGGCGCGCCGGCTGCCAGGGCTGCACTTCACGCGTCAAGGGGCCGTACATGCCCAGGCGCACCGCGCCCACTTTCGGGTCCTCTTCCTTCTCTTCCGCCCGATCGCCCTGGGACCCGTCGCCATCGCCGGACGTGTCGGGCTTGTGCAAACCCTCCACTACCTGGGGCCCTGTCTCGACAACGACGGCGCTGCGGAAGCGGCCGGCCATAGCGCCGGACAGAGGCTTGAAGACCGTCGCCGACTTGGCGTAGTCCTCCAGCTCCTTGTTGAAGTCCTCCATGCTCTGCCCAGGCAGCGGGCCGAAGCCAACGTTGTCGAGCGGTTCGCCGGAGGAGTGGTTGGCTTGCATGGTGAGGAATGCGGCGTACCGGGACTGCTTCACGGGATCCGATGCGAAGGGTTGGAAACCTTGCAATGCAGCTTTGGCGACGGAGGGGTGAAGACGAGGGACGTGGAGGGTGCCTGGCGGGGGCGGGGGCGGACCGGGTGACGGCGGACGAGCATCAGTAGAAGATGAAGGTTCTGTTCTAGTGTTGCGGATGCTCTCCAACCGTTCACGGTCCTTCTGCGATAGGTACTCGAACACTGAACGCGTCTTTGCTTGTAAGGGAGTCTCGCCGAGCATGGACCCACGCTACATGCAGTGGGTCAGGTTGATTCAAGTGCAACTCGGTGGTTGAGAGATACCCACCTGGTCTGCAGATAGATGACTGCTTTTCCAAGCTGCATGGGATACTGGCCGCTGAGGCCCTGCCTCTCCCGCCGGCACATTCTCCTTGTTCTTGTCCTGCTCCCATACGCGCCTTGGATTCGGTTTCCAATCAGGAGGCACCTCAGGGAGAGGGAACCTATTCGTAAGACTGATTATAAAAGAGCAGGGCACAGCGAAGCGCATATACATACCACCGATCTTCAGCCACTGGTTTGTCTGAAAGCACGAAGCTTTTCAGTACGGGAGTACCGTCCCTGAACGTTTGTGTGATTCCATGGGGCACTCTCTTGGCCGAAGGGTGAGTACAATACCGACACGGAAGAGCAGTCACATACTTACAGAGTCTCGTGCAGAACGTTGTCGTCGCGCAGAGCGGCCAACGCTGATCTGCTGATCGTCATCTCCCAGAGTATCATCGAAGGCTACACGTGAACGACCCAAACCAGGGCCGCTATCGTAGATGTCAATGTCATCTTCATCCGCGTCGTTGAGTGCACCCAATCCGAAACCAGCTACGTGGGACATCAGTACGACAAAGATTGGCCGATCACGCAGGATGCATACCAGCAATCTTGGGACCACTCGGCTCCCGCTGGCTACCAGCTCCGTAACCCACGCTTTCGTTGAGACCTAGACCAGGAGCATATCCCAGGCCGTGGAAATTGTCTTTCCGAGGGGCGGTGATGACAGGAATGTCTCGTCTGGGATACATGTGCTTCTTCGCCTCCTCGATATCGTCCTCGTCGCCCTCGACTTCTTTCGAGGGATCAAGGAAGCCCGCGTCCTGTCGCTTGCGCTGAGCATACGTGAGGCGTGGGCCGATTCCCTGGCCAGGCCGCCAACCCATCTTCTTGAGTATTCGTGCACCGACGGAGTCCTTTGGAGGCGGCGCAAGTGAGGCGGCCAGAGCAGCCGCGATCGGACTGGCAGCACGAATGAGATTCCAAACGCAAGATACAAAGCGATCCAGGACGTACTCCTGCTCCTCTGCTTCAGTTTGTCTCTGCTTCTCAGCGGCGGTGCTACCAAACTCCATCTCCTCGTGCTCGTCGACGAGCTTCCGACTTTCACGCAGCTCGGCGAGGTCCTCTTCGTCCATGAAGTCCTCGGGACGGGCGACTCTCTTCTTCGCACGCTCGCTCCGCGAGGAGACGAACGTCGACGGGGTCCATCCTGCACGATGGTGAGCCACTCAGCGACCACTCCGATGCGTCCAAATTCCTCGTCCTCACCTTCCTTCGAGCCTACCGTGTTGAAGTACCCTGCAGAGAACCCACCAGTGAAAGCTCCATGTAACCTGCGCCGGCCCTTTTCGTCTCGCACCTGGTCGTCCTCCGATGTTAGGAGGTATACAAGCCACGTCGGTACGATCCAGCGCGTACCTCCTGCTTCCATAAGGGCACGAACTCTCCGGTGTCCTTGGATTTCTCAAGCGGTGGCAGCGGAGTGCCGATCTACCGCGCGCCGGTGAGATACAGCACCGTACAGCTGTCCTGTGATAAGTTCGTACCAGACAGAACGACTCGTTGGCCCTTGAGCTGTTAGTGTCCACTCCGAGATCGTTCAGCTTCCGCTTCAGCCGGCTCGTCATGGTGGCTGAAGGCTATGTATCCGGATAGAAAGAATATTAATGATGGCGAAGTCGCGAATGGTCTCAAGCCAAGAGCGAAGAGCAGCACGTCCCGTAAGTACAAGCGACACGACAGCCGTAAATGAAGCCAAGTGTGGCGCGACTCAAGGAGAAAGACGATACACTGGCAAAAAGTTGCTGCCAAATTCGCCAGTCCCGCACCACGAGCCCGTGTGAGCGCTTCGTCGCCGGCCCTGCGTGTGCCGGGAAAGGAAAGCGGTTTTTGTAACCTTATTCCCCCACACCACAGTGAATGCTCGCCGCGTCACGCATCACCCCTAGCCGAGTCGTGAGGATTAAGTGAGAAAATGTAGTACGAGAATTGAGTGGGCTTATAGCGTCATATTTTTAAGTCACTACTAATTTACGGGATCAACGCTAACGCCGGTGGACAGGTCATGATCAAGCTACGGCCAAGAGTCCACATACTGGATGATACTCGCTCGCTATGTACCACCGATCGTGATGCGCCTATGCTTGATACGGAAAGACCTGCGAACTCGACATATAGTCACCTCTGCAAATGGGGATGTTTGTCCAGAGAAGCTTCAAGCAGGATGTCGGACGGTCAACTACGGGAGTACAAGTCTGCTACACAGTGAGTATTGAACAACAACACATACTCCATACAAACGGGGCTAAACCACTACAACACCGCAAACACGACGCTCAAGGATATCACCTCCGGAACGAGCAGCCGCTCGACGTGCTGGTCCATGAAACAAGGTGGAGCCTCAAACGTCCGTGCCAAGAGACGTTGCATGCCCGGTCTTGCTGCTCAGCGAGTAATCCACCTCCTGCTCCACGGTCCGGGAAATGTCCAGAGCGATGGCGTGCATGGGGATCGTGTTGTCGCTGAACGGACGGTCACCCAGCCGTGAGGGAAGTGTCGTGGACGGGTTGCCGACACGGCGCGTATCGAATCCCAGGCCAAGTCCAACTCGCACGGTGATGAGCATAAAGGCGATGCCAATCACAGTGGGACCGCATCCCGACCCGATCATCTGCAGGGAGGAGCCAGTCAGGTAGAAAATGACGAACATGATCGTCCATGCACTTTGCGCTCTGTAGTCAGAGATGATGTAGGAAAGTGCCGCACACCGCAGCGCACCTGTAGAGCGCGGCACTCTCGATGAAAATCACCAGCCCCTCCTGCAGCCCTCAGAGCATGAGTGATACATTCAGCTAGTATCGGAAAAGAAATCACAGATCACCATCAGACTGTTCCCGCTCGCGATTATCAGCCCGTTCTTCTTGCTCAATCGGTTCAGGGAGTATATCTTGTAGGCAATCATGACTACAGTCCAGAGGATTGTCAACGAGTTGGCTTAGGAGGAAGCCACTGTCATAATCGGCACGCACGAGTATCGTAGAGATTCGTGCTGACATCCGACGTTGTGCTATGAGTAGCTGACGTTGCCAAGCTCCGGTGGTGAGAGCTTACCATAATGTCGAGATGCACTCCGCAACAATCCAGGGACCGAAAGTCGCTGTGAACGGGCCGATGTCCGCATTCGATGCACAGAACTCATATAGTATACCGATTCCAGAGGCTGTCGAAGCATGAGCTGGCCAAGGCAGGTATGACTTCTATGAAGTTTCTCACCCATGAGTCCCGCGGTGGTGATGCATGGAAAGATGATCGCCCGATAGTCTCGTTTCCAGACGAGCCAGGTTCGGTAGTTCTGTATAGGCGAACAGACATCATTCTCAGCAGGGCTGTGACGAATCGCAGAAGACACGCACCATCACGATGTCACCCACTAGCATGTCGACGAACAGAAGGGCGGTTCTACCTATCACCAGCGGTTGAGTGGTATCGTCGACAAAGTTCCCCGCTCCTTGCATGGTGTCGTGATCCATGATCGCTATGTAGAACCTTTGCATGCCGATCACCCAATGCTGGACACAACGTGAATCAGTCTCATGCAAGATGCAGCGGTACGAGGAAGAACGTCGGAACACCTACCACAGTATTCACGAGAATCAGCAACACATTGGCGGCGATCAGGGGGGACTTGAGCACGACAAGTAGATAGGCGAGCCGATGAGGCCATGTACTCGGCTGAGGGCTGTTGCACTGCAGGCCACGTGCTGGTCTCTGGCGGCGAGCCAGAAGCACAAAGGAGGTGAAGGAGAGTATCAAGAAGATCCCGAACAGAGTGCACTCGATGTAGATGGAGACAAGACTGGCAGCGAGCGCGGAGACCATCCTGACCTACTGAACCAGAGTCGGACGAGTGAGAGGCGAGGAGCGAGGCGTTGCCGTGCTTATGTGCCAGTCATATGCTATGTATATGGGCGAATTGCCGGTGTCTGGCAGGCTTAATAGCGTCAGCGTGGACGTGCGAGCATCATGATAGAGAAGATAAGAACTCTCAGGAGTACTTACCCTCCGCCGGTACTCGGCCGCTTGGAGTTCGAGATAGTACTTTCCCAGGAGAATGCCAGGCTGTACTGCATGAAGTCGCGAAGACCCAGGAAGTCCGGCTTCTCGTCATCCGCAGGTTGCCCAGGGATCATATCAACGGTCGGTGTCAGAAGTGGAACGTCGCTCACTGGCAATGTTGCGACGAGTGGGACCCGACGCTATTAGCAGCAGCAGACTACACCATTGATGTGTCGCGCCGCTCTTTCGCGGACTCCTCAAGCTAGTTGTGACCATGCCGGTCGATGTCCCACGGTAACTGCGTGCACGAGCCCTTTGGACCATGCCAAGTCAAGGAGGACAACCCCGCCAGATGTTGTGCATCAAGCCGCACGATTGAAGCTGAGCTGAAGAATAGAGGGGTAAGCGTGGCACCCAGGGCAGGGAGGCGCAAACTCTTCTGTATGGCATACTGTATGCGCTGCACCGTAGTGAACAGCACGCTGAGATTAGGCCTAGATGGGTGCCTGGACTGCGGATATCAACGTACCAACTTCAATGCCATCTTCTATCCCATTGACATGGAAGGTGTGTCAACCTGTAACCACAACGGAGGAATCATTCATCTCACGGACCGTCGTGGGGCCATTCATAGCATCCATGCGTAAGCGCGGAGGAGGGCGATTATCATGTCGCCTTGAATGAACCCACTGCACTGTGTTGCCTCTGATTGGGGTGATTGCGAGCGAGGAGTGATGCAGCTGCGTAAAAGTAAGCCGTCAGACAGCTACCAGTCATGACGCAAAGCAACACATTATTTGCAAACCTCCTGCACCAGTATGCATCGAGATTGGTGTCGGTAGACGTACGGATCCGTGCTTGACAGATCTTGTATGTCCCATCGTGGTAAATGGCGGTCAAAGTCCGCGTGCGACCGTGGCACGTCAGAGTACTAGGATTCATCTCATCGGCCTTCAAATTGGGTCTCACCTTGCGCTCACATCACGGCATCGAACCTCGAACTCAAGTACTCACCCCCACGGCCCCAGGCGTGCGCCTATAAATCTCAGCCTGCTTGGCGCAAGCGCCAGTAGTTACTCTATCGCATCCTGGACTCCCTGGTGCCAATCTCTGACGGTCAAGCTCATACCGTACCAGATATTCTTCACCAATGGGATTTGAACTCAAGTCTCGCAACTGTCGTAGCAAGTGGCCCGATTCATACCACTGCTGCGTTGGCATACTCCGACATGGTGATCGCTCCCAGCCTGTCGTTCACCCTTTCAGATCCCCAATTCGATCCCTTGTCTTCCAAAACACAGATCTGATGTCAACCACGATGGCTGTCAACCGTTTTCCACGCTCCCTTGTCCCCGCGTCCGGGCGTAGTAGCCGTACTGCTGACCCCCTCCAAGTCACTTCTCGTTCGCCTCCTGCTGCGTGGCCTGCTCCGTCCACCGAATTTCGCCGGGAGATTTGGTGTCCCATTGCGACTCCAGGGTGATCCTCTTACCCCCCCCGGTATTGTACACGCCCACTCGAACAATCCATCCTTCTCACCGCCTTGCCCGTCCACGACCTCCGACCAGCGGACCTTCGCCTTTGCCTTCTCCGATTCGTCGCCGTCCGCATCGACCTGGACAACAACCTCTTGTCCTTCTTTGGCCTCAGCGAGGCCCGGAGGCTTGCGAAGCACCACTACGATCTTGTCGGTCTCGCTCCCGAGGGGGATTGCATCCCGAATAGCAAGTTGAGCAATGTCGAACTTGTGCTGGTTCTTGACTGTCGTGAGCGTAGTCCGCGTAGTGGTCTTTATCTTTTGCGGTTCAGCGAAGCTACGCCGCGGCTCGTACTCGATCTTCTCGTTTGATACCAAACTTTGAGGGTGGGGTCGACTCCAAACACATAATCGAAACGCTCATCCGCGGCGATCAACTACAAGGCTCTTCGGATATACCAGCTGAATAACTGCGAGTCGTGATATACGCACCCCTATGGATGTCTTCGTCACGAAGCCATCATTCATGAACACGTTCATCGTGCCAGCGAGCAGGTCATACTCGCTCGCGTTCTTCACTTTGGACACGATGTACACCGTCGGGCTCCGCCGCGGCACGCAGACGTACTTGAGCTCCGCCTTGAAGTTGAGCAGGGCGACCGTGAGTTTGTGCTCCTCGCCGTCGCTAGGAACAGACACATCACCCTCCACACGATAAGCCACAGACAACGGGCTGCGGGTCGGGGAGGAGGGCAGCGGCAGAGCTTCTGCGTGGTCCGTATGTTCCTCTTCCAGAGCGGTCCTCGTTGGAGATCGTGAGGCCCTCCGCGCCCTTGATGAGGGGGATGCAGGTACGACGATAGGTTCTGCTGCTCGAAAACAACCGTGTTCTTGTGTTGCAGCGAATCCGGATGTTCTGGACAGGCCCGCGCGTCCTTGAGAGGAGGGAGGAGGGTTGGGAGGGTCTAAGTTATCTACAGAACAAGGCTGACCCGCCGGTGGTTCACCGCGTCCTCCCGCTCTCGGTCCAAATGGTGGTGTCGTCAAAATCGTTGTTCGCCGAGACCTATGGGTGGAGCGATTCGCCATCAGTTGCCAGACTCACGGGGATGAAGAAGCAGAGGAAGAGGACTGACGGCGGTGAGCTTCAAGGGATTCAGAGGAGGGACGGACTGCTGCTGCTGCGCCTGGGAGCTAGCAGCGCTCAGGGTTAACGTCAGATTGTTCCATTCCTCCCCCGTACTCTGACTGATGCTGGCACAATAGCGCATGAGATATCTTCGGAGGGTTGACCTTCGACTGTGGTCGCATGTAGGTCATAGAAGGGACGCCAAGTCACCGCGGAGACGACTGGAACGGAAACAGCTGAGGTCTGGAGACGAACACCTCACAGAACATGTCATACTCACGTCACGTTACTTTCAAATCCGCCTTGCAGTCATACTTGGCGATTACAGTCGCAGTAATAACAGTGGTGACGTTTCCCCTTGTGGTCATTCCGAAGGGTACTGAGCTTGTCCTCGAGGTCTGCGATTCGATCGTCGAGGCTTTGTAGCGCCCTGTTCGCAGCCATCTTCCTCTGGACGAACTTCTCCAAAAACTCCAGGACCCGATCGGGTATGATGGCGACACCGTTGTTTCGCCCGTTGGCGGCCGCCTGAGGTTTCGTCGCCAGGCCTGCGGATTCGTCGAGAAGAGCTGCCTCCTGCCGGAGGACTTGTTGCTCGGCCTCGATGGCAACACACTTAGACACAAGCTCTCGAATCTCTGGAGAATTCTCCTCTCTTCGGGTTTTGAAAAGCAAGTTAGGCTTGCGTTTATATACGACGTCAAGCACGCGGACATCCCTCGAGACACCACTAGTCCTGGGAGACTCAGATGATATCCCAGAGATCTCAACTACATTGCGACCGGACTAGATCAGGTTGCCTCAGTATGGGATCGTAGGAAATGGGAGGCATACTTACCTTGAGTCCGATCGCAAGTCCCCGCGTCAGTTCGGCTGCGGACGACTGAAAGATGGTCGCCGATTTCACCGGGACAGTCGACGCGGTCAAGGCGATGCTGATCACGAACATGGTGGTAACGAGAAGAAGTGGTGAATGTCAGCAAAGGTTTGATCTTTGCTTACTTAGACCCTGAATGCGAGCACTTGTACAGTAGTACCCTGTCAGCAGTAGGGAAGATACCGCCCGAGAGTCGACATGCGGGTTGGTGAGAGTAATTTATCCACGCAGCATGGGTTAGAGCGGCAGGTCGGATCGGAGCGACATTGTAATCGTCTCGCGCACTTAGCCTCTGGTCTCTTGAACACAGCTACGACATCACAAATAACTCGCGGAGACATGCGTGAAGTCCCAGTACGTCTTACGGCAACGGGAATAGACAAAACGAGGAAATCCAGGGTGTGGCGGAAAGATGATAGAGTTCCGCGAAAGTGACAAGTGGCAACATGGGACACCCGCAACATCAAGCTTCAGCGCTTTCCCGCGCTGTCAAATTGGCGTATATCTGCGCGCTGCAAAGCTGAGCTGTTTTCAAAGAAGTGGCATGGAGACCAATCTCCGCATCTCAGGATTCAGGAGTCGATAATGGGAGTTCACGAGAACCGCAATAACGCACGAAGAAACAAACCTAATCGTACACATCAGGCAGTTTCGACGCGTTTCCTCACATGGCCCCGTTGGCTTTCAGTCCTGCTAACCTCGCAACTTGCCCTAGCACAAGCAGTCAGCCAAAGTTCGACCGTGAGAGGAGGGGTTGAATGCAACGTACTTATCCCGGACCGCCTCCTGCCACCGCTGTAGCTTCATAATCTCATTAACTTGGAAGCCGAAAATCCGCGGCCGGTACCGATCAGGTTTTAAAGCGACAGCGGCCGTGCTCCCTGCCTCAGCCGGGCCCTCCGCCTGCGTCTCCTGCTCCTTTCTGATGCGTCTGCTACGACAACCGCCTTCGATATCGCCTACTCTGGGATTGAAACCGAACTCGGCCGGGCCGCTCTTTGGGGGAATGAGGTTGGGATACACGAGGAAGAGGAGATGAAGGAAGGAGGTGCCAAAGTATGCGCCGTCGAGGGAACCATGCTGAGAGGACTTTGGAGAGTATATGTCCTCGCAGCGGCCGCAGTAGAGCTTGACAGACTTCTGGTAAGTGAGACAAACAGACAGGAGGGGTCGGGACTGGCACAGTACGCGTGGACAGCGATCAGACTCTGCGCGCTTGTACTTCTCGAGCTGCACCGGACTTGAGCAGCGTTCATCTGCGGAAGATAGAAGAGATGTACCATCGTAGCGAGCTCCCGCGCCGTCACCATCCACCTCGCATGAATGAGCTCATGAAGAAGACGAGCCTGGAGGTCGAGATTTCCGCGGAGGTCGTCCCGTATCTCCTCATCTAGGAAGCCAGATCTTTTGAGCAATGCATCATCATCACTGAGCACGCTACGCATCCAAGTTATCCGTAATCATATCCAAAGCCTGCCCATAGTGCTGCACCTCCGTATTGAGACCGGTCAAGTTGGTGCGATCAAGCATGTACTAGTCCTCTTCGACCTTGCAGAAGTATTCGTTGCCCTTTGACGACAGCAACCACGAAATCCACTGCAATTCGCGTCAGTAACAGTAACTGTGTCCGTGCTCTTATCCGCCTGGGCAGAGAACGTGTTGCATGGAATTACGATAGAAGTACGGCACGGGAGAATAGGGCGTGCTATCTAGCACGGCGCACGCGCTAATTAGCAGTCGTGGATTACTGTCATTCACATGTTTGTATCGCGTCATGTTTCAGCCTTTGAAGGCGAAGGTGAGTGTTTGAGTCACTCGGATCGCTCGCAGACATCCTGTCCCACCCCATTCCGCCAACCTACGAGCCCGCGGTGAATCGCTCAAGCTATGAGAGAGCAGACGTCATATAGTTCGAAACCGATCCTCGAGCGAGTCCTAGGTGAAGAAGAGCTATCGTAGACAGAAACAGCTGGTCTCAAGAACGCCTCTCTCATCCATCCGCGAAGAGAAAGTTCGCGCGGCATCGCTGCAACCGCTCATGCGCGTTCATCTCCGTATGCTTGACGCCTACCTTTGGAGACTGGTGTCGAGTCGTCCTTACTTACCTCGGATTACTGAGATAGGAGACAATCCTTAGGCCCCCGCACCCGGAACTTGTCTCCATCCGCTAGGCCTAGAAGTCTGCTTGACTTTATATGGCATATGGGCTGACTCCTGCTCCGGATCTTCCTGCTATTTTCCAGTGAAGTCTTGCTGGTCCCTTGTCCAGCTCGCATGCTCTCGCTCTATCTCGATTGACGTCGGCTTCACCTGGGAACCCCTTGCGAAGCGATGGATGAGGCTTCTTCAGGATACGACAAGTCGGACAACGGATCTTTCCAAATTGACGTCTGGTCGTTCCTGATCTTCCCAGCCTAGGACATCACCTCCTTTAAACGGTCGACTTCTGGAGTTGGGCTGATCCGGGCTGGTAACCTGTGTTAGAAGAGATGTGAACATCGGCTGCGGAGGCGTGATACAGGACAGCGTCCCAGCCCGCCGAGCGACTCGTCAGAGTCAGTTTGAGGGGACTGATGCCGCCGTATGGTTGTTCGCCGACTCGACAATGCGCCTTGTCGGCCTTCACATGCATCTCCGCATCGCGGACTTGGGATGGACTACCCTGTGGATGGCGATCTTCGTGCATATGAGGGTCCTTTTCTGTCATCACTTCCCGACGATACTTCTCTCGTACCCCTGAATGAACACCTACATCTGTGCGCATTTAAGGGCAGCCCCGTGAGTGTCGCTCTCTCTTCGCTCGTGGTTGCCATGGCCCGCGCCTGAAGACGACACTAGCGCAGACCCACACATGATCCCTCGCTCCCACCAATCAGCATGTTGGCGACTTTCGGCGATCGTGGCTGGAGAGTGAGCGGCTCGACCAGCAACACGGATGCTTTATGGCATCTGGACGCTATTGCGTGCTCGTCGACTTCCCAGCTGCGGTCACCTGCATCGCGCGAGAAGTACAGCATGACTTTGTCCCCCGGTGCAAACGGGGCGCCAGGAAGGTACTGCATTCCCTTAACGTCCGACTCTACAAGCTCCAGCCAGCGGTTCCTTGGCAAGGACGGATGACGCGCAACAGGGACCGATGTCCTTGCGCAGTGACGGGGTTAGTGGAGTAAACAGTGCAGCTGTGTACGCGTGGGCGGTGGATAGGTCAGACGTCTGCGTTGTCAAGTACTCCAGAGCGGTTTCGTCGGCGGCGGCGCTGACCGCATTGATACGATATGGCGACCGCGACAGCGCTGCAGACCGTCGCGTCGCGGCGCTGGTGGGGTGAAGCGGAGTGCGCAAAGCGTGCGGGGTGAGATCGGATGGGAGATATGAAGATCGGCCGCGATCGCGGAAGCCCGGCAAGCGCTCATCTCAGTGCCTGGCTCGCCGTTGGCGCTCGTCTCGCCTGGCTCCGTCTCCACGCCGCTCTAGTCGACGACACTCGAGCTTGCACAGTTTTCCCCCCTCGCCTATAGATTCGCCCCGCATTTCCTCCATTCCGAGTTCACGCGATGGCCGTCTGGGCAGCTGCTCTCTCCTGCCTCCTCCGACACGGGCTTGCCTTCGTCTCTCGTGGGCTGCGTCGTGTCTCTGATACTGCTGCACGCGCCGCAGGCAGTGAGACTGATACAGTATTGCGGTCGACAGACTTCTAGCGAACATTCGCACAAGCTGCCAGGTGCACTGACGGCACATTCGACTTACCGGCCACTTATACCATCAATCACGCGTTATCGGTGGCGTTCCACTTCCACAAGCTCCCCTGGCTTCTTATCTGCGTCTTGCTGTATTCGGGTCTGCGCGCGGAGACCGTATTCCACGAGCCGGCCCCGCTCGTCCGATAGTATAAACACTCCCGCCGGCGCCGTAGTCCCTCCCGAGCAGCTTCCCTCCACGCCCACGCACCTGAGGTTGGGCTTTCCACCTCCATTCCTTCGCCTGTGCGCGCCCTCCACCTTCCCTGCTTCCCGCTCTCCATCCCTTTTTCCCTCGATCCTTTGCCTGCTTCAGCCATGTCGCAGTCAAAGGACTACGACGAGAAAGCTGACCAGAATAGCTCTTTGGAGAAGGGTGCCGTTCACGACTATGTCGTCCAACAACCCGACAACCGATACCGCTTCGACGCTGCCGACCTTGACCGCGTACAGCGAAAACTCAAGCAGCGACATGTCCAGATGATTGCTGTAAGTGCACGTCGTCTTCTGGCTCGTGACCGGTCCTCATGGATGGCAGATCGCTGGTACCCTTGGTACTGGTCTTTTCCTCGGTTCAGGTCATGCCCTCCAGGCTGCAGGCCCTTTAGGCGCGCTCCTTGCCTACGCGATCGTGGGCACCACAGCCTACGCTTCCCTCTGCGCCGTCGGCGAGATGACCTCCCATGCTCCCATCTCTGGCTCCTTCCCTCACTTCGCTGCGCGGTGGGTCGACCCCGCGTTCGGTTTCGCTGTCGGGTAGGATCCGTCTCGGTTCTGTCTTCTCGAACGCCACCACTGAACCTCGTGACAGGTGGAACTACTTCTACACGAACGCCATTTCCGTGCCCGTCGAGATCACTGCTGCTGGTCTTCTGCTCACGTTCTGGGACCCCGACGTGAGTCTCCGACCCGTTCCGCTTGCTTGCAGCCCGTGTCAGCAGAATTCAACGATCCGCCCTATCTCCAGACCAACCACCAAGCCGCTTACACGGCCGCCATATGTATCTGTGCGGTCTCGATCAACATCTTCGGGGTTAGGTGGTTTGGCGAATCGGAGTTTGTTTTCTCGATCATCAAGCGTGAGTTGTTCTGCCCCATTGACTAACTTAGCGCCCCGCTGAACGAATTCGGCAATCCCCGACGCTGTGGACGCCTGCAGTCCTGCTGATCACGATCCTTATCATCACTGGTTTGGTGATCGACCTTGGCGGAGGTCCCAACCACCAACGCCTTGGGTTCCATGTGAGTTGGTTTCCTTCGATAGCTACGCTGTCGCATTCGCGATATGTCTGGCGCGTGTCGAGATGTATGGTTGACTGAATTTTTCTGCAGTACTGGAAGGATCCAGGACCGCTCAATGGCGCTGGTTTGGAACCCAAGCATGTGAATCTCGACCGTTTCTTGGGCATCCTTTCGGTGCTCGTGCAGGCTGCGTTCTCATTCCAGGGAATGGAGCTCGTCGCAATGTACGTCCTAGCAGACAGTGGTTGCGCGAGCTCGGTATGTGATGCTGACTCTTCACAGTGCTGCTTCAGAAACGATCAGCCCGCGACGGAACATTGCGAAGGCCGTCCGCAGAGTGTTCTGGCGTATCCTCCTGTTTTACGTACGTTCTTGAGCTGTAGCATCCCAGTAAGGATTCCTAACATCTGTCATGCAGCTTCTCGGTGTCCTTATCACTGGCATGCTCGTGCCTTTCAATGACCCGAATCTGCTTCATGACACCGGGACTGCGGCTGAGTCGCCATATGTCATTGCTATGACTCGCGCCGGCATCAAGGTCCTCCCGCATATCATCAACGCAGGCATCTTCACATCCGCCTTCTCCGCCGGCAACTCGTTCCTCTTCTGCGCCTCTCGCGTTCTCTACGGTCTTTCGATCCGTGGGCAAGCGCCTAGGCTCTTCTCGTACTGCACAAGGAGCGGTCTGCCCATTGCCGCCATCCTCGGCGCGAGCGCGTTCGCGTTCCTCGCGTTCATGAACGTGTCCAACGGTGCAGAAACGGTCTTCAACTGGTTCGTCAACCTGTCCACCGTCGGCGGCTTCTTCGGCTGGTGGTCGATGAACTTGACCTTCATCTTCTTCTGTGAGTTCCCATATGTAAGCATTCTCGAAGGCCCCGCTGACAACCGCTCGCAGACCGCGGATTCCGCGCACAAGGTCTTGACCGCAAAAAGCTCGTGTACCACAGCAACCTGCAGCCGTACCTCGCGTGCTGGGGCCTGTTTTGGATCACGATCTTCATTCTCATCAACGGTTTCGCGGTCTTCTGGGACTTCAACGCGTCCGGCTTCCTCACTGCATGTACGTTTCACTTCTCCACGATGACGTCGAGCGTGTAGCTCACCGGACTTCCTCGCTCGTAGACATCAATGTGCCCCTCTTCATCGCGTTGTACGTCGTCTGGAAGATCGTGAAACGCACAAAGATCTGGAAGCCGCATGAGATGGACTTCGTCACCGTGAGTGCTCTCTACCCCCCACCTTTACCCCCCGCCCTTGTTCTTTTCCGGCTGACGCTTGGCTATCTACTAGGGCATACCCACCCTCGAGGAGACTGAAGTTCCTGAAGAGCCGCCACGCACGTTTGGCGAGAAGGTGGCCGCCTTCTTGTTCTGACGATGCGGATGCGCTCTACCATCGGCTCGCTATGCATGCAAGCTCCTTCACCCTCCTGCGTGTCACGCTGTCGTACTGCGTCGGTGTAATGGCGTCACGACCCCTCTGTGTGCGTGTGCGTGTGTGTGCTTTACGCTTCCCCTGTGTTAGTTTGTGTGTAGTGTATCATCTACGATATCTCATCGAGGCATTCTGAGAGACTTTCGCATGAGATTGCATGCATGTAATTGATAGACGGGGATTTTGTCTGCGGGATGTGGGTACATATTCGCTAGAGTCTTTACGGCGTCGACTAGCTGGCAACGTATGTGTCTCGCGCACGCGAACAATGAATGCACGTGCAAGTCATTATCATCATCTTTCCCCCATTGAGCGTACTGACAATATCCACGGATGACCAATCTCGTGTCGCATATTCAGACGTCCCGAATCTGCCTTCCAGTCCCTGAGTCGCCTGCGCTGATGGCCCTCACGCGGATAGTACGATACGGTATCAATCTGAATGTATGAGCTCATCATGGAACGTCCAGTTCCGCAGCATGTGATCTAGTGGGCTGAGAGTGAGACGGTCCACCAACAAATGGCACTCGTCTAACGACGGAGGTACAAGGTCGTCAGGCGGTACCGACACCAATACAAAGCAACCGCAACGATCTACGCGCACAGTGGGTGCACCGCGCGGCCCGTCGAAACCGGCCTTTGATCCAAAATGGGCACGTCGGCTATATATGAGAGCACTCTTCATAAGAAGTCCTCGAGGCTCCATCTGTCGTACTGCCGCTCGAAGACCAGCTGCTCCTGTATCTCCTTCAGAACGTCGTTCATGTCACCTTCATCTTCTTCTACAGCCGGCAAGGGGAGTCGGCCCGATGCTACCTCCCTGGTCAAGCGCGCCAGGAGCGGTGGCTGCGCAAGCGGCGTATGGACCGTAAAGGCGCGGGAAGCGGTAATGACCTTCGTCCTGTGTCAGCCATCGCTTTGCACGGAGTTGGGGCATCGACTACAGGCTGCTGAGTATGCGCACTAACCGCGGTGGACGCCTTGGCATGAGACCCTCGGTCGCGATCTTGCCCTGCCGCTTTCGTCTCCGCCAGGCGAGGCTTGAAGTCCTCGTCCGCGAATGTGGGCTGTCGGTCGGCACTGCCATGTACGTCGTCACCACCAGTCTCCGGGGCCTTGAGTGCGGCTTGATACTCCTCGAGTCGTGCGGCGTACGTCCGGAAGTACTCCTCCTTCTCCTCCTTCGTCTTGCTCTTCCAGGCGTCGCTCGCTTGGATGGTCAGCAGCGCCATGTTGAGAGGGCGCCCCGCGGTGTTCCTCCTCTTCACGTCCTCTACGTACGCAGAGCGGAAGATGAAGAAGGCGTTCCCAGGACGCTTCGGCTTTTTCGAGACGCTCGCCATCGCCACGACACTTGCTATGAATGAGGCTCGGCGGGAGTGTGGGTGCTGAGGAGGCGAGGGTGGATGCGCGTGCTGGTTGCAGCGGCACCTTTCGCCTGAGGGCGTATAAGTAGGAGCACCGGTCGTCCGCTTGGGCACGGCCTGGTCTGGCTTGTGCAAGCTAGCGTCGCGTGCATGCCGCACAGACGTCGGAGGGCTCGCGGGACATGGCAAGGAGAGCTTGGGCGTGTCCGTAAACGGGAGATAACGCATTGCCCGGTCGTTCTGCACGTCCTCGATGCCCACGATGGTCTCGTAGACGCCGCAGACCTGCCTTCGGATGCATCAAAGCGCGACTCGTCTCATCTCCGCCTTGATAAAGGTACGGTCTCTCATGAGGAGGCTGATGGTTCTCGTTGGGAGAATGGCCCAAGCCGAGCTTCGTGAACGCATCTCATGATAAACGCAGACGTTCACGTTGCGAACGAAACCTCTGCTCTGATAGATCACAGGCGGGTAGAATGCAACTACAATGCAGTATAACAATAGACGTACGACTTCAACTTACACGCGCTTTAGCCTATAGCTTCAAGAACTTGCCCTGCATCCACACCCGGTACATCTTCAGCTGTCGCTTCCTATTCACGATCAGTCGCCGGTCGACGCCGAGCTGCTCGATCGAGAAGAGAGGATGCGAGTCCTTCAATGGGAAAGCGCCCGTTAACACTGGGTGAATAGCGCCTGGTTGGTTTGACGCCTGTTCAGACGCCCTGGCGGAGATAGCGGACAGGGATTTCTCGACTTCGGTTACTAGAGTGGGCGTCGTCCGGCCTGGAGACGCTGGGGAATCGTGAGGAGAGGTAAGGGGAGTTGAGCGTGAGGTCGGGTCTGAGTCCGAGCAGGAGTTGTCGTCGGTCTCTTCGACGACTTGCACTGTGTTGAATGCTCTTGACGCTGCAGGCGCTGGTGAGCCTGTGAAGAGGAGTGCGAGCTCGTCTGTGCAGTTCATCGGTAGTCAATGCCTTGCCAAACACTCAACACGCGGCTGTGAGCATACCCAGCTCGAAGAAGTACACGCGTGTCTTGTCACCGCGGATGTAGAAGTTGTCATCGAGAAGGCGGCCGCCTTTGAATCTGAGCTGCGTCAGATCATAGCGGCCGTAGTCGCGCAGCAGGACCAAGCCACCGGGTTTGAGCAGCTGTTGGAGATTAGAAGGCGATTTCGTGCGAACCGCGCAGGAGAAACTGACCCTGTGAACGTTTGATACGGCGTTGGCCCACTCCCGAGGGTGCAAGGCGCTCATCACGAAGATGAGCGTGATGATGTCCACGGTCCCTGGTTCCAGACCGGGAGGGAGATCGGGGGATGTGAGGTCCCAGACCGCAGCCTCGATGGTCCCGAGAGGCGGCGATAGATAGAGAGGATTGTTCTGCGACATGGTCAATTCGCAAAATAAATGGTTCAGAACATCGTGACATACTTGGACGAGCTTGACTGCGTGAGAGGAGTAGTCGTATGCCTTGAGGCTCAGGTTTGGATTCTTGTTAGCCTGGAGTAAAGGAAACACGGCATTCCCTGCGCCTGGACATCACATGAGTGATTATAAGTTGGAAGTCATACCGTGCGCCTCATCACTGACCGCAACCGATTTCTGCGATCACCATGGGTCCTGCCTGAAAGATATGAGCGATGCTCCTGACCGAGTGTATCGACAGGCACGAACGTCAGATTCCGCTGCCGCCTTGAGCTCAGGAAACTCTAGATGCAGCCTGCAAGGTCACTGTTCATCAGCGACAACCTTCATGATGTAGTCAAAATTACCATTTTCTATTCCGAAAGAAGTTGCTCGCGTTCGCCTTGTAGAAGTTATCCCTTTGACGCTAGTCAGAACCTCTGCGGCGCGGCAGACACCCACATACCAATGTCTTGCTGGCTTCTCGTTGTATTTTTGCTTCTCTTCTTCGGGCACAGGGGCACTCTTTTGCCTATTGAGTGCGGCCGATATGACCTGGTCTTGATCCGTTGGCGGCGGAACATGATCCCACGCGTTCTGGCTCCAAACATCCGCTTCATCTGTTAGAAATCTGGGAAACCGGCCGTGAGTTCTTGGAATTTGACTGGACCCAGTTGATGGTCGACCTAGAGCCAAATGGTGGTTTGTCCGCGGATACATCATGGACGGACGAAGCCATTTTCGGGATTCGTGATTTTGTCGTGGTTGGTCCCTCCGAGTCTGCAGCTGCGACAGGAAGAGGCTGCCGTTCAGAGGACATCTTCTCTTCGTCGGCGTTCAGTGCCGGCAGTATTTCAACGTGAATGGCCACTCGCGGGAAGATTGTCGAGTCGACCTCTGCGAATACTGTATACGGATGCTGTTGGACTTGTTTGACCATGTCCGGAGAACCTGTTTCCCCGGATGCCAAAGATAGCAAGAAGACAGCGACTACTGCTGCCGCAGTCCTAAGCGCCCTTGGATGCTGCCCGAGATGGCGAGACCGCTCGGCGCCGCGACCTCGCTCTCTCCATCCGCTCACGACACATTTCTCTTCTTGTGTAATGTCAGCCTGATTTACCCATAGCTTGTCTCCGCTTGCATTACCCGGAATGTCTTCTGTGGCTGCAATGTCTCAGTCAATACCTCCTGGCGACGAAGATCTCGCTCAGCTATACCACCAAGTCCTGGCTGGCTTCGCAGAGGAGTCCCCTACGTCTGAACAACCACTGGCCAATATCCCCCAACATGGTGACCGCGAGCTTGAGTCCATCTACGGTCAGTACCAAGACGGCGAGGCAACGCCTCCCCCGACCCGCCTACAGCCGTCGGCACGGTCCGTTTCGGTTTCTAACTGTGCGTCTCTCTTGCACTGCCAGCCTGTTTCTGATTCTCATCCTTGCGCAAGCGACCCACTACGGCTTGCCTTCTTCTCCTCGTCCTCAACCACCACCACCTCTACCGGCCAAGCCTGCACCAGTACTACCTCCTTCAGCATCGGCAAGTAACCCTCAGTCGCCTTCACAGCGCACACCTAGACCACTTCCTCAAATCCCTGGATCAATGTCGTCCGCGCCCGTGCCTCCCCCACCGCCCCCGCCTATGATATATGGAGGCATGCCTGAGCCACGGACATATCACTCAGAAGATCACACAACGCTGCGACCCAAGCATTATAGCTCGGAATCGTGTGTATCTTCCTTCCCATCTGCGGATACCGCTAATCGAGTTAATGGGTGTAGTGGTCGGCGGCTCCCTCCTACACCTGGCGAAATCGGTGCAAGTAGTTCGTCCAGCGGATACTCTGGCACAGTGAATCCTCCGCCCAATTCTGCCATGCTGGGGAGACTGCCATCTCTCAACGGCTATTCAGAGTCTCGTACTGGATCATCGGGAACGCGCCCTGATTCCTCCGACAGCTCTCTGAGAGCGCAGTTCACTATGCCTGCACCCGAGCTGAATGAAGCTTATGCTAGGCCTCAGGCTGCTACGGCGAGCGATGTGCGCCGACCCCCGCCTGGCGCACTGCCCCCGCAGGTCCCTGGTTACAGCAGCGTCTATGAGGACGAACGACCACCGAGCTCACCGTCCGATGTTTATTCTCCTAGGGGCGAATACTCTGCACGTCCCGGATTGAGGCCTTACTCCCCTTCGCAGCAATCAGGCTCCTCCTATGGGGCTGCACCGCCGCTGCCGCATAGTCAGAGCTGTGCGTATCCTTATTCAACCAAGATGTTGTGATGTTGAAATGCAATGTCCAGATCCACAAGCTGCGCAAGATCTTGGTCGCTCAACGTCAACCGGGTCGGCTGGATCGTACCAGAATGGTTTGACCGGCATGGACCGCAACTCCTCTTTTACTACCCGTACGACCTTGTCATCTACCTACCCCGAAAGCGATGCACTGGTCCGACCCACTTCGTCTCTCGCAACTTCCGTAGATCGGGGTAACTCTACGAGCTCCTACGTATCAAAAGGTTCGGACGGTGGCTGGTCCACTGCCTCCCCACCGTCTGTCGCACCGACCTTCCGGTTCCAGCACCCGTCACCTCAGCAAGACTATTACAATGCACCGGCTCAGGATATGTACAGTGTCCCCTCGCAGGGCCCCGCTGGTTCATCCGGTTCTCGATACCGTGACCCTGATTTGCTGCGCATGATGGCAGACATCAAAGGTCCACTGGGATTGCATGAAAACTACGTAGAGGAGGAGGAGGATTTCTACGATGACCCCTCAGAAGATGGCGACGACCGGTTTTTCAATCCTGCGCTGCTCAGTCATATCGCTGTACGTCTGAGGGACAAGGTCCCGCGTGGTACACATGTCAAAGGCAGTATACCCTACCCTCGCGCTTTCACTGGCAAGGACATTGTGGTAAGTGTAACATGAGGTAATGTGCATGAACGTTTCTCTCACGCTCCTGCAGTCCACGATCCAGTCCCAAATTCAGCGCGAGCTGCTGCTGACGCATGGAATCTCTACCAACGACCGTCGCGCTGCTCTTCAGGTTGCCCGAAGTCTGCAGAGTCAACTGTTCTTCTACGAGGTCGAGTGGGACAACCGTCCGCTGCAGGATGGTGTCGAGGACGTATACATGTTCTGGGATGACCAGGAGGGCGGGTCCGACGCACGTATGGAGCGGGAAGAGCTACCGACCGCCGTCATCACGCTCCTGACGCGATGCTACGCCTCAAGCTGCGATGATGACAACCCGTGTTACTCTTACACCTGTCCGCGACGGGTACGTTGTCGAAGTCACTGTGGAAGTTCCTGGTCTGATGTAGCGGACTACAGAGAAGCGCTCTCCCGCTCCTCAGCCCTTCGGAGAAAGGCGAGGAAGAAGACAAGGTATACCTTTGCATGAGCTAAAGGTAATAGTCCTTACTCACGGCATGCGTCTTCTAGGACGAGTGGACGCGCACCGTACCCCGAGAACTGTTGGCGACGTTGCCCGAGAGCGAAATCAATCGGCAAAAGTGAGCTGTTTTGCATGACCGTGTTGTGCTTTGCTGACGCAGCATCTCAGCATCATCCACAAGCTGATCATGAAGGAGAAGCAGTATCTGCGTGATCTCGACACCATTGAAAGCGTAAGCGGCCGTGCTTCGTGCGCTGTGCAATGCAATGACGGTACATTCCTGGTGAACAGCTCTTCATCCGCCCACTGCGCAATGCGAGCCCCCCAATCATCAGGCCCACTGAAATTGATGAGTTCATCGACGAGGTGTTCGGGAACATCTTGGACCTGCGTGAGTGTAACCGCCGTCTGCTCGAAATCATCTATGTCCGCCAGCGCGAGCAGGCGCCGGTCATCCAGGGTATCGGCGACATCTTCCTCGATGCTGCGACGGAGTTCCGCGTGACGTATCCGAACTACATCGGAAACTTGCCCATTGCGGAGAAGCGCATGAAGGAGGAGCTTGAGAAGAATGCCGAGTTCAAGCGCTTCGTCGAGGTCTGTTCCATTTCATCCTCCTGTACATGCACCCGAGACTCACCTGTCGCTGTAGCAATGCTCGAGGCATCCCGACGCTCATCGGCTTGATATGAAGCACTTGCTCAGCAGGCCCTCAGAGCACCTTCAGAAGTATCCTGTGCTGCTTGAGGCGATCTGCAATGAGACGACAGAGGGGAATCCGGATATTGACTTCCTGAAGGAGGCCATCAGCGCCATCAAGAAGCTTCAGACCGTCGCGCAGCTGTGGACATGGCAGTCGGCGATGAATCGCGGTCCGTCTGGGAAGCTCGAGTGGCACAACTTGGTGTCCGAAGATGTCATGGCATCGCTATCGAAGCAAGAGGTCAAACGCCAGAAGTGGGTCTGCTCTTACTTCTTTCGTTGTTAGTCGTTGTTTACGCTTGTGTAGCATCATCTTCGAGGTGATCAAGGGTGAAATGGACTACGTACGCGATCTCGAAAACATCGAATTGGTCAGTCGAGCCCCAAGATTCCATCGGAGGTTTCATATACTAATGCCCCGAACTAGATGTACGTCGCCCCCTTGCGCGAGATGGACCCTCCCATTATCCCTCGCGATCGTTTGGAGCAGTTCATCCAGGAGGTGTTCCACAACTACGCGGAGCTGCATGCTCACCATCGGAGGATGCTCAACAAGCTGCATGAGATTCAGCGCGAGGAGCATCCCGTCATCCGTAGTATCACAGCGGCCATCTATGATGCGGTGCTGAACTTCAGGGAGGCGTACATGGAGTACGTTCCGAACTACCCCATTGCTGCGTACAGGATCGACAACGAGATGGCGAACAACCCGGCCTTCAAAGCCTTCGTGGACGTACGTGTCATTTCATCTGCTTCGATCATCTCCGGATGCTCACTATTTTGATAGCAATGTACGAGGCATCCTGATGCGCACCGACTCGACATGAAGAACTTCATTAATCGACCTATTCCTCGTCTCCTGCGATACGAGCTGTTGCTCAAGAACATCCTCGATGAGACACCCGAAGGCCATGAGGATCGCGATTATATCCCGCAGGTGCTGGATGTCATCAAAGCGCTCGGGAAGGAAACCGAGCCTGGCATCGTATCTGCGGAGCAGAAGGTGGAGGTCTGGCGGTACAACTCTAATCTCGTATTCAAGGGTGGTGAAGTCATCGTAAGTGCTGCTCGCCTTCAATTGAAGAGCCCGCAAGCTTATTGATGCGCTTTCCAGGACATGGACCTCTTGAACGAGAACCGGTCGTTGATACACACTGGGAAGCTCTTGCGCCAGCCTGATACTGGCTTTGAATGGAACGGGTGGACAGAGCTTTTCGTACTGCTGTTTGACAACTATCGTCAGTCTCCCTCCACGTTTCATTACCGCTTCAAGGGGTCGCTGACTCATGGATCCTAGTCGTTATGACCAAGCCAAAGGAGAAAGAGGGTGTCACCAAGTACCATGTTTTCAGACGAGTAAGCTTCATTGTAGTTCGTCTCCTGGTTCCGCGACTGACGCCGCTGCCCAGCCGATACCCTTGGACCTGCTGACGTTGGTCAACTTCACCGACCCGCCCACACAGCGAGGAAACAGCATCCTTCGCCTCGGTCGTGGCGATCGACACGCAGGCGACGCTGGCACTCCTACTGGTGCGCAGCAGTCGCCAGAGTCCTCGAGCGATTCGCGGCTGGTATATCCATGCACTATACATCACAATGGTCGGCTTGGTGGCCTGTTCACCATATTCGCAGACACTGCGCACGCTCGGAATGAGTGGAAGCAGAAGCTCGAGGAGGCAATCGGCCTGCGGAAGGTCGTGCAGGACTCGAACAAGGTTTTCGAGATCGAGACGCTCAGCGCTGATACATTCTTGGTCCCGCCGATGGGCCCTAGTTCTGGGAGCACGTCTTGGAACCATGAGAATACGTTCACGGGCAAGGTCACCTGCTCTGTCCCGTTCAGTGAGTGATTTTCGCGGTGTGCTTCTGGGCTTGCGTGTTAACGAAGCGGTGCAGCTACTGCTGACGGCCGCGGGCTGGTGGCCATCGGCTGTGCCGAGGGTGTCTGGATCGGCTTCCGTCATGACTCGAGATGTAGGTCCTGTGCGTCCATCGCAGAAGCGGGAGTCTGACGACGGTGCGCAGCATTACGGCGGGTGCTTCATCTCAAGATGGTGACGCAGTGCGCCATGCTCGAAGACTTTGGTATCTTCTTGGTTCTCGCCGACAAGGTGAGCAACCCCCGCTACCGTCATCTCTGCCATGGGACTCATTCGTCGCGCCAGTCGCTCTTTGCGTACCACATAGAGGCGTTGGTGCCTTCGTCGCCCCAGAGCGCCCATACTTCTCAAACGCCGCAAAAGCTGAGCGGCAACAAAGATGTCCACTTCTTTAGCGTCGGCAACCTGAATGGTCGTACCCTCGTCATTTACATGAAGAAGAAAGGAGTAGGTCCCTTCTTCCTCAATAGGGAGGCGCAAGTGCTGAGCCCTCCGATAGCTTGACAGCGTCTTCCGCGTGCTTGAGCCTGTGGTACAGAAGATCAACGAACGGACAAAGGCTCCGCAGACGTTCGGATCCCGTCTGGGCTTGCGCTCTCAGCGTTCAGAGTGGTTCCGCGTCTATAGGGTGAGCAGTCAAGTCTACTGCGGGTTACGATGATCACCAACAACAAGTTCCATAGGACTTCTTCCTTCCGTCGGAAGCCTTCGACTTGATCTTCCTGAAGGCGAAGATTGTCATCCTATGCACGAAGGGCTTCGAGATCATGGATCTCACTGAGTACGTTTCCCCTTCACTAGGTTAAGTGAGTGATTGCTGACCGCCTTCAAGTTTCAAGAGTGTTACGATACCCCAGCGTGATGATCCGCGATTGGAGAAGTTGGCGAAGCGGTGTGAGTCGTGCAGGCCGATGGGCATGTTCCGCTCGAGCAACGACGAGTTCTTGCTATGCTATGATGGTATGAGCTATCTTCTCAACGCTAGGCTGCGCGACGCTGACATGGACAAATCTGCAGAGTTCGGACTGTACGTCGACCGACATGGTGACCCCAGCCGGTCGATCGGGACCATCGAATGGGAGGGCACAGCAGAGCACGTAGCCTGGCACCCGCCCTATGTGCTCCTCTTTGACTCGCGCTTCATCGAGATCCGACACGTCGAGACCGGTCGTCTCGCGCAGATCATCCCAGGCAACGACGTGCGCTGCATCTGGGACGGACGGGGCGTCACCGGAGTGCCGCCGACGCCGGCGATTCCTGAAGGGTACGGGCAGGAGATGATCTCGCAGGAGCCGCGCGTGCACGGGGTGATGAACGCGACGGAGAGCGCTCCGCTCGGGCCCAACACTCGCGCGGGGCGGCCGATCGCGCAGCACGTCTTTGAGCTGATCCCGACGATCCCGCTGTACCTGCCCGGTTCGCTCGCGTCGCCGTCGCAGTCGACGACGTACTTCTCGCAGAACAACTCGCCGCCGCACTCGCCGCGCCTGAACCCGACGCTCTCGTGGCGCTCATGAAGCGCGCGCGGCGCGCGTGCACACCGCCGTCACTGTCGCTCTTCCTGTTCAACTTGAGAATCGCTCATGCTATCCGACTCTGCCCGCTCGCGCTCCTTGTTGCATTTCATACAGGCCTGCTATATCCGCTCGTGTTTGGAAATCATCTGGAATGCTCCCACCGCTGAGAGAAATACCATATGTACGAGTCCGCTTAGATTGCTGTAACCGTATGTCTCCACTTTGCAATGTACTGGCTGTCTTCTTTGTTATGGGTGAAATGGTGCCAATCGGGTTGTCTCCCGACTACCGCAAGTAAAGACTGCTTGAACCTGTGCATACAGGCAACATATCTACTCAGTAGCTTCTGTGGCGGTCGTTGGCCCCACGGCTATGCATTCATGAGGCTTCATCGCCGAATAGCGAAGATGAGCGGACTGAGACACCAGCTAGAGGATGCGCTCGCCAGCGTACAAGCGGAGCGCTCCATTCAAAGGTCCCCACGCAGACTCTCCTTGCGGACGGGGAGATGGAAGCTTGGAGTACAGACGAAGGACGAAGTTCATGCGTCTGAAGATATCGGTACTGTGATTCCGTCGGACGTCATCTCACCGTTCGGCATGCGCCCTGTGCCCGACCATGGCGTGTCAAGAGTCTTGATGAATTAGGGACAAGCGAACGCTTGAGGCTCAAGCGCTGACCGGTACACCAGCCACCCGCGAGCTAAGCAAAATGCATGAGCGTGTTTAGCGTGGGGGTGCCGAACCCCAAGTGATTGTCCCCTTCGGGGTGACATACGAAAAAATTGGAACGATACAGAGAAGATTAGCATGGCCCCTGCACAAGGATGACACGCTTTCCCGGAGTGGTAGACCTACGGGTCTCAATATTTATTTATTTTCTTTTGCACGATCCGAGCGGGCCGCGCCAATCCTGAGCGCGAGTGGTCCGACGCGCCCAGCTCGCGACTATCTATATGCACTCTGTCCGCCTTGCCCCATGCCGTCCTTCTCCCTTCCATTCCCAACGTCCCGCGTCCCTCCCTTCTCTCCTTCCCGCTCCTTAAAACCACTGCGGTCGTTTCTGCCTCCGCCCGTCTCCTGCGCGTCTTCCACGTCCGTTGGACGGCCAACCTGGCACTCCTGTCCTAATGGCAGCATACGCGCCTCTTGACCTCCCCGCCTCGGGCAAGCTACCCTTCACGGACTACTCTCGCTGGCGTCTCCGCATCACGGACGTAGGAGATCACGTCTGGGAGTATCTTCGCACCGACCAAGAGCTCGCCGCCTGGCCCCAGACAGACTGTGACAAGTACTGGCTCGGGCTCCCCCTTGACCTTCCCCCGCTTCCGAAACCGACTAGCCCGCTCGAGGCCGCGCGCAATGGCTACCGCTTCTTCCAGCACCTCCAGGCGGAGGACGGCCACTGGCCAGCAGAGTATGGTGGTCCCATGTTCTTGATCCCGGGGCTCGTCATTGGCTCCTATGTCACCGGCATGCCTTTCCAGCTCGAGGAGCGTCTGGAGATCATCCGCTACCTCTTCAATCATGCCAACGAGGATGGCGGTTGGGGGATGTGAGTCATCCTTCTGTTGCTATGTCTGCTCGCGGCTTTCTATTGGGTGACAGTGGGAGGTTCCGCTATGCGCTCGCTTGGAGACTTGTCGCTTAGCCCTTGCATGCTCGCCATTCCTTCCCATGTGCAAAGCTGCACATGTGGACGACGAAAGACGTTGCATGTTGCTGGGGCCCAACGGTGACATTGAACGATGTGCCCCTGGAACGCTAGACCTAGTCCCTCTAGTCCTCCAGAACGGTGCTCATGTCCTAGAGGCCAGGTCAATCACACCTGCGAGACGTTCCTCGCCGAGAAGCAGACCGTTGTTGCCCACTGCTAGATTTCGCATAGATGCTGACTGCCCCTTAGCCACATAGAAGGCCACAGCACCGTCTTCGGCACCGCGCTCAACTACTGCGCAATGCGCATTCTCGGCGTCAAGGCCGACCATCCCGTCGCTGTCAAGGCGCGGGCGTGCTTGCACAAGCTCGGCGGCGCGACCGGTGTGCCGTCCTGGGGCAAGTTCTGGCTCTCTATCCTGAACGTGTACGAATGGGACGGGAACCACCCCGTCCCGACCGAGCTATGGTGAGTCTCCTCAGGTCCCGACGCCAGTACGAGCCGTGTTGGAGACAAACAGGTGGGCTAACTCGTGGCGTTCGTTCGGCATTGCAGGCTTCTCCCGGATTGGGTGCCGTTCCATCCGCACAGGTGGTGGATCCACACGCGGAACGTTTACATCCCCATGGGTTACCTGTACGGCATCCGCTATAAGATGGAGGAGACCGAGCTCGTCCTTGCTCTCAGGCAGGTGAGCATCGTGTCTCTCGTCGGTACGCCTTGTTGACTGACGTGAGCGCACAGGAATTATACACCCAAGACTATTACTCGATTGATTGGCCCGCACAACGGAGCTACGTCGCGCCAGTCGACCTGTACACGCCGCACTCGACGGTTCTCGAGCTCATCTACGGCGTGTTGGACACGTACGAGCAGTGCGTCTTCCCGCCGCTGCGGCGCGCGGCGCTGCAGCGGTGCTACGACCTCGTCGTGATGGACGACGAGAACACGGACTACCAGACGCTCGGGCCCGTCTCAAAGATGATGAACCTCATCGTGCGCGCACACGTCGACGGGCGAGAGAGCGCCGCGTACAAGCGCCACATGGACCGCCGGCGCGACTTTATGTGGCTCGCGCGCGAGGGCATGATGATGTGCGGCACGAACGGCTCGCAGCTCTGGGACGTCGGTTTCACCGCCCAGGCGGTCGTCGAGGCCGGCCTCGCCAACGAGCCCGAGTTCAAGCCGAGCGTGCTCCGCGTGCTCGAGTGGCTCGACCGCTGCCAGATCCGCGAGAACCCGCGCCACTTTACGAGCGCGTACCGGCATCCCACCAAGGGCGCGTGGCCGTTCAGCACGCGTACGCAAGGGTACACTGTGAGCGACTGTACCGGGGAGGGTTTGAAAGCGGTGCTGTACATCCAGGATCACGTCGAGTCAGTGCGGGCATGGAAATGTTCATGTAGCAGTGCGGACGGCTGATGAGGGCTCGGTACAGGGGCGCACCGAAGCTAGTATCCGAGGAGCGGATGTGCGATGCGGTCGACATCCTCATTGGCATGCAGAACAGCGATGGTGGGTTCGCGAGCTACGAGCTGATCCGCGCACCGCAATGGCTCGAGTGGCTCAACCCGGCCGAGGTCTTCGGTGCGAACCCAACTCTCTTTTGGTCATAGTCCACACATGAGCTTACGAGCGCCGGGATGTCCAGGAAACATCATGACCGAGTTCAACTACCCGGAGTGCACGACGTCCGTTATCACATCGCTCTCCACCTTCAGGAAACACAATCCCAATTATCGCGCGCACGAGATAGAGTGAGAACCCCCCCCCCCCCTAGCCATTACGTTCTCTTGTGCGGGACTGACCCACCGCTCGTCCTCGTCCACAGAAAAGTCATCCGCCGCGCGGTCGACTACCTGCACAAGGCGCAGCGGCCGGAAGGCGGCTGGTTCGGCTCGTGGGGGATCTGCTTCACGTACGCGACGCAGTTCGCGCTCGAGTCGCTCTCCCTCGTCGGCGAGACGTACGCGAACAGCCCCGCGGTCCGCCGTGCGTGCGACTTCCTCGTCAGCAAACAACGCGCCGACGGCGGCTGGGGCGAGAGCTACAAGGTGCGTCTTCACCCGCTCCGCCCCGTCGCCGCACCCTCGAGCACCTCCTGCGCTGAAGCAGACGGTGCCGTGCGTCGAGGACGGGACAGAACGAGCAGCGCTGACCGGAACTCTCCCGTGCAACACACAGACGTGCGAGACGATGCAGTGGGTGGAGCACGAGCAGACGCAGGTCGTGCAGACGTCGTGGGCCGCCATGGCGCTCATGTACGGCAAGTACCCGCACCCAGAGCCCATCGAGCGCGCCGTCAAGCTCGTCATGTCCCGTCAACAACCGGTGAGTCGCCCCACCTCTCCTGAGAGCCTTCTCTCTGTCCTCTATCATCACCCCCTCCCTTCCGCCCTTCACTCTTAACGCCGTCCCTTTGCGTCAGGGGAGACAACGGCTGACCATGTGCGACGCGCAGGACGGGTCGTGGCCGCAAGAGGCGATCGAGGGCGTCTTCAACAAAAACGTCGCGATCTCGTACCCCAACTTCAAGTTCGAGTTCACGATCTGGATGCTCGGCCGCGCGCATCGCTACCTCGCTGAGCTGCGCGGAGAGCAGGTTTGATGGGCATCTCAAGGCTCAGTCCGGATGCCAGGCCTACGGCTAGAACGCGTGGCCGGTGTAGACGGTCCACGCGTGAAGGTCACAACTAGAGTATACCCTTGTTGTAATTGACCCGACGTTGCTCGGCCTGATTGGATAGAGGACTCCTTGCTCACTGCGCACGCCTTGAGGCCCCTGCCAGCTCAGAAGGCGAATGATTATCAATATAGGCTTGCTGTGTGTATGCCACATAGGGGGTCAATTGAAAAACGGATGCGTTACAAATGCGTCAGCTGGGAACATGAGAATCAGGGAAGGATTAGAGTGGCCGGCTTCGGGACATGTATACGCGTAGCCTCGATCAAGTCACGCTCTCTAGGAGATCGCTGCGCTCCGTGGCAGTTTCCACCGCCCAAGGGAATCAAATTGAGTACGGTATACAAAATAGTGATGTGCAGGTCACGCCTAGCAGACAAGTCCTGACCACATGTCTCACTCCAGATCCGCGAGCGAACCCTGCCTGAACATCCACTCATACGGCGCTGTGCTCACCGGAGTCATCGTGGGGTCAGTAGAGGAGACAGTCACAGAGAAAGTAGCCGCTGGAGAAGGAGCAGTTCCTGAAGTGATGGCTTCGGCATACGGATTATAAACCTTCACTTCGAGCTCCGGAGAAGATGTCGCAGCAGCCACGGTAGTGGAGTCACTGCCAGGTGCACTTGAGTCAAATGTAACCGTCGATGTCGAGGAGCTTGCGCTCAGGCCGGAAGAGGTCAATGCTCCAGTGGTGCCAAGAGCAGCCGGAGATATCACCGCAGTGTCCGTACTTGCAGCTCCAGTCGAGGTCGAGGTAATGGCCATAGAAACAGCGACTGTAGACGATGCTCCAGAGTCAGTCCCGGAAGGCGATGCTGCAGCCTTTTCCGCTGGAGGCGGGGGAGGCGGGACGGCGGGAGCGGCAGGACTGAATACTAATGTGACGTTCCGTGCCCCAGAGAGAGTCTCGGTGGTGAAGGTCTTCGCGGAAGCCATCCGAGCCGGAGGTCGCGTCGCGTCGCCAAACCGTTCATCCAATGCTTCTTGCTCAAAGCTGGTCACACTTGCGACTTTATCGCTAGCCGGAGTCGTTGGGTCAACCGTCGTCGTGTTCGTGCCGTTTGGGTCATCGACGCCACCGTCGTCGTCATTGGATTGATCATCGTCCGATGGGTCATCTGGACGGCTTGCGGCATTCCCGTCACTGATTCCGTCGTCCTCTCCTTCAAACCACATCGGTCGAATGATGCCTGTACCGGGCTCATAGGCGAAAATTTGGCTCTTATGTTCGTCGTTGGAGGAGCCATCCATACAGGACTCAACAGTCATGGGAGCAGGAGCATCTGGACGCGGGTCAAAAGTTGCGCAGTACGGCTTCAGCTGGGCACTGGCTTCTTCAAAGACGGGCATCTGCAAGGACACCTTCATGAAGGAGTTCGAGACTGTTGTGTTTGAGGCAGTTGCATTGGATGTCGAGGAATCGCCAGCTGAGTCCGGCGTGGGAACGAGATACATCTGAGTACGGTCGGTGTCGGAGGCATCGAGAACGAACGTCGACCTAGTCAAGCTCGTAGAGTTGTCGCTTGTCGATCTGTTGCTCGGCGCTGCAAGGACCAAGGAAGCAATGCGTTGGCCCACATCGGAGCCGGCCACTTCACTCTGTTTGATGATAGTTACTCTGGTGCGCAAAAGAACATGTAGAAGGCATACCATTATATCAATGGACCCAGGCACTCCATTACCTAGCTCGTCCCGTCGAAGGTGCAAATTCATGTCCAGCAAGCCACCCGATAACGCGGACTGTAAATGCCCACTATGGCTAACCAAGTAGGCTTCGCCATAATTGCCCGTGATGACGATCGGTGCGCTGCGCCGGAGACCCGGTTGTCTTCTCCTGTGGACGTTGATATGGTCGTTGTCGCCTTTCACGACAACATTGTCAGCGTCATGGTGATGGTGGTGATGGTGGTGGTGAGGTCCCGGGGAAGGGCTAGGAGAGCGTCGAAGGTTAACATGTTGATTGTTACCTTTAATGACAACTTCGCCGTGATGATGGTGTCGATGAGGGGCTGGAGAACGGCGATGTACATTGATGTGGTCGTGATCGCCCTTCACCACGACTTCATCATGGTAGTGATGGTGGTGGTGAGGGGCAGGCTCAGGAGACCTATGCACGTGTACGGAATCATGATCTCCCTTTACGACGACCTTCTCATGGTGGTCATGGTGGCGAGGTGAGGGTGAGCGATGTAGGTGAAGATGATCATTGTCACCCTTCACGACGACGTGGTCGTGACGGTCGTAGTCGTGGGCGTGGTCGTGGACGTGGTCATTATGACCTTCGATGATTATGTGGTCATGGTCGTCCCGTAGCATGAGAGACCCGTAGCCTGGAGTCAAAGAACGTCCGTGGACCTTGACATGATCATGGTCGCCTTTCACAATGACTTCCTTATGATCGGGATGGTCGTGGTGATGATGTCTGGAGCTGAGGCGAGGAGGGCCATCGTTCTCGGTCGAGCTGTCCGAAGGCATCTCTCGAGTCCCTAGCCAGAGCCGTTGGACGCGAGAAATAGGATCGGGTGAGTCCCAAGTGGCCCGCTGCTGTACCGTCAGGAACCCGTGTGCAAGTCATGCCGAAAAAACGTACGCTAGACTGAACATGCTTGGATCCATGGTCCGAATGTTTTCCACCTTCGCTCGCGGAGCCTTTCGTTGAGCCGGCACCTTTGCGAAGACCCTTCTGTGCCATCCGGGCTGGGAGAGGCATGACCGGCCTTGGGTGTCTCTGAGGCGTGGTCTCCTGATGCTTCGCACTCGCCTTCTTCATTGAGGCCTGCTTGCTTTTCTGCGAAGACGAATCGGACTTCTCCTCGGCTGCACTCTCTTTTGTAGGTCCATGAGAGGAATGACGACTGGCAAGGGGAAGCGCCACCCGGGACTGCAATTGAATCGCGGCAGCTTCGACAGAAGTCGGCAGCAGAGAGATAGCCGCGATGGAAGAGAGAGCGGCAAGAAGGGTGAAGCGTGGGTTAAGGACGACCATGATGACCTCTGTCTCGATGCAGGAAGTGGCAGTAAGTGTGCTGCGATGTATGGGTTAAAGGCGTATACGACACAGTCGTAGGACGAAAGCAAGGAAAGCAACGACAGCAAAGACCACCTGGGTCTCGAGAGCAAAAGAGGGCGGTGGAAGGAGAAGGCAAACTGGCTGCAACTCAACCGCGCCGCTGCCTATATAGTCCTTCACGCCCCGTCAGCCTCAACGTCACCGGAACCTCCGGAGTCGAATAGGCTGACAAGACAGTTCGGGCAACTCACCTTCCATTCTCGGAGCGAGAGTGTCTCCCTCAAAAGGGTTCTGGAATCACGACCACCTGCGCGTTCAACATGACCAAGTACTCGCAGCTTGATCATTGAACATAGATCCTACAAGCCAGACATGACATACAGGAACTCTAAATCCCTGGTCAGTGGACCGTTCAAATCATGAAACGCTTGATATATGTTATCAGGAACACGATTCTAGGAGCTCGTGGCGTTCACATAAGGCGCACAGACATTAGGGTCGTGCACCTTGGACGGGTCGGCCGTCAGATAGCCCAACTTCAGGCCCTCCAAGTACGACCTACATGATCGCGTCATGAGATAGTGAAAGGGCGGGGGTTAGGAGTATGAGCTGACCATTGCCGAGCAAGATCTCCGGCCAGTTCTGAGATCTCGACCTTGAAGTTCCAGAACTACGGCATGTTTTTGAGCCACGTGTGTTCGCCACATAATCCACAGCACTTACGATCCAACCCTTCCCCTTGCTATACGCAAGCTTCTGAGCATCGGCCCATTTGAACAAGAAGTCGTCGGTGGCGTTGAATTGCGTCGGCAAGCCCCATTCGCCGAACCAGAGCGGGCTGTCCCCAAGTGCAGCATCGTTCTGGACGCGCTGAAGGTTACAGATGCTCGTCAGGTATGCATCTGGATTGGGATCAGCAACACCCTAGCGTTCGGTCAGCGATGCAGGATTGCAGACACTGGAGGTACTGGAACTCACTCCGAAGCTGTAATACAGATGATTGTCGTATCCCTGCGGCCCGATCGCAGCATCAGCCGGGTTCGGCGGATTGTTGAACTGCCAGTTGACGTCCATAAAGCTGGGAAAATGAGCCTTCGCACATCTAAGCACGATGGGTCTACTCTTACTTCGAAACCAATGGTTCCCGGGTGTTCCGGAGCGGTGAGGATGCCATATTGAAGTCGAAGATAGCCGGGATTGCCAACTCGACGCCGAGCTCAGCTAGGATCGGTATAGCCTCCGCGAGAGCGGACTTCACTTCCTGGTTGAACAGAGTGCTCGCGCTGACCGCCGCGCTGAGAGCAGACGTGAAGTTCGACGTCGAGATCTTGACGTCGAGGGAAAGCCCGGGTACCGGGATGCCGAGGATTAGCTCCACAGCGCGCATCACTTCGACAAAGTTCTTCTGGACTGAGGGCACGGGTCAGCCGGTGCGAGTTGGGTACGACCAAGCATGCTTGCTCACAGTCGCCGTATCCTGGAGTCTGATTCGCATCCATGATAGGCTCGTTGACCGCCTCGATCGCGAACACCGACGAGAAGTTGGGGTCGAGATGCGACAGAGCAGTCATCACCGCAGTCCAGACCAATGCCCGATGATAGTTGTATTCAGTCTGTCATGAGTGATGCTCAATAGCTCATCCTACCATATAGCCGGAGCGGATACGCACGTAGAATTCTACATCGGAAGTGCAGTGACCCGTGAAAGACTGGTCCGGAGTCTGAACGCCAGGTAGGGCATGGTGGTCCAAGATAGCATTCATTCCGGCGTCTCTGAGCATCTGCAAGCCCCTTTGCTATAAGTCGCAAGAGAGGGTGTTCATATTACGTTGGCTCGGTTATAAAGATTCAGACGTACAAGCTGCTTCAGGCCTCCGCGAGGATAGAACTCGGTCTGGCGGTTGACGAGCGGCTCGACGATCCAGTACCCGAGCTGAGGAGCGTGGCTGTCATGAACCTGTAAGGTGTATCTGATGCACTCAGCAACTTACCGGTACTCGTACCGTGTTGATGCCAGCAGCACGAAGCTGGTTCACGTCATCCTGAGTGAACCAAGTCGACCTATCATTTCACACGTATCGGTCATCATGATGGTATGTTTGTTGACACATTCACCTACCAGTGTTTATTGAAGATGCTGTCTGCTGTTTGAGGATAGGCCTTGACGAAGGAGCTGGTAGTAGGTCAGTCTTGTAACATAACGCCGAACGCGTTGAATTGCCTTACAATTCGTCGCCAATGCATTCTGAGCAGGAGCTGCACACCTGGCCTCCCATTTGAGTCCATTCTGTACGTGCGAAGTATGAACATAATCGCCGGCACGACACGCGGGGCAGTTGTACCTTGTGGGAGCATCCATGGCTCCAAAACTAGCCTGCAACAGCGTCTCGGTATGAAGGTGAAAACTGAATACTGCTGGAAGCTGCGCACCATGACCCGAGGTTCACACCGTAGATCTTGTCCGGTATACCTGCGGCCGCCTTCTGCAGGCAAGACGCGACGAGGACGCCAACCGCTAGCAAAAAGCGCATCGCAAGGGGGACAGCTCAGCTCAAGCGGGGGCAAAAGAGCGTCGAGCAACACGTACAGGACGACCGAACGGGTCCTCCGTAATAAATAGCTGTCTCGCTTGCAGCTACCTGCGCGCGTCAGCCTCATCGGCGAGCACGGCTCTGGTCGCACTAGGACAGGGCCGTTGCGAGCCTAATGCGTCAGAGTCCGAACTTCTATCAGACCAGGGGTCGCATGGAATGAAGGACCAGAGCCGTGCCTTAGCGCGCGGTGCTGGGCATCCCAAACGGCAGACTCAGACATGGGAATGGACGTTGCGCACAGGCTGCAGAAGGACGGGAGTCACGTCGCGCACCCCGCATGACACCGCGTGGGCGCGTCGCGTTTGCCCTGCGATCCGGCGACCGCGTCAGTCGCATCAAGTGACTCGCTCTTCTCTGTCCACCGCCGTCTCCGACCGCACCTCTGACGACAGTTATGTTTCGTTCAAACTGTTTTAAGGAGAGCGGGGACGGAGATGTCTTGCTGATATCTGCGCTCTCTGTTCTTTTCGTCGTGGAATGCCGCGAAATTTCCGAAACGCCCTTGCAAGACGTGTGCACCGTCGCCGGCAGTGCGGCCCTCTGCTCATCAGCTGAGCTTGCAAGATCGCGCCGACATGCGAGACAGGCTCCCGAAGTACTCTGTTGAATGTCCAGGTACGCATGGAAGCCTCATCCCGCCCAGGCGGGAGGAACAGAAACAGCATCATCAGCCTCTGCGATGGAAGTACGAGTTGGCGGTTCAAGCGCGCGACGTGCGGAGGTGTATCCGCCTTCAGACTGCACGGCGATTCCCTTGTGGTCATGTTGTCCTCCTTAAATGCGTGGTCGATTGTGTACGTTCCCCCACCAAGAGATGCCTTCGCCCGAGACACGGGTGCTTCTGCCTTCTGGCGTTCGCACTCATGCGAGCCACTGACCAACGCTAAGACATCTCCAATCAAGCTGCAGCCATGATTCGGATGCAAGGCACCGGGCTTTCTAGGTATGCATGTTGCCATGTGTGCACTTCGCTTCGTGTCTGGCCTCAGCATGTACGACTGAGGGGATGCAATCCGTGGCCGAGATGCCCGCGAGGAGGATCCACCGATAGCCTCGACCAGTTAAGTCATATAGGTGGCCGGGCTTGACAGGAGGTGGGCGAAGCATCACGTCCTGGATCAATTTTGATGCATCATGTTTGCCATGCCAGTCCCCAATCATGCTTTGATCGTTCCATGCATATCTAACGTCTTGCTATCGATACAGTGCATATGCGTATGAACCAACTGCTGCCTCATCTCATCAGCCTCCTGAACCTGGCATGTGTCAGCACCCCATAGTGATGCCGTTATACGGGCCATCATGATCGCTCTCGTCTCCGTCCCAGATCTCGGGCACGTCGCCCACAATGCACTCCGTGCTCGGGTTGTCCTGTCCCGGGCAAGCCATCCATGCACCCGAATCCTGGATGTGCACCTCCCCGGAGGGGTGGTGATATCCGAGGAACTCGCCCGGCATGATCGGAATGGGGTCCTCCTTGTTGTTGATATGCGTCACCGATATGGGCTGCGCGTCGACGTAGTTCGCGAAGTCCTGGTTCCCGACGCGCGGCAGGCCGTATCCAATGAACGTCACCTTCGCGCTTGGAATATGCAATGGGAGGTAGATAGCATCGAGCAGCGCGATGGCAGCACCTGGTCAACGCGGGGGGAGGGGGGTTAGCGAACGCCCGATACTCCGTATTGGTCGGCAACGACATACCAAGGGAGTGCCCGGTGACTACGACGTTATCTGTGCCGTATGTATCGATAGTCTCCTGCACAGCTTGCAATACTGACGTTGCCGTGCTGCGTTCCAGTCAGGGTCCGTCTCAGATGAGGATAACATGGAAGCGACTCACTTTGCTTGGGCGTCCGCGAAGCCCTCGTGTACCTCAATGGAAGAGCTGAGGCCGGGGAACAGCGAAGGATCCAGATTGGTTAGTTCGATGTCGCCATCAGTGAGGAAGGGCATGCTAAGGCAAGTAACGGAAGTCAGCGAGCGGAGCCTTGGTTAAGGGCTTCGCACGGAAAGAACTCATGACGTACATGTCCTTCGTATTGGTACCCTGATGCGAAACTATCACCGTGTTCAACGATGGATCGTAGCCGACGAACCCTGTATGTCGCTGTTCGTCTCCAATCACTTCTGGGAATCAGTGAAGCAGCTTACAGTATTGGACGGAGTCTCCGTCTCCTCCTGCCGCGACCGGCTTGAAATCCGGGTTCGCTGCGCAGTTCGCACCACAGGTCCAAGTCGCCGTGGCGGATGCAGAGCAGTATCCGGCACTTGCGTACCATGTATATGGCGTGTAGGATGTGATTGCGGACGTGCTCAAGGTGGTAATCGACTGTCGGGGCCTAAGCCGCACCGCGTCGGGGGCGGGCGCGGCGGACACAAGGTACCCCAAGCCTATGCCGACGAGTGCAGCTCTGAACCACAGACGGCGGAGAGTAGGCATAGTGACAATCTCGAAGACCGATGGAAGCTGGAATGAGCGATAGCAGCAATAGAACGCAGCGTGCAGCAGATCGCAGGATGCGGGTGCGGATGCTGAGTCCTGGAACGGAGGCAGGGAAGCGGATCATAGCACGCCTTATATGAGAAGAGCGAAGAGGCGCGTCTTTCTATACATAACACTGGTACTCGGTTCAATTTGTTGTCTTCCGTCACACAGATGCATCGATCCGTCTGTGTCTCCGGAGCCGCTACAGAATCATGCGCGAACGACACAGCCCTGGACATCCGTAGGTTCACGACCTTGTGCGACCAACCGAATTACCCAAACAAGACCACCAGATAGTATGGGCAAGGCGTTTGCAGATGTCCATGTGGATGTTCCTCGTGGTACCCCGAGATTCCAACCTGCATAGCATGTGGATCCGCTACGAACGTGTGGTGTTGCGGGCGCAGAACAACGCCAGCGGTGCCGTAAAGTGCGTGCTGCAGATGAACACTGCTTCCAACGCAGGGGACATGGATCTAGCGGTGCGGGTGTACAAGCACGCGTGGACCTTGATTGGCTTGTACGGCACCTAGAGAGCTCTTGGAGAACACTCTTCCATGGCGCTAGTGACGCTCAGAAAAGATATTTGCCTACTGCACCATGCGCGTTGCGCGACGTCGGACGGTGGGACGAAAGCGGGCGACAGGGTCATCTGACCTCGGGCCCTGGAGTGCGCTGAGCGCGATGCGACCAATTTCTCACATTGACGAGACACTTTCGATCACGAACGACCTGTCAGATCTATTTTTATCCTCCGAGCCGAAGTGCAGAATTGAACATACATGAGATGTGGGAGAATTGTCAGAAGGATGTCATCGACACTGAAACTTGAAGACACTCCATCGCAGTCCGGTCGGTGACACTTGGGCAGCTGGTCTCAGAACGATAATAGCTATAGACCATTGCCAACCTGCTGTTTTGCTCTCTTCAAAGATCCGTGGAGCATTGTGTCTTGAAATGGCATCTAGAGCCACCTATAAGCCACTTCATCTTCGAGCATGGTTAGTCTCAAGTCTCCGCTCGTGCTTCTCAGGAAGCGAAGCCCCACTGGGAAGTGCAGCCTGACCTCACTGAACAGACTTCAAACACCATGGCAGACATGTCTACACAGTTTCACCAAGCCCCAAAAAGTTCTGAGCTGACCTACGGAGCTAGAGCAGCCTCGGAGCAGCTGACCCTGAGCACTCCATGGGCAGAGTAAGATCGGCTGGGTCTATCGATGAGACCCGCTATGATACAAGATGATTAGACATCTCCTTGAGTTCTGGAGAGCAGTTTCGTTGCAGCTCCAGTAAAGCTGCAACGTCATACAGCCACTAAGGCCACATCGTCAACATGATTCTTTCTAAGGACCCCGTTCATTGTGATGACTCGGGCCGGCAGGGAGATACGCTCGTTCCGGGTGTGCCAGGACAAGCAAATTTGCGTTCAGGTTGTTCCCGAGTCATCTCAGCGATGGACAGGCCACTTGATGACAATGACCGACAGAGTGACAGCAACGGATCTCTCCTGCATATATGTTATGGCATCTTCCGAAGTGCTCATTGCGTGTTAAATACTTCCGATGCATCAGGAGCATTCGGCATACCATGTAGTACTTTTCACTGCCTTGTCGGAGCAGAGAATTCGCATGCAGTACTTCAATGGCTGCAGGAAAAGCTAGCATCTACACACCACCCACGGTCATGCAGATGAGCAGATCTCTATGCACCACAGTTCAGTTAAAGCTGAAATCGCTTCATCGACTGAAAGCAAAGATCACAACATGAGCACGCCCTGGCTTCGAGTGGATGAGGGACTTCCTACAGCAAGATGCATACCATACATTGAACACATTACGTGATGTCGCGATCGCCTGGTACGCTTTGTCCTTCGAGAGACCAGTGGGGTGATGCCAGGAAACGAAACTGCGAAATGGTTGTTGGCTATTGACTCTGAGAGAAGCACCCCTGCAAAGCACATCAGCCCGGATGCTGCCCTCCAACTTCTGTCACAAGTCTCTGCGCTGTCATCTCCGGTAAAATTGACGGTAGCTGCTAAACATACGCCCAAACATTGTCACGTGCAGCTTGAAGACCCTAACGATCCTCTCGATGTCCACCTGCGAGGGGGTGATTCCTGAGCACAAAGGAGCGCGTCGTGCTCGACCGGCCTGTGTTCAACAGACCCATGCTGTACTTGAACTGGATCTCCTCGGAGAGGGTGTGGGCTGGAGCGTGGCATCGTCCATAATTTCGATTGACGTAGAGTTGCTGGAACGGTTTGAGATCTTGCGTGCACGTCTACCTGAACGCATCCGAGGTCGAGAGAGCCTATTGAGGTGCGCGCCACACAATGCGGGAACGAGCATCATGTACTCACGCTGATATCCCAGCAAAGCGTCGCCGCATTGCGCGTGCACGCATAACCTGTCTTGGGTGATGCAGTCGATGGCGATGACCATCAAAGCAAGCAAGAAGTCGTATCACTCCAACAACATATCGCTGTCCTCTTCTCCTCGCGACAGCTCAACGACGCCGACGCCGACGCCGATGCCGCTTCCGACACCCCAAGTCCTAAAGCGCTTCAAATCGCCTGAACGGTCATATAGCGCGGCGGCGCGAGGGCTGCTCTGATAGAAGCACTTCAAGCAAGTGTGCGCATCTGAGGGTCCCGAAGGTCGACGTGTTCTTCGATGATCAGAAGCAACTCTCAGGAAAGTCGACGCTCCCCCAAGACTCCATCTCAATTCCAATCAAATTCCGGACGAATAGGCATGCAAGCAGTGGTCGGGCTCGCAGTGACTGAGAGGGAGACTAGAGGTCCTGCGAGATCTTGGTCCGTGAGTGGCCCACATGGTCCTCTTTCTTCTCAGAGTACCTGTGAGCGGTGAGTGATATAGTTTGAAAGCTACAGGTCAAGAGCCCTCCCTTTGATTCGGGTCATGATGAATCGCATCTGTCATTGCTTCGCACAGGAATTGGCGTGCAAGGCCCTGGTCTGGTGAGTCCTGTAGCCTTGCTCAGAAGGATCAAGACGTTACTACACTACGACGCTAAGATCGCCGACGTCCTCCTTACCTCTGGGAGCCCTCCACTCCAGTACTTGCTGTGCCAGCTCGGGTATCTCAACAAGTGAATGAACCATCCCGTCCTTTATATGCGTGGAATGATTGTCCATATGACTACAACACCATGCACACGATAACACGTGTAGGTCCCGTCCGCACGACTCTCCTAGACCCCCAACCTCAACGTTCAGTGTTCAGCGAAGACGCCAACTAGACAGGGTCACTCGATGATGTTCAGCTCTCGTCTCCTCGTCCGTGCGAACTCGTCCTTGTACGTATGCCATATCCTGCAGCAAGACGAAACGTCACGATCGACAGGTCAGCCACATCCATGCCCCAAAAGCACCCAGGAACGCGCACACGTTGCCAAACAGAGGGCGCGCGGGGCAAGAGGACACGAAGGAAACCACGTACCACATGAGCTCATCTATGTACTTTTGTTGGACTTGCGTGATCTCCTCTAACGTCGGCTTGTCACATTGTACAACATGTATCGGGTGCCCGACTGTCCCGCCAGCGCGACTCAGCCACGCTGTACTCCATACACAGGAGGGTACGCTCGGCACTCACTAACTGCGACGATGCGTTTACGGTACGGCATCAGGCCCAGGTTATCTGCACAATACCGTAAAGTTGTCTGAGTGTGGGCGACCGGAGCAGCATGCAATGACGTACAATTTAGCAGGCCTCTGCCGTGGAATAGCGGGAGCGTGAACCCGAACACGTTCTGGAACTTCTTCTGAAGCTTGTATAATGTTGTACCCTTCTCGTTGGGCATCTGTTGAAAGATCTGCGCAGACAAGTCGACGAGTTAGTACGCTCCCATCGTGCGTTGTCGTTACTGTGTGCTACCCACATCGTTCTCGCCAAAAGAGAACACTGGGACCAGGTCGGCACTGCCGGGCATCCGTCAGATAGCGTTTACCCAAGTAGCACGTCGAGTACAGACCCATGCTGGATGGCTACTTTGATGAACCCCAGCCTAGAGCACTGCGTCAGTGCCCAAGCTTTTCACAAACCAAAGTCAGTGTTCACCTTTTCCGAAGCGTCAGGTCTGCAGTCCCGGGATGTGCGCTCAGGCTCTCTGCGGCTCCGCCGACGACGATCGTGATCGAGTTTCCAGGGCCCTTCTTTAGGATGTTCGAACATGACTGTTTCGACACGGAACAGATGCCCATAGCGAGGATGATATCGCGGTAGAATGGCACGCGGAAGTTAGTGGCCAGGGTGAGGAGGTGAGGGATGATGCCCGGGAACGCGGCGGAGAAGCCTGTGCCTGATAGGACCGATTGTGATAAGTAAGGCTGAACAGTCGGAATACAGTGGTGACATACTCTCGGTAGCGAATGTACATATAGCCCCCCTGCCGATTAGGCATGATAGGATATTCAGCTGTCATCTGTATGTATAGAAGCACCTACATGCCGATGATACCTGGGAAAGGGATCCCAAGCGGTTACAGAACGACTCGACGAACGACCAGCATATACTTACCGTGTGGATGATACCCGAAGACGTAAGGTCTATCCGGGGTAATTCACATGTCTTGCACCGGCAGGGAGAGTTGAGCTGCATGCCTCTTTCCGGCGAAGGTACAGCATCTGCTCACCTTCAGGAATCTGGTCGGAACGACATCAGTGACCGCGCGGAGAGAGGGAATGGGCACTCACGAGGCAGGGTAGTAATCGGCAAAGTATCTCCAAAGCCCCATCGAGCGGAACCAAGGGCTCAACCTCCCGCCGTTCTCCGGACTCTTATCGATGTAGAGGACCCATACCATGTATGCAGCCAGAACAGGCCATAGTGGTGGAAAGGAACTGAGACGGCGCCGAAGCCGTTAGCTTCTGACTTCGTGCATGCGCGAGCGGTCCGGGTGACGCTCACCAAAGGAAGAGGAACACGGTGATGCACCAGACGATCGTCGTGGACCATATGGCAACGGCAAGCGTCTGCAGCCTTCGCTTTCTCGGGATCCTCGCAGGAACGAATCTGGAGCAGCAAGGGGACGTCCACCATGAGCGACCTGCTATCACCGGGAGTGAGTGAGACGGACGGACTCGATGTGGGCATGGAGGTTAGCGACGGGTTTAAGGGGGGTTGTGGTGAGGTTGCTGAGGGAGCTGAGACGTTCGCGGAGGGAAGAGGAAGAGACGGTGCGTGTTGCGGAGGAGAACGCTTTCCGAACTTCCATCGCGCGGTTGGAGCGAGGAGGGAGTGACTGGCCGGGACCGAGATGGCACGTCCGCTGCTGTGGCGCTGGAAGGGCACTCGGAACACGTTCAACCGCCCTCGCGCGTTTTCTTGTCTGGGACCGTGCAAAGGAGTGGAGGAAGAGAAACAATGGAACACGAGAGATTGAACGCAGCTGAGGATGGGAGTTCGGAGAGGAATGATGCTGCTCTCGACCCGGAGACGGGCGCTTACAGGCACACGCGCACTCGATGGCGGAGAGTCTCGCCTATGGCGTCACTGGGCGCCTACGTCAAGTGACCGCACCCAAAGCTGTACGTTCGACATCAAACACGCACTGTATCCTTGATAACTATGATGATCGCCGCAATCGACCGTGTCGCAAACGTCCCTCCAACTCATTCCTCCCTTGAACGATCCCCCGCAAAGTCTGTATTATATTCCTTGAGGGCTTAGTGATGCTTTTGTGGGATCTTGTACTGCAGCGACATGTAGTCGGTCATCTGTGCGAGACAGCATCGTGCCTTTCTGTCGCCTGCTACCCCGTCGACTCGCGTCAGAATTCTACCAGTAACGTGAGTGCTGTTCAGTCGCGATTGCATGAGATTGATTCCGCAGAGACCAAGCAAGCACTGGAGTTACCTTTTGAGCGCTCAAGCGCTCACGCGTTTAACGCCTTTCTCGAGTGCGTAGTCCGACAGATGAATAATACATCCACGATGCCAATGAGCATGGGTGGCCAAGACCACTTCAAATATGTCTGTGCCATCGTACTATGGCGCATGCAGATGCGGCTGACATATACAACGCGCAAGTGAGATCTGGCAACACTAGTGGCACAGTGACAATTTACTCTGCGCCTCGCCTTCGTTCCATTCAAGACGTGCTGATATATGCTCAGACTCGCGGACATCCGTAGATCACGCGTATCAATGCAGCATTCCTACCGACCTCGGTCATGAAGTTACCACGATATCGTATGCAATGTCGACGTCCTCTGGTCTCTCGCGAGCCACTCAAGCTTCCTCCTCATCGAAGACGATGACGTCCTTCCTAACACAGATCCTCGGCCTCGGCGGGTTAGCCACATTTCCTCCAGGGAGCTTCACCTGTATGACCGGCTGCAGATCGAAACATTCGTCTTCCAAAGCCTGTCCCGAGATCGGGCGCTATCAGGTCGTTGCTGTCAGTCCAGCCATGTGCGCTAGCGGGTGAGAGGTGTACGCACGGTGACATAGACCATGGTGTCAACATCATGACCCTTCTGTGCAAGGTGTTAAATGCGTCGTAAGAGCGTGGGCGTACCTCCGAGAGCACTTGCGGCTTACCATCTCCCATCTGCCCTCGACGAACAACCCAGGCCGCAACGCACCAAGAGCGGAACCAGGATAGCTATCGGGCGAGAACGCGCCGAAGTAGCTCGACAAGAACCGGTAATGCGGAAGAGCCGGGAACGGCTGGTTCGAGAACCCTTTATATGATCTCGTCAGTCTCGCTCAGCGTAAAGCATCCCAGAACAGCGGAGGGTATTTACCAGGACCGCGGTGGCCTTTGACGACCGCAACGTTGTGGCCAGGCTCCTCTGGCCGCGCAGGCTTGACGATGAGCGCACGGTCCGATGTCGCAGTGTACCCAAGCCAGAACCATCCAGCTGGGACCGGGTCCTTAGGTGCATAGATGCCCACCGGGAAGCGATCTGTATTCGGGGCCCGCTGCGCGGGTACCCATCTGCGACGGTGCGCTCAATCAGCGACGACTCCAAATACTGCCAAGAAAGGACCGCCTACCTTCCGATGAGGGGCGTCATGAGCATCTTCGCGGTACTCCTGATGGGCAACGGTAGCATGTCTATCACAGGAATGGCATCCGCGACCTCGATGACCCGCCAAAGGCCAGATTTCCTCGTGGACGCGATCCAGTCGTCGGTCTTCTGTATCAAAGAATAGTCTCCGCCCTGTTGCATAACCTCCCCAGGTCAGCATCCGGTGCTCCAGACCAGTACACTGACATGCGTACGGTAACGATAAACTTCACGTCCAGGGTTCTGCCGTCCTCGGTCTTGACCGTGCTCTGGGTGTTCCCGTGCCCGGTCGATCCCGAGGCACCCCACTTCTGGAGGGCGCCCTCCACGCCGACCTTGATGTTCCGCTTGACTTTGTCGTCGTCCTCCTGCAAGCCACCCACCCCCGCCGAACCCGGGCAGCACTTAGTCGACTGGGCGCAAGACGAGGAACGAAGTCGCACTCACGGAGCGGTTGTACGTCGCGGTAGTGTGCGCGGAGAGCGTTCCCCCCATCTGGACCTTCGTGCGGAAGACGTGCCCGAACTCGTCGAGCACGGCGTGGATCGCCTCGCGCTGCTCGGCCCTGCTTGGCTTGGCGAGCGCCCCCTCGACCGCCTCCTTGAACTCCGGGCTGAGCTGCACGTCGTCCTGGAAGCCCGATCCGGGCGGGCTGAAGTCGATGCGCCCCTGCGGGAACAGATAGCGCGAGGAGACCGTCACCGTCTTCTGCGTCTCGCTGTTGAACTTGCTCGATTCCTGCGAGTAGTCCGCCTTGGCCGTGACGCTGCGCACAGACGGCAGGTCAGCAGGTTCTATCGTGTCCAACCCATGGGGACAAGGGACGTTGACGAGGGCATACTAGGGAGTGGCTGCCTTGACAGCAACGGTGGTGTAGTGGGACTCGGTCAGCGTCCGGCTGAACTGAGCCTCGATCATCGTCGTCTGGATTGTCGCCGTTTGGTCGATGACTGCCCTGAGCGAGTGGGGGCGCACGATGAGTGGCCGGGTGCTGGAAACGGGACCGGCGGAGGTCATCCGCACACCCATCATAAAGTTGTTGTCGTCTATCTGCAACACTCGCGGTCAGCCTCGAACCGGTGCGTTCTGGGGAGGGCCTCACTAGCATATTACGGAGGTCGTCATCCCTGATCACATCGATGAGGGTACGCTCGCCCATCACTGGAGTGGGAGTTGCTTCCGCCATTGCAGCAACACTCTGCGGATGCACGAGTTCAGAGCAAGAATCGGTGGACAGGAGTAGGACTCTGCACCCACAGATGTAGAGTCGTGGAGCACTCGTGTAGTTCAGACCTCTGTGAGTGTGTGGGAGACACTTAGAGCTGAGGCGATGGTCGAGATGACCGGCGGTGGGCTATTTTGTACACGAGCCGGCTGGTGCGGTTGACGGCCTCATCTCCAGGACCTGGTCAAGCACCGCCTTCCGCAAAAAAAAGACCGCTCAACGAAGTCCTGAGCGGTCGCCAGGCACTGGGCCGCGCGAGCTGTCCACACAATAGTCGAAGACAGCAGCTGCGGCTGATCTAAAAGCCTTCATGCCCCTCGCACGACGGAAGGGGACCCGGGAATGTACCTGTAGAGGAGTCGTCCGTGGGAAGCCATCCCCTGTTCAATTGACTGGATGCGCATCGAGCAGTCGCAGTGGTGCGTCTAAAGTATGGGCATCGTATTGCCCCTACGCAGCCTATTCGACGTTCGACAACAGCATGCGACTGACCCGTGGCGTTCGTTACACCTGTATTGACACACGGTGCCTTCAACGTGGCCCAATATGCAGCTATGAGTTGAAAGCCAAGTACGCGACTGGGCGGCCATGTCAATCCGGAGCAAAATGACTGCACCTTGCGGAGGCCGTAGGTACCATCTTCGACTAAGGGTAGCGGATGCTATGCATTCCCCTGAAAGGTGACAGGCTCTTTCATTACTCCTGCTCTCCCACCTCCCCACCACGGCGCCTTGCTGTCAAACGTCAGGCCCTGACTCATGTCACTCGGGACGTCGCAGGCAGTTTTCGCTGGCGTGTAGGGACGCTATTGAAACAGTCCAAACACGCTCGGTCACTGCAGTGTCTGTAATATAACATGCGGAGGCAACCGTCAACGAAAGCATCGATTTCAGGCTGTACTCAACGCACCTCCTGCATTCCTCACTCACTCAAACACCACATACATTGCCATGTCTTCTGCAGAGGTTCGTCCGACTACCGTTAACCTCTGGGTGACAATGGAAATCACCAATTACGGCTCAATCCCGATTGTTATCAAAGAGGTGGTGCTCGCATGGGGGAAACTCTACAAAAACGGTTGGTCGGGGCTGCAGAAGCGTCAGTCCGCTACCTGCATTGCTGATCGTCGGCCTTGTTTGCGCCTCAGATAACAAGGACGACTCGGTCGAGCCCGATGTTTACAAGGGTCACGTCATCGCACCCGGCGACGTGATCAAGATCGCCAGCTGCGGTAAGCAAGGGACCTGGACCGGCACAGAGGGGAATATCAAGCTCGGGGATACCACCGATGGAGACCAGCTCTTTTGTACCCTCAAATGGGATTGTCCTTGGCTTTCGTCCAGCAATTCTTGGACCGTCGACTGCTCGAACCCGAAGTTCATCGTGGAGAGCAAGGGCGCCAATCTGAAGGACGGCGCCTTGGGCAGCATCACCATTAGCGTGATGAACAAGCCCGATGCGTGAGCGTAGAATGCAGAGGTGAGCAATCGCACAACCATTGGACGTGCAGAGGGTATCAATTCTGACTTTGATTTCGATGATTCAGAGCGAACTATGTGACAGTGAAGAGGCTGGTTACAACATGGTTTCGTAGAGTGGGTCTCTTGGGGATGCGGAGGTCGTAGACTTGTCACGGTTCAGAGGATCCTAAGTTATGGAAATCAGCATGAGCAAAATCAGCCAAAGAGCGATCTGCGTTTTGCTACCTGAGGGTCATCGTGGAATACAGTGAACCATGTTTCGTTGCAGAAATCACTGGTTGGTTTCATGAATACTGTACCTGCGATGTAGTCCTGAATACACGAATTGTGCCACACAAGAGATCGGAACAAGGGGAAACAATGCGATTTATACTACAAAGCGGTCAAACGATCTAGCTGTTTTGCAACAGGACTACAAAGCTGGAAGTCAAGACCACGCCGTCCACCGTCCGTCAAATGCACGCACACGCAGAGTTGCTAGAGAGGAGACGTTCACGCGTAGAGGTCATCGTCTTGAGTATCTTCACCGAAACCGGCGTTGCTGGTCGCGGGCGCGGTCGCGGGCGCAGTCGTGCCAGAAGATTCGGGGAATTTGAAACTCGAGCCGAACGAGCGCGACTGCTGCAAGTTCTGCGCAAACATCTCGTATCTCCGGATGTCAGCGTCGGACACTGAGCGACGAGCAAAGCGCATAGCCTCCTCAAAGTGCGCCCTGTATATAGATCAGCATCACAATCATAGCTGCGTTCGATGGGGCTACTTACCTCGTGATGACGGGAACAGGATCCTCCTCTTCCTCGTCTTCCTCCATTTTGACATCGCCGGCCTCCTCCTTCTCCTTCTTTTCGCGTGCCCTCCGAATGTCCGCCTCAATACTCTCACGAATCGCTAGCTTCGCTGCACGCTGACATATTTCCGTCAAGTCAGCACCAGAGAACCCGTGCGTGTGCTTCGCAAGGAACGCCAAGTCGACGTCCGGCGCGACGGGACTCTTCCTCAGAGCGGCCTTAAGGATAGCTAGGCGGGAAGGCTCGTCGGGAAGAGGGATGTAAATGAGCTGGTCGAGACGGCCAGGACGGAGAAGGGCGGGATCAATTTGGTCGGGTCTGTTCGTCGCGCCGATGATGAAGACGTTCTTCTTGACGTTCATCCCGTCCATCTCCGTAAGGATCTGGTTCAGGACACGATCGCCCGCACCTCCCGCGTCCCCGGACGAACCGCCACGCGCCTTCGCGATCGAATCGAGCTCGTCGAAGAACATGACGCATGGCGCAGCAGCGCGCGCCTTATCGAAGACGTCACGAACATTCGCTTCGGACTCACCGAACCACATAGTGAGCAGTTCAGGGCCCTTGATCGAGATGAAGTTCGCCTGGGTCTCGTTCGCGATCGCCTTCGCAAGCAACGTCTTACCGGTACCGGGAGGACCGTAGAAGAGCACACCCTTTGACGGCGACATGCCGTACTTGATGAACTTCTCGGGGTGCTCGACGGGATACTGCACGGTCTCCTGCAGCTCCTGCTTGACCTTGTCGAGACCACCGATATCCTCCCACTTGACGGTGGGCACCTCCACGACTGTTTCGCGCAACGCGGAGGGGTTCGAAGTGCCCAGAGCGAATCGGAAGTTATCCATGGTCACGCCGAGCGAGTCGAGCACTTCCGCATCGATGGTATCCTCGTCAAGGTCGATGAGGTCCATCTTCTCTCGAATCTGCTGCATAGCAGCTTCCGAGCAGAGAGCAGCCAAATCGGAGCCGACGTAACCATGCGTATCAGCGGCGATCTAGTACGTACATGGTCATGCTCAGCATATCTCAAAAGCAACCTTGAAAATCACACATACCTGCTCGAGGTCGACGTCATCCGCGAGCTTCATATTCTTCGTATGGATACGAAGAATCTCCAAACGACCAGTAGGATCAGGAATACCAATGTCGACCTCACGATCGAAGCGGCCGAAGCGACGGAGTGCAGGGTCAATAGAGTTGGGGCGGTTAGTGGCAGCCATTACCACTACGTTCGAGCGTGCCTTCAGGCCGTCCATGAGAGTCAACAGCTGTGACACAACGCGCCGCTCGACCTCGCCGTTCGTCTTCTCACGTTTCGGCGCAATAGAGTCAATTTCGTCGATGAAGATGATTGACGGCGAGTTCTTCTCGGCCTCCTCGAATGCCTTCCGCAAATTGCTCTCAGACTCTCCAGCCATCTTGCTCATTATCTCCGGACCGTTGATGAGGAAGAAGAATGCGCCGGTCTCATTTGCGACCGCACGTGCCATGAGCGTCTTACCAGTACCAGGCGGGCCGTACATAAGGATACCACGTGGGGGCTTGATACCGATGGCCTTGAACAGTTGAGGATGGCGGAGAGGAAGCTCGACGAGTTCACGAATCTGCGCCATCTGCTTACGACAGCCGCCAATGTCGTCGTAACCAACTTCATTTAGACTCGCCTCCTCTTCTTCGCGCTTCACGGGGTCGCCCTCTGTAAAGACCATAAGCGAACAGCGTCCACCCGATATGCGACAAACAGAACTGACCTGTATGAATAACCGTGTCCTGTGCGACAATACAGTATTCGGCGGGATCTGTTTCGATAACCTTGAATTCTACTGTCCGCATTCCGCCGCGGACGAGGAAAGTGTCGCCCTTGCGCACGGGCCGGTACGCTATACAGCGGTCAGATCGGAGAAGTCAACATCTGCTACGGCTGGAACATACCTTCGAGGAAGTAAGGTTTGAGGTAGACATCAAAGATGTTGCCACTCAAACCCTCGATGGAATCATCGAATGGCAGGATATGGACACGCTTGCCGTACTTGATGTCCAAGCATGGGTGCACATTAACCATGTCACCGAGCTTGACGCGAAGGTTATTACGGGCGACCTTGTTCATCTGAATCTTGCCCTCCTCGACATCATCCGAGCTCAAGGCGATAAGAACGGTGTCGTGGCGCTTCTTGCCCCTACGCACAACGTCAGACGCATTCTACAGGCGAGCAAGAAAGCCTACGTGCCTAACAATGATAGTATCTCCGCGGAAGAGCTGGAGAGTCTCCATTGTCGCGGGGTTCATGGTCGCGACTGATCCCGCTATCAGCCTCAAGTGCTTGGGGCACTCACAGTGGTTGTAACAACTCACCAGAGTTGTCGTCTGAAGTCGCTTCATCAACGATCAGACGGTTAGGGCTGCAATAGCTGTCAGCATGTCTTCGAGATGAGCAAAGCCGCGATACCCACGATTTCTTGGGTCTAAGGATTGCAGTGCTAGTGTCATCGTTCCCGGGAGCAGGAGGAGCACCACTGGGGTCAGCCATGTCGTCGGATCTCGTAGAGGTAGTGGAAAGAGTGCGGGAGCGAACTCGAGGACGGGCTTATGAGGACTGGAAAGAAGGACGACGCGCGTCCCTCTCAGCAATCCTCGACGCGTCACTCCCCGGGGCGTGGGAATGTTTCCCGGCGTTCCGGACACTTCCAGTCCTCTCTCACGGCCCCAATGCGGCAACTTATTCCTTTTTCGGAATGTCCTCCGGGCCATAAACGCTGTTCGCTGACTAAGAGGCCGGCGATAGGTCCAGAGCAACCTTGTGGTGTTCTCGTTCTTGTGTAACATGTCTCTTACATAACGGTCGGGGTCACGCATGCACCGACAATTGCATTACTGTAATACCGAAAGGAGATACAGGCTGCAGCCCGATGTATTCTTTGGCCATGGCCATCGTAGAGGAGCTGAAAGCAAAGTAAAGACCTACAGTATTGAGAAGTCACTCCGAGACGGAAGACCTCCATATCTCCCCTCACATCACATCTCTTCGTCGTCAAAGTTAATTTCTTCCACGGGGAAATCGCCAACTTTGACTCTATCGGGCTTGACAAAGACCCCAAAGTTTGGCTGGCATTCGAAGTATCTTTTTCCCTTTACCCTGAAGACCCCCCATGTCAGAGGAGAGTGTCTCAAGCGACCGCGGGATACACTTACGACCCGTCATTTCTCCCTATGGGCTCGTCATATTCGATGCCAACCCAAACACCCTTGGCGAATTCCGTAGGTCCGACGTATCTGACGGTACCACGCTTACGGAAATCCTCCTCAGCGGACTCTACCTCACAACGGGCTCCTATCGGAATGTCGATTGGAAGAGTATCTTTAGGCTCCTCGGGAAGCTTGTCTGCAAAACGTCCAATCTTATGCCGTTGCTTGTATGCAAGTACAGTGTCTGGATGAAAGTCAGAAGCTGGCACCGAATCTTCGGACGTCAGAACTCACTGTGCTTCTGAGCATACTCTGCTTCACTGAGCTCGAACTTCTCCACTGATGAGGGATCTGAGAGCTGCCCTGTGAAAGAGCTTGCCGGGTTCAGATCCACTACCTATGAGACATGACGTGGATTGGAGATACACCAAAGAGACCATTGATGCAGAGGCACGAACCTTGAGTACCTGCCCGTCCTGTATTCCGTAGAAACCCAAGGATTGGTTGTCGTCATTGAGGATGCAAACCGGCTCAGAAGCATCTTCTGAGGGCAACACAAATATTTCCTGGTTCTGGACGGGTATACCCGTAATCAACTCGAGCTTATTCTGTGTGCGTTGACCACTTGCATATGAGAGCGTGTCAAGCTATGCATCGCGGAGAAGCGTACCTTGAGCTGACCAACCCGTAAGCCAAGGTCAAAACGCCTCTCCGAGCGCGTGTCCGGAGACACAACGAAGACATTAACTGTGCTATGCATCAGATCTTCAGTCAGTTGTGGATCCAGAATGCAAGCACGATTCAGCTTGCATTGGTTTAGAGGGCCGCATAGTGGTACTGATACGTTCAGGAGGAATCGGTTTCTTTCAACTGCGTTGGTAATTAGTGTCCAGATTGGTTGGCGTATCTGATGCAGGATGTCAGGGTTGCGGGAGCAGGAAGGAGGGGGTCACAGCGACTAGCTGCGGTATGGACAACGGTCACACTCGATCGCCCGCGATCCGCGTAAAGAGCACGACGCATCTCGAAGCGCCCGCGCGACGCGCGATACTTTGGGACCGTGGCGCGGGATACAGTACTGTACCGGACCCAGAAGCGGGACAGGCGCCGGGCAGACCGGGAAGCGGGACAAATGGCTCTTGTCCCTCAAATACCCCTGTAAATTCCTAGTAACTTGTGAAGATGGCTTGAAGGATGTCCGTCGAAGCTGCCAGTGAAAGAAGGAGGTGAAAAGGAGGAGGTGAACGGGAGTAATCCGAATATCAAGCAGGTAACTGAGCTGCCTCACAGCAAGCGCCCGCCTCAGTCACAACAATTCCAGTCTCTTTTGTAAGAGAAGCTCCAGATATGTACCCAGTCGAACCTAACGATCCCTATGGTACAGGCCGAATGGTCTCCTGAGTCGTCTGTAGCTCGAAACGAGAGCTGACCACCAAGAGCGTGACATCCAGCTCGTCGTCCCAAACAGCGCGTCAGCACGGTATGACCGTATGGCAGAACCTCCTCACGCGCATCCTATTGCCGCCAAGTGTTGACCGCCCTCCTTTGTTCGACATCTCCCCTACACACACTCCCAATAGACCTGGCTATGCCTACCGATACCACTGAATCTATTCTTGTAACATGGTCGTTGATTACATGATTCATTTCGAGTCCTACGTGTTGTCGCGCGGGCGGCCGAGTGGTGTTATGAGCGGACTCTGAAATCGGCAAGCCTCGGCAACGTGACACCCTGTGACACGTCAACCGTCCTGGTGTCCCGCTTCCCGGTCCTCACCAAGACCGACTCCTTCCACACGTCTGTTGTGAAACGCAGGAAGCAGTCACTTTTTTCTGCAAGCTGTCCCGCTTCTGGGTCCAGTACAGTAGCAGCCGCCTGCTCCAGACGCCGACGGCCGAGTCCCGTCACGCGCGTGACCTTCAACCACATCGCGGTCTGCCAGCGGCGCGAGGCGACTCATCCGCCCTTCCTACTCTCAACATGCCTTGTCCTTGGGGCGCGACGAGGACGGACGTCCTTCTCCGTTCAGTGCGCTGCAATCTCGCTGTTTCCCGCGCAGTTCAGCCAGTTCGGTACTCATCTATCCGCGTATGCACAGTCCGGCCGGTTTTGAGCACAGTGCTTATTTCAGACCATGTTCTACTGTCAGGCTCTCCAGGATAGGTTCAAAGACCCGACCTCTCCCTTCCATATCGCTCCCGGTGCACAGGGACCTGATTCTCCCGACCCTCCGCACGAGGAGGTGTCTCCTGCGGAGGAAGGTCGCACCAAGTTCATAGAGCTCGGATTCGACCCAGATAGCTTTTGGGAGCAACCAATTGTATGGGGAGATCATGACGCCTTTCAGTAAGTCGTGTCGGTCTACCCATGCCAGTTTGCACTCGTTGATCAAGGCCTACAACAGGCACGTCAATAATGTCCGCTATCGTGCGTCTTGGCTTCGGGTATATAGGCGCGCACTTACGCTTCACACAGTTCGTTTTTTTGAGACTAGTCACGTACGCTTGATGTCGGCAATCGGTCAAGAGTTCGGTGGACCTGCGAAGGCTGAAGCCATGATCAAGGGCAAAGGCGTTTCTCTCATCCTCAAGTCGATCTCCGTCGACTATAAGCGCCCAGTGGTCTATCCCGACACGCTCTTGATTGCGCATAAATTACATCCTGGGCCGTTGCGCACCTCGTCCAAGGTTGACGGTCCCGAGGTGACAAGCCGCCGCCAAGCGAAGACGCACTTCCATATCATGGGCGCGATCTGGTCGTACGCGCAACGGCGCATCGTGACGGAGGCGGACTCAATGCTTGTATGGTACGACTTCGACAAACTCGTGAAGTGCGACCCTGGGGAGGAGGCGAGAGCGGTCATCCAAAGGAGAATGAACCTTGGCAAGGCGCAAGGCTCCTCTGATTTATCATAAGCACATTGCTGTTTAACCGTGCTGCTCGGCTCCCAGCTTATTCATCTCAACGATACTGCATAAACTCGTATATGGGAAGTGTCCGTCCCATCGCACGCAATGCAACACTCTTACGCAGTGAGATGTCGGTCGAATGAACTGACACTGGCGAAGACGAGCGCTAATGTGGCAGGCAGCCGGAGCTTCATTCGAGCCGCTCCAGCGCTATGCCTCAAAGCTGTGCTGCTGGGTACCAGGTCGAGATGCAGGCGCGATTCACCGCGGTTCTGTTGGCCTGGACCGAGAGCTGACTAGAACGACACATCCGTCTACCTCATGTCATAGTTTGTTGGACCACGTATGCGAAACCACTCGATAACGATACGGCCCCAGGACCATTGAGATTCCCCAGTTGAACGGGAAACCCGCGACATACCCGCTGTGTGGCATGGAGCATGATGATGAACAGCATTCTACAAGGCCATATATCTCATGGGCACTACGTAGGCTCTCGTGCAGAGAAATCCACGCTGGATTATTCTGATACTGCCAGCCCGACGAGGCCGCCTGGATCTTCCGCGACATGCCCGTCTTGTGGAGTCAACGCAACCCAGACCCGAAAGCGGTGCTTGTCTGCCCCGGCGCCAAGTCTTGCCTCCAGGGCTGCGCGTAATCCACGGAAACGACCCGAGTCTAATCGGGCAGGATCTTCCGTTTTCCTCAGCATTTGGGTCCGTCTGGAACACGGTGATGTTACGAGTTCCGCCATGTTGCGGATCCATGAGTGTCTATGTGTCCGCGGACATGCATGTCGTCATATAAAGCCCGTCGACAGTCATCGAGGGTATACATTACTCGGCGACGAGTCCTGCACCCACAAGTGTTACTCCGTCTCGATCTCGTAACCACTCACCCCCATGCCAACTTGCGTAGTCTGCCTGGATGCGCTCAAAGAACCAGCTGCCTTACCTTGCGGTGCGTAATGTTTTCTGTAGTATCATTGTAACTGCGCTCAGAGCATTGTCTCGCAGGTCACGTATTCTGTTACGATTGTGTCACCCGGCTGATTCGCTCAGTTTCCCCGTTCACGACCACTCACTATTGCCCGACGTGCAACCATCCTTATACCATCTGTCAGCTCGTTTCTCCTGGCCTCAACGTTCGTCATCATTGACACATCCATCTGATGCAGCGAATATCGATCCTAGCCTTGTCCCACATCATCTTCGGCAGCACGTCACTCCGTCCGTTCGCAAGCTGCAACTCGAGTACCAAGTACCCGTTCCTCTACACGGTTCTGCGACCAATGCAGAGTGTGAGAGGCTGTTGGCTGAGAACGCTTCTCTGCGAACTTGCTGCTTCGTCTGGCGAAAGCGCGCCGCCGTACACGCTACTGCGACAATGGGCTTCGTCGGACTAGCCCGGCTAGCGCGAGACTACGCCCTCAAACTGAAGAAAGAACGAGACGATTTCGAAGTGAAGTATAACGAACTGAAGAAGCTCTACGAGGAGAAAACGTGCGTTCGCCTTCTAGTCTGTACAACATGATAACGCTCACAACGTACGTAGCACCGCCGGTCTAGATACCCCTCCTGAAAGCCCTTCATGCCCTCCATCGCCGCGTTCAGCTGAGCTGCGCTCCGACATACCTTCGCTCCCGCGTATCGATGCGGCCGAGGTAGACTTGCCTCCAAGCATAACCCGCGTCGATCATCGACCGATGTCTCGTACGCTCTACCGCCTGCCTTCAACGGCGCTGAGCGAGGAGAGTTTTTGCTCGGAGTGCCCAGACTGCCTCGAAAAGAAACGGAAGCACGATGCCGAGGATTCCGAACCGGAGAGCGCTCCAGAGCGGCCTGTGAAGCGGTCGCACTCTATCTCTCCATCCATCCCTGCCCCAGCAGCGTCCAGCCCCAACGGGCATTCGCGAGCTACCTCGAAGATTCGCTTACGCTTTGATCGCACTCCACTGTGATCCCTTTGCGGTTCTGGGCTGCTCTCGCATTTCCGTAGTCATGCTCCTCGGAACGAGATGATTTGTTATGTTACAACTTGAAACCTTACTCTACAGTATAATGGGTCCCGATGTCGTTATTGCCCCGCTCGTCATTTGGAACTCTTCCTGACAATATTCCTACCGTCCTCCCCACTCCGTCCATGCCACTTAGCATTGGTGACACTTGTCTTCCCGTTAAGCTAGCAAAGACTGTAACATGTTTTCATGCACGAGCCCGAGCCTGAACTAGGTTGTTCCATGGAGGCTCGGACTTCCAAATCGGACCTTGTCACTACGATGCAGTAACTAGCATGTCTCACCATCACTAGAGTACATCTATGATATAATACAACGTCTTACCGCATACCGCGGAGAAGAGATCATATACGCTACTGCTACACACTCCTTCCCGTCGTGTAGGTATACCCCATCATTTCCCTGGGTTACCGGGCAGGAAGCGGACACCCTCCCCCTCTGAGACTGCGATGATCTGTGCGCGATTAGACTTCGTCAGGACGGACACCGCTTTCCTAAGGATCGGCAAGGGGATGCCCGAGAGAGGTGAAGGGACCGGGGGCTCGACTATCTCATAGAACGTCATAATCGTGTTCAGCTGTCCTGTCGAGTTTGCCTGCAACGACTCGTGAGCACCGGTCCTCGATGGACAAGGGGATCAGATAATCACCCAGTCATAGAGCACCTGGGCCCACTCTTCTGGTGTTCTCCAGAACAGCAAGACCGACGACGTTTGCCTAGGAGGTTCGTACATCGCATGACCCTTTGCTATCATGTCCGCCAATATCGCGGCCAAATGCGAGGAGAGCAATCGTCCTGAGTCATAGCATGTCAATGATCAGAGACAACGATGACGGCTTGCCACGAGAAGTGGAACTCACGATTAATCCGTGGGTTACGCAGGATCTCATCCCAATCGCTGCCGGGGACGTCTGCATCCTCGACGCGAAGTACAAACAGTCGTCTGTGTCGTGCATACGCAAGAATGAGCCTCGTCCAGTGCTGGGTGACGACAGCCTGCGTCTGGGGATTGGGCTGCTGCCTGCAGAGTCTGGAAGATTAGTATATGGGGCTGCCCGAGATGACAAGGATGTCTGACGTGAAGAACGGCGGCGCCGCATGAATAGATGGAAGGAGAAAGCCTGATGAAGACTTAGGAACTTCGAACTATTATATGTAGCATCTTACGTACCTGAAGAGGTCTTGTATGGTGAGAGTGTTGTGGTCATTTTGCGGACTTGTAAGTCGTACTGACGGATGTCAGTTCAATTGGCGATGACACACGATGCGGTCTCAGAAACCGATCGCCCCGGATGTACAAGATGCCACTCGTGAACACTGTCCAATGTTTTGGTTCCTGTTTGACGGTTCCGCGAGCGTTTTCGAAGTTTATCGACAGCTTGAGCTTGCTGCCCACGTGACGCCTGCAGGCTCTGAGCAAACCCCATCGGTCAATATTTCAATTGGTGTGCCAAACCTAGCCCAAGCGCTCATGACTTACTCCTAGTCTACGGCAGTCTCGCTGCTCATCTGCTCGTCCGCTCCATCTACTAGTTTGCGCTTGTACGCATTGCGTCTCTGCAAGCATACCACACATGAGAAAAGGCGAAGGCATAGGTAAGCAGTCCTTGTCTCCCCTCCCTCCCTATGTCACTTGGAGCCGCCAGAAGCAGTCTACATAGTTCCACGGCCACCCTGGACAAGCGTCCGGAGAGTCCAATGTGATGGCAATTAACTACTGTATTGCAGTAGGCGGCACGAGAGTGGTGCGTATCATAAAGTTGTCCAAGCTGAAGTGCCAAGTGGTATGTCTCCTGCTGCAACAATCCTTGTTCTTCTTCTAGCCTGATCTACACAATGGCGGCCTGTCAGATCACGACCGTAACTATAGAAGGACCACTCACGATATAATCTTTGGCAATCTTGTGGACGACCGACTTGTACTCCGGGGCATTCAGGGTCCCTGGCTCAAGGGACAAGCTCCGCTCGACTTCCTTTCGATATTCTCCGGAAGTGAACTCGCTGTGCGGTGGTTAGCATCCTATGCTGCACATGTGGCTCGGTTGGGTGCTTCTCAGCTGCTTACTGGACCTTGCCTACGTTCGCTACGTTGGTGACCACGTTCAGCACAGCATTGTGCAGCCATTGCATATCTACTTCCATTGTCTGCAATTTCCAGCTGATGGGTGCACTTGCGGATTCGAGGTGTCGCAGCAATGCTGGTGGCTTGGATATTCCTGACAGTCAAACGCGGGTCGCGACTCAATGCGCGCCACAGACGCGGTTGCGAGTGTTTGGGAGGCGCGCCGCTCTTTAGCGCCGAACCAGATCGGGTGCGGTAGTAAATACATACAGCTACACCATGCGCCAGGCTCCTGGCCATACAGTGCTGGAACTGGTCAACAGAGTCATCTATCCTTGGCCCTTCTAAGTAGCTGATTGGTGCAATCAGCTACGTCCATCAGCAAATCTGCTATACCTGTGTTTATCGACCAGAATGAGGAGAGCTTCGTCTTCTCAACAGACTTCGATAGGATACTACTTCATCAGAGTCTTGATAATTGATCGAGGTATTCAGACTGGTTGGAGTCGCGACCCACATTTGCACGTGTATGATGTCCAAATACGACAATAATATTTACTGCAGACTGGAGGTTTCGGACATCATACACAACAATGATATTTGCTACAGACGGGAGGTATCAAGATAACGGGACATATTACGAAATGGTACATATCATAATACAAGCAGCACTGAGGCGGAGCAGAGCGGAAAATGATACCTATGATCATACAAGCTAGAACATGATCATCCGGGATAACCAAATCTAGCACGTTCTTGAAATTCGTGCCGGCATCGTGGATGGCCACCCCCAGAAGCACTCTATAGGTCTCCCTTCTTCCCACCCATCGCGCGGAAAAGGCCCCGCACGCTGATGACGACGGGCTTTGCATTCGCAGCAGGCTTCTTCGCCAAGATCGTCATCGGTTGCTGTGTGGACCACCCAGAAGACGGCACCACTGGCATCGGGGCAGGGGGCCGTGCTGGCGCAGGCGCAGGAGCAAAGGAAGACGCGAGGAAATCGTCTCGGACCTGCTCCGCGTCCATGGGATTCGTGGGACACTTGTAGGCTGGGCTAGGAGGCGTGAGTGTAAGCGGCGCAGGTCGCCTGCGCTGCTTCCCAGCGATCTGCTTCTCCTTGACCTGGGCCGCCTGCGCTGCGTGAGGGACATCAGCGGAAGGTGACGAGCCGGCGGGCACCGGAAAGACGTCTAACAAGAACTCCGGCTTGCGCAGATGCTTCGCCGTTCGACGCGTGCGGGCAGGGATTGCGAGGACGGACATCCCGGGCCGGCGAGCACAAGCGGGGGAGAGAGCACCGCCAAATGCCGCGAGGTCGTCACGGTCGTCCTCCGCGCGCATCGCATACCGGGGATCGAGATCGGAGTCCTGGCTCGATACGCTACCCCTGCGGACGTTGCTGTCGCCCTCGGCGACCACAGCGACGGAGGCCTTGCGTGGCTTCGTGGGCGAGCCAAAGCGCACCCAGCTATCCTCGCTCTCATCGTCGCCGCCCAGCAGATGTGCATACTCCCACTCCTCATCCTGATCCCGCCATACGCCCCCCGCGCCATCGCGGTACACGTCCGAGACGCCGACGAGGCGGCCGTCCCGAGTGAGCTCGGTAGCGCCAGCAGCCTTGGCTTGCGCCTCGGCAAATCTCCGGATATGATCTTCGATGGACCCTCCATCAGCCAACTGCGCGAGTGCCAGCTCCGTCGCGAGCGGAGGAGGGCGGAACTTCGCATATTTAGACTTCTTCGACGCACTTACGGCTGCACTGGCCTCCGCGCGCACCGTCTTTGACTGCATAGACGACTTCTTAGTACTGACTGCAACGGGAATGGGAGGGGAAGGGGGTCCGCGCATGGTGATGGACTTCGAACGAACGCGTCGTGTGGGCTTCAAAGCAGACAATGACCGGAAAGACTTTAGACCCTTTCCAGGATTGACTGGACTGGAGGGGGAACGAGGTGAGCCGCGCTGGGTAGAACGCGTCGGACGGGTCTTGTTCGTGAAGATGGTCGCCGAAAGCGGTGTCTCCGGGAAATGCACGAACACGGACGTGTAGCCTACAGCGGTCAGATCCGGCTTGTAATCCTTGACAGATGGGGTGATGACAATCCTAGAGCCGGTAGTCGGCGTATCAGAGAAGCTGAGGAACGAGGCGGATTGGGGCGCTGGACTGCCAGTTACAGAGGAGCGCCTAGAAACGATGCAGGGCGAGCCGCCGGAGCAGCGGCGAGCACTGGAGATAGAAGAACGGCGGCGGGGAGAGAGAGGTGCGGGAGAACCGGGGCGTACAGCGGCTGCCCACGCCGCAACGGCGGAGGTCGTGGCAGAGCGGCGCCTCGGATAGGACGGCGCACAAGGCGGTGACCCAGGTTGGGAAGGGGGTGAAGGAAGAGGCTGCGTAGGACGTTTCTTCTGGGGCGGCGGATATGCGAGAAACGCGTAAGTTGGAGCTGCTTGACCGGATGTTTGCACTGGAGCGTTAACAGGGTGGATGGTTTGCGTGTTCGGAATAGCAGACATGAACTGAAGGTGAATGGGAAGAATTGAGCACAGATACGAAGAAATGCAAGCAGACGTCTGTGAACGGATGAGAGTCGAGGAATTCAGACAGTAAATACCGTACTCACGAAGAATGCAGAGAGAAGTGCAAGAAAGCGTCAAGGTTCTTAGACCGAAGATCGAAAGGTATGTATCGGATAGGGCTACAGAGGACGAGTCCTAGTCAAGAGAGCAGGTGGGGATCGTGGAGAGTGGTGCGATGCGATGTGGTGGACACTAGACTAGCTGGTGTTGGCTGTCTGGTCCAGCACCGACGGTGCTTAAGTGCAATGAGCCGACAAAAGTGCGCCCACCTCGCCCCGAGGAGGGACAATTGGCCTCGCTTGGACACATCAACATTGTCTATAAACACGTCCGGCGTCTATTTTGCTCGCGTTCAAATTCCATAAACGCGCGCCCACATCTCCAGGTACGAGGAGTCCCCAGACACCCCGTAGGCGTCCACGGGCGCCTTCTTATTGTGTAGCTGTGGCCCATCTTCTCGGGGATGTCTCGGGTCCTCAGCAAAGTACAACGCCTTCCTTTCGCAGAACAACGTCTACGCTGCCTGTGGGCCGTGCAAGACAATAAGGACATCTTCCCTGCAGCACGCGTGACCGGAGCTCTTCCATTTCCTATGCTATCAGTGCCTCGGTCAAATTGGGCGGCGGGGAGTGAATGTCACTACTACATCAGCCGACGCCCACGCAATTGTCTCTGCCACACTATCATCCCTCTCTACCCCCCGCCTAGCGAGTTCTCACTACGCTAGAAAGGCGCAGGCGAACGGTTTCAGCTCAATGTCCGACATCCTGTCCTCCCTCTAATTGTCTTTGCTCGTATCATCGGTCCGCCGCTTTGACATTGCCCCGATATCCAAGTTCGTGACCACCCCTCGCAGCCTCGCTTCGAGTTGAAGGCGTCTCGCTCCAGGCGCATCCTCAGTGTTGACCACGTCGAGACCTCAGCTCTCAATTCGAAGCGAGTGGTGGGTTGGAGCCTGAAACGAGTTGTAATGCACACAACTATCTGTTCCTTGCAGTGCCACCGTTGACTGCCAAATGCCGCACTGAATCAACTGCAGGATCGCCCCGGTTGCCCAGTAAGAGGGCGTTGAAACAGGCAATGGAGTATAGCATAAGCACAAGTATAGAGTAGAGGCCCACAATTGTGCACAGAGAATAAGTTATGGTCGTGTGGATATCGGCAGATGGCGTCACGCCCAGCGCAAGGTCATCTCAACGTCTGAGAGTGGTGCCGGTCACGTGGGAACCTGCCCGTACAACCGCGAAGCCGCCATAACTGACTCCGCGAAATCCGTGAAGTCGCCTTCAACAGCCTTCCCCCTCTGGCAGTGCAACCAGTTAGGGTCGATTTGTTCGAGAACGTCGCGGGAAAGGCGAACCTTCATAGCGTAGACGACAATCTGTTCTTGCTGTGACTCCTCGACGGGCTCCTTGAGAGCTACTCGCAGAACACCTTGCGCTTCGTCGAAAGAGCAGCGAACTAATCGTCCCAGACGAACATTCATGGACACCTTCATCACAGGCTCCCGGCGAAACACTTCGTAGCTCAGCAGATGGGCCTGAACAAACAGAAATAGACTCACAGATTCGCTCATGTCCTGTGTCCTTGTGCCTTAAAAGCTTGACATTACCCAAGATGCCTTCACAGAAGTCGCGACCTCCCCGTTTGATGAAGACCTTCGCGCCCTTCACCTCGGAAAGAACGCTCTCGTCCTCCTCCCCCGTAACGACTATGCGACCAGCGCGAAGGTCGTAATGAGCGCTGTGCACGATGGTTGCGGTTTGACCTACGTACTCGTCTGCGTGCTGGTGCTATAGGACATCGCCGCAAGGGGGTCAGAGGCGGTTGCACGCGCCGTGGCTGTGGCATCGCTGGAGGATGCCGACCAGACGGATCTCGGTTGTGATGTAGTACAGGACACACTCGCGAAGGCAGAAGCGGTGCCGGAAAACGCTGAGAAGGCGGTGGAGGGTTTGACCTATAGATGGCCTCATTCAGTCAAGGTTTGGTGCTCGCCGTCGGTGACGCTCACCGGCACGATCGCGCTTGCAGCCAGCCACGAAGGAACCTGAGGAACCGGTGGAGAAGCTGGAGTCGTGGAAGATGACGGCTCGAATTGGTGGATGGGATTCCTTCCCGGACACTATGCAACCAACGAGAAGACACATTACACACAGGTTTCATTCAGCAGGCCGTAAAGTGAAGCAAGGATTGCAAACCTTCTCAGTTGCGGGCTCGGCAGCGAACTCAGATGGCCCAGCTGCAGGTTCATCTCTGCCATTGGCAGTGTCAGTAGGCGCTTGAGTGGCGTTCAAAGGCGTGCGCGACGCCAAAATCTCCTCGACTGTCACGGGTGTGTGCTTGGGTTCCGGCGTCTTATAACGCTTCGAAGGTGGTTTAGAGGAAGCCTGGAAGGATCAATCAGAGTAGTTGGAGGCAAAGTTTGGCGACTTAACCTACAACATTCGAATCCATTGAAAGGGAACGCTTGCGTTTGAGACAATCTTCCCCTGACTCATCTAGACACTGAATGCATTCCGTTTCGTTAAAACAGACACTACCAGGAGTGCGGCACCCTCAGCGATAGCATTTGTGTGCCTGCTTTGTAGCTTCCTGAGGGAAACGCGAACGTGTGATATACTCACGTTTACTTGCTCTGCGGCTTGAGGCGTGCTGCATTCGGAGACCGAAGCGTCTGTCCCCTCAGATTCCGTAACGGCAACACTAGCAGAGCGCGTGTTTGTGGTGCTATTTCTGCGATAATACTTCAGGAAGCCAAATCGACTTTCTCTCGCGAGTCTTTCGGCCTGTGTACTGGGTCTACTCAGTTGCCAGCGCGCGCCAAGATTCAAACGAAGCCATTCAAGGGCGTGATTCCGCATAATGAGCGACTTTCCACGTAAGTCAGACTGGGTGCATACCCATTTGCACTGCGGGTGCGTCCGCGAGACACTCTATAACCCACAGCAGCCGAGACTGTGGCGAGTGCGCAAGCAATGAAGTTGAAGTCGGCCAAAGGTAACATGGTGAAGATGTGAACCCGCAACTACCAGAGAGGACACAAGTGAGAATGATTGTGGACGAGACGGCAGAAAGAGTGAAACCCTTGTAACAAGGCTCCGACTGGATTATAACGCAGGATATCCGGTGTACCTCACCGTCGGCATGAGGCGTGCAGTTAGCATAACACGTGTAGGGCGTTATCACAGAGTCCTCTGAAGCCGGTCAGCTGAGACGCAAGAGTCGATTTGACTGATAACCACGAGCCACTTTTTGTCACTACTACCCGTTAAGACCGTTCGAGCGACAGCATACACCCGTCATGCACGTCGTGGCTGTCGTCAATGTTGGTTTGAAGAGAACATGTGTGGACGTGTCGCGAGCCGGTGGCAGAGCGTCTCGCCGTGGAAAGTATTCGTGAGCACTTGCCTCCTATGGTATCAACCAGACTCCTACCAGTCGCCGACTGGCTGCCATGTACACGAGCGTCGGACGGGTGGGAGTGGGCAGCTCGCAGCTCTGCATAGGCCCATCGCATTCGAGCCGCGCCCTGACAGGAGTCGCAGGATGGATTTCTCGTGGGTATTCACCGCGTCGGACGGTCGCGAAGCTTGTCGGCATCGCAGAGGCCAGCACCGGGGCTGTGGGAAACGCTCTATGCTCAATTGGCCACGTCAGCGTGGTCCGGTGTGCAAGTTCCCCACGCGCGCCGCCATGATCGTATAAGGACGCGTTCCGCCTGAATCGCTCAACCCTCAGCATCTTGGGCCTCTGCAACGGATTCGCAATCCCCAATCCTTGCCGTCATGCAGCTGCACTTGTGGCTTCCGCTGGCTGTCGCGTTGACGCCTTCGTTGGCGTCGGCAGCACTCTTTCCCTCTGACACGGTGGTCAAGATGCTCGACGCGAAGGATTGGAAGAAAGTGATGAAGGAGAACGTGCGTACATCTTACCGCTCCTCTCAATGCCCTGCTGTCCATGCGCAGGTCATCGTGCCTCTAGTAGCATCTCGCGGGGTGTGGCGATCCGGAGCTCCTCAGAATAGTGGAGGCGCCTCGCATGAACTTACTTGCATTCTCCCGCGTTCGTGACCAATGTTTACCTACCCTGATTTTCTTTGCAGGCAACTTCCGTTGTGGCGTTTGTCGCCCCGTGGTGCGGGGTACGTGATCCGTGTATTTCGCAAAATTTCTAAATGCCGACAGTTACATTAGCACTGTCAGAAGATGGCTCCCGAATATAGCCAGGCTGCGTTAGGAGTGTATCCGATGATACCCTTTTATGCTGTCGACTGCGATAAGCAGAGCAACAAGCGCTTATGTGCGGAACAAGGCGTGCAAGGATTCCCGACCCTCAAGGTACGTGTTCAGTACATTCTTCGTGAACGAGAAGGCGTGTTGTATCAACTATTCTGCGCAACCTAGCTATTTCCGCGCGGGAAGGATATGAAGCCGCTCGACTTCGATTACCCAACACGGACGGCCAGCGCGTTCTACTACTGGGCGTCACGGAACATCCCTCACAACGTGAAGAAGATCTATCACCTCGAGGATCTCCCTGCGTGGGTCGAATCCGTACGTCGTTGCTCTTGCGTTTTCCTGATCGACCCTGACCCGGACCTATCCATAGAACATTGACAAGCCGCGCGCTTTGCTTCTCAACCAGGGAAAGCACATTCCTCTCCTCTGGCAGACACTCGGCAATAGATACAGGGACCAGATCAAATTCGCCGTGCACCGCGACCGGCGGGGCAAGAGCTCCATAGAGATGGGTCTCGAGCAAGGACCTCCCAAGTCATCCAAGGTTCTCTTCTACCCTGCTGGTTCCACCGATTACATCCGCTACCACGGTATGCGGCATTCTCCTATTGTCTTCACTGAGGTAGTTGACGGTCATATTCCGTAGGTGTACAAAAGCATGAGCCGCTCGTGAAGTTCTTTGACTCTATACTGGATGGCACCGCGGATCTTGAGAGTTTCGCCAAAGAGGTGCCCCCCGCGGACGAAACCCCTTTGGATGAGCGCGAACGTGAGATCGAGCGCCTGCAGGAGGAGCAGCGCATGAAGCTCGCGCACGGCGGTTACAATGACATGATCGACTTCGAGAAGGCGCTGAAGGAGGGCATCAACCCCCACGGCGCTGGACACCCGGGTGCGCAAGGTGAGGTCCCAAAGAGTGCGGACGCGCATGCAAAGGAGGGCGAGAAGGAGGAGGACCCCATACGCCGGATATTGAAGCATCAGCAGGAGGAGGCGAGGAAGGAACAGGAGACGCCCAAGATGGTCCAGACCGGTGATGGCGCTCAAGTCGTCTTCGATCCAGCAGCGACTGGTCACCCAAAGACTCCAACGGCGGACGAGTCTGCGACGCCGGCCCTCGTCGCAGAGGAAGTCTCCTCACCATACGTTCCGCAAGACGCGTCAACCGAATCCGAGACTCTTGCGACCCTCGCGCAAAAGGCGGCATCCGGGACGTCGTCCGCCGCAGCTGGGACGAAGGGCCACGTTACTGACGAGCTATGATCGTCTCTTGTCCTGTTATGCAACCGCTACTTAAGCTCGCTGTGTGGGCGTTACGGATGATTTTGTGTAATTTATCGCCAAATGCCGACTTTGGGTTCCTCCACCAGTGAACAGCATGACTTGGACACTCGTTCCACTGCTTCGGTGCTCCGATGATGTTCTCTTGCAAACCCTGGCGTTTTGCCACAGATTGTTCAGCTTAGGACGTAAGCGCCCGCGTAATTCGATTGCACGTTAGACGAGAGCTAGCGCTCCGGCGTCAGCATGAGAGGATCGCAACCGATCGTTCGTCTCCACCCGTCACTTTGAGTACTCTCAGCTGGAAGCTTGATTATGCAAACGCATAACCAACGACTGTGGCCAATTGTGCTTGTTAAGGTATTCAACTCACCCTCGTAATGATAGTCAAGCGTGTCACCTGAACGGAAGATGAGGTTTGTGGATTACTTCTCTGGCTGAGCGATCGGACAGTCAACGTACTAATTTACTAACTCGATCTTACTTTGCACCATGGGCATTCGTTATCCTCCTCTCAAGGTAACCAAGCCACTTGTGCTGGCTATCGCAACGCGGGAGACGCGACGACTGATCGTCTGGCGCAGGTGATCCTCATCTGGGCCCTGCTATCACTGATCTGGACACGGCGTGGGCGGGATCTCAAGCTTTTGACTTCTCCTGGTGGACAACCGATTTCGGGGGTTTTCTACTCCTGGCAAATGTATATTGCGGTTGTCTTTGGAGTGCAGGTCAGGTTGCTTGAGTCCCACGCTCGTTTTCACCTACTGATGGTCTGGATCTCGGACTCCAGCTCGCGGTAGACGTGCGGACTCTCTTTCGGGCAACTTGTCCGAGCATGACATGCTATCCTCGAGTCAGGTCCCCTATGCATGTCCATGGATCATCTTCGAGTCGCCTTTGCGACGTGTTCAGGGTCCTTCCCGCGACTCCCTCTGAGATGCACTAAATGAAAATTCATGCGCGGAGCGCCATATACGAAGCACAATGTCGCTTCGCTGGCCGCTCCTCACTCATCCAGGCGCTCCTGTCTCACTCGGGGCATTCGACTGCCAGATCAGTGGCAGTTTTTGAATGCCGTTCTCCTGCCTCCGAGCTAGCCCCTCTTGCGAAGGCTCCCCGACGAGCCGATCCTCGGCTTTGCACCAGCCATGGTCGTGGTTGAGGGCACGCTTCAAGAGAGGACGATCCGACCGAGGAAGGCGAGAACTCTGCGTTGGTCGCGTATAAGAGGCCGACGGACGGACGGATGAGGTGGGTCATCGGGAGTCGTCCTCTCCGCGCCTCATAACTAGGATCCCCGTGTTCGGCATGTCTCAGCATCGCTTCCGCCTCAACCCCGTAAAGTCCTACTCCGACCGCATGACCGAGACCCGTAGCGAGTTGCGCAAACTCGTGAGGGAGAAGCTCTGTACGTATTCACCCACTACCTCATCCGCGCGATCTGCTGGCTGATCCTGCGTCGTCACAGGTGAGATCACTGGCGAGCCATCCGCACAAATGCGTTGGAGCCGAACCGCCTACATGAAGGACGTTGTCTCCCGCTATCGCGTTCGCATCGAGGGGTGGCCCTTGAACGACGTGCCCTTCAAGAACCTGAGCGACGTCTCTAACTTGGGCAAAATGGAGCTCCTCCTGCGTGGCTGGAAGGAAGGGACCATCTACTTCCGCGCCATCAGTGATGCGGAGTTCCGCGACATGGTGGCCGACCCTTCTCCTTGGATTGGCCCCGTGGAGGCAGCAGGGCTGGAAGACGCTGACGATGCCTGATGAATCTCGACGGCCTACGACTCGTGTGAGCATCTTCGGATACAGCCTCCAGTATTCACTACGATCACTGAACATGCGGCCTAGTGTCATTATCTTCCCGCTCTATCCTTGGCATTGCCTCAACTGTACAAATTCTGTGGTGTTCTCCCATGCGCAGCCTGCTACGTCGCTTGCAATGTATGTACTTTCGATCATGCTTTCGTAGGTCGCTCCAATGGTCTCCGCCTTTATATCCCCCGAACGTCTCGCATCCTATACCTAGTCATTGTGTATCCCTGCTGGAAGCTAATATACGCTTAATCACGCGAGCCCTGAAGACACAGATGGATCCTTCTTCAACTCACTCCGCACGACGTGCAGCGTGGGAGTTCTTATGATCCATCAAGCCTTTTATAGGTCTCATATCCCAAAATCCATGCGATTCATCACAAGCCCTTTCGCATCATACTGTTCGGTCGTCATAAGCTGGAGGGGGTCGCAGGAGGGCTCACCAGGTATAGCCCGTGCATTCGCAGTCCGTACGGTGCACAGACGTCAGTTCAAAGTCTATAATCGCCGGGAAGCCCGGGCTCTCGGGCGCCGACCGTGACCGTTGTCTACCGGCGATTGAGTGATCTATCTGCAGTTTTCGCGTTTTCAGTGACCGGCGAATTTTGCTCTGTACTACCAGTCCGCCTAGTCACATATCTTGGCCGTGCTCCTACCCAGCATTCGCCCGCTCGTACCCGCTACTTCTCCTTCGACGGCGGTGTCTGGAGCTTCTCCTGACTTGTCGCTTGTGAATCTTTGAATCACTACCCGTGAACTACTGACTCGCCAACTTCTCCGTCATCGCATGGGGAAGTGGTCAGTCTCTGACGAGCAGGCGGAGTTACTCGGAGAACGCTGATCCACTGGCAGCTCATCACTCTGAGCGAACCAGCACCAAGGCCCTCTCCGCGGTAAGCCCGCGGCGTCCGATACTAGTGATTCGGTCATGATGCAAGCCACGAAGCGGAGTCTATCGGAGTGGTCGACAGAGCCAATCAGTAGGGAACGAGGTGCGTGAAGACGAGAACGAAGTCTTACCACGCAGGCTTCAAACTTGGGGGCTTGAAGCTACTCCACCTCAAGATCGCAATGCGTTTCCTAGGAAGGGGAGCGACCGATTGCCTCAGGACAGCTCGGTGTAAGAAATGACGGGTGCAACTGAGAAGACTCGGATCATCCTCGCGGAGCGGCGGTGACCAAGTCAAGAGGCTTGTCCCGGCATGATAGCACGGGAAGGAGAGTTCAATATCGAGAGATTGCAACCACGTTCGTTCTGCTAGGATGACTGGAACCTGACCAGCTGCCGACGAGTTCCGCCACGGAACAAGTGTGATGAATTAAATAAGACGACTACAAGCGGACAGTGTTCTACACGGCTGCCCTTCGCCTGACTAAAGGCTTCGCTTTCTTCCTCTTCTTGCCCTGCTCGAAAGCATTTGCGCTCTTCAGATCGCGACCCAACGGGTCCTCCTTCTTGACCTGATAGATACGGACCTAAACCAGACGTCAGAGACCGTTTCATCTCCCGGAATGCAAGGAGCCACTGACAATCCAATTCTCGGATGTGAATGCCTCGTCTGTCGAACACGTAACAGTCAGCATATAGGTGCCGGGGCGGACGTTATCAGACTCACCAAGATGGTCAAGAGTAGGGCCTTGCTTTGGGACCTGCTGACCGCGCACGCGGTCTACCGCCTGATTACCCCCGAACAAGTCTGCGAAGCTGGCGAGCAAATTACTGAGCACGCGCCTAACACGCACATCGACCTGGCCGCGGCCAACGCACCGGTAGTAGGACATCTTGTACATGAGGCTGTTCTTCATCGCAGGCGGCGCGGCCTCATCGACCCTGTACTCTCCCTTGGGTGTGAAATAGTTGGGTTCCTGAATCTCTTCCGGCCAGACGCCCTGCGCGATGCGGACCATCCAAAGGAACTTGTTGATGTCGTCTCCAGAATAGCCGATGAGGCCTCCAAAGATCACCAGGACGTAGTCGACGTCATGTTTGCGCAGGATGGGGTACGCTACCTCCTCGGAGCTCGACATGGCCTTGCCAACCGTGGCAATATGCGCTTTGCACGCGCGTTACGTCAGACAGATTTACCATCAAGCATCCGCTCTGCGGAACGGGTGCACTTACTGTTGTTCCATGTATTATTGTCTACCAGGGTTGGCCTGTCAGCCATACCAGCGATCTGGTATCCGTAGTCCCACCAGCTCATGACGACTGCATCCTTCGGCGTGTTCTGCCGGAGCCAGTAGTACGCCTCGCGGAAGTCGTCAATGATGTGCTGACTTCCGTCGGGATTCGTGGAGGCGAGGACTACGGAAGGCGATGAATACGCCGTCGACGTGACGTAAGTGCAGTGAAGGACGAAGAAGAGCAGCATGCCGAGAGCGTTGGCAAGAACGATGACGCGTGTGTCGAGTCCGAAGATCCCGCGAGGCTTGTCGCTCTTTCCTGCAGGAGAGATGGCAGCGAAGATGCCAGATGCTAGTCCACTTGAGGACGAATCTGCAGACGCAGCTTTCTTGGCCTTCTTGCTAGAAGCAGAGGCAGTAGTGCCCGTGCCGGCGGGAACTACATTCGCAGGGTAGTCCGCAGTGGGAACCTCCTCGGCTAACGGCGCAGCGGTTTCCGAGGCCGCGGGCTCAGCTGGGTCGAGATAGGTATCCAAGAATGAGGAGAACGCCACCGCAGCAGCCACGCACACCACGGGAGTAAGCGTGAGCATGAGCCGCACCATCACCCCAGCAAAGTAGCTGGCAACGACGGCATAAATGATGACGAAGACATGTTCGTCACGCAGTTCCCGGAAACAAAGGATGACGCCCGCCGGGAACAGGAAAATGAGGAATTGCAGATCCATGAAGAACGACGGCCATGCGGTAGGCTGATGCTCCGACACCGAGGCAATGATGGGGATGTACCTGCAGGAAATAAGCTCAATATCTCATTTCCCCAATACATGCGGCAAACCATGCTTACTTCTTGGCGTAACCTGTATCCCAAAGCGAATAGAAACGTCCAGTCCACGGTGCAATCCATCCCTTGTATGTCAGGCCCGCAAAGGCTAGCACGCCGAGCATACCAATGACTACAACTGATCCATAAAGGATGCTTTGGAACTGTTTTGACGATACGTGGTTGCGAACCAGTTCAGCGAACGCGACGATCTGCAGAAGGCCGAATACGCCTGTAAAGTACGTCGCATCAATACTGGCTGGTACTAAGGGCCTCCTGGACGTACCCAGAGCTGCCATATGTTCACTGGTCCGGACTGGCTGGAAACCGACAAATGGTACTTGCATACTGGCCAGAGTGCCGATCGCGTACCAGGATGAGTATGCGACATAAAGACGGCTGCTGAATCGCCCCATCAGGATCAGCGTCAGAGCATGCAGGGGAATCATGTTCGTGATGAATGCATAACCACCTAATAACCAAGGTTATGAGGACAAGCAGAACAGCAGGAGAGAGCTCTACAAACCCCATGCAGCGACCATGTAGAAATAGAAAAGCGCGGTGAGCGTGCCGAAGAACGCACTGCCTGTCTTCAGGGCCTTGATCCAGCAATAGAACGTGAACATGAGCAAGAATATCGCGATAGCCTCATTGTCATAGGACCCCGCGACTGAGCGAGAGATGTACCCAGGCACAATCCCAATGAATGCAGCAGCAAGAAGACCGGCGCTCTCATCCTTCATCTCTTTTGTGAACCTAGAGGCCAGGTCAGCTCTCTACCCAAATCCCTCGGTGTAGGGACTGACATGTAGGTCGACCAAGCGGTCAGTGCACTGAAGCCGGGAGCCAGCAAAACACAAATATTGCGGATGTCGACTGGCAAGCGAAGTGCATGGAGTACGTTGTAGATGACGCCGCTAGTCGCCATCAAGCCGGGATATATAGTGCCTCCAACAACACGACCTAGAGGGTACCAGGCGGTGGGATCAAACCAGTTCCAGAATTCCTAGAGCAATATTTTCAAATGAGTATCAACAACTACAAGGGACAGAATGTTCTTACATAGAAGCCCTTTTCTGCCAAGACTCTCGTAGCCCGGCTGAGATGTCACACTACTGAATACAACACGGTGCGCTGGTGTCGTGGCGGACTCACTAGTTGAACCAAGGGTCACTAGACCACCATCATTCAGTAAGAGTGAACATCACGCAGTCGGGACGAGCCTCACAATTCATGAATAATACTCTCAAAGTTTATGACCGCAAACAAACGTGACGCGATAGCAGCACCCGAGATGAGTGACAGAGCGATAATGCGGAGCAGTGACGACGTGTTGGTCACCGTCGCCGATGACAGGTTACTGGGGAGGGAGTAGGCCAACGGCATGGCCGGTGTCTGGACGCCCTGCACGTCGAGGACGGAGGGCTGGAAAGATGAGAAGGAGGGGAAGGAGCGGGGGAACTTGGAGGAAGAGGCGAGTAGTTTGTTGCAGGCCTGACGCGCTTGACACGTCGCGCTGCTATTCCTGGAACCACGTGCTCATGCTGCGTACGCGGTGCTTCGGCGCTTACAGGCGTAGCAGCCGTCTCTCACTTGTAACTCCACTAGTACCTATCCGCCGCTGCCACTGCTGTCATCAATCCTTGTACTCTCTGCACCCTGACAATCGGAAGGCTCTGTTCAGACAGCTTCAGCAGAGACTATACTTGACCTATCATCAGTTCTCTACTCTGTATCATGTCATCCTCGCGAGATCGCGTTGAAGACACCTATGAGCTTCAGAATGACGAGAGGTTGGAAGAACTACATTCGAAACTCCGGACATTGCGCGGTGTACGCTGTGAATACGTGCGTTCTTCTGCTCTTATTGATTCTGAGCACCCTTAGGTCACCTCAGACATATATGATGACGTTGAGAGGCAGAACTCCGCACTTGATAACGCCGTGAGTATGCGAGCATTCTGTACGGCTCTATCGCCTTCTAACCGCTATTCTTCCTTTCCTCCCCAAATAGCGTGATGCCTTCTCTTCGTTTGGATCAACGCTCGCCCTGTCGTCGCGCCGCGCAAGTCAAGCCTTTGGACTAGGGCCTGGAGGCGTCAAGCAATGGCGGACAATAGGCTATTGCGCTGCAGCCTTCATTGGGCTCTGGATACTGTGGAGGGTTCTGTTCTGGTTCTGGCCCTCCGCTTCAAGTCCCCCTTGATAATGGCGTTTCGGATGTCTGAATGGCCGGATTCAGTATATACTGGCCATACAGAGGCTCCTGATACCCCATTTGCCGCTAATATGTTATTTAGTAAATCTGAACGGATATTAGTTCCTTGCACTGCATGGGTGTGTACCAGTCCTCTACAAGTATCCGTGTGGCTACCAGGGTTTTGGGACGGAAACATCGGATAGTGAAGCTACTGTAGATGATGTCTGAGGTGCTCTCAGGCCTCTCGAAAACGCTAGGTACGTACGGTAATATTGTTCAGGTTAGGGTTACGGAAAGGGAAAGGATGGTACCATAAACATAGCGTGTGCGATCGAGCATGCTGCAGACAAGTGCAAGTGCCAGTGGATAACGTCTCACTGTTTCCACTAATCGACAACTCACATCGAACTCGTCCTCGCCTGTTTTCGAGAACATCTCCTCGGTGCCTTTGCAAATGTCTGACAAGGAGGTCCTACTCGCGATGGGGTTCGACCCCGCCCGCGTCGAATGTGCGGTCCTCGTTCGCATATCCGCCCGCCTCCCGAACGAATGCTGACCCACGATTGACACGCAGGGGCTCTGAAAGCCACAGGCAACCGCGGCCTCCAACCCGCGATGGACTTCATACTCGAAAACGAGGGTAAGCCCGTCCCGGATCTCTCGTCCGTCTCTTCCTCTTCGGCCGGGTCGGCCCCAGTACCCAGTGGCGGCGAGCCCATGGACGAAGACGAGGATGACATCGAGGCGCTCAAGGCGGTGTACGGGAAGAAGCTTGCTGTTGGAGGGTCGGGAGCGGCGGCGGCGGCGGCATCTGGGGAAGGAAGCGGCGAGGCGGGAGCGGAGGCGAAAAGCATCAAGTGCTCTGTCTGCGGCAAGACCTTCAAGAATGTGGACCTTGCGAATTATCATGCGGAGAAGAGTGGTCACGACCAGTTTGAAGAGTCCACAGAGGAGGTATGCTTCCGCGACCGTTGGTGCAGGACCGGGCTTTATTGACTTGTGCGGAATGATCATTGGAACCCATAGATCAGGCCTCTCACCGAAGAAGAGAAGAAACAGAAGCTTGCGGAGCTCAAAGAGAGGCTGGCTGCAAAGCGAGCAGCCAAAGCCAAGGAAGAAGCCAAGGAAAGCCTCGCGAACGAAGCTATTCGTAGGAAAGCCGGCAAGGCAAGTTCTCTCTTACACTGTAGGACGGACCAGATTACATGTAGCCTATAGGACATGAATCAGATTCGCGAAGAGATGAAGCAGAAGGAGCTTTTGAAGGAAGCTGAGAAGAAGCGGAAAGGTACGACTATCATCACGGCGTCGATCGGCACTTGGCATCAGTATTGATGAACTCGCCTCAAGAGAAACTGGAGGATGCGAAGGCTCGAGCTGCTGTGAAGGCACAAATTGAGGCCGACAAGAGAGAACGCGCGGCCAAGGCGGCGCGCGAAAAGGCCCTTCGAGAGGGGAAGGCTCCGGCAGAGCAGGTCGCCCCCGCGGCACCAGCTACGGCGCCAGCTCCGAAGACGTCAAGCAAGGACTATCCAGAGACTCGTCTTCAGATTCGGATGGCTAGCGGGGGACAGCCATATGTCACGACGCTACCGAGCGATGCCCGTACGCACCACCGTCGTTCTATATTGACGACAGCCACGAAACTTACTGTGGACGGACAGCCCTCCGCCAGGTTGCCGAGTTCCTCGCTGCGCAGACGCTTGCGGTGAATGTCGACACCGTCAAATTCTCGCTCACGTTCCCAAGGTACGCCGTCGTGCGGTGTTCCGATGACTTGTCGTTATGGTACTGTGCTGACGAACACGGCGTGATTCGTAGGAAGACGTTCTCGTCCGAAGACTTCTCGCGTTCATTGCGTGATTTGGGACTGACGCCGTCTGCTGTGAGTTGACTGGATCTGCTGTAGGCCTAAAGAGTACTGATTCCAAAGCTGGAACGACGAAACAGGTTTTGATTGCCTCGTGAGCCGACCGGAGTCCGACCGGTCGTGATCTTGATGCTGTCGTATGTTGCGTCATGTCCGGGGAAGTGGGCATTGGCAACCGCGCAAGTCTATCTGCCATTGCCAAGCGCACTATGTATCTGTACACCTGCACGTCGTGTTGTTTGGGAAAGGCTGTATATCCTGTGTCATCATCCAGGGTGCATCGCTTGGCCACAGCAATTGTTCTATAAAATTAATCATGTTCCTGACTGGGGGCATTGAGGATATCCACTGTAATGGCTGGGCGCTATAATCATGGGCGATAATCACGCCGGGGCGGTTTTGGAGAACGGCTTCCCAAGTTCCCACCATGTGCAATCAGGATCACTCCTTGCCGCCAGAGCTCTGGTTCTGCCTTCGTCAGGACCTCTCCTACGTCCCTCCATGGCCCTCTGTGCCCTTTGACCCAAGTACCGTTCGCTCTCCTCTCTTCATATGTTCTGATTCGCCATGGACATCGCCCGCGCACGCTCACCGCCAGCCACCTTGGGCCGTCGACCCATTGGCCCTCGCAGCCCTATTAAGTCCGGCTCTGCACCCAAGAACATCATCCCGCTCGACCTGAGCGCACGCCTACATGAAGACATCGCCTCGATACGCTCCCCGCCTGATCCCACAGCTCTGTCTAACTCACCTGCAGCCTCACCCGCACTCAACGGCCTCCCCGGCCGGCCGGCGGCACCACAACCACAATCCGCGCAGGTCAACGGCTACCATGAGCGCACCATCTCGCAAGGAAGCAGCGTCAGCGCAGATGCACAGCCTGAGCTCGAGGCAAAGCCAGAACCTGCCCTCGAAGAGCCGCTACGAAGGCGTGCCAAGTCCCCTGTACATGCGGCCTTTGCAAGCTCCCCGCCGCCCTTCAATCCAGCTGGCAAGGACGCCGATCCGCTAGGCCCGCCGGCCGAAGCGGACTATCCCCCCTCGCCAGCTCCATTGACGCTCCCTCTCGCACCTCCGCTTGAACTGGAGCCTGCGCCGCCGATGCCAACCGCTGCGCCCGCCTATGGTGGCCACGTCGACCAGAGCGTGAGCGATAGCCGGCCAGACTCGGCTCAGGGAGGCGCCCATCCGGGGAGGACGTTCTTCGAGAAGAGCGTGCAGGCGCAGCCGGCCCAGCCCGCCGACCCGACAAGCACGCCCGGGTCGACACGCGCACCGACGCCGGCGACGCTCGTGCGCGCCGCGATGCTGCCGAAGCGTCCCCCGCTCGCGCCGCCCCCACCGCTCAGTCTGGAAGCGGAGCCGATCGCGTGGAAGGGCCTCACGCTCGACGCGGCGCAGTGGACGTTCACGTCGGAGCAGCTTCAGGAGACGGTCTCGCGCGCGATCCGACAGTCCGCTTCCGAGTCGTTCATTCGGGTCGTGCCAATGCATACGCTCGACGTCGAGCTTCCGGAGGAGCTGGAGCGGCTAGACCAGGTGCGTAACCGGCGGATAAATCTTCGTGTGAGAGAGAAGTTGATGTGCTGAGGGGGTATTGGCGCAGCTCAAGGCGACAACGCAGGCGCAATACAAGTTCAACATGTCTCGGCGCACGATGTTGCTTCAATCGCTAGCCGCGCTGTCGCACACACAATACACCGATGGCAGCGATGGCGAGGCGCTCTACAACCTCACCTCGCAGCTCGCGGACCTCACCGTGTCGTGCGACCGGCTCGTGGAGACGCTCGTGCGCATATCAGACCAGCGCGCGCAGATACAGCACGTGCAGGACCTGCACATCGCCTCCGCGCTGTCAATGGCTCTGCGTAAGCTCAACACGTCCTACGCGAAGCGCACGACAGAGCTGCAGGAGGCGCGGACACGGAATCAGGAGCTCGAGGCCGAGCTGCAGGAGGCGTGGAGCATGGCGCAGGAGATGGCGCAGGAGATGGACGACCTCGACAACTTCGAACTCACGTTCAGTGACGAGGAACTCGAGTTGGGGCCGGAGTTCCAACACGACCCGGACGCGCTCGAGGCTGAGATCTACAACGACATGGACCGCATGTCCGCGAGCGCGAGCGTCCGGAACGCCGAGGTCGTCGAGATCACAGGAACGGCCGTCGCGACGAAGGCGACGCTGACGACCTTCCCGAGCGGCCAGAAGCCAGGCGAGCGGACGTCGCGCGTGGTCGCCGCGAAAAAGCGGAGCAGCAGGGCGTCGAAGGCGAGCCTGCGCATGCCGAAAACGCCTACTAAGGAGCGGGGGGATAGACCCGACCGCGCGTCGATCTACTCCATTCACTCTCGCAGCCGTAGCAAGAGCATTCGCCGTCGGTCAGAGCGGGCTGAGGCCGTCTCCCCTGCGAGCGAGGAAGTCCCCCAGGTGCCCGTCATCCACGTATCAAATCCTTCGCCCCACAAGGAGGGTTCGTTCTTGGAGCTGTCGGAGACCAGGCCTGTCTCGCCGTCAGTATCTGTGATGTCTGAGCCTCCGCCGATGCCGCCTCCCGTCATCTCCGAACCGTCTCCCTCACCTCCGCCGCTGCTCGAAAAGGGCGATAACCAAGTACAGGAAGAGCCACAAAGGCAAATCACTGCTTGTAAGTCCCTTCCGAGACCACACCCGGACAGTCATTTACTGTGGATCCCTCACATCGCCCCAGCGGAGGAAGTGCCGCCCGAGCCCTCCATCCCCAACCCGCCCCCGTCGCCGACGTTCCACACCATGAACATCCCAACCATCTCGCTCCAGGAGGCACCCAAATCTTCGTCTTCCGGATCATGGCGCCCGCGCAGATTCTTCTCGCGCCGCGTACAGTCGATGCAGCCGCCTCTGCGCGTGGCGGACGACGCCCCTGCTCCGTCGCTGAAGCGCTCGATCTCCGAGTTCAAGCAGTTCGATGGGTGGCCGTTCCTAGGCGGGGGCGGGGGCGCACCGAAGGCACAGCGCTTCTCTGTGCCCGTTCTATCGGTCATCCAGCCGCTGAAGAGGCGGTCATCGACGGACAGCGCCCCAGCTGCGAGCTCGTCGCGGCTCTCGTCGACCTCGTCCAAGTGAAGTCCCATGCTTTGCGACGATGATATCCCCTGCCTAAGTTATCTGAACACAAATGGTCCTGGTTCGGATTGTGTACCCTAGGTGAATCCTCAAGCACCTTTCCTGGGCATATATTATGATCCGCTGACCGTGGACAACGATTGCAGCCCTCCCTCACTCGGAATGGATCGTCCCTCGATTTACCATGTCGATAATCCCAGCATCTCTTTCATGCTCTACATTCTCACACGCATACCCGCACAGCACGCTTGCTCTCCGTTACGCTACCGTTCATTCTCTCACTGTGTCCTTGGTCTGCTACTGTTACTTGCTTGCCAGCAGACTCCTCTGGCTGTACATACGTACTGATTGGCTCTAATTCTTCACGAAAGACCTCTCGCTACGCGTACGTCGTCGCATGACACCTGGGCTGACACTCTTGTATCGCTATTATAGTCATCGATACCTGTTTGATATACTTGGAAGGCATATCTTCAGACCTCTCTCTGACGAGCTGGTGCGGATGTGACGGAGAATGGTTTCGAACGGGCTGCCGATAAGTTGTGACGAGTGGCCGGAGGAAGGATGGTCGACCATGGGCATTGTAGAATACGTTGACCCATTATTTGTCCTCTTGAGTCATTCTGACACTTGTGTATGGGCGAGAACTGCGTTTGCCTTTACTTTCGGTCACTGCACGCCGGCGGAGAAGACGAAGCCTAGTGACTAATGCCAACTGAGCCAACGACTTGGGACCGGCACGCCCGTAGATGCAAGGGCATATGCTGCAGAAAGAGGACGCCACTCGATGCATCGATGCGATAGGCGCCGAGGACGGTGGCGGACAAAGCGGATGATGGGACGGGCGCCTCGAGGCAGAAGCGCCGGCTCTTCACGTTGTCGGGTGACGGGGCGTGTCGGGGACTGACGACACGCGTCGACGCCCACTCGCCGCAAAGCCAGTGCTGCATCCTCGACCGTACCACCACCCTCGAACCCGACCTTGCGGTACTCATTGTAGCTTTTCTTTGTTCCCTTCAGCTCTCGCCATGTACATCAGGCCCAACCCGTCCGCGCCCATCCGATCCCCCAAGTATCACCCCCCGCTCCGCACCCTGTACTTTCCGCCCGCTCGCGCCGTCTCTCATCCAGTCTTACGATGAACTCCCCCAGTGGCACGCCGCTCAGCCCACCTCTATCGGTGACTCCTCCATTACTCGGCGTCAGGCTGTCGCCCAAGAGATCCCCGAAAACCTGGAGCCTATCTTATTCGGTAATACCCAATACACCATCGACACCCCGCAGCTCTACTTCACCCCCGACAACTCTTCGGCAAACGCAAACCCGTGGAATTACGCTCCGGCAAGCCTGGAACAGTTCTTCTGGCAGCCTGCTGTTGCTCCTTCGCGTGAGCTTGCCGAGAATTAGTGCGCAGTCTTTCCTTCCACCCGCACCTTCACTTACGACGACTCTTTGCAGCCTCGGCCTCCAGCTCTACGGCACTCAAGTCACGAATTCCCTGACGTGCATAGAACACGTCATTCCCGTAGATAATCTCACCCGTGCGGAGCCCGGTACGCTTATGGCTTGCGACAATATTCAGCTCGACCTCCGTCTGATGCCCTTCGAAACCGCACCGCCGCTACCTCTACTCTCTCTAGAGGACATGATGGCCTTGACGCGGGATGTCTCTACCCAGCTCTCAATATACCAGGACGGCACTCTTGATACCCAAGCACCCGTGTCCTTTAAAGAAGAGCAATCCTTTGGAGACGGTCTAGCACCAGACCCATTGTGGCCCGTTTCCGACTGCCTTGTGGCATCGCCAGCCTTGCACAGCGCTCCCCTCCACCCTCCGAGTCCATTGGAAATTAGCCCGCTTTTAGGGCTTGAGCTCCAGAGTCTGGGTACCATCCTGCCGAGCATCCAAGACGCGCCTCCAGCCGACCCACGTCCCCACGCCAGGGAGTCTTCGTCAAGGCTCCCCAGCGGCGGACCTACGCGAACCCGCAAAAAAATCCGCACAGCGCGACACGTTCCGTACCCCTCGTCCTCGTCCTCTTCTTCCCCAACCCACAGCACCCCAGATCTCCCTTCCTCCCGCGCGCACATCTCACGGACCCCCACGGACCCCAGCCTTACCAGCGCGCTCGGCCCGCTGGACGACTTCCGCTGCCCACACTGCCCATACGTCCAACGCGCCCGACGGCGCGTCGACCTCGCCCGGCACATCGCGACGCACGCCCCTGCGCGCGCGCGACGCCGCTTCCCGTGCTGCGGTCTCCCGCTCAGCCGCGCGCTCGAGTGCGGCGTGCTCTCCCCTGGCAACGCGGTGCCCGAGCAGCGCATGCTGAGGGTGGTGCTGCAGGGGGGAGAGGGGGTGTGGCTGGTCGGGGGGTGCGGAGGCGTGTTTAGCCGCGCGGACGCGTTGAAGCGGCATTTGAGCAAGACGGGGTGTTGGGGCGACCATCGGGGCGAGTGGTTGGCGGACGTGTGGGAGGCGATGGCTGGGCAAGGCGCGAAGCATGACGCTGGCGCGTCTGAGGTTAAGACTGAGGGTTGAGTGCGCGGGTCTGGAAACGGCAGGAAGACGGCGAGATCGGGCGGCCGAAGGGCTACGATGGATGCTAAATCGTGAAGGCTGATAGGCATAAGAGATTATCTCATTACAAGCGCAGGGCGCTAGAGACGTGTCAAAATGTTGACTTAGTCGTGCTATCGAAGTGGATTGTAGCTATAGTCTTCCCATACCATACAATATCCGGGGTTTAAGGCCCTTGGCGCCATGCGCCTTTGGTACCTACAGTAAGTCCTGTAGAGCTTTAGTATACAAGACCCCCATATGATTTGCCAGTGTATATGGCGATACATCAACGTGATCTCCGCGCGCCTATGCTATGAAGCGGTCGCCGTCCAGGCTCTTTCTCCGACCACCAGTCAGTAGGTCAGACAAGGAACTCCCGCAGACGCTGCAGTCGCTCAGCCGCGCGCCGGAGGGTGTCGAGGTCCTTGCAAAACGCGAAGCGCGCGTAGTTCTCGCCGATGCTGACGTGTTCTTCGCAATAGAACTGGTCGACCGACATACGTCGCACGTGAGTCATGGAGAGAGGAGGGAGTGAAGGTGTGGGCGAGGTTAGGGAGGTGCTGCAAGACGAACCTCGCTGACGGGGATAGACGAGACACCTATCTCGTTTGCGATGAACCACGCGGCTCTGTCGAGGACCCCGTCACGATTTACTTCGTCGGTGCAGAGCGAACGAGGGTAGAATGGTACGTACTTGAAGTCCCTGCCTCGCCCTTCGAGTATCTCAGGGAAGCGGTAGTCCTCCGGCCACCTCACTCTCGATATATTCTATGTCACGCGTATTGATCAGCTCCCTCCCCTGCACCTCCACAACTACGACAGATCATGTAACGGCGGACTCACCAGCAAGATGAAATAGCTACCCTCAGGCCACGCATACTCGAGCCCGAGCCGCTCGAAGGCGTCGACGAGCACCCCCCGGCGCACCTCGTACTCTGCACGCTGAGTCTCGAGGAACCCGCGCGCACGAGCCTGCTCGAGCCCTGCCGCCGCCGCCTCCTGCATCGGCGAGTTCGTGCAAAAGACGATACGCGTCGTCGCGGCGAGCGTCGGCCCGATCAGCGCGGGCGGGCCGATCAGCCAGCCAATGCGCCAGCCCGTGGCTGCAAACAGTTCTAGAGGGAGAGTGGGGCACGGTATGAGGGGAAAACAACGAACGAGAGCGAGAGAACGATGCCGACGACGTACTGCCTGCGGACCCGACTGTGAGCGTGCGGTCCCACATGCCGGGCAGTGTCGCAAACCGAACGAACTCCTTGCCGTCGAACACCAGGCTCTCATACTGTGCGGAACGTGCTCGGCTCAGCCCGTATGGTTACGGAGGGCAGTGCGCGCGTGGGGACGTACGACTTCGTCGGACATGACGATGAGGTCGTGTTCCTCGGCGAGCTGCGCGACTCGCTCCAGCTCGGCGCGGGTGAACACTTTGCCGACGGGGTTGTGCGGCGAGTTGAGGACGATCATCTTCGTGCGCGGGGTGATCGCTTTGCTGCCGCGAATCCCCCCGCACGCTCGTCAGCCACAACCGACAAACTTTAGTCACAGGGCGCGAGCGAGAGCGAGACGCACCGCAGCTCCTCGAAATCGACGGTCCACGTCTTTTTGCCGTTCTTTACGCCCGGTGCGGGTTCGGTGCTCGGATGGAGTGGGACATATACGGGCTTCCCACCGTTGAAGACGATCGAGGGTAGGTATTGGTCGAAGAAGGGCTCGAAAATGATGACCTCGTCGCCGGGTTCAATGAACGCGGTCCAGGCGGCATATTGGCCTGTGACAATCAGTTTGAGTGACTTCCCGAGTGTTCGGACGGGCACAAGGAGCACTGTTGCTCTACGACATCGAGCAGCCAGAAGTGGTGCCCCTGACTCCTTGTGCAAACCGTGCGTTCTTCACAAAAACACCCGTGCGCCAGGACGAAGTCCTCGGCGACACGGCTCTTTACCGGTCACTGGCGACTCACCTTCGTTCGCCCCGCTCGTGACGACGATCTCCGACTCGGGATCAAGCTCCTTGCCAAACGTCGTCCCATAGAAGTCCCTAATCGCCTTGCGGAGCCGTACCCTCCCTCTAGGAGGAGAGTAATGGTTGCCCTCGACGGAGCGCAGCGCCGCCTCAGCGCCCTCGCGCGCCCACGCCGGCGGCGCGAAGTTCATGTATCCTTGCCCAAGGTTAATACAATCCGGGGGCAGGTTCGCCACACTGGGATCAAGAAGGTGTCACGAACACGCCATACACAGCAGCAAGATCCCATTCGCGCGACGGGAAGGTCGAATGTACACACCTGAAGATGGACCAAACGTCTGGCACGAGCGCGCGACCCTCTGTTAGGCGCGACGCGAAGGGAAACGTCTTCGCCCCCTGTTTCAGTTTCATACTAGCTGCTGCCGGTGCGGCTGAGGGCTGTTTTTCTTGCTGTCTATTACATCCATGTGCGTAGGAGAACGGACGCAGAGCGGGATATAGGTGAGAATGCAGAGCTTTTGGCTTCAGCTCCCTTGTTGTGCGAATCTGCCGTAGACAGCGCATCGAGAACGAGGGCCTGGAGATGGCCATGTCCGATGATGTCAGGAGAGGTATAATGGCAGTTTTGTGCAGTATGGATCGACGCCTCGCAAGGACTGCAGACGAAGTGCAACTTGGTAGCCGAGTGGAATATCCGAGCTTGAAGAGTTACTCGGCAACAAGAGCCCAGTGAGAGATCAAAGCGGATCAGGATTCCGCGCGGCGACACCGCAAGCAACAATGACGAGAGCGAGCGATTTTACTACTGACAAGAGCTAGCCAAGGCCAATCTTCGGCTTCAGTGCCAACAGGACACTTTACAAATTTACAGTGGGCGCGTGTGCCCCATCATCGCGCCATACTGGCAGCAGATGAAGGGGTAATGGCACAGGATCCCACGATGCGGGTGCAAGCAAGCATTTCTAATACACGCCCAAAGCAGCGCGGTATCTGAGGATATCGGAATTGCGAGATATCTGTACTTTTAGGCGCCAATTCGCACTGATATTTCCACAAAGTTGTCGAGCAGATATCTGCCGTCCAGACAGCAGCCGGACATCCTAGCGCTCAATATCTACCGAGTTCGACAGAGATGCCCAACAGACATTGACTTGTCAATATCTGGCTGGCAGGCTTGTTGCCACCCCAATGCGGCAGGCAGGTCATACAATTGAGCGTTACAATGGAGCTCTTGACGAGTATGGCTTAAATGTAAAATCCATTGCACACAGTAGTTTGTACTATACAGGGGTTACTAGCCAAGTCTACGGTGACTACATGTGAAGGGATAAGCATATCATCCGGTATGCATAGGGATGGAGACGGAAGAATTGACAGACAGAGACAAAGAAGATAGTGACATACCAGCATAATAGGGCGAGACCGACAATCATGGCTAGCTAGAGCATATTTGCTGAGAGTAGACACTGTGGAGCTGTCGGAGGCATGGAGATGCGAACATATTGAAGAGGTAGAAAGCCGGTGAGGTGGGAGGAGCCAGTCAGGTTGAGAGAGGGCGACACTGCTCGCGAGAGTGAGAGGAGAAGGGCAAAGGAAGGAGTGTCGCCAGCAGAGCTTGACATTGAGCGCGCGCGCGTGCTGGACTTAGGAAAAATTCAAGTCTCCACGGCGTGCACTCGATAGTGTAAACGCCCGAGAACGTGACCAGCAGACACAGCACAGGTATCTGAGGGCCAGATATCTGACAGCAACGGCGAGCATGCACAGAAATATCCGCCATGATGTCAGGCGAACATTTCACGAAAAATATTCGCACGTTATCGGGACGGCGATATCGGGCCTCTGACCAAATTCAGAGGCCGGCTAGAGATGCGGCCTATGTCGACCGGAGATTCGGCCAATATCCATCGTACGATTCTTGTCGAAATATCATTAAATATTAGCCTCGTCTGGCCGTGTAGCTTTATGATGACTTGGACGGACCCTCAGCATAGCCTCTGGCAAAGTCCACCTGGCACGCGGGCTGTCAGACGTCTAGCATACTGACATTACCGAGACGTTGCACGATATGATAGTCGAGCGATCCGACTCATCGCACACGTCGTTGGATGGGCGAAAATAAAGCATTCAAATTTCGACGTTGATTCCCGGAGATATGGAAACAGAAACCCAATCAAAACATTCAAGCCATCAAGTCCAACTTTGCGTCCTGTCCGGCTCGCGAACGGCCACGAACAAGAGGTCATCGTTACAGAACGATAGCGAACGCGAATGCAGCAGCACTCAGCGTACCAACAGCACCGAAAAGATAACCATCGACGGCCAGCGCACTCATGGCACCGTTCGCGCTCCCAGCACCTCCCGTGCTGTTGGTGTTGCTGGTACCGGTGGTGTTAGTAGTCGCGCCAGACGGCGGAACGGAGCTGGCCGCGCCCGAGCTGGGAGAGGCGGACGCGCCGCTGACCGACTGGGATGCAGGAGGGATCGTGCCAGCGCCGGAGGTCGCACCACTAGTCGCGCCTGCAGACGTCGCAGCAGCGGAGCCCGTTGAGCTAGCCGTCGCTCCAGTTGCGCCTGAAGTGCCTGAAGCGAGGTAGGATGGAGCAGCGACGGCGGTTGAGGGGTCAACGAGCTTTCCGAGGCCCCACGGGATAGATTGGCCGTCAGGTTGCGTCGCGTTGGGCGCGGGGGTCGTGTTGCCGTTTGCATCGGCGATGGCAAAGCGCGTCGTCCAGGTGCGGTTCGCAGCGTTAGGCGAGGTAAATTGGTAGAAGTAGATTGCAGAGTTAGGAATAACCTGCGAGGGCAAAAACGTCAGCTTCCGGGCATAGATGACAGAGCCCGGTCAAGGGCGCCCCTTGTTTCACATCCCGCTGTCAAAGGAATGAGGAACAGTGCACAGAGCAGCTGCTACGCATTACTGCGCAGTGCGGACGGAGAATATAAGTCGCCTGTCATCAAGCAGACGGGGGTTGAGAGCGAATCTCCGTGCCAGTCTGCCCCCACTTCCAGAGCGGTAGGACAGTACGCTGGGGGAGTCATGCCAGGACATCTCCTCATTGGAGTCAAGTATCAGAAAAGGACTGACTTGTGGGCAGGTATAGCTATAGGTGGTGTTGCTGGCGTCAGTACCATCAAGCGTTGCAACAGCTGAAGGAGCATGTTCAATTTCCTGGAGCTTTCACCAGGAGAAGCATACAGCATACTGGTGATATGAATCATGTTCCAGTTGTCGCCCGACATGAGCTCAACGTTCATCGTCTTCCATTGACCCGTGGTGTCGACATCCCAGGTGAAGGTGCACTGGCCGCCTTCCTTGAAAACGTCGCCCGGACCGGGTGCGGTGGGCACAGGATCAGCGCGCACGATAGCGGCGCCTGTAAGAAGCGCAACGAGACCAGCAAAAGCAAACATGGCGGAAGATCGATAAAAAGGCTGTTGTTCGTGGGCGAGGAGTGAGATGAGCTGGCAGAAAGGCAAACATTCAGTCGTATGAGCGAGTGAAACACCGAGCAGCACAAGAAACACACCTGACGGCACGAAAATGATTCACCGGTCAAGCCGTTAAAGAGAGCGACAAGGATAAGGAGTGACGAGTCAGAACACTGCGAGGGCACGAGCCTGGGGGACAGAGAGACGTCGGGGGACGACAAGGAGATGGAGGAAGATAGAGCAGGCACAGATCAAAAACGGAGACAGCAACAGGCGTCTGTCTGCGATCTGTCAACCACACCGCACGTGCCATCAATCACTACACTTGCTAGCTTCGGAAATAGCCTTGCACTGCGGTGCTGGCCCTTTGCGATGTCGAATCTCTCCGTGATATCGCATATGCTGTTCCGGGAGACATATAGCTGAGAAATCGAGCTGAATGCTGGACAGGGTGAATCTACAGCGGGTCTCATAACGATAGACCGTTGTGATTTTACTCTGCTCATGGAGTACTCAGGGTCGGCTGCTCCGAGGACGCCCTAGCCCTAAAGCGGCAGTCGGGCAAGTTCAGCATCCTGCCACTATGGACAGCTAAGGACTCTTCGGAAATCAACCAAACTGCATAGGCATATTTACCATAGCATGTGAAGTCTTTCTAGCTAAGTCAGGCCGCACTTTTCCAGCGGATGAAGCACGAAAGGCTTGTTTCCTGAGAAGCGCTCGCAGCGACCTGATACGTTGACCGAGCACCGTCCTCGAAGAGTGGCTCTAGGTGGCTCTACCTGCCAATTGGGGCTCCACAGATTTCTGAATAGAGTAAAATCCCGACGGTCTATCGTTATGAGACCTGCTGTAATGCAGGAATTGCGCTGCTGTAGTAGGTATAGCTGTGGGCGACATGGCAACATGCACAGTAAGTATAAGTAATCGGGCATTTCACACTCACGCTCACTACTCCATACTATCACCATCCATATCACCACCAGTATACCCACTGGCAGCGCTCGTCCCGCAGCACAGATAACGAATCTTCACCTGCACTTATATTCGACAGAACCAGGCATGGACTTTACTCTATCGAGATACTCGATCTCGTGTTCTAGGGCTCCGTGAACAATAGGCCCATTTATAACTAACAATATTACACACGTATTATTAACAAGTTGATATCTGTGCGAAACCCAAGGGGGTCCAAGAGGCCTGTTAGCAATTGTTAAGAATGCTGGGTAAGACTGGGGATTGTATGTACGGTAGATGCCTGTTCTGGAGACATGACCAGCCTCTTGGGCAACGGTACGAGCCGGTAGCTGGAACGCATGTGCAGTGAGACATATTGTGTATCATAGACAGTCCTGATTACCCATATACAATACTGTACCCGACCCAGAAGTTGGATGAGCGCCGTGTGGACCTAGAAGTGGGATGAACGGCCGTCCTCACTCGCAGACCCCTTTGAAGTCCCAGAATCCTTTATGATAGGCTTGAGTAGGGTCTGCTGAAGCCGTCTGCAAAAGAAGAGAGTCGGGAAGAAGGGAAGAGCAGGAGTAATCAGAGTAACAACGTGAGTAACAAGGCCTTCATAGAGTAAGCGCCCGCCTCAGCCGAATCAAATTCTGTCTTTTTTGAGTAAATCCTTAATGGCCGAGGTTCAAGACAGAAGACGGACGACAGCGTCAAGAGGCCAGGCCGTGAGAGTAAGAAGCAGGAGCGCCAGAACGGGCGTTGATTCCGCACCTTTACAGAGCAGCGTACGTGCTACGTATATACTCGACCCGCAGAACGGATGACGCTACAGTAGGTAAGCAAACAATCACTTGGTCGTGACGTCTACTCAGGAGGTACATTGAAGGCATGAGTGGCTATGTCATCCGAGCGTAGGCATGAGATTCTTGTTAGGCGCCCTCGCGCCGTAACACTTCATAGAGTAAGCGCCCGCCTCAGCCGAATCAAATTCTGTCTTTTTTGAGTAAATCCTTCATGTATGTCCTCAATGGAGGCCTGAGAGGCTTACAACATGAAATCAATCATCTTCCCAGCTGTATGTAGCCCAGGAAGAGAGCAGAGAGCCCGGTGCGTGACAGGCAGCTGCTCGTTGGTGGCTCATCTGAGTCGGAGATTCCTCGGCACATCAGCACGGTATGATCTCATGGCAGCGTGCGCTGTGATGCTTTCCCTCTCTTCTCTCGCCATGAGCGGAGATTGACTTCGGCACGCTTCGTCAGCGTGACACACTGTGACGTCTTGGGCTTGCCCGCATCCCACTTCCCGGTCCTCGACAAGACCGACCACTTCCACTCATCCGTTTGCGATTCTGTTTTTTGGGAAGCATCCGTAGGACAGTGGCACGTCTGTCTTGAAAGGTTTGATAGGGAGAACGGGCGTTTTCAAAGAAATATGCACTTTTTTCTGCAGGTCATCCCACTTCTGGGTCAGGTACAGTAGTATACAATCCGCGACGCCTTGGAGAGTGGCACTACAGTATCACTCCGGCTCCGAGTGCAGCTTCTCTCACTGCCCCCTCCCCCCCTCCACTGCAAGGACATGGACAAACAAGACAATATTTGACCGCCGCGATGCTCACATGTGTATGGCTGACTTTGATGATGACGACAACGGCTTCTTTGCCGAGTGGCCATCTGAAATAGCGTCAGACAGCCGTTATGGGTCGTACAAGGCCAGCTTGGCTGCGGACAGTTTTGACTTCGACAGCCTCATCAACTTGGGCTCCGCGAGCCTCCGCGGTATGCTATGCAACATCTTAGAACAGGAGGAGGCTGCGGAGCCATTGGATCCTATACCTCGCACTGGACGTGGTGAATGGACGTGGTGATGGACGCTTGGTATATTCACCGTTAGAAACCGGTTAGAGATGGTTAAAATCTATCAGTCACCGGTTGTAAACTGTCGTGTTGATAACCATTAGATAATGGCTGTGATCAATGTATTCGTCACGGCGTGGGTTAGTAACTGTGTGTTAAGAACTCGTCGAATTATTCACGGAGCCCTAGCGTGCGTTATGCTTGAAAGAGTGATGGCGCATCGGGTCCTCTTTCATGCGCTCGTCAATCCACTGCTCCCCGTCTTGGCCGGGCGCATTCTCCATCCACATACGACGGCGATCGGTGAGAAAGAGTTGGCGCACACAACAATCGGCCTCTGCGCGTCGCTCCAGCAAAGCTGCGAGTGCGGATATCTCGGATGTGCAGTAGATGGCCATCGATCGGAGAGCCCGTCGATACGATGCGTTGCGGATTCTGCACGAGACAAGGGAGAGTGGACGCCCTGGAAACCCATCATCTGTGCATGCGTGAGCGAACACGATAGGGCTCCGTGAATAATTCGACGAGTTCTTAACACACAGTTACTAACCCACGCCGTGACGAATACATTGATCACAGCCATTATCTAATGGTTATCAACACGACAGTTTACAACCGGTGACTGATAGATTTTAACCATCTCTAACCGGTTTCTAACGGTGAATATACCAAGCGTCCATCACCACGTCCATTCACCACGTCCAGTGCGAGGTATAGGATCCAATGGCTCCGCAGCCTCCTCCTGTTCTAAGATGTTGCATAGCATACCGCGGAGGCTCGCGGAGCCCAAGTTGATGAGGCTGTCGAAGTCAAAACTGTCCGCAGCCAAGCTGGCCTTGTACGACCCATAACGGCTGTCTGACGCTATTTCAGATGGCCACTCGGCAAAGAAGCCGTTGTCGTCATCATCAAAGTCAGCCATACACATGTGAGCATCGCGGCGGTCAAATATTGTCTTGTTTGTCCATGTCCTTGCAGTGGAGGGGGGGAGGGGGCAGTGAGAGAAGCTGCACTCGGAGCCGGAGTGATACTGTAGTGCCACTCTCCAAGGCGTCGCGGATTGTATACTACTGTACCTGACCCAGAAGTGGGATGACCTGCAGAAAAAAGTGCATATTTCTTTGAAAACGCCCGTTCTCCCTATCAAACCTTTCAAGACAGACGTGCCACTGTCCTACGGATGCTTCCCAAAAAACAGAATCGCAAACGGATGAGTGGAAGTGGTCGGTCTTGTCGAGGACCGGGAAGTGGGATGCGGGCAAGCCCAAGACGTCACAGTGTGTCACGCTGACGAAGCGTGCCGAAGTCAATCTCCGCTCATGGCGAGAGAAGAGAGGGAAAGCATCACAGCGCACGCTGCCATGAGATCATACCGTGCTGATGTGCCGAGGAATCTCCGACTCAGATGAGCCACCAACGAGCAGCTGCCTGTCACGCACCGGGCTCTCTGCTCTCTTCCTGGGCTACATACAGCTGGGAAGATGATTGATTTCATGTTGTAAGCCTCTCAGGCCTCCATTGAGGACATACATGAAGGATTTACTCAAAAAAGACAGAATTTGATTCGGCTGAGGCGGGCGCTTACTCTATGAAGTGTTACGGCGCGAGGGCGCCTAACAAGAATCTCATGCCTACGCTCGGATGACATAGCCACTCATGCCTTCAATGTACCTCCTGAGTAGACGTCACGACCAAGTGATTGTTTGCTTACCTACTGTAGCGTCATCCGTTCCGCGGGTCGAGTATATACGTAGCACGTACGCTGCTCTGTAAAGGTGCGGAATCAACGCCCGTTCTGGCGCTCCTGCTTCTTACTCTCACGGCCTGGCCTCTTGACGCTGTCGTCCGTCTTCTGTCTTGAACCTCGGCCATAACAGTTTGATTCCGCCAATTTGTCCTTCTGTCTATCCTTTCCTTGATATTCCCTGGCCTTATGAATCCTGAGGGTGCTCTTCCAGGAGGTCCGTCCGACTGGGATCCGTCTTCCCCTATTTGGACCAACGGGGAGTCCCTCCCTTCCGTTCCTTCTGCCTGGTCTCCTAACGGACAAGGCCAACCCTCGGCACCTCCTCAGGTGCCGACCGGCCATCCAACGGACTCGGAGGTTATCCGTGAGTTGATCAGAACAGTTTCTCTCCTTGGGCAGGACGCTGCTCAGACCCGCGCGGTACTTACTCAACAAACGGAAACATTGCGTCTCCTACAAACACAGCTCCATCAGTCTACTCAGGACTCGATCGAGCTGACACGTCGCGTCGCGGACCACACTGCTGGAGCGTTCCGCACATTTTACTCCGCTAATGCGGGCGGAGATGCAAATAGCACGGGCCCAGCACGTCCTCCTGCCGTTAAGGTTCGAGAACCTCGTATATTCTCAGGCAAGGCTGACGAGGTTGAGCCATTCATACGCGAGGTTAAAGCCTGTATCCAGCTCCAGCATGGCGCCTTTGTGTCCAATAAAGAGAGAACCCTGTATTTCTCTCTTTATCTTAAGAACGGCGCCGCGGAGTCTTGGTATAACGCGGTTCGTATTAACGAACCAGCCTTACTGACAAATTTCGATGCATTTGTTCACGCTTTTGTTAAGCGTTTCCAGATGACAGATCTCGCGTCGAAATACCTTGCTAAAGTCGAGGCGCTTCGTCAAACTGGTTCGGCGGCATCGTACGCCAACCAGTTCCTTGAATGCCTCGCATTCCTTGATTGGACCCAAGAGACTAAACTCACACAGTTCAACTGTGGCCTCAAGCCAGAGCTACTCCACGCTCTAGCGATTCGAAAACGTGAATTGACGCTTGAGAAATGGATTCCGGTTGTCATACTTGCTGACGATAACCTCTACGAGATTGAACAGGAACTCAAGCGTCGCGGCACGAAACCAGGACCTTCGTCCAAACCCTCCCAGCCTCCTACGAAACCTCGCGATGTTCGTCCACCTAATTTCCTTTCCACTCCATCAGCTACGTCGAGTTCGGTTTCTTCATCGGTTGTTCCGATGGATGTCGATGCTACCCGCCATTCGCGTCCTCGTCCCCCGCTTTCTGAAGCAGAGAAAGAACGCTGTCGCAAGAATAACCTCTGCTTCTATTGTGGCGAGGGTAACCACAGCTTCAAGAATTGTCCGAAGAAAAACCCTGCCGTCGCGGCTTCCCGTTCTACGGGAAAAGCCTAGACGGATGCTCCCCGACAGTCCAGGAGCACCCGTCATCGCAAGGGACTGCAGCCCAAGCGATCAGGTCTCCGCAGCCGTCCCACGTCCGTATGCGTGACGGCTCATACGTTCTCCGTCCTATTCTCTCCGCTCCCCTTTTTCGTCTTTCTTCTCATGTTCACGACTCTCCGTCTCTTTCTTCTCATTTCTTTGTCTCTGTTTCTCTCTCATTTCCCGACAGAAAACCTGTCCATACTTATGCTCTTGTTGACTGTGGTGCGACTGGTTCTTGTATCTCCCTTGACTTCGCTAATCGCCACAGTCTGCCACGTCGTCTGAAGGATGAACCAGTGGCTATACGTGCGGTTGATGACCGTCCGATAGCTGACGGTCTCATCACCCATGAGGTTTTGACACGACTGACACTTCGTTTGCATTCAGAAAATCTCTCGCTTGCTATAGTTTCCGTACCCTATCCGATAATCCTTGGTCTTGATTGGCTCGAACGCCATAACCCGTCCATTGACTGGGTTCGGCGCGAGCTAGAGCTCTCGTGCTGCGGCGAAAGTTTCGTCGTGCGCGCTCAGGGAGAGGATGAGCTCCCCCAATATTCGCTCGCGTCGGTTGCTTCTAAAGCGATGCGAGTATCTGTAGCGACAGGATTAGGCCTTGGATTAAATCCAAGTGATCCATGTCCTGATATGCCCTTACCTCCTAGTCCTTGCTGGCACCCTGATCAATCGCCTTCTCGTTCCTATCTCTCTGAGGGCGTTCTCCCATGGCACGCGCCCCGTCTCGAGTCCCACATCGGCTTTGGTCGAACCGGGGCGACCACCCTGTCTACTCACAGTGTTCTTCTACCTAGACTTACCTCCGTCAATGGCGCTCGACTCGGCTATGGTCGAACAGAGTGCGCGTTGTCCCCTTCGTCTGGAAAGGCTCAAACCGACCTCAGCCGGACCGAGCCTGAGCCACCTTCAACCCTCAAACCCTCAACATCAAGTTCATCAATTCAATGTGTTTCCGCAAGCTCGCGCGTAACTCAGAGACAGCAGTCTTGCGGTATCATCCCGCAGGGTCACACGGCTTTGTCCTTGCTTTCGCGCAGTTTGATATGCCACCCTCTTCGCCCCCGACACTCCTCCACAACCTGAACCTCCTTCCGACGACCCTTCACAATGCATCCCCGATAAGTACCACGACTACACTGACGTTTTTTCTCCTGTCGATGTAGAAAAACTCCCACCTCATCGGCCGGGTTTCGACGCCGCGATTGAGTTGGAAGACGGTGCTATGCCGCCGTTCGGGCCGCTCTATCACCTCTCAGAGACTGAGCGTGCCCAAGTACTCGATTACATCGAGTCGAACCTGCGCAAGGGGTTCATCCGTCGGTCAAGCTCATCTGCTGGCGCCCCGATTCTGTTTGCGCGCAAGAAGACAGGCGAACTTCGCCTTTGTGTTGACTATCGTGGGCTCAACGCCATTACCAAGAAGAACCGGTATCCCCTTCCTCTTGTCAACGATCTCCTGGACCGTGTGCAGGGTTGCAAGGTCTTTACGACCCTTGACCTCAAGAACGCCTTCAATCTCATTCGCATATGTGAAGGGGATGAATGGAAGACGGCGTTCCGAACGCACCTTGGTCTATTCGAATATCTCGTCATGCCTTTTGGTCTTACTAATGCTCCAGGCACTTTTCAGGCGTACATCCAGGACGCTCTCCGCGACCTCCTTGACGTTGTCTGTGTCGTCTACATTGACGATATCCTTATCTTTTCCAGGACTCAAGCTGAGCATGACCATCATGTCAAAATGGTCCTGGATCGTCTTCGGAAAGCCGGCCTCTTCGCTAACGCGAAGAAATGCTCATTCGATCGATCTGAGGTCGAGTATGTTGGCTATCTGATCAATAAGGATGGCATTCGTATGGACCCGAAGAAGCTCAATACAGTCATTGACTGGCCTACCCCTGGAACGGTTAAGGAAGTGCAGTCCTTCCTTGGTTTTACTAATTTCTACCGTCGCTTCGTACAGAATTATGCTCGCCTCGCGCTGCCATTAAATCGGCTTACCAAGAAGACTGTCAATGGCGAACCATTCACTTGGTCGCCTGAGACAAACAGTGCCTTCGAAGCACTTCGCGATGCAGTCTTGTCTGCCCCTGTCCTTCATCATTTCGACCCTTCTTGTCCGTCCACCCTTTCTACTGACGCCTCAGACTTTGCAATCGCAGGAATCCTTCATCAACCAGACGACGAAGGCCTCCTCCACCCTGTCGCTTTCTACTCCAGAAAGCTGACTCCGCCAGAGATCAACTATGAGGTCTACGACAAGGAATTGCTCGCCATCGTCGAGTCTTTCCGGACATTTCGCGCCTGGCTCATAGGCACAGACGTCCCTGTCGCTGTCGTCTCTGACCATAAAAACCTTGAGTACTTCATGTCTTCTCGTGTTCTGAATCGCCGCCAAGCTCGGTGGTCGATGTTCCTTTCTGAATTCAATTTTCGTCTTGACTATTCTCCAGGCATAAAAAATCCTGCCGATGCGCCTTCAAGACGCCCTGACTTTGCACCTCGGGAGGGAGATGATGTCCTCAGCGAGAACCACAAGGCACTTTTAACACCGGTTCACACTGAGCGAATATTCAATCCCACCCATCGCAACGCTTTGTCAGCTGTGTCTCTGCGCATTTCGGCACTCACGACCATTTCTTTGGACCGCGCGGATTTCACAGAGCGGCTGAAGGCTGCTCTCCGTTTGGATCCGGAGTGGCGTGAAGCGATACGACGTAACGATCCGGACTTCATTGTCCGCGATGTGTTTGTCTATTATCGCAATCTCTTGTTCGTTCCTCGTCCGTTACGTGCTGAAGTTCTCTTTTCTCGTCACGATTCTGTCGCTTCAGGTCACCCAGGGCGCGAACGCACAAGGGAGCTGGTCGCTCGCGACTTCTCTTGGCCCGGGATATCGACCTACATACGTCAATATGTCGAGTCCTGTGACACATGCGGATGTATCAAGGCCCCTCGGCATAAGCCTTTCGGTTTCCTCAAGTCTCTCGAGATTCCTCATCGCCCATGGCAAGATATCACCATGGACCATATTGTCAAGTTGCCGCCCTCACATGGCTACGACTCGATCTGGGTCATTTGTGATCGCCTCACGCGCTATGCGCATTTTATCCCCTGCACCGAGTCGTCGGATGCGCCTGCACTTGCATGGCTATTCCTCGACTGGGTGTTTCGCTACCATGGGATGCCTGAGACAATCATCTCAGACCGCGGTGCCGTTTTCATCTCTCGCTTCTGGAATTCACTGACTACCCTTCTGCACACCAAGCTCAAGTACTCTACAGCTTACCATCCGCAGACCGATGGCCTCACTGAGCGAACAAACCAGTCGCTTGAGACGTACCTTCGTGCCTACGTCTCGACTCAACAGGATGACTGGGTCGATTACCTCCCTTTGGCTGAATTTGTGTTCAACAACCACGTCAATGCTTCAACGAAACAGACCCCATTCTTTGCCAATCTCGGCTACCACCCTTCCTTCGATCCCCTCATCACTCCTCCCTCTGTCACCGTCCCTGCTGCTGGCGATATAGCGCAACGCCTCGCTCGCATTCACAATGAGTGCCGTGCGCAGCTCCTCGCTGCGCAGGACCGACAGTCGCGCTACTACAATGAGCGAGTCAAGGACGCGCCTCAGTTCCAAGAAGGCGACTTAGTGTGGCTACTCCGTCGCCACATCAAGACCACTCGGCCCTCCGACAAGCTCGACCATCGCCGTCTTGGTCCTTTCCCTATCGAGGCTAAATTCTCCGACGTTGTCTACCGTCTCCGTCTCCCCGCCTATCTCTCCCGTCTTCACCCTGTCTTCCATGTTTCTCTTCTCGAACCTTATACTCCTCGTCCCGAATACCATCCCATCCCTCAGCCTGTACCTTTTGACCTTTCCGACGAGCTTCCCCTGCTGATCCTCAATCTATTCTCGAATGCCGTCGCACCGGCCGACGTTTTGAATACCTCATCCATTGGAAGGATCTCCCAGCCGAGGAAGACTCCTGGACGCCTCTTACTGACCTCCCTACCACCTCCAATGTCTCCGAGCTCCTCAAACGATTTCATCGCCGCCACCCACGCGCTCCTCGTCCCCCACGTTCTTTGCTTTGGCATCATCCGTTCATTGGTACTACTAATGATATTGTACCTTCCTCTCATTCTGTCCCACAGGTTCCTATCATTGCCACGCCATTGTTGTCATCCTCCCAGGTTGCCGAAGAAGACCTTTCCGCCGCGTCCTCCTCTGCCCATGCCGAAGAAGACCTCTCCGCTGCGCCCTCCTCTGCCCCTGCCGAAGAAGACCCGTCGTCATCCCTGCACCCTCCTGCATCTCCCATCACTCCTTCACGCCTCGTCATTCGTATACCGCCGTCCACGTCCCGCCAGCTCCCAGCGCGTCGTGTTCGCACACCTTCACCTGTATCTCTGTATGAAGATCCGCGTACAGAGTACGCACCGCCAACGCAGACAACGACCCGTTCTGGTCGTGTTTCACGACCGGTCGCGAAGTACAATCCGTGAGAGCCGTCCGGTTGGAATCACGCGTTCGTACCTCTCGCGCTCTCCCTCGAGGAGGAGATAGTGTTACGGCGCGAGGGCGCCTAACGAGAATCTCATGCCTACGCTCGGATGACATAGCCACTCATGCCTTCAATGTACCTCCTGAGTAGACGTCACGACCAAGTGATTGTTTGCTTACCTACTGTAGCGTCATCCGTTCTGCGGGTCGAGTATATACGTAGCACGTACGCTGCTCTGTAAAGGTGCGGAATCAACGCCCGTTCTGGCGCTCCTGCTTCTTACTCTCACGGCCTGGCCTCTTGACGCTGTCGTCCGTCTTCTGTCTTGAACCTCGGCCATTAAGGATTTACTCAAAAAAGACAGAATTTGATTCGGCTGAGGCGGGCGCTTACTCTATGAAGGCCTTGTTACTCACGTTGTTACTCTGATTACTCCTGCTCTTCCCTTCTTCCCGACTCTCTTCTTTTGCAGACGGCTTCAGCAGACCCTACTCAAGCCTATCATAAAGGATTCTGGGACTTCAAAGGGGTCTGCGAGTGAGGACGGCCGTTCATCCCACTTCTAGGTCCACACGGCGCTCATCCAACTTCTGGGTCGGGTACAGTATTGTATATGGGTAATCAGGACTGTCTATGATACACAATATGTCTCACTGCACATGCGTTCCAGCTACCGGCTCGTACCGTTGCCCAAGAGGCTGGTCATGTCTCCAGAACAGGCATCTACCGTACATACAATCCCCAGTCTTACCCAGCATTCTTAACAATTGCTAACAGGCCTCTTGGACCCCCTTGGGTTTCGCACAGATATCAACTTGTTAATAATACGTGTGTAATATTGTTAGTTATAAATGGGCCTATTGTTCACGGAGCCCTAACGCGCGCATTCTCCAGCTTGTCGCGTCGCACCTGCATACTCTGACCATCCTCCTCTTCGATTCCTGCCACGTCTCACGGAGCTGACCGTGCATTCTTCCTTGCTGGCATGCTCCTTCAACCCCGGACTATTTTTATTGCCGAACGCTTGGCCGTTTCCATGCCATACCAGATGCTCTCAAAACAGACTGGAGAGTCTAACGCATCACTGAAATTGCATTGCTGTCAACCCACCTTCGTGTCTCGGGATTGTCGAGCGACTCAATTAACTCCGCTCTTCTTGGGATAAGGACTCCAGAGGGTGGTCTTCGGACAACCGGCGACCGGCCTGGCAGTACTCAAGGAGGATGAAGGGGTTACGACGGAATACACTCTATCACTGAGCTCATGATCATGATCCAGATGGCTCGACCAGCATCCTTCGCGGACTATGACTCTGAGGTCCAGATATGCGCCGCTCTCCCCAGGAACAGCTGCTCGACCGACAGGTCTGGTTCGTTAAGCACCCTGCGGTGTGGACCTCGGCTGGGTCCGGCGAATATGGCACAAAAATTGAGGGATATATGCAGGTGAGGACCAGCTGGGAGGCACTTATCGTGGGAGGGCAAGGAGTCGAGGAGGTGCTTCTCTTCAAGACCCTCGTAAGGCGCGGCCGGATGCGCGCCGTGTAGTTACTTACCGGGCTCTGAGACTGATGAAGGCACCCTTTCGATGGTGCCAACCCTGGTTATTACAGAATGATTGAATCGGCACCAGCTCCTTGATGTGGAAAGCATAGACACAAGCGGGCTTACTGTCTGCGCCCAGACGTTCCCGCTATCGGCGGTTGTGAACATCTTCTGGATCTCGTCCACACGGCATCACGCACCGTCGCACGCATCGTTATCAGCACCTTCGCTATCACGATTTTCATCCGAAACTGCTCTCTTTGCCCTCATCGGAGCCACTCAAGAGTCCCATTGTAGGCCTACCAGCGTAACCCGTATTCCACGAACGTCCAATGCCAAAAATCGCGGCACCCATCTTCCTGTTTGCTCCGTTCTCAGCAAACCGCTCATGACGCGATGGCAAAGACCGCGGCTGTCAAGCCCAGCGCCCATGTTGCCTGCACCCAGCTCGCCGCCACCACGAAGGCCCCGTTCCCGTTGCCTGCGCCGTTCCCGCTGTTGCCGTTCCCGTTCCCGCTGCCAGCCGCAGAGTCGTCTGTGGGCGCAGCAGATCCCGCGCTTGCAGTACTCGTGATCGTAACGATTCGCGAGGGTCCAACGCTCGAGGAAGGTGTTGAGGGGTCGTTCGTCGCGGAACTCGTAGCGGATGTGGACGCAGTGCTGGCACCGCTCGTGGTGCTGACCACGGTGGCCGACTCCGTCGCGCTCGACGACGCGGCACTCGTAGCGCTCGCGCTCGGTGATGCCGAAGCCGATTCTGTGGCCGACGCGCCGCCGGACAGCAGATAACTTGGCTCGGGTTTCGCCTGCGAAGGATCTGTGAGCCTTCCCGTTCCCCAGGGTATCTGTTGTCCATTTGGCTGCGTGGAGTTTGTGGGTGGAGTGACATTCCCCTGCCCGTCCGCTATCGCGAAGCGCGTCGTCCAGAACAACACGCCGGGCGCTGCGGGCGAGGAGAACTGGTAGAAATAGATCGGCGAGTTTGGTTCAACCTGCGTTTCGCGTCGGGGCGATCAGTACCGGGGAAACAGCGCTGTAGGACTAGAATGCGATACCCACATCTGGGCAAGTATAGTTGAAGGTCGTCAAAGAAGGGTCGGTGCCATCAAAGGATGCGACCGCTAGTGGGCGTCGTCAGCGCCTGGCTTCACCCTGAAGACGTGCAGGCGCGGCTTCCCACTCACTCGTGATGAACACCATGTTGAAGTTGTCGCCAGTCATGAGCTCGACGTCTGTCTGTTTCCAGACGCCTGACGGGTCAGGCACCCACGAGAAGGTGCACTTTCCGCCCTCTCTGAAGACGTCGCCGGGACCGGGGGCAGTCGGTGTGACACCCCCGCTGGCGGTCGCCGCGGCGGCGGCGGTTGTTGAGACGGCGCGCACGAGACCGTGCCCTGCGAGCATGGTGCTCAGAAGTGCGTAAAGGCCATACATTAAGGCTTAGAAGTTCTAGATCGGACTAAGGCGTTCCTGGCTGTGAAGGCTCTCAGAGCGAAGTGCACAGCAAGTAGGACGACAACAAGCAGATGAGGAAGGCGAAAGCGTGACAGTCCGCGCTGCAGACGTCTATGCAACCTTTTAAGAGTTGACGAGGGTGGGGGCTCGGACAGACAACAAACCGCAGACCTGTGTGTCACTACTGTTAGTCGGGTACGACGCGGGCGGCCATCCGATCGCCGTGTCCTGAACAGTACCGCCTCGCGCTGGTCGGGCAGAGATTTGATCGGAGACGTTGTTGACACGACTGCTGATGGCTTGCTCTCACGCCCACCGTCGATCTGCAGCACACCTGCATGCCCACGATTTGGTGACAAGCCATCAGATGCCTGATGGCAAGACTTATTACCGTGTCACGCCATGGACGGGCCTTGAGCTTGAACTCGCGGTAACGCCCGCGACGTTGTACCGCCTCCGGACTACTATCACTGCACCAGTGTTGCAAAATCCGTACTCTTATTCAAAAATCTCAGCCTATGTCCAACGTAGGTTCCCGATATACAGGGACACAATCATGTGTTATCTTTTATATGTTATTCCCAATTCTTAGAGCAGATGCCCTTCATCTGCCCTTTCTGTTGAGCAGACAGTGGCCGCAACAGAGTTGCAAAACGATATGGCTTGAAAGTCACGCAGTGTCACAGGCGCTTCTAAGCCGAATTGTTGCTCCGACTTGCCGAGGCCTATCTCTTGCACGCGTTTGCATTCGGAAGTGATGCGAATAAAACTCCGAACAGTCGAGGAGACGGACTTTTGTCACGCTTTACCCGCTCCTCCACTTCTGTTGTGCCTCAATCATGCAATTGTCATAGGAAAAATCTCGGAATGCTACAGATGTATTCAGTAGACATGAACTCGACTTAGTCTAGAGCATGAGCCTTCTGGGGCAGATAGCCCCCTGAAGCGAGGTCAATCAAGCCTTCCCCACCCTCCGAGTCCACTTTGCAGAAGCCCGATCAGCATCACTGGGAAACGGACGGACCTGAGATTTCGTGAGCATGTGCAGATAAGTCAGAAGTATATGTGCACCAATTTTCAGGAGGGAATGTGGGACAGGGAGTGAGTTATTTGAATAAGAAGTTGGATTTTGCAACACTGTCGCTTTTGCAACACTGGTGCAGTGATAGTAAGGGACAGCTCTGCATTTCGGCGGTTTCACAAAGCAATCACCGGCTCTTGCGCACAGGATGCAAGTCACGGTACATGTCCCAGCCATACATTGTATGATATCCTGTGTCAAGCAATCGTCGATTGGCTCCGGCCGAGAGTCAAGAGTTACCGGTCAAGGTTAGACGAGAGTGTCGCTGGCGAACTGATATACTGTATGCATTCGCATAGGGAGCCTCATATGTGAGATCATATGTTCCGATTAGGGACATCAGAAGACATAGGGAGTAATCCTAGCAATCCTCGATTCGGTGAATCTGAGGTAAACGACTCTCAGTCAAGTGACGATGCTCTGGCACACAACACCAAGCAGACTATCTCACCTCCGCTGCAAGCCTGGTCCACTCCGTGAGCGAACGGAGGTATTCATCCCTTCCTTCGTCCACGGGGATGTCGGGATGCCACAATACGAAGGAGGAGAACCGTGCCTCGGGCCTCAACACGCGCACCGGTCCTCCATTCAGCGCCTCCAAGTCTGTCGCGTTCGCGTCTCGGAAATCCTCGCCCGCGTCCTCCTCTGCACGTTTCTTCCGTCGGGTAGTCCTTCCTGATGCTTTGGATGCTGAGCGCGTGTTCCATTCCTGCTCCTCTACCGTGCGAGACGATGGGGCGACGGCTTTCCCCTTATGGTCAACAGGTGCTCGGAGGACAATCCCAGCGTACCCCTCGGGCAGATCGACTTTGAGTCCATGGAGTGAGCGACCCCGGAACGCGGCTGTGAAATGTCGGCACTTGGAGTCCGAGGAAGAGACGCAAGGCGTTTCAGTCTGCGAATCCACATTCACTAGAGTCGACAATGAACTCGTAAGCATCGCTGAAGAGGCGGACGTAGGGGCCTGAGAGTCTGCGATGATAGTGGCTTGCGAATCTGAGGATGCCTGAGAATCGGAGAACACATCCTCTGTCGTTGGAGTCCTCGCTTCACGTCCATACGTGGGCTCAGGAGCCGGACGCACACGGAAGTAGGTAGAAATGGGAGCAGCACCGGAGTAGGCGATGTGGAACGGCATGAGGTGAGGAGTTGCGGTTGGCAAAGGGCCTTCGCTTGAGGCGATCTTGAGAGCACCAGATGTAGAGGCCATCATGTACGTATGACAATAATGCAGCAATCGAGACGTAGCGTAGCAAGAGAAGAGAGAGGTTCATAGACGCGTCCGCCTGTCACGGTGGCGTCTCCCGACGTCGATGATTCGCGACGCGAAACAGCCTGCCCTGAGGCTTGGGGACCACGGAAGGGGGAAAAACGCTGACGACAGTGGGATTCGAACCCACACCCGTGAGGAAGAGGTGGGACAGCTTCCCGATTCTGGCGCCTTAGACCGCTCGGCCATATCGCCCTGAGCTGTGGTAAACACACTGAACTATACATAGTTAGGGGGTTAGGGCGAGAACGTCACCTAGACATCGACGGACGAGGCGGACTTGTACGTCGATTCTCAGACCACCGACAGGTCCTCCAGTACAGCAAATTCTGTGCGAGCTTCATATGACTCATATTGTTAGCCTATCTGACCTTTCAAGCTTTGCTTATCGCTACGTAGGTCCCTGACAACCCAAACCGTGACGCGTTGATCTCGCTAATTGATTACTACTACCTCCAAGTAGGTTCGCGGTTCACTGCATACGCGTGCGAGCAGGTTATAACTTCCCCCCCCCCTCCTATGCTTAAGGGTTCTCTAGCCATATTAATTACTCACTGGAAGACTGGGACATTGTTCCACTTGGCATATGACCCGTAGACGTGCTATCATGCATCTGCGTGATCTTCCTCAAGACATCCTTCTTGACATCATTGAGTACCTTCGACCTAACGATATCCTGGCACTTCGTCAGGCAAGCGCTCCAGTCCTTCAAACACGCATGGACTATTTTGCTGACGCAACATCGCCCTTCCAGACATGCAGGGCGCTGGAAACGGCGACCCGAGTGCGGACAGTGTGGTTCAGCGCCTTAGCAAGGTACAGCCAACAAAGCTCGCTTCCAATCCCTGGCATAAGAGAACATGATCTGTTTGCCCTCTCATCGGCCGATCTGGAAAGACTGACCCTGCGTGCTCTTCGCTACTATTCGAACTGGCTGTCTCCGCGACCGCAGTACTACCGCAGCGTACACATAAGACCATCGAGGTCTGTACAACGGATTCGTGGCGCTCGCAACCTTGCGATCGTCTTCCTTCCCGCCCATACTCTTACTTTGACGTTATACGATGACACCTCTCGTGATGAGCGCTATTCCTTCGAACTGTGGCGCGTCGCAAACAATTCAGAAGCGGGCTTCGTAGATGCCCTGCCTGTGGAAGGCATAATTGGCTATGCTGTGAACACAGTCGCCGATTGCTCCAGCACTGTGACTATCACCCGCAGAGCCCCAAACAACCAGGGCTTGACTCTACAGTATGTGGTCTCACCTCTCTCATCTCAGATATGCTCAATTTGACACTCACAGGTGTATCACCGACGTCTATGCTATTGACCTCCCTCCGGTCGAGGGCCGCTCGTGCTTCCGTTTCCTGAGGCATTTTGATGGGTACCGCAACACCATCGGTCTCCATGGGTCCCGCCTCGTGGCCACTGACGCCGAGCAAGACGTCCGCCTCGTCAATGTTGACACAGGCGTCCTGGAGTACGTTCTCAAGGCACCTGTCATGCTGAACGATCCCACTTTGCGTTTTGCAGTATGTCTCGACTCCTATGAGCCTTCCATATCGCATCCTAACGATTATATGCAGGAACGGCAGTGCCTAGATGCTGTCGTTCTAGATGGCTTTGTTCTGAGCTTCTGCAAGCAATACATACTCCTCTACCATATCCCTTCGGCGAGGCATGACGCCTTCGACGACACTGGAGCGCCTTCGAACGTTCCGGGATTGGATTCAGTGGCGACGTACAAATGGCGCTGGCGGATCGACACCCTGATTGCTAAATCTCGTCGTTCACCGCAACGTCTGACGCGGCTCTCTCGCGCGGGTAGCCGTGGCGCCAAATCTTCCACACCACCTCTCATAGATATCCTCATCCGCTTCGATACCTGGTACCCCTGGCCCGTGAATATACTACACCACTTTGTGCTGGCGCCCAACCCTGCTTACTGCGCCGACGCCCTCAACCTCGCCGATCCTGCGACCCTGCCATACCTCCTGTCAGAGACGGACGGTCCGTTCATGGTCCAGTCTATCCCCTCGCCTTTGCGAATCTTCACGCCCTCGGACGTCGTCCTCGGGTCCTATGGAACCGCGCTCTGGATCGACGCGTCGACCGACGTCACTACGCCCTCGCAGGCCGGCGATCATGGGCAGCGCGTCGCGGGCAATGTACTCACGCGCACGCCCCTGCCGCAGGAACGCGTTCGACCCGGCGAGGGACCACAGGACGATAATGTCAGCCCGGGACCGGTGAACACTGCTTCGCGGTCGTCTTCTTGCCTGCTGCCGGACAGCACGGAGCTGGGGCGGGTCGCCGATCCTCCTGCCGCCGGGAGTATAGTGTCAGTCTTCCATATCCAGGAGTCAGATGAGAAGTGGAACCGGGTGGCAGTGGACGAGGAGGAAGGGCGAATCGCGTTGGGGCATGTTGATGGAACTGTGTCGGTATATTCATACGTGCCAACTTGAGCCGACTTGAAGCCAGTTACTTCTATGGGGAAGATCCCCTTCAACGCATCTCCAGACTGGGTGCGATAGCAGTCCAAATGCATATCTACCGAGATCAAGGGAATGGGCAACGTATATTTGCTTGGAGATTGGGGTGAAGGTCTATAGCCTCGCTGCATCGTATGAGTGAGGGACGACATTCACGGCGCGGCTGGCCATGACACCTTCAGTGTAAGCGCAAATGAAAAAGAACGGCAAATAAATTTTAAGACCCGTAGGTCTACCACTCCGGGAAAGCGTGTCATCCTTGTGCAGGGGCCATGCTAATCTTCTCTGTATCGTTCCAATTTTTTCGTATGTCACCCCGAAGGGGACAGTGATTAGGGCGCTTGGAACCTTTACATAACATAGAGTCATGCCTTTTGCTCAAGCAACGGGTGGATGTTCAATCCTTACAGTACCACATTAGAACTCTAAAGAATGACTTCTCTGCAAGGATAGCATTTCGAAAGTCAATGTGAGCTGAAGGGCGTCGAGCAAGCTTACCACTGACCAATGTAAGAAAAGTGGACGGGATTATGTTCAGACGCCCTACAGAGAAGATAGGATCGACAGTGTCCAATTCATTCCTTAACCGTTTATATATCTATGGCTGATGCACTCAGAATTGCGCGGGAAGTAGTGCATGTAGATGACTAGCCGCTCGGGCTCCTTTAGGGTCGGACAACCGCAACGTCCCGCACTTCCTGAATGAGGGGAGCTGGTGGGCACGGTAACCCTTCACCACCCCCCAGCAACGATGGGAAGCGTTCAAAGATCTACCTGAGGTCTAGAGCAATATCGTACAAATGGTCGTAGCCTATTCAACGACCAAATCGTCATGCTTTGCTCTTCTTCTCCGTGTAAGCCTTCAAACTAAGCATAGACGAGAGATCAGCATGGTCAACTACAGTACCCGGCATCTGACTTACCGCTGATAGTCTCGTTCGACTTTCGCCTTTGTATCCTTCTCGGCTCCCGCTCCTCCACCTCCGCCTAGCCCAGCCTTTTTCTTCTCCTTCCTCGCGCGCCTCTTCTCCGCCTTCTCTGCCTCCTCGCTCATCGCAAGTAGGTCCTTGATCGATGGCACCGCAGACGACGCCAGCGGCTGCAGCCGCATCGGCCTCTCCTCATCATCCTCCGCCTCGCCATCCTCTGCCGGCACTGGAGATTTATGCACTGACGCCGCCCGCCTTTGCGGAGAGACAGAACGTGACTGCGACTTCCCGCTCACGGAGCGCGCCGGTGGTGGAGGCTGCGAGATGCCGCGACTCGACTCGTGCTCATCGTCCGAGGTTGCAAGCCACTTGCGCGGTGGAGGTGCGTCTTGGCCTAGTATATCAGCTTCCTCTCTTCCTTCGTGCTTCGTGCCCGGCGATTCCGAGCGGTCCTCGTCGCTCTCATCGGAAATGTCTCCGATGTCCACGCCGGTGTACTCTCCTGCGTCAGCAAAGATGTCGAAGTCTTCATCTGGGGGCTCGGGGTGTGGCACGGCAGCTGGTGGTGGCTCCGCTGTCGACCTCGATGGCCCCGCTTCGGGTTGATTCAACGCGACATCTCTCGACGAACCAGGAGTAGATGCTTCCCGAGCTGGCTGGGCCGAGGTATTTGCACCAGCGTAGCTCTTAGCGGCCGCGGCAGATGGCGCGACTTTGCGCTTCTTCTTGCGCTCGCCATTCTCTTCCGGCTCGCCTGCTTTCGCCTTCTTCTTCCGCTTCACCTTCTCTCCCTTCTCCGCTGAGGCTCCGATAGGCTTGAAGCCAATCGGCTTGAACTTGCCCGCCTTCTTCGCCTCTTCAAGCGCCTTATCCGCCGCACTGAGCGCGGCAGGGACCTCAGCACTCTGACCCCCTGCCCCGCCACGCTTGCTCTTGAGCTCGCGCAGAATCTCTTCGCGAGTGCGCTTCTTTGGCTGCGCTGTAGATTCGAGGTAAGCTTGTTCCAACGACACGTCCTCCGTCGCCTCGGCTTCTGCTGCGGCGCGTGCGCGGGCTTGTTCGAGGAGCGCGAAGTCGAGGCCTTTGACAAGTACAGTATGCTCGCTGTCTCCGCCTAGATACTTTCTTTGTTCCTCTACCTGCAGAACAGAAATTGCCATAAGAGTGTGAATGAAGAAGAGAAGCGAGAAAGGCGTACCGTTTTGCGGTCCTCCTCGGCCGCATGGCGTCGTTCGAACTCCTCAGCTAGCGCTTCCACCTACATATGAGCATCCCAGCGCCATGTGAGTGACTTTTAGCTTCCAAGATGGATGCGATAGCTGAGATATGGATAGTCGAGTGTATTCACCTGCGCATAATCGTTCCCAATGCCTAGCCTCCGTTCTGCTGCGCGGTCACGGTACGCCTCGCCCTTCGCACCCTTCTTCACTTGCCGCGGCTTGAATGCGGGTTGAGACGCATCAATTTTCTTCGGCTTCTTGTCTTTGGACGCTGTTGCCGCTGCTGCGAGGAGGGAGCCGCGCACATGGGCAGACGATGCAGTCGGCGACGTTGGGGAAGCTGCTTTTGGCGTTTGGAGTAGTTTGCGGAAGGACTCCTGGTCCATCACCAGCAAGTATCAGATTAAGGAACTAACCACGAGAGCAATGAAATGGTGAGAACGAAGAGATTGCGCTGAAGCCAGAATGTGCTCTATGAGGGGTCGACGAAGGGAGGCTCTTGGCTACTGCAGTGGTGTGATTGCAATGTATGATCGCGGTATGGCTCGGCGCTAACCGAGCGCACCGTTTTCCAAGTTCGCCGCGGATCGTGTACATATACATACCCTGCGTCTCTTGATCGCCGTCAGTGAATACGACTATCATTTCAGCAGCAGAACATAACTCATAAAACTGACATATTCCTGTTATCTAGCCACATTGAACATGGGTTGACGGAGGATATGTTTGCGCCTGTTATGGTCGAGCGCCAGAGAACCTGATATAAAGGCCCTCGATTTTCAAGATCGTCTCTGTTCGCTCTGCCACATTTATGCTGTTTATTGTCGTAGTACCAGTAATCTCCGTCTGGAATGACTTCCCGCTTGTTTCTTGGATCCATCCTTGCTCGCAATACCGTACATGGCGTCTTTCTGCCCGAGCAGTGCTAACGCATCCACCCTGCATCGGTTCTGGTGAAGCGCCAAGAAGAATGTCATCCGTCGTCTAATCAACGTCGGATGGGCGACGTTGAGAAGTGCTGGCTTCGTACTCAACGTGAAGCTTGTCATGGTTATTGCTCGCCCTACAGTTCTGTCACATGTGCACGTCTCTTGCATGTATCTGTGGTCCACTCCCGTTGAAATAGATCTAGCCTTCAATTCAGGGAATGCATTTGATGCAGTAATGTTCCACACGTCGTCAACATCTCACCCTGGAACTGGGTGTAAAATGCATGTTTGCCTGGATTGTGGACGCAGAGCGGCAGAGATATGCTACGTCGTGTGGAGTCGCATGCAATCCCGCATATATCGTCCGTACGCGTCTGTACGTGAACCTCATTACAGGTCACGCATACTGCCGTCTGATCAAGGCGTGAATAGACAAGGCTGAGAATAGTGGGTTCTATTAGCGATGGATGCACACGCTATGATACATAATGACGGTAGTCGCCGATAGCTACAATAACAGGAAACACATGAAGATTACAACATTCTCAAGCTCCCGCCCGTGCCCTTGCCAATATTGCCGCGATGAGCCCGGGTACGTCGTTAGCCTGCACGTGCGCCCCGACGACGTCGCCGACGTCCTCTGCCAGCCCAGCGACCTCTGCGTCCGCGAGCTGCCTTGAGTTGGGCACGAAGAGCAGCTTGATAAAAATGCTCCTGCGGTCGGTCGAGCCATTCGGGGTAATGGCGTAGGTGAGATGGAGCTCGTTTTCGGACTCGAAATGCGACGTCTCGAGAGAGACGAGCGCGCGATACAGCGCGAGCGAGGCCGTATACCTGATTCAGGTATCAGCCCAGGCACACAACGATTGAGGACAATGGTGAGAGCACAGACCAATCATACAGTCCGACGACTCGACCGTCCTGGACCTCATCCTGCCCGGCCTTCACAGTCTTCTCAAGGTCCGCGCGTTCGACCCTCAAGCGTTCGACCTCCCTCGCGCCCGCTTTAACGCGTTCCTTGACGTCTTCAACACGTGCGTTCACCGCCTGCAGCTCGTCATCCAGCTCCTGCATCTCTGCGACTTGCGCATCGAGCTGTGCGTTGGCGGCGGGGATCGTCAGCCGCGGGTGCGGGTGGGCCTGCCGGAGGCGCGTGAGCGTCAGTCGCGCGTCGAGGATTTTGCTCGCGAGTGCGGCTGCTTCTTGTGTCAAGGCACGGGCTTTGTTGTAGTCTTAACACGCGTGAACAAGGAGGCATGTCAGAGAGGCCATGTATAGAGACTCATGCAAGCTTGGACAGCACGAACCTTGCTCAACGAGAGGGGCAAGGGTGCGCACATCGCTGTACTTTTCGGCTAATCGAGCTTTGACTGCGGACAGAATCTCTTTCTTCCGCTCGTTCTCGAGCCGGAGGAGCTCGTTATCCTCCGCGTTGATGTTGGGCGCTTCGTCGCTGACAATAGTCTTTACATACTGGTCCTTGGCTTTCTGTTCAAGATACTGGAACTTCAGGTTGCGCAGAAAGGACTAAATCCAGACCATACAAAGTTCATCGATGCAATGCCTTGAGTTTAAGTGGTGAAGCAGAGCGAGTATGGGGAAGCTCGTACAATCTGCGAAGCGACCTCTGCGGCAACGATCGCCGGATCCGTCGTCCCTGCCACACCCTCCGAGACCAGCCCTGGGTCCTTTGCAAGAGCACTTTGTAGTGTGTCAAACCGATTCTGGTCTTCGACAATATTGAGTTTGGACGCGTCAAGTTTGGCCTGCAGCGCACGGGCGATTTCAAGCTTGCCCGAATTGTCGATGTCCATCGGTGCTGGGGACATATGTGGGTAGGGTAGAATGACTAGGAATTATCGAGGCAACTCTAAGAAGAACCGTGAGGTAGACGGGTGCAATGACTGTGGCGCAGTGAGATGGACTAGAGAACAACTGTTGGCGGTCGCAATGTTAGCAGCAGCATGTACAGGTTCAACTCGCGACAGAAGCAGAGACGCACGCGACGCGTTTGTGCACGTGATCGCGACACTGGCTGTTCGCCGACATTTATGATGGAGGCATCATAGGCTACTCAGAAACGCATTTGAGGACCTGAATTTTCCGAGCCGCGTTGAAAGAAAGAGAAAAGAGCAGCAAAGAGATCTGTCAGGCGTTGGAATGGGAATATTCATGGTGCAACGAGAGAGAAAACAGGTAACTACATAGAAATTATGCAATCGGATACTGCAGTGTGCCACGGATCGGCCTATATGAGGACGTCCATTATCTTCCGGACTGAAGGTACGAAGCTGATATGTACCAACCTCTGACTCTACGCTTGCCGCCGTGTTGCATCACGTCCTCTCGAAGTTATCCTTGTCCATGTAGATGCGGCTGGTGGGTCAACCACTAGTTCATCGCCAACTGATCTACTCAGTATGATGAAACCGTACTCTCCCCTTCTTCACATATCAGTGGAAGTGAAGAAGAGAACCATTCTGATATGACGTAGCGTAGACCAATTTGTCGACCCGGTTTCGACTACAGTGGCAGAATCGGCGCTTATATTAATGGGAAACTCGGGAAAGGCATTGGACCACCGGGCCGAGAAGCGTCCACCATATCTGGATGTTTCCTTTCTTGGGTCATGTTCACTTTAACGCAACCGTCGACTCGTGCCTTCCCTCAATCCGTACGGCTTCATTGTTAGCTTGAATGTGGCCTGGTGTGACATTGCTTGCAACCCCTCTGTCTTAAAATCTAACCCGGGCTGGCGTGGAAAGGCTCGAAATTTGGTGAATCTTGTCAAGTCTTCTTGTGTTATTGTCTCCGAAGACAATAAGCCTGAAACATCTGCACCCAAAGACCTTACGCCGTACAGTACTTATGCCTTTCACAGGCCCCTTCGACCTCCGAAAGACATGCACAGCTTGATTCTGCTGCTCTTGAGCTTCTTGGCTGCTGTCACATCAGCAGCATGCTTGTATCTGTTCTACTTGCTATTCGTCTGGCCGCGGCGAAACCCTCTCAGCCGACTGCCAGGGCCGCCTGTACGAAGATTTCTCGGTAATCATCTTGGAGCTGTATTAGAGTGAGTATCGTGACTACATCATTGTCACTCCCCCGGCGTGTTCGGTGGGATGAGAGGGTGGCAGTGATTCACAGGGACCGCGTCGCTGACGCGCCGGCAGTCCGTCAAGGTCACCCAGGGTGCATGAGAAGTTTGTCAAGGATTACGGCCGCAACGTACGCATACGCGGCCCATTCCCAGTACGTCGGTCTTCTACCCTCTCTCGTGGCCTAACTGTAGTTAACTCTTTACAACAAGTGGGAAGAGCGTCTATTCACTCTTGACCCCGTCTCCCTCGCACACATATTGAAGCACTCCACCATCTACGAGAAGCCATGGCAGTCTCGCGCTCTCATCTCAAGCATGATTGGGGTGGGTATGCTTGCTGCGGAGGGTCAGACGCACAAGCGGCAACGAAGGGTCGCCACTCCGGCGTTCTCGATACAGAATATGCGTGCACTGGTCCCGGTGACGTTCCAGAAAGGCATGGAGCTCAAAAACAGATGGTTGGCGCTCATATCCGAGGCGAAAGACCTTTCCAAGGATGAGAAGACGTACGGCGGTCTGAAGCTCGACGTCTGCCATTGGGTCAGCCGTGCTACCTTCGACGTTATCGGCCTCGCAGGTATGTCTACGCCAAGCAGTGCATCGTGATGCCTGATCTTGTGGAAGGCTTCGGTTACGAGTTCAATGCTATTCATAACCAGTCGAATGAGCTATTCATGGCCTACAAGGAGATGTTCGAGACCGCGATATCCCAGCATAAGGGTAGCCTGTGGGATCTCCTTGCGTTGTACTACCCCATAATCGACAAGATATGGGTGCGTCCATTCATCCCAACTTTAATTCAATCCCTCCTTTTTGACTCGCTGCGCAGCCAGGAGAGCGCTACAGAGTCGTCAAGAAATCTCACGAGGTGATCAATCGAGTTGCGGGTCGCCTCATACAAGAGAAGAAGCACAAAATCGAGGAGGCAGAGAAGGCCGGTAGTGTATATGGAGGCAAGGACCTTCTCAGTGCTCTGCGTAAGCGGTGACTCTCACAGTCCCAGGAAGTCCTTGAACTGATCGGGATGTAGTCAAGTCCAATATCGCAGTCGACCTCCCACCCGATCAGCGTATCTCTGACGAAGACATTCTGCACAACATCAACACTTTCCTCTTTGCCGGATCAGACACGAGCTCGCTCACAGTAACCTGGCTTCTCTACCTGCTGGCGAGGTATCCTGAGGTCCAAGATCGGCTTCGCACCGAGCTCCTGTCTATCGCACCTGCAACCTCTCTCGAGTCCCTCACGCAAGACGAGATCGCCTCGCTCTATGGCGTAATCGCCGAGCTGCCCTTCCTCGAGAACGTCGTGAAGGAGACGCTCCGGCTTATCCCTCCCGTGCACTCATCCATTCGGGTAGCCTTGCAAGATGATGTGATTCCGACGTCGACTCCGGTCGAGCTGCGTAGTTCAGGTGGAAAGGTGGAGAAAGTGGACAGATTCCTCATGCCAAAAGGAAGCTGTGTGCACGTTCCAATCGAGGCGTTCAACCTCGATCGTGAGGTTTGGGGCCCGGATGGGTGGGCATTCAAGTGCGTCAGACTCCATACGCTCTGTTGAACTCGCGCTAACGGGTATGCCGTTCACAGTCCCGATAGGTGGGACAACCTGCCTGAGGCCGTGAAGGCACAACCAGGGCTGTACAACAACATCCTGACATTCTCAGCGGGTCCTCGAGTAAGTTCCATCGCGGCTGTCCTCGTGCTCGAGAAAAGCTGAGTTTCACGGTAGTCATGCATTGGCGTGAAGTTCTCGATCATTGAAATCAAGATGTTTGCGTACATCCTCCTTACGCACTTAAAATTCGCGGAGGCCGACCCGGTCGGCAAAGCCAATGTGTTCGTTTCCGGGGCTCAATTCTTCCGACTCTAAGTTGCTGATACTCACCTCGACAGCGTGCTCACGCGCCCCTACGTGATGGATAAGCACCGCGAGGGCAGTCAGTGCCCGCTGTTCGTCATCCCGATAGATCAGAAAGCGTCAGGATGAGTCGTGATGATTCATGCGACATACCGGCTACGGCATTCGCTCGGGCAGTCTGAGCTTTCCGCAAGCCTCCGTGCGTTCAGCCTACTGTGTCTAGTTTTCCTGTACATACTACTATGGCTTGTATTTGTCCATGCTAATTGGCTTTTTCATCCGCGTAGCAACTACTCTCTTAATTTCCCATCCCACATCCGGTGCATCATGCATCACTTATACGCTTGCTATGCGCTGCCTGGAAACCAACTGGGCATTTTGAGATGTCGCTTATGGCTTCCAGTGCTTGCATAGTCATGATGTTCCTTGTTCAGTACTTGGGTGAGAGCCGTTGCATGATCATGGCGAGGATCACAAGGTGTGGATATCACGGGACACATTGTCCATAACAAACTCGAGCGTAGCGCCATCCGCATCGCGTACAGCCTCCAGCGGTTACACGTCGACCAACTATTTCCCTGGGAAACACGCGCCTCGATGATCATCTTTCGAGCGTGCAGTGCAATAGCAATGTGGTCCACGACGCAGAAGCGCGCAGTCCCAATGCTTGCCGCTCGGACTGTCCGTCAACCGACATGGCCGTCGTGACGAAGAAGCATCGGATGCTACACAGAGACGACTATCATCAGCGCATTGCCGACAACGGTCCATATGCCAGTCTCCATCACAGCATGGGGATACGCTATCACTGATTATGCTGGTGCTATGCAGTGGACTTGCCAATGCCCGTGGGCCGTGTATAAAAAGCCTGCAATGGAGCTGAGTGAACGCCAGGGTCAATCCTGCTCTGCAAGCGTCGACACCCTCTTCCAAACTCTGCTCCAAACTCGGCTTCGACTTCAGCAACGCTTCGCCACCATGTTCTGCAAGGCCACTCTCCTCACTCTCGCGCTCGCGCTCCTTGCCTCCGCGACCCCTGTTGCCAACGAGCAGTTCGTTGCGCCCGGCATCCGCATCCCGCTCCACAAGCGCGGCTCGCTGAAGAACGAGGACGGCACCTTCAACCACGAGAAGGCCGTCCGGGAAATCGTTAAGCTGAAGAAGTACGCGCCGCCCCGCTCACCTCGCAGCATACTTGGATGATCACTGACCTTACACATCCGCCCACAGCAAGCATCGCCAGAACCTGCTCAACCTCGTGACGAACCTCGGCCCTGACGCGCTCCCCGAAGGCGCGGAGATCAAGCCGCTCGCGACGGTCCCCGCGTCGCTCGAGAAGCGTGGCGCGGTGAAGCTCACGGACCAGGACGAGGACCTCGAGTGGACCGGCACGATCTCGATCGGTAGCCCCGCGCAGAGTTTCACGATCGACTTTGACACGGGCTCGTCCGACCTTTGGGTCCCGTCGTCGTCGTGCAGCTCTTGCCGGGGCCACAAGACGTACGACCCGTCCAAGTCGTCAACCAGCAGCAAGAAGAGCGGGTCGTTCAGAATAAGCTATGGCGACGGCTCGACTGCGTCTGGTACTCCCTACACTGACACCGGTAAGCACCCGACTATTCACGTCTCGCGACCAGTCTCGCTAACCAGTCGCGTCGCAACTTGCATGCAGTCACTGTTGGCGGGGTCGAGGTCACGAACCAATATCTCGCCGCCGTGACTTCGGAGTCCTCCGAATTCCAGCAGGACCCTGCGGATGGGCTCCTTGGCCTCGGCTTCACGGCCATTTCTAGCCTGGGCCACGTATGCCCCCACTCTTCTCTGCAACCACGTTCTACTATCTGACGACTGCCTGGTACCCAGGACCCCTTCTTCATAACCGCTGTCAACCAAGGCGCCGTGTCCGAGGGCGTCTTCTCCTTCAAGCTCGGCAAGTCCGGTTCCGAGCTCTACGTCGGTGGAACGAACACGGACCTGTACACGGGGAAGATCGAGTCGCATAAGCTCTCCTCGTCCAAGGGCTACTGGCAGATCGGTGGCGCGTCGGTCACGCTGAACGGCAAGACCGCTGCGTCAGGCTTTGACACCATCATCGACTCCGGCAGCACGATTATGGCCGCGCCGACCAAGGCGGCCGAGGCGTTCTGGGAGCAGGTTCCTAATGCGCAGCTGTACGACGAGGACCAGGGACTGTACTCCTTCCCGTGTGACTCTGTCCCGGAGGTCGCGTTCAGCTGGGGCGGTAAACGCTGGACCATCAGCGCCGATGAGTACGTGCTCTCATCTCTCCATCATTTGCCCGTTACAGCCGCAACTGACGACTCGATCTACTTCAGCTTCAACTTGGGTGAAACTGAGCAGGGTTCCGGTCAATGCGTTGGCGCCCTTTCGTCTGGCGACCTTGGTCTGGGCTCCTCGACCTGGCTTCTGGGCGACACGTGAGTACTCAAGGCTCAACTCGGAAGTGGAGATTACTGACGACCGATGACAGGTTCATGAAGAATGTGTACACAGTCTTCTCCGTTGACGACAACTCCGTCGGCTTCGCCGAGCTTGCTTGAAGGGTTGTGGGCTGTACATTCTGGCTCCTCTTCTTGCATCAGTCCATGTAGGCCATAGCGCCTGTATGATCTGTATTCCACATTGAAGACACTCTTGCTCTCATCTGCAAAGTCATGATGCAAGAAGAAAGACAGCAAGTCAATGATTGAAGGAATCAATGCCCGCGTGTCACCTTGAGTCTTTCTTTGACGTATTCCCCTAGTACCGTAACAACTTCATACATGGGCCACCTTCGCATGGAACGCAGCTCGGAGTAGGCTATCTCAGAATCGAATTGGTCAGGGTTGATCAATGAATTTGAGGCATACTTGCCTCGAGCTGCACATCATAGTCAGTGCCAAAGAATGGCGGGATCGGGTACCGACGTACGCCGCTGCGATGGATGGCTCGGTTGAATGTCGACTTGAAGACATCGTCTGCCACGATCGCGTCACCCAGCAACGAAGAGATATATGCAGACTCCAGATATGCTCGTTAGTCCAATGCGCGAACTGGTCTCATAGACTGTCGTGACCAGGTCAGCACAGCAGTTGCATTGTCACAAACCCAGACTTGCGGAGTCATCGGGCATTCGAGAACGAATCCTGTAGTTATGCAGCTGCGTCGGAACACAGAAAGAGCAGCAAAGAGATATGTAACGGAGTCCTTGATGATCTGCTATGTATTCCGCTCCCGAGTACCAACGCTCCGTCGGGCCGTGTATCCACACTCACCTGGCATCTCTGATGGAGAGCTGAGGATGTTTTACGCGTTTGAGCGATGTTCCAGGCGGGTACTGTATGAGAGCGATGGACTACCCCATGGCGGACATACTCCGGAGCGCGTTCCGTGGGGATTGCGGGGGAAAGTGGCGGCCGGGACTATACGCTGATAAAATACAGTACAGGGCAGCCTAGACCGGGCGCTCTCTCCGCCAGGGCTCCCCGGGCCGCTGCCTCGCTCTGATCAGCGGTCCTCGTCCTTGCTCATCCATCCCTCCGACTCTCCTATAAATTCTCGCTCATGTTCCCGCCCCCCCTCCCGCTCGAGCTTTCCTATCCAACCCCGTCGATCCCATCTCCCCCGCATCCTCCCTGACCACCCCGCACCTCCTCGTTCACGGCCCCCTACCCCCTACCCATTTTCGTGAACGCCCTCCCCGTCCTCCGCGATGTCTGCTAACGTCCAAAACCCGCTCTTCCTTGGCCTCGACCTCTCAACCCAGGGTCTCAAGGCCGTTCTCATCGATGCGGACGGTACGCCGGTCCACGAGTCCGCCGTGCACTTCGATCGCGATCTGCCCTCGTACGGCACCACCAACGGTGCCATCCGTGGACCCGGCCCAGGCGAGGTCACCTCCCCCGTCCGTATGTGGCTCGATGCGTACGACCTCATAATGGACCGGATGCGCGCAGCCGGTGTCGACTTTTCGCGCATCCTCGGTATCTCGGGCGATGGTCAGGTAAGCCGTTCCCGTTGCAAATTCGTTCGAAACCAAGAAGGCTCATCGCGCGTTCCGTGTAGCAACACGGCTCGGTGTACTGGTCATCGGAAGCCGAACGTTTGCTTGCTTCGCTCGATCCCTCTCAGCCTCTGGCGGAGCAGCTCGCTCCCGCAGCATTTTCCCTCCAACGCGCACCTATCTGGCAAGACTCATCCACCACGCGCGAATGCCGCGAGCTCGAGGCCGCCGTTGGAGGCGCACAGGCCCTCGCTGACCTGACCGGCAGCAGGGCCTACGAGCGGTTCACTGCATCCCAGATTGCCAAGGTTCGTACCCATGCCATTTTGTTCTTTTTCCCCTTTATGTCACTGCATGTTCTCGTTCTTTCGCTTCCTCTCCACTACTCTATTCCCCTGGATGCTTTTGACTTTCCCCGAAGTTCGCGCGCGTGGTTCTTTCGGAGAGCTGTCAATATAGCATACCGCTCCTCCTCCCGAGAGCTGAATGCTGACTGCCATACTCGACGCGTGCAGATCCGCCGAACCGACCCGGACGCGTACCGCGCGACCTCCCGGATATCGCTCGTCTCCTCCTTCATGCCCTCGCTCTTCCTCGGCTCGATCGCGCCGATCGAGGTATCGGACGCGAGCGGGATGAATCTCATGAACGTCCTGACGTGCGAATGGGACGACCGTCTGCTCGAGGCGGCAGGCGGACCGGAGCTGCGCGAGAAGATCGGGCCCGAGCCCGCGCCGGGCGGGACGTACCTGGGCAGGATTCACCCCTACTGGGTGCAGCGCTGGGGGTTCAACCCAGGTGAGAGCACAGCCGCCTCACGAGCGGAGACGGGGCGCGACAGCTCGCTCACACTCGTCTCGCAGATTGCGGCATCGCGCCGTTCACGGGAGATAACCCCGCGACCGTTGTCGCGCTCTCCACGCCCGGCGACGCCATCCTCTCCCTCGGGACCTCCACCACGCTCCTGCTCTCGATCCCTCCCGCGGAGACCGCGCCGAAGCGCTTCACGACCTCGCACCTGCTCTCGCACCCGACGACGCCGGACGCGCACATCGCGATGCTCTGCTACAAGAACGGCGCGCTCGCTCGCGAGCAGGTGCGCGACCAGTACGCGGATGGGCACTGGACGCGCTTCAACGAGCTCGTCGAGGCGCGCCCCGTCGGCAACGACGGATACATGGGCTTCTACTTCCCCCTCCCCGAGATCATCCCGCCGAACGTCCAGGGCAACTTCTTCTTCTCCACCTCTCCTTCCTTCTCATCCTCGTCCTCCTCCTCCGTGAAGACGCTCACGGAATCGGAGATGCCCCGCGATGCGCACCCGCGCGCGATCCTCGAGTCCCAATTTCTTTCCATCCGCTCACGCATCACCGCGATCCTCCCCCCGGACGCACCGCCGCTGCAGCGGCTCGTGCTCAGCGGCGGGTCGTCGCTGAACCCCGTCATCCAGCAGGCCGCGGCGGACGTGTTCGGCATGCGCGTCTTCGTCGCGGGCAAGGAGGGCGCCGCGGAGGGCGGCGCGCAGCTCGCGCGCTACGCGTGGTGGCGCGAGCAGAACGGCGGGATGGGCACGTTCGAGGAGATGCGCGCGATGGACGGTGACGGCGAGGGCGAGCGCAGGCGCTGCGTCGCGGAGCCCAAGTGGGAGCGCGAGAGGGTGTATGCCGGGCTCGTCGAGCCGTACAGAGCCTGCGAGGATCTGGTCGTCAAGATGTGCACGACGGCGGCCGCGTGAGGGCGCGGAGACGAGCTTCGGCGATAAAGAGGCCCGTAGGTTCCCATTGTGGGTTGGACGCTTTGGTTTCATGCATTGCGCCTCCGTCTCATATCACTGCTACTGACATAGAGCCACTCATAGACGCTTCAGATTCATCCGGGTTTTCAAAGTTGTGTACCGATACCAAAGTAGCATAGTATGACATCAAGGACTCCAGCTTCGATACTTCTGTTCATTCACCACATATACATATGCGGTCAATACGGCCATTACTACATGTGCAGTGTCTCGCCGTAACATCAGCGATATCGTCCGACATTCCACGAACTTGCCTACAATTGCAAACTCGCCCCTGCAGAGCACCTGTCAGGGAGATATGACGAACCTTTGGATTCTTTACAGTCGAACAGGACTGGGGACCGAACACTTCAGAGGCCCCGGGCGCCATTGCAATTCCTACCGAGCTCGATCATCGTATCGATGCAACGTCGGGCTCTGCAAGCGCGATGGTCGCCAACGTATTCGGGGACAAGAGAACACGAGCGTAGATGCATACAGTCCAAAAGGCCAAAGAAAACTTGTATCCATGTCCATCTACATGAGCTCTGTCCAGTATCAAGCTCGACCATCCCGTCGCCGGGGCCTGCACAGCAGGCCGCAGCCCTCCCTCAGTCCCGCACCCAGATTCCCCTCCGCCGCTCAACCTGGCGCGCGCGCATGCGCTGCTTCCGCAGGTTGTTCATTATGTCCTGAGCAACAGGCGAGAGATCAGAGCTCGACGCGGGCGACGGCGGCACCAGCATGTCGTCGCGTTCGCCGAGCAGGTGTCCGACGAGCGTTCGGGCACGCACGGGAGTTGCGACTCCGGCAATTCTAGGTTGGTCAGTGAACACAGGAGAGGCTGCTCGCGGAGGACTGGGAGTGTTCTCCTTGTCGAGAGAGCGTGCGAGCTGCTCGGGCTTCGTGGATCGCTTCCGCGGATTTGCGGTGGAGGGCTTAGAGGTCTTGACGCAAGATGCCGGGCGTCCACCGGCGCCCTCTTCGCGGTCACTCGCGACTTCAGACGAGCGCGAGGTGACGCGACGGTGCTGACGCTGAGGGATATTCGTAAATGCCTCGCGTTTTGCAGGGCGAGTGGTGGGATTCTTGGCTAAGCTCGAGGTTTCGGCCGACTTCTCGGAGTTCCGGTCGCTATCGAGTGCAGCCACAGAGGGGGTGTCCGGTTTGGTAGACTCTCCATCCTCACGCCTGCACGCAGAGAGGGGGCGTGGGCGAGGCCCACGCGGGATGCGACTTGGAGGCAACCGAGAGCTGGTATTGCTGGCAGAAGATGAGCCAGTATGGTGTTGGGCCGCTTGCGTCGATGCAGAAGGGGCAGGGGGCGCTAGAGGATTGTCAACGTCGGTCGGCACTGAGTGGAGCTGCGGCTGAAGCTCAATGTCATTCTCGGAGCTCAAAGCCCGTAGATGAGGCTGAACCCCTTGATCGGCAGCCTCATCGTTCGGTAAGAGCAGGTTGAGTGAGAGCGTGGAGGCGGCAAATGCGCTCGAAAGCTTCGTCATTGTGGCGGTCTGTATTTGGGCGTGGGAGAAATGGGATGGGGTGTCGCTGGAAGTGTTCAATGCGGAATGGCTAGTGTTGGCGGAGTGTGTCGCGTGGTGGGGTAGTTCGAGGGAGGTGTCCTGGACACCGGCAACGTGGTTATGGTCTTCTTCGTTCTCCCCGATGTGAGTGGGAGATGTGTCTTGTGGTAGTTCGGGAAGATCGCGCTCCTTGACGGTGACAGTATTGCGACGACTTAGGAAGCCGAACACTTCAGACGCGCGCTGTGGCGTCTTAGGTTCAATTGCAGGCTTGGCAACTGGTGCAGTCTCAAGAAGCACATCTTCTTCTGTTCCGCTCACTTCCACCTCCATGGAAGAGATAGCCGGATAGTTGATGCTGGAGTCAGCGTCAATGGAAGAGAAGGTGGCGTCGGCGGGCGCGACGAGAGGTGCAGAAAGATCGTCGGGAAAAAGAGCGTCCTTTGGGGTCTCCAAGACCAAAGAGGCCGGAGAGGATAGAGGAGAGTCGTCATGAAGTTGTTCGCTATTAGACCGAGTGAGTGCCTCCTATGTCTGACGCACGAGTACCGTTCGCTTACTTTAAAAAGCGTTCTGCCCATGATATGTCGCCTTCCGTATTATTGGCTAGGAAAGCGGGCTGAGGTTCACCCAGGAGTTCTCTAAGAGTAGAGCCGGCGCGGGGACGAGGCTGCCGACCCTCTATCTCCGCGGAGATGGGAGCCGGTGTTTGGGGAGTGCCTGCAAAAGCATCTACAGCAAGACAACCCTGATCATCGTACATCTTGAGAAGGCTGACAACCGACGGATCCTGTCGCAAAGCATATATGCGCGAGTTGTCTTTGGGCGTGAAGTTGACTTCCTTGAGGCGCGGTTTGTGGTCGTCATCGTCATCAGCGTCATCGCGGCCGTCCTGTCTGCTCTGATGAGGGGTCTTCGGTTGTTCCGCTCGAGGCGGTTTGGTGGGAGAAGGGGGAGGGTTCGCGCGAGGAAATTCCGTGCGGGAATGCGTAGTACGACCGTGAACTTTGACTACGTACGTCCCGCTTCGCTGCACGCCGGGCGTGGTTGCGACGGTCAGCATAGAAGGCGATGGCGATAGAGAAGGAGTACTCGGTGAGGGACCGGTCGGGAGTGCTGACGTACAAAGGTCAACAGGTCAACTATGAGACGCCGGTGAGCAGAAGTTCACTTACGAAGAGGAGGAAGAGCAGCATAGTCGATTGTAGACATGACGGAGAACTTTGTTGAGGACGAGCGCAACAGACGGTTCATGCTAGTGTCTGGATCCTGCGGGTCTTGCTCTTTCCGTGGAAGGATACGTCCTTCCGCATCGACATCCCTGACACCGAGTGCATTCTGTTTCTTTTTGTTCTTCCTTGACTTTGAACTGCCTAGAGAAAGGAACCGCTTCAGGAAACCCATGCTTTATGTGCCCTATGGTGATGAATTTCGTTTTGGCGTGAGGAAATGGAAGGGTGGAGGCAGGACAGACAGGGTCGTGGGGGGAAAGAGGGAAGAAGAGGAAGCGAGCTCTTGAACCTGCGGTAAGTAGCTGGAAATGAGTGACGACTGCGGCGTTGGTGGGAAGTTGGAGTTGTATTCGAACCTCCTCTGTGCAATCCAAACATTCTCGCAAACAGAAGCCCACAACGCGCCTCGACGCGTATGTCACATGATCGCGTTTCAGGATTGGTCTTTTGTGCTCTGCTGAGTGCTGTTGGTAACCTGGCTCCGACCAGTAAGCGGGTCGGTGGCGTAGTTGGTTATCGCATCTGTCTAACACACAGAAGGTCCTCAGTTCGAACCTGGGCCGACTCAGTTTTTGTCGCCTGCCGCCCCTTCCGCGCGTTGAGGGAGTCGCGAGATCGCCGAGGCGGGCGCGCCCGTGGTGCCTTTACTTCTTGCTGTTGCTCTCAATTCAGCGGTCGGCTCGTTCTTTAACTTACCATGCCTGTGCAACAGGAGATCGTCTCGAGCGAGGGCAGAGACTTCCCTATGCTTGAGCGCAATTTACTATCGCATCTGCGTCTGGCCGTGCTGCTGTCCCTCCTTTCCTCATCGCTCCTCCTCCGTGCTCGTCTGCCCACCCCCAGCGATCCCGGATCCGCACAGACGCCGCCATCAAAGACGGGATTAGCCGTCGCTATCATAGAGGTCGTAGCTGCGATAGCGGTCATCGCTGCGGGCTTTTGGGAGTATTGGCAGGGCTACGCGGATATGCGAGCAGGGCGCGGCTTCTTGCAGGCAAGCCAGTGAGTCTTCCAGGTGACGATGCTGTTCTGTCCGTTCATCATGTTCCTGCCTCGGTTGTCTAGGACTCATCTTGCTATCCTCAGCATCGTCGGTCTCGTCGTCTTTGCGACCTGCTTGATGCTCATATCGGTCGACGCCTGACGATGACTTGTCACTCCGCCTTGCCCCTCGCCGTACCCGCCGTGCAATAGCGTCTGCCGCGAAAGGCACCGGGGCCATGTTGTGCGGCTGACGGTTCGACGTGCCCAATCTAACTTCTCTGTTGAGCGCCGCCTTCGTTGATGATCGCCCTTTCACGTCGTGATACCGTGTTCCCGCATATCCCACGCTCTCGCGCAGGTAAGGCGGCATGTACTCGAAGAGGGCTGTTAGTACCAGTGCACGCCCTACCCCTCGTGCCTTCTTCTTCAACTCAGCTCCCTCGCCTGTTCTCGAGGAGATACGCATACTTGCCGCAATTGATTCGGCACCCTTACTCTCATGCCGCAGGTGCCTCCGACCGGGCTGCCCTGCAAGCCCAAGACACCCGAACCTTACGCTACCAGACCGAACATTCAACCCCGACCCGCCGGCCCTCGACAGCCTCGCACTCAGTCCGACTTGAATGATATACGTCTGCGGCGTGTCAGTACTGCTGTCGCTCGTGCTCCTTCGAAACATTCACAGCAGACACCGGACGTTCTTCCGAAACCGTGCCGCAGTGCGACTGGCCAAGCGACCTCTGCCCCTTCTTTAACCTCCGTCTCTTCTGCCCCCGTCTCTCCCCCGTCTCTCGTCCCAACGGACGCCCCCTCCCTGATCATGACCACCACCATGACCGTCTCGTCGCCTGCTCAATTGCGCGTGTCGGACTCGACGCCAACCTTCCTCCTCCAAAAGACTCACGGACCACCCCCATACTTCCTGCACCGCATCCCGACGAGCCCCGCCCTACGGAGCAGCCCCTCTGCGCCGCAGCTCAAACATAAACGATCCTTCAAGGTAGCCACGCACACGAGCCCCCCGTCGTCCGTTGTCGACGCCCCGGCCGTCCCGCACTCCACACAGCTCAGCCCCGGTGACGAAAACAAGATCATCAAAGCCGGTACTCCCGACGCCACCGGTGCACCGGTACAACAGAAGCCGCTCCCTGTGCGCCGCACGACCTTACCGCCGCTGCGCACGTTCCCGATGCCATCGCCGCCTCCCGAGAAGGCGCTCCCACCCATCCCGTTCCCTTCCTCTCCGCCATCGCCGACCGCTGGGCGTTCCGAGAGTTCGCCGCGCCTGCTAGCGCCCCCTACTCCGGACAGCTCAGGCAGAAGACCCGTCTCCCAGGATGCGGAGGAGACGCTTCGCCAGCTTGAGCAGCTCGCGGCCGAGCTGAAGGAGATGGGCCCGGGCGTGCTGGCTGCGGCGAAGCAGCGGCGGAGTCGCGTGCCGACCCAGCGCCGACGCAGGGACGTTTTGGGTAAGTCCGCTAGTGCGGGGTTGGGAGCAGGGAGTGCGGGGAAGGGGTCTCTCCCGAAGAGGAACCTCTCGGTCCCGCGTATCGTTGTTACGAACCCTTCTTCGGAGGACCTCGTAGCCGAGCCGGAGTGCGACAGCGCGAGGTCAGACGGGGGGAGCGGGGACGTTTCGGAGGAGGAACTCTGGGTCGACGGATATGGCGCATGGGGTGCATCGGAAAAGGGCAAGTGGAAGGCGTCGGCCTCGGATGACGAGGACGAGGGTGAGGAAGGAGGCTTCCATGAGTCGGTGAGTGCTCGACCTCTTGCGGCTCGCGTGCGAGCGATGCGGACGCAGACTGACGTCGTCGCCGCGCAACCTTAAACGCTGCCACCATACCACAGGCGCCCTGCACACATAATAGCCGGTTGGCAGCGAGTGCGATGGCTGCCGAGTCGGACGGGGAGCGGTTTTACATATACGAGCCGATCGTGAGTGCTTCTCGCTTGGCAACATTCCTTCCTACCGCGTCTCACCTCCGCGGCCTCCTTCCCTCCTCCTTCCCAGGGAGCGCCTGAGTTCCTCGCCGGCTCCTCGACATCACCCATCGCGCGAGCCGTGGCAGGCTTCCACAGCGGTAGCCTCGCACCGACAACAGTCTCAAAGCAACACAGCCCACCTGTCCGTCGGCGCCGTCGCCGTCCCGCCGCGCTCGTGCTCGCCACCCCAGAGCAGGCGGAATGGTTCGCGGACATTGTCATGGGCTCCGCACCGCCCACCGGGTCCCGGCTCACATATACCGCGATGAGCACGGGCCTTGACCGTACGTCGACCGCGCCCGGCGGCGATGCGGTGGCCCTTGGCCTGCCCGCGCCGCCGTCCCCGCGACTCCCTCCGCGTCGCGCGATGTCCTCGGACGCCCCGGAGAGGTCTCATATGCCCGCTCCGCTCGCCTCTATCTCGAACACTGTGCCCGACCGTCGCTCGGAGCCGCTCGGCGCGGCAGCTGTCCCGCGCGTGTCGTCTGCCGCGTTCGACGCGAGTCCGCAGAGCGGTCATGTCTCGTCTTGGGTCTCCGCCGCCCGGAACGACAAGGCTGGGACGAGCTCGGAGCCGAACTCCCCACGGCTGGGGGTGCGCCCGCGGCTCAAGTCCATCAAGGGCCTGTTCAAGCACTTTTCGAAATAGACGGCTGCACATGGGTGTGTATGTATACGCGGTCACCGATGGCGCCTCTCTGACTGTGCGAAATGTCTGTAAGATAGCTCTACCTTACAATCATGCTGCTCTGGCTGGACCTCGGGGCATGAGTAATCTCTCGCACCCTACACCGTCCACGAGTCGACTGACCCCGAGTTCCCCGAGGCGAATGTAACTGTATCTATATTGTGACTATCTATTGTATCGCTGTCCGCCAGTCGTCATGTTGCGAGTGTGTATCTCTTTGTCTCCAATAAATTCCACAAACACGGCCTCCGAGTCGTGCGTCGGGAGCTCTTGACGACCCCGGGCTAGGTACGATCGCTCTAAATAAGCGGCAGCCTTGTGGTAGAGCGTAGGGTACGGGACCAAGATGAACTCGCCCTGACGCGGCCAGCGTATGAGGACGGCTTCTCGCAGGTCGCCGGCCAGCTGGATGGAGTACCCAGGCGGGAGGGGGGTACTTACCTACAGAGTTCGGACATGGTAATAAAAGGGCACTGGAGTTGCCCGTTTTCCAGAAGAGGAAGGTGCACGGCTACATTGGGATAGGAATGGGTCGACCGTAATGTTGTAGAGTCGTACAATTGTGTTCTGCTTCGAGTCGTCGTCTCCGTTTGCATCTCGAATGAAGACAGTAGATCTGTCATAGCCCACAGAGGCGAGCATACAAGAGGCACAAAGCATTCGCCCCTCCTCAAGGTCATATTTGCCCATTTCTTTCCAGCCGAATGTATTGGAAGCAATATGGCTGGTGACGACCATGACACTGCAAGGGCACCCAGGGTACCGCGAATTTGGTGGCGTAGTAAGGTTGCAATTCCGTACTATGTGTGCATTGCGACGGTCTGAAAGAATATGGACCAACATGATATGTCATGCTCTTTCCACCTCAAGCAAGGATGTGATGAGATTGGCTAGAGGATAACTCTACCACGGCAGAATCAATTCATATGCAAGAGAACGCGTGATTATCGAATGCGGACCCACACACCCAATACAGCGGCTCTACTTCATTAGATTGAGAATATACGAGAGTACAACACCGTACAAGGAGAGCGGACAGTAGAGCTAGCTCGAGAACGCGCAGCAAGGCAACGTAGCTATAGCGTGCAGCGTATAACGTACGACATCTACACCAGTCGCCCGGCATCACGACAACGACGACTAACACATCACCTCGACATAACCGAACGCGATAGCACTTCGACAGACAATGTGAGAAACAGGACCCAGTCCGTCCGTCCAAATCGAACGAACGCACGTTGGCTATGAGGGCGCAGTAGTAGTCGACTCGACCACACCAGTGCCGGTCGCAGCGTCTCCTGCAACGGTAGGGGCGGCCATTACAAAAGGTGCGTGACACGCACCCTCGCGAGCCATTCCACTAAGAGCCGAGCCAGCCTCGTCTAGCTCCACAGCGCCAAACTTTTCCACCAGGCCCGCCACAGCGTCCTCTCCGTTCGCCTTGGCTCGATAGTTCTCCAGCTTATCTGCTACAGCCCGCGGATCGCTGCCACCCGCGGCACCTCCACCTCTAGGGTTGAACAGCTCCGCGTGCTTCGGAGGAGGCCGCTCAAACGCCGCGGGGTCCTGCTCCTCGAGTCGGCCAGTGGACGCTGGGATCTGCGGGCTGTTCTGCTGGGAGTTCGAGTTGGGATAGTGCACGAGCGCGCTGCCTTGCGGGTTCGCGCCTTGCGGGCTGGGGCCGGGCATCATCACGCGAGACGTCGACGCGTTCGTCCACGCGCCCCCAACCACGGGTTGGCGCGTCGACGGCCCGGAGGAGAGCGGAGGGAAGTCGTTGGGCTGCAGCACAGGCTGCGGAGTGTGCGGCTGGCCCATCCGTGCCGGTGACATCGTGCGGGAGTTAACGTTACCACGAGCGTCGTGATGTCGCGGATGCTGAGGCTTGAGGCCCACTGCCCAGTCTGGACGGGCTGGAAGGGGGTGTTTGGAGGAGGTAGACGTGGATGTGAACGTCCGGCGCGAAGAGGAGGACGTAGTCGAAGATGACTGCGCGCATCCAATAAAATAATAGTAAAGAAGCATGAAAGGTAGCGAACTCATCAACACCAAGCAAGTACACGGGACGAAATAAACTCTGAACGTAGGAGGATGACACTCACTGTGGTAGAGGAGGTTTCATCGGCGGGGGTTCGGGCCCCGGCGCTGCCACTGCTGCTGGAGGCAGCCGACGTTCTTCGCATGTTTGTACTCAACCGCGGACCATATGCGTCATTTACACTCATACCGTTCGTCATGCTGGGAGTGCCGAAAGGTCCGCCGCCGCCAATTCCAGGACCGTAGGTCCAGCTTCCTCGCGACCGTGGACCACCACGTTTGCCGTTGGCGCTGCCGTGGCCGTTGCTGTTGCGTGACGATGTTCGATTCAGATTCTGTGCGTCATGCCCAGGAGGATGCCCCACGTTTGGAGTCAATGGCTCGGGCATAGGACCAGGAGGGAATGCGTGTCCAGTCATTGGTGGTGGTGGCCCCATGGGCGTGCCCGGCGGGTAAGACTGAGGGAAGTAACCAGGCATTCCGTAGGTATACATCGGAGGGCCGGGGGCGTATGGAGGGTACTGAGGGATGTTTTGCATCGGGGGCATCGGGTGCACCGGAGGATGAGCATCGCGATGAGGAGGACCTACAGCGGGTTGAGAGTGCTGGGGTTGGATATGGTGAGGTGGGACCGGCGGTTGCCCCGATGGCGGAGAGGCTGACCACATATACGGCGCATTGTATGCGGGCTGCTGCGGAGGGTTCGAGGGAGGGTACATTGGCTCTGCACCTCCATGTGCCATGTGTTCTGAGTTCTGAGGAGGCGGCGGAGGGTAGCTATATGGCGAGTAGTAATACTGGCCCATGTATGGTTGCCCAGGTGGAGGATTGTATGGAGGGAAGCCATATTGGGCGACATATCCTGCAGGCGGGGGAAGGTGCGAGGCGAACTGCGTCTGGTCGTACGGCGGAGCAGAGGCTGGGTCATACAGCGTCGGATAAGTGAACGAAGGAGACGTCGCGCGGGAGTTGCGCGAACTACCAGAGCCACTAGTATATGAGGGTCCAGAGGACCTGAGCGATCTCGACGAGGTTGTCGAGCCACCTCCCCGACGACCGTCTTTCTTATCGCGCGTCACAGGGCCCGACCACTCGCTCTCCGTTGGCGCCGAACTGGCAGAATCGTCCAAGTCTCCGATGCTACTCCCTCGGCCACCGCTAGTCGAACCAGAGCCGGACACCAAGCTGAAGGTGGACGAGCTGGCGCTCATGTCTTTCTCCTTCTCTTTCTCCTTCTCCTCGAAATCCATGAAGATCCTCGAACGCGCTTCATTATAGGCGGCTTCACGCTCTTCTATAGTCTTGTACCGCTTTGCGGCTGCGCTCGCCCCCGCATTGTTACGGCTGCCGATACTACCAGCCTCCGAGGCATCCACATCGGAGGTGTCAGCATCCTCACCGGCAGTAGATCCTGGCTGTGAGTGCTGCCGTCCTCTCGGACGACGCATGATTTGGATAGTCGGCTGAGCTGACTCTTCTGCAGGTACCAGTTCACAGATGCGCCGCGGGGGGCTGGTCGACAATTAACATGAGCCACAGGGCATAGTGAGAAGACCGTTCACGTACATGCGACTGTCTGATCTATAATAGACGATAATGTTCTTCGTTATGGGATCCGTCTCTGGAGAAAGCTTGTAATAGGCGGAGCATCGGTGTACGAGCAGCCGTTGGTATGATGTGGCTGGCGTAAGGTCGATCCGCGCTCTGAACAATAAGTTATCGTTAGCGACTCGTTACACAGATGGGATGAGCCCATATGGTTGAAGAGCCCATGAACTCCGCATTATTGAGTGCAGAATACTATCACTACGGGAAGCTACGCTGCGCCGTCGTGTGACGCCTGGAGACCAAGGGACCGCGGGAGTGCCAACGCTCAGCTTGACTCACCTTCGATCCTTTATCAGTGCCTCCATCTGTTCTCCAAGCTTTAAGACGTAAATTCGATCTTTGCTGCTACGAAGCGCCTCCAGTATCTGTTCGTCCGGCTCCGGATCCAAGGTAGCGCTGGTGGTCGCAGTAGGCCCTCCCGAAGACGCAACGCCCGCACGCGCTTCAGGCTTCACGTTCGGCAATGAGCCGTTGGGGTTCATCGAAGACGAAGACGACGAAGACGGGCTCATGGAGGACGATCGCGTCTCTTGGAGCTCAGACGCGCTCACACGGGTGCCGGAGCTTGCTGTGGTTGAGTCGCCTGAAGTCGCCGTGGCTAGCCCAGCCATCGGGGATCTTGATGAACCTCGAGAGGGTGCGTTATCTTGCGCGTGACTGAGGACTTGTAATGGTTGGACGGCGAGTTCTGTAGCACAGGAGATGAAAGAACACGCAGTCTCAGCGTGGAGAACGGGTAAGAGGGCTTGTCTCGCCCACGCAATGCGTGCGGACCTCCACCCTCTGAGAAGAACGAGCACGAGTACGCACCAGCAGACATCCTGATCGCTCAAACAGACACTTTTGTTACTGCGAAGAGGATAGAGGGAGTGTTTGCGAGGAGGGCGAGCCGGGGAGCATCAGGTCAGAGGGTAAGCGTAGCTACTCTCAAAGGCGCCCACAGCATACAAAGTCACTAGACGCCGGTCCGTCCGCGGGGAAATCCTCGCCTTGCAAGCGCTCTCGCTACTTCGCCTTGCGACAATATGTTGCGATGGTGTTCAGAGCTTATTCCTCCCATCGTTACGCACAATCGGACTTGTTCACCACCTCATAACACAACGTAAAAACAACGGAATATATATTACAGGTGCGACGGCACGATGATATGTGGAAACAGCCTTTGGCAGCGTCCAGCACTCTAGTCCGCAGTAGGCGAAGAATGCAGCAGTTGATAGATGTTGAAGCTAAGACTGGAAACATCATCGCCTCAGCTGCGCCAATCTGGCAAAGATAGGAAGGCGAAACTCACCAGAAGATGAAGATGAAGATGCCATAGATCGCCAGACCCAACGCTGCCCTGGACAGCGTCTTGTCCGCGTTCGGGTCATTACGCGAAAGCTGTGTAGCCAGAGGCACCGGTTAGCGCTGCGGGATCATGTTCTGTCGATGATGGCTGCTGCTCACCTTCCAGTAAAAAAGACCGGGCAGGATGAACGAAATGGTGGTCGACCCCGTGGAGCCCACAAACGACAACACTACGGACACGTACCAGGGAGAGAGGGGACACGTCAGTATTGAATCTGGAGCGGACCAGCGCTAGAATGCACTGTACGGTGAAGACCCACCCATCTGCAGGTCATCCACGAAGTAGGCAATGGTGAAACCGCTGGCGACGATGGCGATGGTGAGAAGCGAATGTTTCAGAGGACTCATATCATGGTTTCCACCATGCTCGTCCTCGGGCTCCTCATCTTCGGGGTCGCCAGCCTGCTTGCTAGCGACGTGTCCGGCATGAAATACCTTATCTAAGCAATTCCGACAGGGATGCACTTGCAAAGGGTAAGAGAACATCACAAGCACAGCAATGGCTAGCTGTCCAACGGCGATGAAGAGCGACGTGGACGGATACATGGCGATGATGTTGGCGCCGACCTGATCCGGGTTTAGCGGGGTACTACGCAAGATGTCCCACCTGGACCTACCTTCGATCCGAAGGTCAGATAACCGAAAACAGCGATGATTTCGTAGATTATTGCGGCTGAGCCAATTGAGGTACCAATGACGATATTCATCCTTTTCTGGGTGTTAGACGTGATCTCATTGAAGATCGGGAAGAGCTAGGATAACAGTTAATCAGGGTCAATTAGGACGACTCCGCTCGCAAAACGCACTCACATTCTGGGCGCAGGTATACGCAAAAACCTGGACTGGGAAGGTGGAGACAAAGTTCGGAGTGAAGTGTATAAGGTGTATCTCGCCCGGCTCCTGGGTCCCCTTTAAGGGGAAGAAATAACACACCACCACAATGACTACCAAATACGCTGTTCTAGCTTCAGTACATCAGCTTACTGGAGCAAGATGTGCGTCACTGACCGACAGAAAAGAGAGCAATGTAACTGGTATGTCTAAGGCTATCTAGCCTTCGAAGGAAGGCGAGAGGGATAAGGGGGATCATAATGAGGGTGATCCAATTGCGCCCGGACAGCATCCATGCCGGAGGATTGACATCTGGAGAGGTGAGATCATGGTAAAGAGCGGCGACCACATTCGGCATGAGAGACTTGATGATGATTAGGTAGCTGACATCAACTATCAGCACCAATGCCCAGCACGCCAGCAGGAGCATCCTCACCTGATTGAGACACCGAAACATTTGACGGCGATGGCAGCATCAAAGAATACCGCCGCGCGGGGAAACGTCAACTCGGCGACAGCAAAGAACGACGCCCGTCTATGAGGTGCTTTGACGGCGCATAGGGACAACAGGTATAGACCGAAGCCGGCGACTGCGCCGGAGAGTAGACAAGTCATCATGCCAGGGATTATACCAGCGGAAGCCAGTGCCTGGTCGCGACAATTCAACCCTGTACTCTCCTACAATTATAATGAGACCGCGTACCAGAGGAAACGTGAGCATGCCTGTCAAGTTGGCCCGTATCAACATGCCAAGCAAGAGCACACTGGAAACCTTGCACTCACCACTTCCAATGATAGTATTCGACAAGTTGCTAATGGAGCTAGACAACGTCGCATGCCCCTCCCTCTTTGCCAGCTTGGCAGTCGCCTCGGAACCTAACAGCGCGTCCTCCTCATGCGACGACCGCGGCTCGACGTCTATACCATCTCCGTGGCCGCCGTGGCCCTGCGCGGCGCCATAGAGCTGCACCATCTCATACGGGTCGTCACGATCACAGTCCAGTCTAAGATTAGGATGGAGATTCGACACGGAGCTACTGAAGGTAGTTGCACGATGCTCAGGGGAGGTGAGGTCGAGTGCAGTGGCTTAGACAGCGCCTGTTCCGGAGAGTTGCAGTGGTCTTGAGGCGGCTGCCAGATTAGGCGTGTGGGGAAAGCGACCCGGAGCCAGATTTGTCAGCTGTGACCGATGGCGGCTGTCGCGTCCGGCCGTCCTGTAATATACCAAGATGACAGTTGCTGTAAAACAACCTCAGTCAAGAGATCAAACGAGAGTTCAAGACGCCTGCAAGGAGGCAGGCCAGCCGAGTGAGGTTACTCAGATAGTCTTGTATGTTATGACGGAGAGCGCCACACCAGGCCGAGTCCACGCCGATAGTACGGTAGAGCGGCGAGCTCCCCCGGAACGGAGTGTTTGTTCATGTTAGATTCCAAAGCCTCTGCACAATAAGCCTAAACAACCATCTTCTCGCCTCAGCCACCATGACCTTGCGACACCGGCCGGCGCACGAAGAGGAGGACGCTTCCGCCCTCAAGCTCGGACCTGGTACATTCCGATTGCTATCTACTGCATGCCTTAAATATATGAACTGCCTCTGCCTCAGAGTTCAACAATGCAGGCTGCTTGCTCATATCTGAAGTCCGTTACCTGCTAGAGCATCGACCATCCGAGAAGGCTGCACCCGATACTACGTAGGTACCATGATATACTCTTAGACTGAATTCTGACCTCGCTGAAGGGTGTACAAGAAGACTCTGGAGTATGTGAAGACCTTCGCAAAGTTCGACAAACCGGAGGCCGCAGCGGCTATCCGAGAGTGAGTCGCTCAAGCCGCCGTCACTTCGAAACATATTGATCTTTCTTCAGAACCTTGCGGAGGGAGAAGGACTTGACTCAGTTCGAGATCGCTCAAATTGCGAACCTGTGCCCAGTGACCGCCGAGGAGGCGAAGAGCATCATCCCAAGGTGCGTCGAAGCCTTCTCTGTCTTACCTTGAAGCGGGGCTGACAATGCAGCTCCTAGTCTCGTCAAAGTTGATGATGATAAGCTGCAACCACTACTTGACGAGATACAGACGATGCGGAAGTTCCAGGCATGATCCTCGTCTGCCGGCATGTTCTGTGCCAAGTTCCTCCTGTGATCTGACGTCGCATCGTCTCGCCCAAGTCTTGCCCAGCAGAGGATCTCATGGGCCTTCCGCGGAACATAATATTGGTGAAGCAAGGGGTCGATGGTCAGGGGCATCATATCATCCCCCGGGGTCCACCAATTCGCGAATTAAGTCGACGCAGGACCGATCCTCACGATATCCGCATAGTGTGGGCGGGAGCTGGTTTTGGTAGTCCTCACATCACTGTAATGAACTATACCGTACGGTAGTACCTTCACGTACAATACTACTCTGTAAATTAGGAGTGGGACGATACCTGAGGAAGCTAGCAGAAGAAGTCACGCTGCTGTGAGTACACATATAAGCGAGGAGTCGTCCTACCGTTACTCCACAGGCAAGCAGAGTCCGGGCGGAGATACAATGGGAGCTAGGACGTCTCTACTTTGAGCATGACCGCCGACGAGAGTCACAACCGCTTCAGAGAACTTGCTAAGACGAGCTGGGAGACTCATTCACGGCAACATCGCTCACCACGGGAACGGGATCATCCACAATTCAAGATCCTCGTCTGCGAGATACACGTCGTCGTTGCCCAAGCCGAAAATGAGCGCATCATCTTCATAGTAGTCCTCCACATTCTCCTCGTCCTCGTCGCTTGCTAGCGTGCCAGGAGTTCGCTCGAAGCAGTTCCGTCCATCCCACTGGACATCCGGCACAATCTCGCGAACGCGGTCGACGTCCTCTCGCGAGGCGTTCACGCACATGCGAAGAACGAGCTGGAGGATAGGAGCGCCGCTCTCATAGCGGAGCATGAGCCATTCGAGCATGTCCTCCAGCCATTGCGACTCGTGATCAGAGTGGGGGCAGCCGAACCGCGCGCCATTGAGCTCGAGTGTGTGGAGATGGGGCACGGAGATGCTCCCAGCGTCGTCACCCCTGGTATTGAGGATGGCGGAGAGGGCGGGGAGGAAGCCGTCGTCGGGTTCGGTTGTGAGGGATAGCTCCCGGAGCTCAGGCGTTCGATTGAAGAGTGTGCGCCAATTCCACCTTGATGTCGGCTCAATTTCCAGGCGATATATAGGCGAGAAGAATGTAGAATCGCCGACGAGAGATTGCGCAGACCGTCCTAATGGGGAGGCGTCGAGGGACAGCTCCATGTCAGGCTCTGACCTGGATCCAAGGAGAACGTTTGCAGGGTCGACTGCGGACCGCCACCCGCGCAAGTGTACCTGACCATTATATCGCCTTCCGAGACGCATGGTGTGGAAGGATTTGGACCGGCTCAGATGATCATTCAAGACTCGCACTAGTTCTTCAACCCCCCTCTCGGTGTGCGCAGTCACCAGGAGTTTCGCGTCCTGAGGTAGGCTTAGATGACTTAGAAGCCTGGCGCAATCAATGGCGTCCGAGAGCAAGTCTACGAGTCGCAGCTTAGGGAGGTTGATTGAACGCCGCACCTCGGGCAATGCTCCCGCGTCTTCAGGAAGGCGAGGAATCGCTCCAATCAATTGCAGGGTCTCTAGAGATTGCATGGTTTCGAGCACATCCAGCAGTTGCCAGAACTCGCCTAGCCTATCCGTGATGTCATAGCGGTTGTCGACCTTGAGAGTCTTCAATGTAGGACAGAACAGAGGATTCGACCAGTCAAGGGTGACTCCACTGATGTCAAGGTGCCGAAGGTTTGGAGTGTGTCCAGAGAACAAGTTGGGGGAAAAGGGGGGTGATGAGAGGACGGATGCGTGATCGAAAGCCCTGTAGGGAGACGTGAGAGAGATACTCTGCAAGAAGTCCGCACGCTTGGTCCACTTCGCGGAAAGTGACTGTAGCGCACGGGCCGGCCCCATCAGCTGCAACTCCCTCAGCCGTGAAGGGTTTTGCATGATAGTGTCTAGCATTCCCGCTCGCGCATCTGTTTGGTGAGTGATGTTTGCCGAAACCCAAAGAGGCGCATTCTTTGCCCGAGACAAAACTTCGTGGTCAACTTCCGGCCGCGTTAACACGATATTGCTCCAGAGTCTAGGAGTGCGGAGTGCAATTGCTCGCCACGCCCGACAGACATGGGCAACGGGAAGCCACTTGTATACTTGGGAGGAACCATAGTGGTGGCGCCACGACTCTTCGTAGTGATAGACCGCGACGAGAGTGAATATCTCAGAAATTATTTCCGGAGGAAGGCGCGAAGCTGGCGACATGCTGTTAAGTTGGGACTTCAAGTAGACAATGGCGTCTGCATGTGCCGTAATTTGGTCCTCCAAGACTTTGCGAGCGTGAGCGACAGCATCCTCGCTACGCTGAAACGAACGCGACGCTTCCATGCTGACGGGTTTATCAGCACTGGGTTCAGGCAACAACTATAGAATACACTGATCACCTCTGCCGAGATGGAGCGAGGAGCTGCGTATCTGCGGTCGTCGTCATGGAACGTCACGACACACCTCAACGCAGGTTTCAAGCAGACCCTGTTGGATAAGCGCACGAAAGGTCAACGTAGACCTATGCGGTGTCGGATGATAGCAGAAGGCAGACATACCTGTGGATGGGGGCGCCGTACTTCGATGATCTGTAGCAAGGATCTGCGTGAAGATTTGAGATGGAAGCAAGCGCGGTGACCGTCGTCACTGCACAGCAGCGCTCAGGGCACAAACAATTCGGCGTAGATAGGGACAAACGAACTGGCGCCTCAGCTATCCCGATCATATCACGCTTCACACACATGGTACTAAGGACATCTACAATTGCTTCAGGCATCTACCAACAGAATCCGACAATCATGGAAGAATCCTGTTGATTTTCAGCTACTATGCGATGTACAGCAACTTTCAAGCATAGGAAGACGATGCGTGGTTGATCACTCAATTTTGTCATATTCTGCAGGCGTCAAGAGCCTACACTGTGCTGATAAACACTGTGACTGACTGACTAACGAGTAGTTCAGTAGAATTGTAATTGTATAGATATTATGACGATCACTCGCCGATTCAAGAGTACGTGATATGTGAGGGTAGTAAAGGAACGCAGTGACAAGGTAGCGTGCTACTAAAGTACAACCACCTCGCAAACGCGGCCAATGTAGCAAAGCAGGGGCTGTATAGGTACCACTGTCAGCTAGAATATTCGAGTCCGAACAAAGTAACGTACAAGCTGGTGGATGTAGCGCCTCCCGTCAGCTCACAAAGTTCACAAGAAGGACCCCGGGTCATCGTAGACGTCGCCGTAGGCGTCGTCGTAATCGTAGTATTCGTAGTCATCATCCGGATATGGATCGTAGTCTTCTTCCTCCTCGTCCTCCTCTTCACTCTCGAAGACCTCTACTCCGTCCCAGATCACGTACGGAACAATCGGGACGAGCCGCTCAACGTCCTCTTCGGTTGAATTGAGGCAAGATGTGAGGTGCAGCTCGTCGATTGGGAGGCCGTAATTGCACCGCAGGATGAGCCAATCTTCCAGTTTGTCGAGGAATCCCTGTGGGTTGTCGTAATCCGAGCTGCTCATCCGGGTGCCTGAGAGCTTCAGCACGCGCAGATTTGGGAGGATCAGGGAGGGCGGGCGATTCCTCTTTGACTTGCGGGGAGCAGAAAGTGCGGTGAAGAAGTGGTCCTGGGGATCGCCTGTGATGGATAGCACACGGAGGTCGGGCATTCCCGCGAAGACGTCCTTCCACCGCCAGTCATGATCCTCCGCATTGACTTCAAGCACGCGGGTATGAGTGAACATCTTCGAATGCCGTACGAGGTACGATGCCACGGTGGAACACGCGAGGGCATCAATTTGCAGCTCGATGCAGGGCTCGGCGAGCGAGGAATCGACCAATGTGCGCCATCCCTTCATAGAGAGCTTACCGCTGTAGGTGCGCGATAGATGGACGGCGAGAAAGGGATCATGACGAGCAACGTGCTCTCCAATAACGCGGACCAGCTCCTGGGCGCCAACGGTACCACGGCATACGAATTTCGAATGCGTATCTGCGCGTAAGGAAAGGTGGTTAATGAGGTGAGCGCAGTCTAGACTGGTTCCGGTCAGCGCAAGGCGCCTCATATGTGGGAGTGCAACGGTGCGTCCTGGAATCGGTAGTGTCATTGTGGTATCTTGCAAGCGGGGAATAGCATCCTCCAGCTCCATAATCTCAAGGCGCGGCATCGTCTCAAGTGCGAAGAGGAGGTGTTCGAAGGTTCCTAGCAATGACTGCGAGTCGAGACGACCGGACAAGACTAGCCGAGTGATGGTGGACGAGAAAACATAGCTGTCCCAACGAAAGATAACCCGTCGTATCTCAAGGTCGCGGAGATGAGGTAGCTGTTGCTGGAGGAAAATGGGTTGGAAGACATCCTTCGAACTAAGGAAGGAGACGCCAGGCGTATGGTCCGAGAGCGCCATGGTCACGAGCAGCTTGGCTGGCTCCATCGTTTTGGGGAAAAGATCCCGAAACACATCGGACGGGCCTGACAGACGGAGCTCCTTCAGTCGTGCCGATTCTTGCATAACGGTCTTCACAAGCTTTGCCCTATCGTCGTGGGATGACATCAGGCAGCCGGTCACCATCAGAGGCGCCTTCTTCGACCGGGCAAGGACGTCGTCGACAACGGAAGACCGTGTCAATACGATGTGGCCCCAGATTCTCGGCGTATTGAGGGCGATAGCACGCCAGCTGCGGCAGACGTGCGTAACGCCAACCCATGCGTAGAAGCGAGAAGAGTCATAGTAGGGACGATATGACTTTCCAAGCATTGTGTATGACTCCTGTGCGACGTGGTAGAATATCTCCGAAAGTAGTTCCGGAGTAGTCGAGCTATCGCCGTCATGGTGTTCAGGCGCTCTTTCAGGTCGATAATCGCTCGTTCATGGACAGCGATGTCATCCTCGAGAGCCTTCCGTGTACTGGCAAGCATATTACGATCCATGGGTTTGTCCTCTGACATATTCTTCGTGTTACAATTGTAAGCTCCTGTCCTAATGGCCATGGTGAACGCTTACGATTCGTGAAAATCTAGGGCAGTGGTCGTGGACGGGAAGAGCGTGGCTAATGTATTGAGTAGTCGGCCTGAGATGTAGTGAGCTGCAAATTCTCAGGAAATCAAGATCCCCTGCGGCGCAAAGTCAGTCTGTTTATTCGGCTGAGCAGGGAGCACTGGCAGCAGTCAGGACGTGTGAGAGAACGAGTTAGCAACGTCCGAGTCGTGAGTCCGAGGACTGGGTCTTGGCGCCAGTTTAAGCGCTCAACCATCAAAGAATCCGGATTAGACGCTCACGTTGGGACCAGCTGCGGCTTCAAGTTATGAGCCCATCGCCTTACAAGAACTCATCCGTACTACAGCCGTTCATACTATTACATCCATTCCCTGCGTCTTCTGTCCGGTCGGCATTGATACACTTTATGATTGAGACATAAGATTGCTGACTTTCCTGCTTCACTCCAGCGGGCCTGCTCATGTCCAAGGCGGACAAAGAAACACTGAAAGCTGCATTACAGGGACTCCAGAGCGACAAAGAGACCGTACGGGCGCAAGCTGTGAAGGATATTCGATATTGTTTCTCCCGCAGATCTGCGATCGCTCGGTTTGACCAGGACAAGAATGGCAGGGCGTGGCTCGTCCTCTTTCAGGCCCTCTTTCAAGCCTATAAAGCCCAGTTGAAGAAATGTATAAGCAAAATGGGTTCACTACATGATCTACAGGGCGCCGGAACCAGCAATGTCTCCGTCCGTAGGTTGAGCGACATAGCGGACACCATCCGTTCTCTAGCCGTACGTAGCAAGGAGCGGCTGAATACCCGCGTGCTGAAGGCTTTACTCACTCACCTCACCGATGCGATCACTTACGAGGGGAAACTCGTTTCCCTCGTCGCCTCGGAGTATGCTCAGACAATTGGAGTTCTCCTATCGTGGAAACCCCACCTCCAAGCCCTGCCTGATGACATGTGGCATTCTCTCCTCGGAATCGCGTTCAATGTCGTCCTGGGACGTCCCCCGAGACGTACACTCAAGGATGGCCTCGATATATTAGACCTGAATGGCTCACCTGTAGAGTTTGAGGGTGCTTCTGACGACGAGCCTTCACAATCCACTGGACCCGACACGACCGCTGGTCCTTCGAGGTTGACCAAAGCTTCGTCTCTGAAACGTCAGCGCCATAGTACTCAACCGGCCATGAGCAGCGACCGCCATCGACATTTACCCTCGTCAACAGCGATTCTACGACCTAGTCCTGAACAACTTGAGTTCATGACGGTCGTCGCTATACTGCTAAGCTCACCGACTGCTCCCATCCTGTCGGCTCCAGCGGACTCGAAGAACAAAAACGCACACGAGGACCCATACTCCTTTTCCCGCAAGCTCTTGAGCTACTTCTCGTGTTTCCTCCGGACATACCCTCCTGATTCCTCCCTCAGACTCGATTATCTTTCTGCTCTTTCGGCCGCTCTGAGGCAATACACCATCAATTGCCGGCTTCCGGTAATGGCCTTTGCGACCGAGTCCTGGCAGTCTCTTGTCGCCTTATGGAGGACAAAGGACGTGGATAAGTCAGAAGACATTGTGGTCGTTCTGCGAATGCTCTTCCCTGTGCTGACGGCAGAACCTATCGGAGACAACACCGGCGCTATCGCGGTGGAGTCGCTCGAAGCGTTCTGGTCGACAGCGGAGGTGATAGCCAATAAGCGAAGCAGTCCTGGCCTTCGACTAGACTCATTGCAGTTGAAGCTTTCTCCAGATCATACCCGCGCTTCACGATATCCTTTCGTAACAGGCACTTTCGAGCACGGGTGGAGGCTTGACCAGGAGCGAGCGCTGGCATGGGCAACCTGTGAGCTCCAAGCAGACTGTGCGGAGAAGGTATGAAGCTTGTCACTGAGTTGGTGACCGCCACTGAATCGCTCTCAGCTCTATCTCCATACCGAGTCGACCTATCCAACAGCTACGGTCGGCAGAAAGCGGATCAAGCTAGAGAATCCCATTGTTACGCTGTTGCAATCCATCAGGTCCCAAACGCGTTCGCAGCTCAAAATCCACCATCTTCAAGTCCTCCTCTTTTTCGTTGATAGGCATTGGCTTGTTTTGCATGAACAGTTGCGTAGGGATGTTGTGGTCTCGCTTACCTCACTTCTTTCATTCGAGGATGTCGAAGTGCAATCCTGGACATTCCTATGTCTCGCTGCTATAGCTCATGCTGAAGGTCTCGGACTCCCAAACTCCGCCAGCCAGCATCCTTCCGCCTCTGAGATCGCAGGGCTCTGGGACCCTGTATGGACGCACGCCATGCGACGTGCCAATGTACCCGCCGTCTCTCGCGCCGCTTCTCACGCTGCGCACGTTCTTCTACTGCATTCCAAACGCCTTCTCTCCTCCCAACGGGTCCTCTCGGAGATAGAGTCTTTCGTGAAGGATTTGGACGTTCAGGGCCCTGCTTATCCGTACGATTCTGTCTGCAGCTTCATGATTCTCTGTCTCCGCTTCGCGAACCAGGACGTCCGTCTCTACCGCATGCAGATGGAAGAGAAGGTCTTATCCTGGTTAACGGAAGCATGGCGGATTGACGTTGAACGACGGACGACCATGCCAATGCAGACAGTCGCCCACGTCCACTCGCTGCTTGAAGCCATCACAGGTACATCGAAAAGAGTCCAGCTCCGTTGCGACATCATGCTCCCGCCTTCTGTGATCGTCGATGCGCTAGTGGAGGAATCCCAGACGAAAGTAATCCGCGACTTCCAGCTCCATGCTCACCTTCCGGCCTTCAAACCCGCTCTATCCCCTTTCGGTGCCGACTTTGGTTCCCTAACCAATACCACTGAATATCATGCCGATGATTCGCTCTCGCAACACCTAGAAAGTGTTGATTTAGCACCGCCTCGGGGTCGGGAGAGACGAGTTTCCGCCTTCTTGCTGAAATTGCTAGAGGCTACGTCAGGCCTGCTCGTCCAAAGTGAGGAGGGGCAAAGTCGGAAAACAGCGGAGAATCTGCGTCATGCGTTGGATCTTGCTGTTATCTCTCTCTTCTTCGAGGCTTCCTTGCTTCTGAACGGCACACAGTCGAACCGCCGGGTCATACAAGCGGCCTGTAGGTTGATCAGTCTCATCTACCCTACGCTTATGGACGAGCGCTGGGAGGTCAGTGAGAGACGCTTAATTCTCGGCGCTCTGGATCCGTTACTGCTCACAGCAGAGGTCGACAATGATAGCGATGAAAGCTGGGAAGCGCTTGTGCCACCTGGAGAACGGACCGGAATCAGGACGCAAGTCCTGCGGGAGCTCTTATCTACATCGACGGCGAGTTCTAACGTAGGTCCAAGACTACGCCGCGATCTCCAGAGGTGTGTCTTCCGTAGTGCCGACGTAGGTCCACTTTATCGAGGAGTCCGTAAAGATCGAGCTGCTTAGTACTGGTTACAGGTGCAAGATATGTTTTCAGAGCTTCTCGTCAGCTTGCGAGACGTCCTCCGGATGACCGTGGACCAGGTGTCTAAACACAACCCGTATGTCGTTGTTGACGACCAGGACGACTTCGGACCGGTCGGTCATGCGGCGGCGTCAGCATCAGCCCCCAAGACCATAGCTTCCCTCTCCACTCATCATGGCCACGTAACACGGGCCTGCGTCACTGCGCTCGTGATTGTCCCCATTTTACGTTCGTCGGGAGAGTCCACGCATGACAAAGAACTCATGGACCTCTTCGTGAATTGCGACCCGGTCCAGTTCCTTGTATTGGCGCCTCCATGCCTGGAACATATTGGACGAGGGAGATTGCGTTTGAATTGCTCGAATTTTGAGTCCTTGCTGGAGCGGCTTGACGAGCTGTGCATCGACCACGTCTTTAAACACAATGAAGAAGCACAACTGGTCGTGGTCCGCACTCTAGAGGCTACTTCCCATCTTTGGCGTGGCGCCTTCTCTGACAAGGAAGTTGGCGAGAAGGCTCGCTACTACGCTTCACAATGCGTCAAGAGATTGAGAAGTTCGCATCAGCGGTCATGGCGGGTACGAGATGCCATAATCCGCTTCCTCCACCAGTATCTCGTCTCCGATCCCACACAGGAGATTTGGGCGCAGCCGAATGCTGAGGGCGAGAGCCCCGCACCTGAGGACCTTCCAGCTGCTGTTTTGCCTACGCTTGGGAACGATGACGATATCAGGATTCGCTTTCGCATTGCTGCGACTAGTTCTCACCTGTTCACGGTAGGGCGCCTCGCTGGACGTCCTCCCCTGGACGTGTACAAAGAGATCCATATCAATCTCTCTATTACTGAGGAACAGTGAGTAATTCACGTTGAGTCCTAGTACATGAAGTACTTACGCGGCTCGATAGTTTTGAGAGGATTCTCACCCGGCTAGTCTGCCTTGGTAATGTGGTTATCTCTGACGCGTCTGTGAGGCGTGGTGCGTACTGGCACCTTCTCGAGATCGCCTTCTATTCAAACACCTACCGTCGCCATCTCAAGGCTGTCCTCATGGGCATCACTACGCGACTAGGAATGGAGAGATTCTCAGATCTCTTCAATTGCTACGCCTCGCAGTTCGCGTATTCCATCCGCCGTTCGAACATCGACGTTCTCCGCTTTCCATACGACCTGCTTGGCTATCGCGATCGCAGGGAGTGCGCCGAGGCTACGTTCCGGGCCTTCACTCCCACAAATCTCCTAGCTGCTGGCACAGTGGAGGAGGTCGACTCTGGAAGGAGTTGTTCGCTCGTCATTGCCAGAGCATCCAGAAAAGCGAGTCGGATGGAATTCGCGGGTGCTTTCCGGATCTCATTGGGCATCAGATCACTCTCTGGTTAGACTATCACTCGGAGATTGCAGATCAAAAATCCGTCGAAGATAAGCTCGAGGATGTGCTGAAGGCGAAGACGAGACTCTCCAAGGATGAGCCGCTCTTTTATCATCTTTTCAAACAGCGCGTCGACGACATCGTCGTAGCTATCCTGCGGACGCTTGGCGATCAGGATGTTTCCGGTGATGGTCCCATTGTGGCGGCACTACGGCAGGTCGCTGCGGACGGTGCCGCGGAGACCTTCCTTGCCATCACCAAATATCGTGCGCTGGACACCTTCGAAGCGTACGAACCCAATCTTCCCCGATACGGGTCCCATATCGTGCTTCGGGCCCTGGAATGGTATCAAACTCACGTCGAGACTGCTGACTCCCGAGCGGTGACCTATCACGTTTTGCACAATCTCTTCTCCGACATAGAACGCTCCCCTCTGGTCAACGAGCAGTATCGTTCGCTTAGCGCTCTTTGTCTCTGGATCTCCCGTCACCATGAACACTTCAAGGATGAGATCCTCCTTAGGGTCCTTATCCGACGAACTGTTGCTATCTTCGCGCAATCCGACCTGGCGCGTAGCGCTCAATCTCTCCTTGAATGGTCGCTCTCGCTCTACAAAACCTACGTCACTAAAGCTGACTATCGCCTAGCTGACGTACTCATTCGGGTTAGCACCATCGCTCACGAGCATTCCGAGGCGAACAACTCGCCCTCGTCCTCGTTGGCGAAGCTGGGTAGCCAGCTCATGACTTGGGTGGAGTCGCAGGCGGAAATGCTTCACAAGAGCAAGTTCATGAGAAAGCAGGTGAATAGGGCGCTCGTAGCATGGCCTCGCGAACTCCCCCCTTCCTTGTGCTCTGCATGCGATGATCTCCAGCTTGACGACCTGAAATCTGCCCTTGGCGACCGCGGTATCACTTCGAGCAAGTTTCGCCTAGTGAGGAGGATCTACGAGGTGGCATCTCATGGAAAGCATGAAGACGATCAAGGCCGCTTTGAAAGCTACGACTTCTGGAGACTAAAGGCATGCATCCCTCCAGAGGATCACCTCGTCGACAGTGACATCGACGCTTTCACATCACTCCTTCTCCTGCACCACGGTCGCTTCGATAGCCTTGGAATTGAGCGGTTCTCCTCAGAAACGGTATGCTCTCGGCATCGCAAACTTGTAGAGAGCAAAGCCGGTCCTAGCAAAGAGATTCCCCCTCGTGCTGAGATCGACCTCGCCCATACTGCCACTATACTGTCTCTCCTGGCCATGTTGGACACCGCTCCGACGCCGCAGGTCTACACGGCATATGCTACTCTGCGCGCCCTGATGTCGACTTCTTCGGACGATCTCGTCAATGCCTCTGTCTCCAGCGATGTCAGACATGAACTTGGGTATCTATGTGCGTTCCCGAGGCCCCAGGAGATGGTTTCCGCTCCAGAATTGGCATCACTCCTAGCAAGTGACGATTTGAAGCAGCTGTCCTCCGACTTCTCTGCGTGGATTACCCACGTCACTACCGTGCTTTGCGAGTTCCTCGGCTCACGAAGCTTGTTCTTCTCCCCGCTATCGCAACTACTACGAAGCGATTACGCCTTTGCTGAGGAGATGCTCCCGCTCCTAGTTCATTCTCTCCTTCAGATCGAACACGACGAATTAGGCTCCGTCACCCTGCCATCCCTCCGCGATCTGCTTTCGCAATACTTCTCCTCAGTGTTGGGATCGGAAGACACAACGACCTCCGTCCATCGTGCCATAATCAATGTTGTCCTCCACCTGCGCTGCTTTCGCCCTTCGCGAGATCCCAACGACGCCCTCGCTCATGACAAATGGCTGGCGGTCGACTTCTACCTGCTCAGCCGCTGCGCCATCAAGTGCGGAGCCTATACCACTGCTCTGCTCTTTCTGGAACTCGCTCATGAGTATAGCTATGAACCAACAAACTCGCAGACCTCCTCGACGGAAGACATCCTCTTCGATATCTATAGCCACATTGACGAGCCCGACGGTTTCTACGGCATCCAGACCGATGACTTACGGAACCTCTTCGTCAAGCGTCTCCGTCATGAAAGGCAATGGGACAAGGCGTTTCGCTATCACGGGGCCGTCCTTGAGTCTGGAGAAGCACGCTTCACAGATACCGACGGCATCGTCCAGGCCCTCTATTCGTTCGGTTTCAATCATCTCGCCTTAACCACCATGCAGAATCTCTCTGACCCGAGCCAGACTATGGAGACCAGCCGCTTGGCCTACAACCTGGGATGGCGCGCGGAAGCTTGGGATTTGCCCGAGAATGTAACCGAAGACCACTCTAGCGCAACCCTTTACCTGGCGATGCGCGCGGTTTACCGTGAAAGGAATCAACGCATTGTAGACAGCACTGTCCAAAGGGCATTCACCCATGAAATGAACCGTCTCCGGCATCTTGGCAATGAGAACTTAACCGAGATCCGCCAAGTCACGCAGAATCTCATGTGCCTTAGTCAAATTCGACAGTGGAGACATGAAGTTGTTCCCAAGGACCTCCAGAGCAGCCAGGTCAATATGCTAGGATGGCTTCGCAACTTCGCCACATTGGGGCCCGAATTTGAGTGAGTCTCATGCATGACCTTGTTGCGGCTGGTCTGACGGCTATTCTAGCTTTTCGGATATCGAGGCAGTCATGGCAACTCGGATCTCACTTGTTCATTCCCTGAGGCAGAAGGAACAGCGCGACCAGATCGGTGACCTACGCTCCACTTTCCATGATACGCTGGTGGACCTCGAGAAGTCTTGTCTTCTCTGCTTGTCAGAACGCGCTCGTAACGCCAACGAAACTCAAGTTGCTTTGAATTCTGTCGTTCGTGCCCAAAGTTTGGAACACACTCCTTCCTGGAGGGTCTCTTGGGAATATTCCAACGTTCTCTGGATGATGAAGGAGTCGAAGCTTGCGATCAAGTCCCTAAGTGCCCTAGTCGCGCCAAGTGGTCGAGTGATGTTTGCGGATGACAGTCCATCGACGCTGCAACGCGCGACTTTACTGGCACAACTGGTTAGTCCTCGCGATATCCGTACCGCAGCGTCCACTTACTTCGCATAAAGGGTACATGGTCTGCAGAGGCGTCAATGAAGAAGCCGTCACAGATTGTCGATGAATGTTTTGGGCCATCCACCGCCTTGATCTTGGCGGAACACTTGGAACCTATTGTCGGCACGGAAAACTCTGCTGCCTCGGTTTTCCACCAATATGCTATCTTCGCTGAGCGGCAGTACCATGCCATCTCAAAATCGCCGGATGCACTACGATGGAAGCTCTACATCGATCGCAAGAGGGAAGAAATCAAACAGCGCGCAATCCAGCTCAAGCGTATGCAGACGAACACGAGGGAATATTACTCACTGGCTAAGCAACAGGAACATGCGGAGACGTTACTGAAACAAGATCAGGAAAGAGCGCAGGAACACCTTGGCCAGCGTACATCGTTCCTGTCGCTCGCTGTTGAGATGTACTCGCGGTGTCTTTCAGCATCAGACAGCTTCGACGACTCCTCTCCGATCAGGCTCGGCTCTTTGTGGCTCGCGAACTTCGACAACGATGATTCGACGCTACGCTTCGAGGATGCGCTCGACCGTGTACCGTCTCGGAAATTCGTCTTTTTAGCTCACCAATTGACTGCTCGCCTGTGGAACTCTGAACAAGCCCCGCCTTCCCGCAATCAGACAATTCTACAGGGCCTGATTCAGCGCATGTGCCGCGAACATCCCTTCCACACCCTTTACCCCTTATACTGCATCAGAGCGGATCGTTCACCGTCCCACCCCTCGTCGTCTCGGCGGCAGTCAGGCCGGCACGCAACACAGTCGTCCTCCCAGGGAGAGCGCGGTGCTGCCGCAGCCGACATCTTCAACAAGCTACGCTCCGACAGCCAGTCGGCTGACCGCATAGAAGCCGTGGAAATGGTCTGCGACGCATCCTTACAATGGGCGAAGCACCCGATCAAGACCTTGTTCGCGAAATATAACAAGCGTCCGCCTAAGACCCTTCCTGTCCCTGAGGACCTGCTCATTCGCCATATCAAGGATGTCAAGGTACCTGTGATCACCGCACATACCCCGATAGATCCAACCACGCAGTACCGGGACTGCGCTTGGATATCGCACTTCGATTCTCAGTACACAACTGCCGGGGGCGTGAATTTGCCGAAGATCATCAGGTGCTACAGTACGAACGGGAAACCGTACAAGCAGCTGGTGAGTCTATCATAGACACCCTACTTGACGACTTCGACACTTAAATCCCGCAGTACAAGGGCGAAGGCGACGATGATCTACGCCAGGATGCGGTCATGGAACAGGTCTTTGACTTGGTCAATGTCGTTCTCCGGCGTGACCGCGAGACGAAGAGGCGCAAACTCAGCGTTCGAGGATACAAGGTTATACCGCTCGCTGCTCAAGCTGGTGTGCTTGAGTTCGTCGAGAATACGACAAGATTGGCAGACTGGTTGAGGCTGGCGCATCCGAGGTAACCGCGTACCGCTTGATCTATCATACTTTGAATAACCTGGAGAGCAGGTACCGGCCTCAGGACATCAGTCAAGACCAAGTCAACAAGCGTCTCGCCGGGTCCCAGAAACGCGAGTGGAGAGAACATCCAGAGAAGGTCATCGAGCGATTCATCCAGATCAGAGAGCAGTTCAGGCCCGTTATGCGACACTGGTTCACCGAAAAGCATAAGACGCCGATGGCTTGGTACGCCATGCGACTGAATTACGCGCGGAGCGTGGCCACGAACTCCATCGTCGGGCACATCTTGGGCGTCGGTGACCGACACACGTCAAACATTCTGATCGATAACAAGACGGGTGAAGTCGTCCACATCGACCTTGGTATCGCCTTCGAGCAGGTGAGATCCCTCGTCTTGTCGTGATTTGCAACTCAGTGACACCCCGACTTGCAGGGCAAATTGTTACCACAACCTGAGCGGGTCCCATTCCGGTTGACAGCTGATATGGTGGACGGTCTCGGCATGTCCGGCACACAAGGCGTGTTCCAGAGATGTGCAGAGGAGACCCTGCGGGTGTTACGTGACGGGTCCGAAATCATCCTCACCGTACTTGAGGTGTTCAAATACGATCCGCTGCATTCCTGGTCCGTCCTACATACCTCCTCGTCCTAGCGCCCGTCTCACTTCAACTACAGGACCGCGAGCGAGCTCAAGATCAAGCGCGTTCAGGAAAGCGTGCCGGACGAGACGGCGCAACTGACCGGGGAAGCCTTCCGCTTCGCCATCGGTATCGACATGGCCAGCGGTGCTGCCGACGAAGCCGCCGATCGCGCACTTTCCACCGTCGCGCGAAAGCTGGACAAGACGCTGAGCGTCGAGTATACCGTCAATGAGCTCATCACAGAGGCTAGCGATCCTGCGAACCTGGCGCTCATGTATGTCGGTGCGTGTCTCGCTATTCGTCATATCGAAGCTGCTCGTTCATGCGTCTTGTAGGGTGGGCCCCTCACTGGTGATGAGGCCTGTTGCTGGCGGCATGCTGCAGATTAGCTTATGGACCATCGCATCGTGTGGATACCCATGCTGCACGCGACTGACTACCATTGTATCATTACCGCATCCCAACCTTCGAATATCTACAGGCTTCATGTACGCTCTCCTTGTGAAAATAAGCTTGATCGACATGACCAGTCGTCTCCACGGGGGCTGAAGATGGCGGCAGTGAGGACAGACAGCAGTGTAGGAAAGAGAGAAGCATATCGAAGTTGCGATCGTCACGCCAGGATGTTTATACAGTGAAGGAGATCATCACTCGCATAAATTACATGGCAGCTAATAAGAAGCGTCCTTGACGGTGCTAGTGTAGTATAATATACTTGTATACTAGCTTGACCTGAGGTTGCGACTCAGCATCCCTTCATCAATATGTGACTGTCTCTAAAGTCTTGCTCCACTCCACGACCTTCGGATGGGCTTGTACCTAGTCGACGATCAGCCACTGCAGTACAAGACATGGATTTGGTGGATAGCACCTTTGAAGGGTCGAAATGTAGGACCTGTAGGCCATCAAGAGACGTAGCACGAGACAGCGCCACGTATGCTTGACCTGGATGGACGCGCCACATAAGCCACGGTCAGCCAGCATGACTAGCGTGCACGACTCACCCTTCTCGAATACCTTTGCAAGGTCGACCTTGACACGTTCCAAAGTCTGCCCTTGTGATTTATGAATCGACATCGCCCACGCCAGGATGAGTGGCAACTAACGGTCAGTTCAGCCGTCGGCCCCGAGGTGATCAGAGATATCACTTACCTGGGTCCGGCTGACCTGCACCTCGCCGCTCGGCAGCTCGACCTTCCAGTTCTCTGGTGTGACGATGACCTGCTTTCTCAGACCGCCCGGCTGTAGGAACTCGACCAGCGGGAGGAGCTGACGTCCGCCGAGAGCGGCGGTGGTCTTCACCTCCTTCGTTCCCTTCGATGATGGCTTGCCGCCGAGCAATCCGCCCTCATCATCCGGTGGAGCTGCGGGATCTACGAAAGCGATAACTTTGCCCATCGTGCCGTTGACGAGCGTCTCGTCCATGTTTTTAATCAGCATGACCTGAGTCACGGTCTTCGCGTCAGACCGAGCGCACAGTGCCCGACGCGGCCGCAACAGTGACGCACCTGTGCGCCTACCTTGAGCACTAGCCGCTTCGGCGCCATGAAGTTGGCGAGCATCTTCTCCCGTTGTTGCGGGTCTGGGATGCTGCCGCCGTCGTACGCGGTGTATACCTGTTCTTTGCCCGTGATGCCGCTCATGCGGACGGTGTTGGAGCGCTCCACGTCCTCCCGCCTCGGAAATCTGTGGTTACAATCAGTGTAAGAACATCACTTGGTGCAGAGAAGACTCGCAATTCGGTCGCGCCAAGGCCGTCCTCATATATAATTTCCCTGGACAAGCTCTTGAATTTTGCGATGGACTTCTCGCTCAGGCGACCGAACCGCATTTCGTTGAGCATGTCGACGAACTCCGGGTCACGCTGCCTGAAGACCTTCGTAAGGTTAAACGTATTCTTGATTGTCTGCGGCCACATCTCGGCCTCGAACGCAAACTTCACCGCGGTGGTGCCCTTGGCAACTGGCGGTAGCTGGAAGAAGTCACCAGTGACGACCAACTGGACCGAGAACCGTCAGCCCAGATGCGACGCGAAGAGTTTCTGGTGACAGCATGCACCTGAATGCCGCCGAAAGGCTCAGGTCGTTTCCGGATGATCTGGCCGATCTGCGCGAGCTTGTCGAAGAGTTCGCCATCGACCATCGACACTGGCCGAGTTCGCCGTTAGCAGGGTTCGGCCCCCTTGAGTAACCCAATTACCCTCGTCAATAATGAGAACCTTCGTGCGCAACCACCGCGTGGTCGCCTTCCTGTTCTTCTTAACCTTGTTGGCGAGTTCCTCTGCGGATTCGGTCCCAAGCCCGATCCCCGCGAATGAATGGATGGTAACGCCACCGACGTTGCATGCGGCGATGCCTATTACGAACGAGTTTGGCATCCTCACACATTCAATGCTGGCGAATCGCGTACCAGTAGAAGCAGTGACGGCAACCGCATCCGGACTCTTCTGGTATTTCTTCCTGAGACTCTTGATGATCTCTCTCAGCAAGACAGACTTGCCGGCACCTGTAAAGAGTTCCCGTGTGAGTATATGCTGATCATGCGCACTCTTCCAGCCTAGAAAGTACAACAAACTCGCGGGGTCATTCAAACTACGTTAGCACGGGTGTCATTACCCCATGAACGCGGCCGTGGAAGTCTTCCCAGTCTCTGGGGCATTGGCCCCTCGAGGGATTGCAACCAAACTGCGGTACGGTACCAACATGGGGCCACTCACCAGCACTGCCAGTGTAGAATAAACTCTTTCCAGCCTCAACTAATCTTAATATATGCGTCTGCTCTTGACTCAAAAACACGGGGGCAGGCTTCACTGTCGCGCTGGTTTTGGACGCCGAGGGTACCACAAGAACATCATTTGTGTTGACCTGTCGGGCCGCTCCAAATGCCCGCGACGAGGACGCGATGGGGTACAGAGGTCTTGAGCTTTGCGTAGCCTGATGCGGATGATCGGCCCACGATGCAGGCAATTGTCGACGTTTGGCGGGCGGAGGCTGTGATGTGGCCGGCCGTTTCTGAGCCTGCGAGAGCGTGCTCTCAGAGGAGGAGATCTGCGCGTTCAATGCGTCTTGAATGTCTTTGAGACGCTTCTCCAGACCTGACAGCTTTTTTGGAGGAGTAGGCTCCCAGGGGATGGCGTCCGAATCTGAGACGGTAGATGTCTGGCTAGCTGAGGGTAATGAGTTTGACGAGAAGTCTCGTCTGATAGACCGGAGCCCGGACATGGGCTGCTTAGACGACGGAGCCATTGCGAAGCAATACAGGAGAACCAGCAAAAGTGCGACACGCTTACAACGGATGTAAGGCGGCCGAGTCAGAGGGAGTGGAAGACGCGCAGAGTGAGCACGGCGACGTTGGCGGCACGGGAGCGCCGCGACGCGTAGGGCACGTGATCGTGCTGCTTTCCTGTGTTCCCTCCCGCTCTCTTAGGTTTTTTTTCCTTGCGCACGGACCATGCGATCATCGCTTCTCGACAATGCCTTGCTCAATTTTCCTCTGAATCCAGCAGCACAAGTCTGAGGCGGACATCATGCAAAGAATCGCGAGTCCATGTAGCCAAGCGACTTCGGAAACGTGTATGCAATGCAAAGGCATTCGTCTCCCCTAAATTGCAAAGTTTATATCGCCACCGTGCTTTGTCCGAGTTCGTTGCTTCTCGCATGGGGATAGAACCCTAGGGGCGTTACCTCGCGATGGAAGCTCACAAGGACGCTATAAACGACTGATTGAGACCGACGGAGAAAACGCATGCGTGCCGTGCCAATGAGGCAGGCAGCGTATTCAGAAATGAAATCGATAAGGAGACGCCTCGGGCTGAGCAGCTGGGCGTCAGCTGCTTCCGTGGACCACTGCCCTCGTCCTCGACAGCGACGGCCGCACTGCGTCCATTTGGCAGTTCGAGCCGACAGAGCAGAAGGACAGAAGGGGTCTTCGTAGGGTGTACTGGTCTCTCCGCGTGCAGGAGGAGCCCATCAGAGACCGTTGCTGTTGCGCTGAGCTTGTGCACCGCACTGAAAGAAACTGAAGCCCGAATCGCCCAGCGGCATCCGTACAGTACTCTCCTGCTGGCCACGACGACGAGCTCGCGCCCCTCCATTCTTCCCTTCGTTTCATCATCATTTCTCAGTCCCTTAGACTGCGCACATGTCGACCTCGCAGAGCGCGGTTAACCAGAGATCCATTCAGTCTCATTCAAGCAACCGCCACTCCAATATCACTGTCGAGTACCACCGTCCATCCCGCGAGTCCATCCAAGAGTACAACGACCTCCTTGCCGAGGCCCACCTCCACGCCGCTGCTGCCAATAACTACTCGAGCTCCTTCGTGCCCTCTAGACAGGCCCCGCCGCCACCACCGCTCGCTAAGAACTCGTCTGGAACGTCTCCGAGGGTCCGCAACTCCCTCCAGAAGCCACCGCCTCGCAAGCAAGGCTCACATCCTGTCGATCGCGATCCTTTTGCCGCTGCCTCCCGGTCCAACAACAACCCAGACTCTCCCCCCATGACGACCACCACTCCTCCCGCTCGTCCATCTCGAGCCAACACCGCCAACCTCATCGACATGTATCCCACTCAAGGCGACCTCGCCCGGCGCCGCCTCTCAGATCCTGTCCTCAGTCCCCAGGACGTACCGTACTATGCTGATCCCGCCGACTCGAAACCACAACAAAGTCAGTACGTCGACTATCAACCGCCGTTGCCCCCAGTACCGGTCACTCCGAGTACGATCAGCAGCACCGGGACTCGATCGCGGAGTGGGACGACGACCAAATCGAAGAAGGGTATGTTCACCTTCGTCTCCGACTTCCTCAACAGCTCGAAGCGGCCGGAGATCAGCACCCCGTATGATCCCGTCCATCTCACTCATGTCGGGTTCAACACGTCAACGGGCGAGTTCACTGGTTTGCCGAAGGAGTGGCAGCAGCTGCTTCAGGAGAGCGGCATCTCCAAAGAGCAGCAGGAGAAGAACCCGCAGGCGGTGATGGAAATTGTGAAGTTCTACCAAGAGACCAACCGCGGCGACACCTCCGTCTGGGACAAGATGGCCACCATCCCCGCCCCCTCCCCGCCGACGCCCGTGGCCACGCCACAGCCGAAGCCGTTCGTGGAGGACGGCTTCCAGAACCCCCGCCCTGCTCCTCCCCCTCCGAAGAAGCCTTCCCACGCGAGTAACGCATCCTCGGGCTCCCCAGGCACGCCTGTCGCCCACCGCGTGGCCCCGTCGCCGCCCCAGCCTGCGACGCCGACGCTCGACCGCTCGACTTCGCAGCGTCTTCCCCAGTCGAAACCTCACAAGCCCTCTGACCAGCTCGCTCGGGCAAATACCACCCGGGACCGCCGGTCGCCTGGACCAGGTCAAGGTCCCTCTCAACATTCTGCCGGCTACCATGCACAGTCGCAGATCGGTGCGCCGTCGAAGCCGGCCAAGGCCTCTCCTGGCTCGTCGCAGACAGACCTTCCTCTCAAGTCCTCCCCCAGCATGCGGGAGCGGGAACGTGAAGGGCGGTCTCCGGTCCAGGCGCAGCCCAGTGCCGCTGCGCAGAGCCTGCAGAAGACGGCGGCCGCTGCGGGCACAGCTACGCCGAGGCGGCGGGAGAAGAAGGAGAAGGACAAAGACAAGGAAGCGGACATCGTCAAGCGGTTGCAGCAGATCTGCACGGACGCGGATCCGACGAAGCTCTACCGGAACCTCGTCAAGATCGGTGCTGGGTGAGTGTCTCGTCTTAGTGGTCACACTCTTAGCGGCATCTCTAATCCCTTCTCAGCGCATCCGGCGGTGTGTACACGGCGTACCAGGTCGGAACGAACATGGCGGTCGCGATCAAGCAGATGGACCTCGACAAGCAGCCCAAGAAGGACCTGATCATCAACGAGATTCTCGTCATGCGTGCCTCGCGGCATCCGAACATTGTCAATTACATCGACTCTTTCCTCCACAAGAACGAGCTCTGGGTCGTTATGGAGTACATGGAGGGTGGCTCGCTTACCGACGTCGTCACTGCGAATCTCATGACGGAGGGCCAGATTGCTGCCGTCTCTCGTGAGACTGCGCAAGGTCTCGAGCACCTCCACCGGCATGGTGTGATTCACCGTGACATCAAGAGCGACAATGTGCTGCTCAGCTTGAACGGTGACATCAAGCTCAGTACGTGTTCGCGTCTGTCCGGTCATGGCGGGCAGTGCTCACAGTCATTGCAGCTGACTTTGGTTTCTGCGCGCAAATATCTGAGGCCAACTCTAAGCGCACCACCATGGTTGGCACTCCTTACTGGATGGCACCTGAGGTGGTCACTCGCAAAGAGTACGGTCCGAAGGTCGATATCTGGAGTTTGGGTATCATGGCAATCGGTATGTCTGTAATCCCGCGTAACTGCGGCTATGGTCTGAACTTCGCTTCGCAGAGATGATCGAGGGTGAACCTCCATATCTCAACCAGAACCCCCTCAAGGCTTTGTACCTCATCGCGACGAACGGCACTCCTCAGATAGCTAACCCGGAGGCGCTCTCACCGGTGTTCAGGGACTACCTCGCGAAGACCCTGGAGGTGGATGCCGAGAAGCGGCCTACAGCGTCGGAACTGCTTAAGGTTCGTCCTTTGACGTTCTTGTAGGACCGACTTGTACTCAGTTGACATGCTTTTCCAGCATCCTTTCTTCGCGCTGTCCGAGCCTCTGCGCACGCTGGCCCCGCTGATCAAGGCCGCACGTGAGATCGCAAAGAACAAGTGATCCGGCAAATTGTCGCAATGCTCCATTGCCTCCCACATCACCTCGCCACGACCCAACCCTCATGTCATGCACTCATCTATCTGTAATCACTCTCTTGACATCCGGTCCCACTTGCTCGTTGTGTACGCGCGTCCGACATGTTCTGATATCGTTCCTCTTCCGAGGAGTCTTCCGATCCATTCTGTCTGTCCCCACCATCATCGCGCAAGTCTCAAGAGACTGTTGAATCGTGTTCCTGCAGCAAGGTCCTCCCGTCGCGAGTCCCGCGAGCGTGTTCTCATTACATACAAAACAAACGGCTACGTTACGGTACGATACGCGTTCGAGGTGCTTTTGAGATTCATAGCGTCGTTTCCCTTCCGGCCCGCAGTTTGGGCGGGGGCCATGTACTCTGTTTCTGGCTCGGGCTGCGCGTCGGGTTTCGCTAGCTGCGTTGGCGTGTTCGTCGTCTTGTAGCAGTATGTAGCCCGTCTGGTGTATACCCATGATGGTAATACCTGCCGTACACGGTACACCGAGTGCAAGTTGTGCCGCCTTTACAATTTCTGCATCTTTCGACCGCGCTTGAAAAGTGGCTGAGGCCAAGCGGGGCCACCTGAATCAAGCCTTCGCCAAGAAGCCTCACGCGAACCAGGCTCCAGCGCCAGCAAGACTTACAGTGAGTGTCAGCTCACAAGAATGAAAGTCTCTTGAGCCTAGAGGGAGGTGTCTCGGAGGCTCTCGGTCACTGTCTGATACACAGGAGGGCCGGTCTAGCAAGCCCTCCCTTTATGAGGTCTATTAATGGTACTACCATATAGCACAGGCTGATGGAGGTACCAGGAGGCTGCGTGCCACCCAGTGCGCCTCGATGGTGGGCCTCCGAAGCTCGCATAGCATCGACGTGACAGCGTTGTCCTTTGGAGTTTTTGGTGCATTGTCTGAAGAAGTGCGAATAGCTGACCGAGAGAAGAAAAACGTCCTGGCGTGCCATCCCGAGGCACCTATGCAGCAAGAGAAGGCGTCCTTCGAGTCTCGGATCCTGTTCTCCGCATGCTGACCGACAATACTGGTGGTGGCTGCATGCCGTATCGACTTGGTTCTCTGTTTCTATGCGATGTGACATGGAACAACATGGCACGCTGTGCACGTAGTTATCAGCCTGCATCTCAACTAACTACCCATCACCGTTCCCTGCAGCCTTACTGGTGTCTCTACAATGATTGCGACACGTATCACAGTTCTTTGCCAAGATGAACCGGGGTGGCGTGCGGACCATTCGTTATCCAATCCGCCCTGGTCTTCGGTAAAACGAGGTAAGATCAGGAAAGAGGAGGAGGTGAAGCACCGGCCTTGATAAGATGTTCTTTGTGGCTACGACGAGCGGGCGGGCATTGTACACGTTCTTACGTATATACAACATACGGAAACATCATTTGAGCTCGCGACGTGGTCCAGATGGCAAGCCAGAGGTTCGCACAGGTCACTGACTGCTGTAATATCAAGGGACCATACAACAAGAGAAGCAGATGCTTCTGGCATTATATCATGGGTTGTATTATATCATTCGAAGAGCTGTGAGATCTTGTATTTTTGCCAATGTGATTGTGATCATGACTTCCCTGAGATGAGTGTGTCGTACAGTCAGGCTTACAGCTCGGGACACCAAGATCTTGAGGAGCTGACCGTAAAGTCATTGATGTCTCTTCCATAGATCGGGCTAATCTGAGCATGCGGTACTGATTCCTGTTACCGACTCTATCTGGTATGTGCGCCCTTTCCCAATGTCGAGTCCTCCAGTAAGTCCTCCGGACAGGTCACATCACGCAAAGATTGTCTGCATTATGGAAGGGAAGGTTATCTTATCTATAGATAATTGGAATCTCTTACACGACTGTACGGTTACACCGAGTGGCCAAGTGACCAGGGTACACATGACGCGTGACGGACGCGTTTCCCCGCGCCACAGCAGCGTATGCAGACTCGGACAGCTATTGTTCAGCATGACATTCCACCTGATTTATCCGCTTTGAAGTCCATCTACCTTCGTCCAGCCGACTACTCAGTTCGGTCATGCAAGCGACCCTTGACTCCGTTGGGCTCAAACGTATGGAAATTTTGGTATTCAGGCGTCCTGTGATTCTCATGCTCGACAGACTGGACCAGAGCCCTCACTTGCCTATCGAAATTCGGAGAAGACTTGACCATCATCGCGACACCCGAGACGTTTGCTCTCTCGGCGACGAACCAATCGCTCTCCGCGTACGGCCGCTTCAAGTATGCCAAATCGTTCTTCAGCAGATACCGTGTTGGAAGTCACGGTGCGGGCGCTGGCGAAGATATCGAAGTGCCCCCCATAACTGGCCAGATTGTCATCAAGGTACCAGCACGTCCTACATAGCGTCTGAGACCCACACTGAGCTGCATATACATAGCCGCTCTTGCAGATACTAAAGCACAAAACCATCGAGAAGTCGTGCGAGAAGTGCGAGTTTGTTATTTCACATGGTGCATCGCAAGAGCACCGACTAGAGGACGACAACGAAGACGAAGACACGCTGGAAAGCAGATTGACAGTGCGTCTACACTGCAAGCATGGTAAATATGAACCGTCCTTCCTGCTCACCCGCTGCCATGTGCGCTATCTCTAGACCGCGTATATGTACTGAGGGTACGATATCTACTTTGACCGCTAGGTGTCGTCAAGACCCATCGTCTTCCGCTGAACGCGGCGAACAATCTCATGTCACCCACCATGCCTGATGCCGCGCTGGAATCGCACGTTACGATCGGTCCCAAGGCGGTAAGAAACATGTTGGAACATTTTCCTTTCGGCAAAGGGAGCAAGACGGACCCTCAGCTCATCTGGAACTTCCGGGACAGCGAAGTGCAGCTGCGAAGCCTCGAGTCTGCCGTGGACGCCAAAGGCGAGCGCATACATGCTCTTATGTGTCACATCACCACGAGCTAACTCCCGCACGCAGGCCGAGCGCACTTGATGACGGAGCTGACTATCAGCGCAGACGAGTTCGATGAATATGAGCTCCAGGACACGCCTATGACGATTGCGTTTCACCTTCGCGAGTTCAACGTGCGTGACTGAACTGTAACGTACAAGGTCGTTACCTGATAGTCCATACATCGCCTCAGGCCACGATCGCATTCGCGGAAGCATCGCAACTCCCACTGGAAATCCGTTTTACAGACCCGCACGCGCCCTTGTATATCGATGTCGGTGGCGACATAGCAGACACGCTTTTCGTGATTGCAGCTAGCCAATTGCAGTCGATATCTCCGCACAACTCGCAGGCACGCCAAAACAGCGCTGGCGCCCAAGTGAAAGGCAAAAAGCGAGCTCTAGAGGATGACGACCAAGACGGCCACGCGCGGGTTGCAGAGCAAGAGCGAGCTAGGGGTACTCACGTAAAAAGACCCGCGAAACCCATGAAGGTCGTACACCGGGCGGATCACGCATCGATCGCTCGAGAGATGCATGTCGAGCCACCTGCGCACGAACCTCAGCCATCATGGGCGGTTCTTACCGCTACACAACGACAGTTCCAGGAACCATTCGACGGCCAGGGCGCACTGCCCTCACAACCATCATACGGGGACGCTCGGGACCTGTCACAGAGGGTTGCGAGTGCCGGGAAGGAACCGCTGTTCCTGCCCGGTTCGCAGCTGTCGCAGCTTCCCCCTGCTGCGGAGGCCGCGATCATCGAGTCTGGGCTCGGGATAGAGCACATGACCGCCGAGGAGTTCGAGGAAATGCTGGAAGGCGATGCAGAGGAGGTCGAGTTTGGCACGCAGAGAAGCCATCTCCCCAGCGGTACCGAAGACGGGAGCGCAGACAACGCGGACGCTGTCCGAGGGGAAGAGCAAGACTGGCAGATAGACGAGGATATGGACTTCATGAACGTGGGATACGGCCAGCGAAGAGACAGCTTCGAGCTCATAGACGACGTGGAAATGGAACCAACGCAGAACAAAGTAGGGATGAAGGCAAGTGTTGATCCATAGCTTCGCGAACTGTCTGAACTGACTTGCTGAGCTGCAGGTGTTCCGGCCGTTATTCGAGGACTGAGGCTGATCGCAAGCTGTCAAACTGTATCACGGTAGGTCCGCGCACAGGGGTCTAACAGCCTGGAATGCTGACAGGTTGTTCGATTGCCTCGCTTAGATCCGCATGATCCCGAGTATACACAGTGCTCGTACTTGATGACATAATACAACAATTTCCTTCTTCTACATAATACAATGCTTCAGCTGCAAACATACCGCATACAACAGTGACTGCAATAGCGACACAAGTCCGTCTACAATGCGCGTGAAGATAGTCGTCAGGTCATAAGAGGTCGTGAAGATCTGGGACGCAGTGAGCACGGAACGAGAGAAATATACAGTAGCAGGACACTTACGAGTGACGCAGAGAGCATGAAATGCGATCGGCTAAGCGTCGGAGGCGGTGCGCGAAGAACCCGTTTCTCCGCTGAGGAAAAGGTCCCTCAAGTCGAGTGAGCTTTTCTTCCGGCGGACCGTGCGCTGTGTGAATGCCCGGGGCGCTGAGGCTTTCTCTTCGACGTTGTGATAGCCGTCCTTGCAGCGCGGCTCCTCTCCACAAACGCTCCTACCTGGGTAGGGTGCGTCTCCATTATGGTATGAAGGGGTATCAGCGTCGGCGAGCTCCTGACAGGCAGAGCGCAGCTGTTGGCCACGGCGCTTGGAGAGGGTGTGGGCAAGCGCGGGCTTTGAGGATGAGTTGGAGTAGTGGTAAGAGAATTCCCAGGTCGGCATGTCGAGATTTGTGTCGTATATGGTCGTAAGAGATACAGAAGAGAGAGGTCGTGAAGTCGAGTCGGGGAGACTCCGACTGCCGTTATGAGACGCAAACCTGGAAGACGAGATGTTGATGTCAGAGAGGAGATTTGTGCTCCGGGACGGTGGGTTGCGGTTTATATCATCGTCTCACGCGCGAAGGTGTCCATTGCATCAGTGCCGGCCTGGGAGAATTGGTAGCAGCGCCAGCCACAGCCCAGGAGTCGGGACCCGGCCGCGGTGGAATATGCATAGGCAGAGTGCAAGTCCCGACGGAGAGCCCAGGGAATCGCTTAGCCAATAGGGGAACCTGGAGCCCTGGACGTCACCGTCTGCATTTCGCGCCCGGACCGGGTGCACTGACTCGCTGAGAAACGATCGGACGAATTGGAAGTCTTCGAGAGCGTTGCCCAATCAGGCAGTCGCCGAAATGCAGCTGATGGCGAAGGCGTCTTGAGCCGGAGCCCAGCCCAGGCTTGCGCTTGGAGTCGGCCAACTCTCTCCCCAGCCCTTTGCAGCAAATGGGGCGGATATGCTCTGACCGAACCTTGCAGATGGCATGAGCGCATCCATCTCGTAAAAGTAGTCTTGAAGCTAGCTGCTATTGGTCGTCTGCTATGTAAAGGACAACGGCGGTGATAAGCGCTGGACGGAGCTAGAGTCGGACCGGTCCGGATAGATGCTCGGACCGCCCGGACGACTCAGCCTCCGAAAGCTGCCCCGCATGACGCGTGACAGACGCGCTCGTCACAAGCTACCAAACGCGTCTGTGCGACAGCGCGTGAACTCAGCGTCCCACTTCTAGCTGGTGACGCGATCGGGTTCTTTACAATGTCCTATTCAGAGAATCTGCTAGTGGCCTACAGAGTCTGTTTGATCACTTGCAAATGCCCCCGCTGGATATATACTGATCCTCTCGCGCTTCTCCTACTTCGTGCCAACATGATCTCACCGTGTGCCTCATCTCTGTAGCAGATGCGAGCCCATGGCGACCACCGCGAAATCGCCTTTGAAACTCATGTCTATTGGTCCAAAAGCATTACCGCTGGAATAAGCAAAATGTAGTGGCGACCTGTTCAGAATAACAGTGCTCTTAGAAGCCCGATGCAACCGATGCGCGACCGTGTTGCCCGAAGTCGATTCTGCCTTCAAGTGGTACGGCGAACGTCTGAGGAAGGATTGCGGCTGGTCAAAGCGCAAAAGGGAGCAGGTCAAGTTGCGTGCAGAGCTGAAGCTCGCTGCTGGTGGTGATAATAATGGTGGAGTGGGACTCACTGCTGTCTCTGCACCACGTATCGATATCGGAACTCAGCCTGCAATATTCGCTACGGTGCCGATCCCTATGCACTCAAGAGGAACGCGGAGGCGGTGGAGGCGGCACCAGAGGTACAGAGCCGTCTCTGAAAACCCATCCGCGAACAGTTCGACGGGCTCTTCGACGCGTTCAGCGGACAGCCTTCCGCTAAGACGTCAGGCCCGTCCTCCCTCAACTCCCACGGCGGCTTCACGATCGTGCTCGACCCAGACGTCGGCCCATCAAAGCGCGTCGAGCTCCTCGTCGCTGAGCTCAAAGAGAACAGGCAGATGCCGCTTCGGTGCGTGTCGCCTCCCACACTTTTTCTCTCGCCATCCGCTCACGCCGCGCGTGTAGCCAGCTCGTCGTGCAGATCAACGGCTATTCTGGCGGGTACGACGCAGCATCACTGGTGCACATGCATGGGCATCCGAGTCGAGCCTCCGTATCCCCAACACGAGCCCCTTCGGTCGCCTGCCAACGCGACGATCTCCGCGCCGTCCCGCACGACGCTGCCTGCACCTACCGCTCCTCCAGCAGCGCAGGTCGCGCATTCCGCTCCGCCAGCGAAACGCAACCCGAATATGCTCGAAAAGTGGCTCGCCGCGGCATCCAAATCTCAGAAGTCGAAGAGCGGCGCGTGGGAGGCGTCGACGTCGGGGGTGGTCCGGGAGACGCAGATGGACTGTGCGGGTCGGGGAGTTTGCGGGGGAACGATTTCGACTGACGCGGTCTCGGACTCGTCGCACGCGCTGGCGAGCGTAGGGATGAGGGGACAGAGAGCGACTATCAAGTTTAAGCCCTGGAAGGGCCTTCTGATGTGAGTAGGCATTCGCGCCAGTCGTTCGATTGGATACCGGGCTGGATGCCAATTCGCTCCTATGATGGGCGACATTCGATCTATAGCCTCACCCTCTTGAACACAGTCACCCCTGGCGCACGCGATATCGTACAGGCCATCCAAAGATGCGACTTGTTCCGAGTAGAGACATGCAGGATTACATACACAACGTTCTCAGACAGCCGCCACAGGTGGTACGACGAACTTAGCAGCGAGCTCGTCGAATAGATGCGCCTTACGTTCGAGCTCTATGACGAGCGGGAAACCAGGATGCTCCGTCGACAGTTGGCTGCGAGTAGAACCACAAAGTTTATGAGCTAAAAGACTGAGGGGAATGTAGCACGACGCCTGACCTGAACAGCTGGTCGGCCTCAGTCGTCTTCGCCGCGCCCAAGCCGGCGGCGACCGTCTCCGCACCGAGCGTCTCCGCATCGGGCTTGCCCCCCATCTGCGCCCGCGCCTCCTCCAGGTCGCTCTTTGCCGCGCTGATCTCGCCGCGCAGCAGGCGGGTGACGCCGCGGGCAGTGAGGAGACGAGGGGAGGTGAGGGACGGGTTCGCGAGCTGCTCGGTGAAGAACGCGTGCGCGTCGGCGTAGGCGTCGCGCCCGGTCGCGAGCCCGATCGCGGCCTCGATGTGCTGCAGGAGGAGGTCGTCCTCCGCCCAGCGCTTCGCGCGCTCGAACTCCTTGCGCGCGAGGTCCGGACGGCTGATGGAGAGGTAGATCTGCACGGTGTAGGCGACGCTGAAGTTGCAGCAGACGACGTCAGCGATGTGTATGCAGAGCGAGATGGGCAGGGGCAGGGGCAGGCACAGGGACGGTGTGTCAAGCTCAGGTGGAGGCAGATGCGGTGGGCGGACGACGTGCGACGCTACGGGTGCTGCGAAGGTGCGAGAAGGGGAGAAGTAATAATGGCAGTGGCAGGGTAGGAGATGGGAATGGAGAGGTGGAAAGAGCGATACTCACGCTTCGAGGTTGCGGGTGTCCGTGCCCGCGCCAAGGGTCTCGAGGGCCTCCTCAACCTCGCCTGCGCGCGCGAACGCGGTGCCCGCGAGCACACGGACGGTGCCCTTCTCCCACTCGGTGGCGTCCTCGTCATCGCCCTCGATCTCTATACACAGATCCCTCAGCTGCTCGAGCGCTGCATCGCGCTCGGCCTCTTTCGCAGCGTCCGCTTCGGCATCGACGTAGCGCACGAGGGCGGCCACCGCTCTGAGGGCGACGTTCTCAGTGCCTGCGGGGATGAGGGACGAGGCGGCGGAAGTGTTTCCGAGCGCGAGATGCGCGCGGGCTTGGTAGACGAGTGTGGGGGTGTAGTCGGGGGAGTCGGGCTCGGGGAGAGTGAGGTCGACAAGCGACTTGTAGGCGCCTGTGTGCAGAGAGATGAGGTGTCATGCGAAAAGAGCGGAAGAAAGGGGCCAGTACAGACCGAGCGTGAACTGTTGCTTGACGTGGTAGAGCTCTGGAGAGTCCATGGTGGCCGAGGAATGGACAGTCGGGTGCGGTCGCGTCGGGTCTGGTGAAAGCCGTCGTGGACCACGAGCGCCCATATACTGCTCTTCGCCATCTTCGTCGACCGCTGTAATGGCGGAATCGGACGCACGCTGTCATGTCGCGCGCTGAACGACGTCTCCCATCTTATGCTCTGGTCTCGAGAAATATATACGAACGATACGCGCATAAGGAGCCGCCGACAAAGACTTGACATGCCGCGGATGAGGCGTTAGCTCACGTCGCTCCGTTGTACGGGCGAACGAGGCAAGTGAGAGAAACCATCTTGTGATCTGAAGGTCTAGGACCCAGAGCTTCACCGCCAGAACCTCAACTGTATCTCGTCGAGCGTATGATTGTATCTCGCTCATTTGGCAGGTCGTGAGCTCCTCATGATGTCTGCTAGCGATCCTAGGCCACTAGACCAGCCTCGAGGTGGACTACGGCCCACGGGGCGCGCGGATCTCCTGCATGTGCCGCGCGAGAGGGGCAGGCCACCTTCGATGACAGCCATGGAAGCCCCGGCGGCTGCGTGGAACTCTGGCGGTGCTTGCTCCGATTCGTCTTTCGCAGCCTAGTCCCTGGAGAAGCCTTCTCGACTCTGTTGCAACCTTGGATGGTCGTCTTCTCGTCTGCTTAATGTGCCGGTCAGAGGCATGGTACTCGACCACTCCGGCATCCCATTCTGTCCTCGACCCAGACGCGCGATCCACCTCTCCCACGGGAGACAAGGCATCTCCGCCCTCAAATCTGTCCTCGCCAGTGAACCGAGTTGCAGATGCGGCCATCGATGCCTGAGGGTCGTACGTAAGACTGCAGGGTTAGACCCTTGGCTAGCCTATTTATTCTCTGAGGATGAGCAGAAGGCGGCTTATTCCCCCGTCGATAGTCTGCACGCTTCGCCTCACACTCAGTATCGATGTCTTCCTCCGGCTATGCCACCGAAGACGACCTGAGCGGGTCTTCAGCGCATCTCTCCTCTACGCTCAGAGGCTTCCAAGAGTTCCGTGACCAGGTCGGTGAAAAAATCTGCAGTCCTACGGCCGTCGCCTTCACTGACGCCGCGTTTCAGATTAAGAAACACCTACCGCTTGCTTCAGATGTCTCTACTATCGTCAGTAGACGCGATCTCGCGTTTGGATATATAACCTACTCAGCTATCTGTAGGAAAGTATCATCGACGGGATCAAGCACTTGAACTCAGTCGATGACCGTAAATTGCTTGTTCGTACCGCCAACGCAGCTGATATCATCTTAACGATCATGTCAATTGACAAATTGCTAGATGGAGCACATCATGGTGTATCTGTCCGAGAATGCGAGTCATCCGCTCGCCCAGAAGCTTGAGACAGCTGTTGTTCAACTATGTTAGTGTCAAGGCCACCTTCTCAGCTCGGTGACGATGTCCTCATATCACGGGTGCCACAGTGTACAACGATCTGCCTCATCCGCCGATCACCTCGGTCGGCCCGCAGTACGCCTACCGTACAGCCGACGGCTCCAATAACAACCCTTGCGCCCCGAACTTGGGCAAGGCTGGTACTCCGTATGCACGAAGTGTACAGCAGAGCCACCCGCTACCGCGCAACGAGATGCCTGATGCAGGGCTTGTGTTCGACACTCTGCTCAGGCGCGAGAAGGTATTGCGTTGAGCCTTCAGTGAGATAGAGTGATCCGCTCATGTGTGTTACCATCTAGTTCGTCCCCCACCCTGCCGGTCTTTCTAGCCTGATGTTCTCCTTCGCTGCGCTCGTCATCCACACGTGCGGATTCCAGTACATAAATGACTACTGACCGCAGTTGACGTTCGATCGTACAGGGTCTTCCGGACGTCTCACACGGACGTTAACACGAACGATACGTCGTCCTACATTGATTTGGCTCCGTTGTACGGCAACAACCAGGAGGCGCAGGATAAAATCCGGGTGCGCGACGGCCGTGGGCTCCTGCGGCCGGACACCTTCTCTGAGGACCGGCTCTTGCTCCTTCCCCCGGCAGTATGCGTGCTTCTGGTCTTGTTCAACCGGAACCATAACGTAGGTCACAATCAGCCCTCCACTGATAGCCTACGCTCATCCAGGACCGTAAAACAGTACATTGCGCGCAAACTCCTCGAGCTCAATGAGCGCGGCACATACGTCGACCCTGACACGATCCCACAAGACGATCCCCAGCGAACGGGCAAGCTGCTCGCGCAGGAGGAAGACATCTTCCAGACGGCGCGGCTGATCAACTGCGGCTGGTTCGCGTCCGTCGTGTTCTCGGACTACTTCAGCGCTATCCTTGGCTTGGTGAGGGAGGGAAGCAACTGGGCTCTGGACCCGTTCGACGAGATCCGGAACATGGATCATTCGCTGTTCGAGCGCGGACGAGGGAACGTCTGCAGCGTCGAGGTGCGTAGGGAGTATCTCGTGCTTCGTGTATTGATCAGAAGGAACAGTTCAACTGCTTGTACCGGTGGCACGCGACCACGTCCGAGGCAGACGAGAAGTGGGTCCAGCAGCTCTCTGCACAGCTGTTCCCCGGACGCACCGTTGAATCGGTACGTATGAGATTGTCTCCGTGTCACGGAATCAGCTGAGATATTGTTAGGTGTCGATTCAAGAGTTCAAGGAAGTGGCGAAGTCGATGCAAGCTAAGGAACCCGACGTGTCTCACTGGACGTTTGGCGGGTATGCTTCGGTCATCGCTGCGTTAACCTGTACGGGACTGACCGATGGCCAGTCTTCGCCGCGACACGAGGACGGACAAGTTCAACGATGGGGAGCTTGCCGATATCCTGAAGAACGCGTACGTTACGTCCCTCCCTATTGCCACGCCAGGCAGCAGAGGCTGAGCGAGCGGCAGGACTGAGCATCCTGCTGGAGCATTCAAGGCTCGCGGGACGCCGTACGTGATGCGCCTCCATGAGATCATGGGCATCGAACAGAACCGCGCATGGGGCGTCTGCTCGCTCAACGACTTCAGAAAGGTATGTCCTCACTGCCCCCCACCATCTCCAACATTGCCTCATTATCATCGCTCTTGTAGTTCTTGGGTCTCAAGAGTGAGTGGATCTGCACACCAAGGCAGTGGCCATGCGGCGTTCTCACCGTCTCGCAGCTTACTCTAGTTTTCTCGAGTGGAACCCTGATCCGGAGATCGCCAGTGCCGCTGAGAAGTTGTACGGACACATAGACCGCCTCGAGCTGTACGTCGGGCTTCAAGCCGAAGCTGCCAAGCCTGTCGTCCCCGGTGCTGGGCTTTGCCCTCGTAAGCCTCCGTTCCTTCAACAGTATCATGTTCATCTCAACTCACGTGCACTTCCTACTTCCATAGCTTACACCATTAGCCGTGCCATCCTGAGCGATGCGATGGCCCTCACGCGCGGGGACCGGTTCTTCACCGCGGACTACACTCCCTTCAACCTGACCGCCTGGGGCTTCGCAGATTGCCAGCGCGACCCGGACGGGCCCGGCAACGGGAGCATGCTCGGCAGGCTGCTCCTCCGCACGCTGCCGGAGCAGTATGCGAGCGACAGCACGTACACCTGGTTCCCGCTCATGACGCCGACGGCGATGGAGGGCATCCTCACGCACCTGGGCACGATCGAGCTGTACGACACCAAGCGGACGGAGGGCGTGCACCCGGTGCAGGTGTTGACCACATATACGGACGTGAGCCGGGCGTTGAAGGACTATAAGAGCTTCGCCACGGGGTTCCCGGAGCGCGCCGCACGCCTCGTGCGTGGTTCTGGGTATGTCTCCGTTTGATGGGTGCCCACAGCGCACGAAGGTTGAATGGAATCGTTGTGCAGGTTCTTCATCGCGTCCGACGACCCTGCTCGCGCGGCGCGCGAACAGCGCGAAATGCTGGACGCGCTTGTAGGGGCACCCGGGGCAGAGGCGGAGATCAAGCGCTTCTTCTATGAGAAGACGCGGCTGCTCATGGTTCACGAGTCCTGCACCACCGTGGCGTCCTCTATCCGGAGCGTCGATATCGTGCGTGATGTGTTCAGACTCGTCCCTATCCACTGGGTGTGCGACTTGGTGAGCATCTCCACACCTCGCTTCCACTCGCAGAGGCTGGTGACTGATCGTATCGATGCAGACAGGCATCCGGCTCAAGGGCAGTGAGGCGGATAGCACCGGGGACTACACTCCGGCTGAGCTCTTCGACGTGCTCGCAGACATCTACACGTCAGCGTCTTTCACAGTTGAAGCATGACTTCTGCCGGGCCCGCTGACGCACGTTGCAGCTACCTCTTTCTCGATGTCTCTCCTGAGAATCTAACGAAGCTGCAGAAGAGAGTCACTTCTGAGGTCGATGACCTCAAGGCTCTAATCCGCCAGCAATTCGGCGGCTCGCGCGTGCGTGTCTCGGATGTGCCTTTGCATGTCATGGCTCAGTGTGCTCACGAATGTCCCTGCCTTGACCAGCTCTCGTTCGCCAGCATCTTTCAGATCTTCGCGAGGCAGGCCAAGAGCAGTAAGAGCGTGTTCACCGAGCGTCTGCAAGCCCTCGGGTACGACGCCGAGACGCAGTGCAACTCGGTGCTCGCGCTGCTCGTGGGCGCAACGGTTGAGCTATCTCAAGGTCCGTCAGAACCCTTCTCCCCCTCCCTCAGCCAGCAATCTCCTAACACCGATACGACAGCTATGGTCCATGTTCTGAACTTCTATCTCGACCCGACGAAGCCCTCAGACGTGCAAACGTTGGCGATGAAGCCGAACCGGGTTCCGAAAGACGAGGCTCAGCTCCAGGGATTTGTCCTCGAGGCGCTCCGTACGTCCCATAGATCAATGCGTCACCCTCTGAACCTCACGGTACGATAGGCCTCGATCCGACCTTCCGCGGTGTCTTCCGTACGTCTTACGTGGCTGACTATGAGCGACTCTGCTAATGGTGATACTTAGGCGAGACTGTGAGCGACGTACGGATGAGTCAAGGCTCGCTTGCAGCGGCTCAGCGTGTCTTCCTGGACATCGCAACTGCGAACACGAGCGTGCGTCAACTGTGCGCACTATCGACGAATTGTAGCTGACAATCAGGGCCTGCAGGCTCAGGCCTTCGTGAATTCCGAGGACGTCAACCCGAACAGAGATTTTGAGAGGTTCCTCGTCGGAGATTCTGCAGGGAGGTAGGGATCTCTGTCCTCCTGCGTCTCCTTGACCGGCGCTGATGGATGTTGGCGGCAGATGCCTTGGGATTGATCTGAGCACCAAGGTCAGTCTCCTCCGTTCGCCCATTTCCGCTCGCTGAACAAGAGCGCCATGCAGATCATCGCAGAGGTCCTCCGGGCGGTGTACAGCTTCCCCGCCATCACTCGAGGCCCTGGCTTGTCGGGTCAGTTGAAGCGGTACGTGCTCCAGCCATGACCGTCCAAGACGCACACTCAGCGCGCGGGCGTCTGCGCGGCCAGGTACAAGGAAGACTCGTTGATGACCAGCACCTGGTCGTACCTCGGGCCCGACCAGCACCTCTCGCCGTGGGCGACGTCGATGGTGCTCCAGGTGACTTATGGGTTCCATACCGTGTCGCCTAAGCCGCGCCGCTGATGGGACTTGTTGTGTAGTTCCGCTTGAGCTTCTAAGGCGTTTTGCTTGACCTGCATCTTTGCCTCGTAGTGTCCGATGTCCGCTCTATCATATGCGGATTGACGAGAATAGGCATTTGTCACATGAACTTAGCCTGTGGTCCTTTGACATATTCACTGCGTGGCGGTTGCTGCGGATGAGAGCGATGTAATGTATGTATGATGATATCGTGATGTTGCAAGAGCAGCTATGTTTTCCTGTATTTTTGCGCGTCCGATGTGCGCAGCCACGGAAGTGTCGGTGTTGCTGAGTTGCTCACGCAGACGATGCGAAACAGCTGTACGGTGTCTGAGCCGCGACCTTCATTCCTCTGCACTGTCATAACAGCGTGGTGCAAGTGCATCGTGGTCAGGGATTGGTATTGCTCGTGCTCGTCAGGCACTGCAGAGCGAGTCGTTCACGACGCTTATTTCTGGCTCCTTGGAAGGCCGATGACCAAGATGCCACTGAGACGCGTCAGTCGGTGAGATCGCCGCGGCCGGCCGGCCGAGGTCTCCAGGAGCTGCCCACTCGCACTCCGTAGCCATTGATCATGATGGGCCCCACGCATGCATATCTGCACACTACTTTCCACCACCTTCCGTAAATTCCTGACTTGATACCCTCGCTCGTCTGCCTCCATGCCTTCTGAAACTACGGAGAACTCTGGCGGGTCGCCGCCTCAGGCAGGCGTTCACCTGCTCGTGCTCATCCACGGAATGTGGGGCAACCCGAACCACCTCGCCGAGATGCGACGGGTGGTAGAGGAGCGTCGCGGCTCGAAGAAGGGTCCGAATGGCGAGCAGCTGCACGTCCTTGTAGCTGAGACGAACAAGGAAGACGGTACATATGATGGCATAGACTGGGGAGGAGAGCGTGTAGCCGAAGAGGTGAGATGGTGCACCAGCAGCGCGTTACTTGACTTCGGCAATCGGCTGTGCTATGCGTGTACTTCATGCTCAACAAGTAACCGTCATCTCAGGTCTTTGAGGAAATCAAGAACCTAGAGAAAGATGGCAAGAAAGTGACGCACTTCTCGGTGACCGGGTACAGTCTCGGCGGTCTCATTGCACGGTATCTAGTTGGGTACGTCCGAGTGCACCTATCCTGTACGAGTGGCCGCAGATCACAAAGCTCATGGTTTCTCTCCTCGCTACATCTTGAACTGAACAGTATTCTGCATCAGCGGGGTTTCTTCACCTCCGTGACGCCAGTAAACTTCAACACGGTAGCGACACCTCACGTCGGTCTGCCAAGATACCCTACCATGCTCTCCTCCTTGTTTGCATTCTTCGGACCACGGCTGTTGTCGAGGACCGGTGAACAATTTTATATCGTGAGTTTCCACGATTGTTCGAGTGAGTGAATTGTATCTCAGCCGAGCGGGCCATTGCGTAGGTCGACAAATGGTCTAAGAATGGACGACCTCTTCTAGAGGTCATGGCTGATCCGAGTACGTTCCCCGACCAGCTTAGTGCATGCTTTTCGCTCACGTTATCTGTAGACCGTCTATTTTACCAAGCTCTTTCTCTGTTCGAGCACCTCCGTATCTACGCGAATGCGGTCAACGATATCACAGTGCCGTTCCCAACTGCGGCGATAGAACTAGACGACTACTTTATGAATCATATACAAGACGACCTGAAGATGTGCGTTTCCACATACTCTCCACATTCTGCCGAGACTGACCTCACACCTCAGAGAATTCGACGAAGAGTATGCTCCTATAATCAAGTCCTATACCATCCCAGAGTCGACAGTCCGACCTCCGAAACCACGGCCTCTGTCCATAGAATGGTTCAAAAGCTTGAAGCCGACTCGACCTTTGTTACCACCGGCGCTGCAGTTCGGCTTTCCGTACAACGTCGTCCGTACATCTCTTGCACTGTCTGCTTTCTTTTGCTCATCGGCTACCTCAGCTCGTCTACGTGCTCACGCCCATTCTGATCCCTCTCTTTTTCACCCTCGTCATCACTCGACTCTCGCTTGCGGCGCATGCATCGCGCTCCCGCATCAAGCAGCTGGAAAAGGACGAGTCAGGGACGGAGCGACTCGTGCACGTCATCGGCAGCCTCGAGCGGGAAGTCGAGGATGCCGTCGTCGACATGTTTGACAGCGCCAGCGGCCCCTCGAAGCCCGCGCTCGCCGCGGCCTCAAGCGCGTCCGCCTTCCCGGATACGAACGCTTCCGACTCGTCCGACTTGTCAGGAGCCTCGCAGGCCGAACGCGCGCCGGGACTCGTGCTGAACGAGACGCAGCGAAGGCTCGTGATGTGGCTCAACGGGCTGCCTGGGCTGCAGAAGAACTTCGCGTTCATTCACCCCGTGCGGAACGCACACGCAACGATCATTGCGCGGGATGTGAAGCGCTTCCCGTTCCATAAGCTGGGCGAGGGCGTCTTGCGGCATTGGGCAGACCATCTCATCTTGTGAAGTATATGCGAGCGGACGGATCTTTGTGTGCTTTGTTTGTAAGTCGCCCCTTGGCTCGATTCCTGGAGCCCTGACTGATTTTCTTAGGTAGCGTTAACCTTTCAATCATTTGCAGTGGACTTGGAAACGCTTGTTGTAGTGCATCATCTTTGGACGAGCCATCTAATGTTGGTGACCATGTTTTCTTTGCGACGGCGTGACGCAAGACCGAGCGCCAACGGTGCAAAGCTGTTGGACATCAATCCTCAGCTTTGCCCTAGGCCTTTGCCGCTCCCATCGGACTAACCCAGGTTGCTACGACTACCTCAATGCCAATCGCCTAAATCATACGCACGCTTGTATAAGTCATGGTTTGCTGGCCACTGCGCCTCATTAACGATCGCACGTCCCATCTCCAGTAGTTCACCTCCGGCGTCGCCGACCATCCATCCCGTCTACAATGGTCGCTCAGAGGAAGGCTACTCATAGAGACAGTGAGTTAAGTCGTCGTGCTTCTCGATACTGGATTGAAAGTCATCACACTGCAGAGTGTTCCCATGCGCTCAAGCGCAATGGTAGCGGGTCCTTTTACGCACAGCACTTCATTCACACAGGTGAGACCACGCGATCGGCTCGACTGAAGGACGTGGCGATGTTGACTGAAGAGCGTCGCAGCCAAGAAAGAGCACCCTCGGCAGGACCGGAGGTCGACCTCTCATATCGAGCGTTCCTATATGTCTATGCTTTATGAATATGTTGAGTGGTTTCCATTGTATGCAGGCCCTTCGATGGCTTTGACGTGTGCAATCGACATGACAGGTCAAGGAGGGGCTCCTCATGAAGCGCCCGGATGCAGAGCTTAGGCTCAAGCCGACGGAGCGGCTGAGGGCTATGTGAGTTCTCGATTTCCTGTCTCCTGATGCGGGGGTACCCTGCCGGGCCGTACAGTATGCTCAGGCCTACCAGATTCCGGCAAGCGCACGCCATTCTCGGTCCCAACGCCAATGTCGTTGAGGTCGGCAACTACCTCCGCGCTATGACGGGTTGCGTGAAGGAGCTGCCCAAAGTTATGGTGAGGATACCTTGCCGCACTGCTCAGCCGCGAAGTTAGGCATCTGACGGTGGTCGGTGGGGGGAATAGATATGGCAGATGTACATGACGTTGAGCGAGAAGTTCCAAGAGCTGCAAGAGGCGCATGATCAGCTCAAGATTCAGTACGAGATGATCCATTCGGATAATGCGCGGCTCCGCGCAGCGCACCCGGAGACCGTGCACGCGGCCCCTTCTCGTGGATCCAGCGCTGCCTCCATCGCCATGGACGCAATTGAGGACAACTTGTTCCATTTTAGTGGTGGTGGTGTGCCGTCGTACGTGCTACTCAACCTTCGTCGTGCCATTGGCTTTCTTTTCCTGATCTGTCGACCAAAGCCGACCTCGTTTGCCTGAGCCTGTGCGGGGTGGATCCAGCGCCGCCCCCACTGACGTGGACGCGATGGAGGTCGACATGCCTGACCCCGTCAATACCGCCAGGCCCGCGTGCGTACCACTCTTTGACCATATTGGGCCCTTGTTAGTAGAACTTCCTGACCTGCATGACATAGACGTGTTCCCAAGACACCCCAGCGTGTGCGTCCGGACCAGAGCTATCCGACTCCGCCGAATACGATCTCTCCTGCGTCTCGCGAACGTCCAAGCGGGGTGCTTGCCTCTGGAGACATCGATGGTGGGTTCGAAGCTGTCGACGGGACCGGACAGGACGATGGGATCGGTTGCATGCCTCTGAGAATCGGCAGGATGGTCCGCTTCCCAATGTTTTATATCCGATGTTGATTTTCCCTAATGGCGTCGTTTCAGGCTAGTCGCGCCCCTGCCATCGACCGGTCCCACTCGGGCAGGATCGACTCGGGCGACGAGCTCGATGTCATCATCCGTACTGCCAAAGAACTTCGAGCCAAGACCAACCGAGAGGTGAGCGCGGGGAGCATCGACCAGTTGTCCTGAGTCGAAGATGTTGATAAGTTTCACAGAGGCTTGAGCTGCAGCGCCAGCTTCATGAAGCTCAGGAAGACATCGCGTTCTGCCGGGAGCGTGACCAGCGCAACCTGCAACGCATTGCTGACCTCGAGCGCGGCCTCGCGGCCTCGAATTCCCTCTGCGCGCAGACGGAGGGGGCGCTCAGGGCGCGGGAAGATGAGCTGTCGGCGGCGCATAGGCAAAGCGCGGTGCTCGCTGGGGAAAGGGATCTCTACCAGCGGAAGCACTTCGTCACCGCCGTCGCTTTGAAAGGCTCCCAGATGCAGGTGGAGAAGCGAGATGAGGAGGCCAAGTCTCTGTTAGGCGGCATCGCTAATATGGTTGAGTCGCTCCTTTACCTCCAGGTTCCTCGATTCGCGACTCACAGCGGGGCACGTTCCGTACAGATCGGTGTCTCTCGGTGAGTTGCACGTATGGCAGCTTCCGGATATGTGGTTGACGTTGTGGATGCAGGTGGATGCACTGATAGCTCTTGGGGATATCCAACTCCTATGTACAGGTGTCGGCGCTCTCTCTGGACCCCTTCGATGCATGTTGTTCATTCGTCATGACAATGGCTCGGCGCCGGTACGTCATGATCTCTGACGGTAAGTATGGCTGTCTTTGACCGGGACCGGTGCGGAGATGAGCTACTTAATTACTGCCGATGTGATTGTCTCAATACCGGCCAGCTTCTCCAGCTTTCGTACAGGTGGTAGAGTTTCAAGGCGGTCGACCCAGTAGCATGCTTTGCTTAGTGAGTTGAAGGCTGTATGATAGTTCGTATACGTTGAGTCGGTCCTTGCATTCAATGAATCATTCGCTATCAGACCGCATGATGACCAGTTCCTCCTTGTTGTGTACGGTCTGCTGATATTGTCTGCTAGTTCCCTCTGGAGACTCGCCCCTCGCATCCTATGACAAGCCCTCATTTCTATCTCATTGCATTTGTCGTGTCCCTCTAGAAGACAACATGGGTATGGTGCTCCGAAGCTTTTGAATGACCGACAGCCCAACGAGATACATTATGCCAACTAGATAGAGTAACGACGCCAGAGTCCCGATTAAATACTACAAGTGATGCCTAATTTTGCTATGATATGCTGAATGCGCTACATGGGTCATGTTAGAGAGAATGTCCTTCAGCCGTCCAGGGCTCGAAATAGATCCGGGCGATTAGGGTAAGACGAGTCCGTATATCAGACATGGTCGGAACGTGATTCGGGAGGTCGTTCCAGGAGGACGGGGCCCTGGCAAGTAGGTGGCCGAGGCTCAGTTGAAGCGCACGCTGCGACGGCGCGAGGTGAGGATGACAAAATCTTCGGGGAGGAGCGAGGCGCGGTTGTGCCTGCGACCGCGCTGGCTGATTGCCTTCCAGGCGCGGATGATGCGGCGCTCGATGTACTTCGTGCATGACATGCTGTTACGAGGCAAGGTTAGTGGGCCCTGGCGGGCTTATGTGGGTGAAAAGCATACCGAGTCGCCTCACGAGGGGCGAAGGTTACAGCAACAACACGAGAGGCCATTGTGGGGAGGTAGAAGGATAGGGTTGCAGGCGGCCGAGGACGGTACAGGGTATCGAGGTTGTCGCAGGGAAGAACGAGACGAGGGCAATAATGCGATGATAAGTTAGGATCGTCGCGGACGATGCTTATATATAAACAAGGAGCTGCCGCGTTATGGAGGAGGGGCAGGCAGGGGCAAAGCACAGGGTCTCTCAGACACCAAGCGGCGGTGCTTTATACCTTGGGGGTATGCATACAGTATGTTCCGCTGAGTCCCTCGTTTGTGCGCGGGGAGAACCATAGCCACCGCATGTTTGCCTGCATTCCGGCAGAAAAATGGTGTCGATTAACGGTCGTCCAGTGGGTGTGGTAACCGCAGCCTATTGGGCGCAAACACGGAACTACGGGACCTGCCAAAGCGAGAACAAATGCTTCGGAGAACAATAGCGCGGCCACGAGCGCTTATACCACTACGGGCAGGAGTGCTTGATCGGGGCTTGGGAGATGTGTGAGATATTGTTTGTACAGTATTTCTGTTTGGGTAGTATCACTGGTCTGCCCGGAGAATAGATAGTTTACCTGTAACAGGTCTGCACAACAGCTCTCACACTCCGTGATAGGAAACCTCGCCCGGAGCCCTCTCCGGTAGACTGATAATGGACTGATATTTTATCTGACCGATGCATTTCTGGCGCCCGAGAGGAAATGTATTGCATGCAAAGCACGCGTCGGGATAGTCCCCTGATAGGCATGCTGTTCCTGCCCTATCTGCGCCATGATATTACACAGTGATAGGTTACCTATCAGGCACACAGATATGTCAATTATAGAAAATATATAACCCATCACTAACATTTCTGCGCCCTGGATAGGTAACCTATCACTGTGTAATATCATGGCGCAGATAGGGCAGGAACAGCATGCCTATCAGGGGACTATCCCGACGCGTGCTTTGCATGCAATACATTTCCTCTCGGGCGCCAGAAATGCATCGGTCAGATAAAATATCAGTCCATTATCAGTCTACCGGAGAGGGCTCCGGGCGAGGTTTCCTATCACGGAGTGTGAGAGCTGTTGTGCAGACCTGTTACAGGTAAACTATCTATTCTCCGGGCAGACCAGTGATACTACCCAAACAGAAATACTGTACAAACAATATCTCACACATCTCCCAAGCCCCGATCAAGCACTCCTGCCCGTAGTGTACGCACCATTTGTCTCCGCCTGCCGCCATAAGCGCCATAAGCGCCCTAAGCGCCCTCACATGTCCCGTCTGCAATCTCCCAACAGACGGTATATTCGCAGCCATATGTGAAGTGCGCGTGGACTGAAGCACATAACTTACACCAAGGACAATTGCAACCTCGCAACGTCGTCGAGAAAATGAGGCGATGCCGGGGTCACTTCAAGAGTTATCCAGAATTCCAATGATATCGAATAACAGCAGGAGCAATTTCGCATCAAAGAACACATTCGTCAAAAGTGGCAACGGTTCCACGTTTCGTGAGGGTCATCGATAGTCATAGTCGTGAGGGTTCGTGACAAAGGAGAAAGCAGCGACAGATTAAATATGTCATAAATTCGACAAGAAGTGGGTTCAGGGTTCCCGCAGTACTGTCCGAGACAGTGTGGAGCCGTCCTACGGCATTGCAGGAGGCAGCAGATAAAGCGGAGAGGTTGGCATGAGCACGGATCACCGATATGGCGCAGTCCATCGCCGGCTCTGGGGCGCCGGGGGAGCAGGGAGACCTGGAGGGCTGTATCGTGGAGAAGCAAACGTCGAGGTCAGCAGGCTGGGCATGGTATCGCCTGTTCGAGTGGGCGCTGGGGCCAGAGGCGCAGGCAAGACAATCCTGTCCGGCCTAGGCACAAAGCGGTTTGGTGGGGCGAATTGGAGCGCAGCCAAGTTCCTCCTCGGCGCACCTCTCGAGTATGCGACCGACGCGCGTTGGAGTCGTGGCGTAGATGGGGAAGGTTCGTTAGGAGCATGAGACCGCTTGCGCTCGGGAGGGTAGGGGGCCGAGTCTCGCCTATACGAGGTGCGTGTCCGGCCGCGATGCTCATCACGCGCCCAGATAGTAGGCATCTGCCACTCAGAGGACGTTTGAGATCCTGCGAGTGAGGACGTTGCAACAGATGCTGGCATGCGGGTCTCTTGGGATTGCGTTGGAGGGAGGGTAGGTCTTGAAGGACTGGCTTGCGGGGAAGCAGGAGGAGCGGGGTGGACGATGAGCGGCATCTCTGGAAGTGACGTCATCTTTGTGGCGATGTGAGGATGGGGCCCTAGCCTAACATGCGAATGGTGCGACTGCGAGGAAGGTGTACCTGTCGAAAGCATCTCGACAGAGGAGGATGGCTCTACTGAGGCAGCGAACGCCCGGTCGAGGAAGCTATCCGCTTGCACGGATTCCGCTACTGGCGTTGGCAGAGCACTCGGCATCAGCGCCAACGAGTTCGACCCTTGGTGGCTCGTTGACAGCGGTTGCGTAGATATGGGCGAAGCATTGTGGACAAGTTCGACAGTGGGTCCGCCGGCGTCCGGAGAGCTGAGCGGGCTCGGTACGTCCCGGAAAGAGGTGGAGAGAAGTGGAGGATTCAGAGTGGGAGGCGGCTTGCGCTTGACCCCGCGCCTCTTGTTCTTCGTCTCGCGATACGTCCGAATCACGGAAGGCGGCGGTGGGTCGTCGTAGTCGTCCTCCCGTACGTTGTGCAAGAGCGGAGCTGAGCTGACCCGGGTGGTAATATCCTTTGAAAGTCGACGATTCGAATGGCGACGTTGAGGAGATTCAGGAAAGCTGCTGGGCGGATGATCAGGCAGTGCCTGCTCGGCGTCGGTATCTAGGCCGCTCTGGGAGAGACGGTTGTAGAGACGACGCCACCAGGATGGCTGGCGGTGCTCATGACCCTGGGATGAAGCGGCAGGTGTAACATCTTTGTCGACAACCGGCGTGTATTCTCCGACGCTCGCTCGCTTGCCTGAGATACGGCAAACTGTAAATGGAGATGATTGCGGAAACATCCCTTGAAAGACTTACTTCGCATTCCATAGCCGCGTTTGGCCAACTCCTTCTCAATTTGTTCCTCCAGTCCCTCACTGCGCTCCTGGCGCGGTCTTGACTGGTAACTAAGGCCGTAGATGTAGTCGTCCCCGATGCCCAGCCACTGCCGCTCGTCGTTCACATGGACTTCCCTCTCGACCTCGACGGTGACGCCTAACTCCTTCTCGGAGATATTTGCCCTGCGAGACGCGGATGCACTGGCGTCCCGACGAATCGCAATCCTGGAGCGACCGAAGACATCCTCCAGCACCGCCTCGCGGCGCGCTTCGGGATCAGTCTCGCGGCCGCGGCTCCGACGGACCATGTAGACAAGCCCATTCCACAGTTCGCGGCCGGTTTCCTTGAAGCTCATCGCATGGACAAGGGAGCGCCAGCGCGACGTAGGTCCAGCGTCCAGCTGGTAGTAGGGCTTGTAAGAGAACGCCTTGATGTGCAGCAGGGCGAAGCATCTGTAAGTAGGGTCAGTCAGTGGTGCAAAACTATCCCTTCAAGACGCGTACGCCATCTCAAAAGTTTCGAGGATTGCGCCAATGCCGATGTTGATGTTGTCGGCAGTCATGTAGGGAGTCTGTTTGAGCGTCAGCTAACGAGGGTCGACTGTTAGAGAAGGATGATTACGGACATCTTTGACAATCCCAAGGAGAGTGAGCAGTGAGAGGAACGTTGCCTGCCAGAATGTTAGGAACACTGTGGTTGACGGGATAGTGAGCGACAAACAGCAATCCGAGCTGATGCGATACCGACCAACCGCCTTGATTGCGAACAGCTTGAGCAGCGGCTTCTGCGGCGCAAGCTCGACTTTAACGGTCATATAGAGCTGTATCAGGCAATACATGGCGATCGAAACGGATACTGAAACGATCAAGGTGATCTAGTCGGTTGCGGGTTGAGCTCACATCCTCACGAATAGTCCGTCAACATACATATATGTGACCCCATCCCGGGCTCCATGAGTCTTCGCAATATAGCCCGACGTAGTCGAGTATGATCGCAGCGAGTGTAGTACTAGTGACGGTTAGGTGAACCAGACTGTGGTAGCGAATGGTAATATCGACGTACGTCGGTCGAATCACGCAGTATTGCAGAATGCCCCACTTCATAAGTTGCAGGAAGTATAATCCATCCTACCGCATGCTGTCAGCATTTGCTGCTGAGGCGATCATATCCAAATTCGTACCTCGGGCTTATAACGGACAAAGCCCAAAGGGAACACCCATCTCTGAGCGGGCTCACCCCGTTTGCGCCGGCGTCGGTCATGCTCTTGCGACAGCCCGTTCTGACATCACGCTTCGATTTCAGTTGATAACTTTCCCACGGTTACTGAACAGCTTGCCTTGCGGAAAATCTCCTTCTGCACGCTAGGATCCGGGGAAATATATAGCAGTAGCAGATAGAAGAACGCAGTCAGCACTGTAGACTCGTAGCAGTCCCGAATGAGTAGTAGAGGCGTCGAGTGATTCTGAGATGGTATGATCAGGTCTTCGATGCATATAATGGATGTGAGGATCAACGCTCGATACTCACCCACCAGAAGTAAGATGCTGAGCTGATCACCGCGTAGAGGGGAACCATAAACAATATACGAACGATGTCTGCACAAATGATAAGCGTCCGGCAGCAGCCCACGTAGATCGTGAAACTAACAGCGTTGCTCATATTTCTATTGATCGGCAGTCAGCATTATGGATTGGGCAACAATGATGAGGGCACAGGACCCACGTTGGTATACCACCGCAAGTGCTTGTCAATGAGCCAGAAAGACACGCCCATGGCCACTATGGTGAATGCCGACGAGACGATCCAACCAATCTTGCAATAACATTGTGGTCAGATGAGTGTCGAGGCGCATTCCAGAGACCATACGTACATGGTGCGCTTGAGATAGAGAATGTGAGTTGTATGATGTGCTAAGTATCGCTAAGATGTCTGTCATAAAGGTCATACCTTGAAGGACGAGCTTGCCATTCTGGATCAAGGGCGGACTGTTCTCTGGAGCTCGCTCCGCATGACAGCGACCGTTGACAATCTCTGCCATGTCTCCTAGACGAATAGCGGGAACGGACGACTCGAGCTCAAAGCCTCACAGAGGTTTGAAGTGCAGCAGCGACTAAGATACACATACACAGCAATACAGAGCAGACAGTCGTGAATGTCGTCAAGAGTCGTGATATAAGCAGAAGTTCTCCGCCGAGTGCGTACAACCAGAAAAGGGTGTGAGAAGAGCCGTACAAAGCGTAGACAAGAGTCAGTAGCTCAGCTATGAGACTGAGGTCCTCGGCTGTCCGCCCTTCGTGGCCGTGCTCGATGGGTGGCGGTTGATGGCGTCGAGTGTGGGGACCGTGATGGTGGCGGCGAGCGCTTGGCTAATTGCCTTATTTGTCTCCACCGGTATCCGGACCAGTTCCGGACCGCGCTGCAAAGGTTGGGCACCTATGATGCCACGGTCGCCCTTCGACAAGCATTGTTTTCATCCTGGGGCCAAATACATCCAGACCGGTATGTTGCATATCCAGCGCTCAGACTACATAAGACAAACACTGAAGGTGCGTTTATGCCTCGATCACAAGCTTCTCCCATTGCGGAGCCTGCAAAGGCTGTGAACCCTCCCGGCCATCGTGAAGAATTATGCCTCAGTGATGCGGCCACCGCAGCGGCCATCCAGGAATGCTCGCTGTTGTCGTGAGCCCTTGAGGACTGGGGAAGCTGACAGTGAACAGCTTCGGGGTTGCGTATCAGTGAGCACGTCACGCGGACAGTGACCGTGACCGTGTCAACGGTTCGTGAGCTCTATTAGGCAAGCGTAGTGCTATGAGCTTTGTGATTTGAACGTTCGACCTTCAACCTTCAAGGGCTGTGAGTCGGACTAGCATTGGCAACATCCCAAGCCTTAAATCTGTAGCACAGACGGGCAAGTTTCCTACATTACATGGATCTACCTCATTCTGGGCTCTGCCTTTCTTTCCTCGACCAGTCACGGCTCGACACATCATCTGCCGAGAAAAGCACCACTGCGGAATCAGCGTGTTGCTCATTGCCGGCACTTCCGGGCTTACCTGAATGCACCCTCTGTCGACGTAATCCATCAGCTGCCTCGCAATATTCCTACGCATCCTCCTCCAGGTATCGCGCCAAAGCTTCCATGGCCCACCTTTCCTCCGCATCCAGGAGAGCATCCCGAGCCTCCCCGCTTCCAACAGCTGTCCGCGACACGTGAGCAGGCCGCTTTCCAGCAGTCCCACCCCGTAGGAAGATGTCTAGGATTAGGTCAAGACGTGCGTCTTGCTCTACCCCCTGGGCCTCTTCCGGCGTGGACCGAGCTCGCATTGCGTGGCGGCCTTGAGCGGACGGGGTCATACCAGCCGAGACGTCAACGTCCCGCAACTCTGGTGCGCTGAACCCGTTCAATGGGCTCGCAAGAGTCCCGTTAGAATGTTCGCAACTTGCACCGGTAGCGAACGGGTCCGCCTCGTCGTACACTCTGCCCAGGTTCCCTGTCGGGACCCTCGGTATTACTTGTGGTACGTCCGATCTAAGTTGCGGAGCTGGCTTGAAGGGTGGCCAAGGGGGCGCGATGGTGCTCCACGGGTCCCGCGACACAATGCTGTAGTAGTCGTCCCACTCCCAGTACCGCCGTTCCTCGCGATGATATGCGAGGAGAAATTGCACTCTCGCTCCTCCTACGTGCCAACTACCGGGCGTCTGCACGATGTCGCATGTAAGTCCTTCAACTGGGGCATCTGGGACCGCTAGTTGCTCACCGGGATTTGCTCGCCTTCAGCATCCGCAACTCGCGTTTGCGGCTCCTCATCGTCCTCTTCCCAGTTGAGGATCTTGGCGAAGTTGCTTTCATTTTTTCTTGGCCTCGGCGCCGCGATAGGAACCGAGGACGAACTTGAGGCAGTGGCACTGCCGCTGCCGTCTGTAGCCATCGCGGTGTCGATCGTTTTCGAGAATATGAAAGACTGAGTCGGATAGTATGTATCTTTAGGGCCTGCGACCCAACACCCTTCGCTGACCAGGGAGTACTGGTGCTGACTCGACATAGGGGAGCTGTTGTGGTGCTGGTCGATGTGAGGGAAAGGCAGGAAGAGCAAGTTCGTCTTTCAAACACGGCACCTTCTCGGAACGCGTCTCTTATACTCCGTTGAGGCCTGTCCCGACGAGCTATGTCGCTAGCGTGTTCGCTCATTGTCCTCTCAGGTCGGCCTGATATTGAAAAGCGTTTTCTTTGTCGCTTTGGTAAGCACTATACGTATCTACGTCCTGCATTCCTTTCTGGAGACCTCGGCAGTGTCTTCGAGGCTTTGAATTGAAGCACTCGAGCTCATTGCTCTGACAATGCCGACAACGGGCTCTCGCTATCCGTTTACAAAGCGGTGTCATAGCCTGGATCATGGTACGTGCATTAACAAGCCTCAAGTCTTGCGAGCCTGTTCGGGCGTCCATCTTTGGCGTCCCTGTGGAGACAAGGGATTTTGACCCTACGGCGGGCAACCCTCCTTCACATTGCTGAGACATGGCCGGGTCATAGACCGATGATGAGTTCAACTTAACGCTATGACACGGCTATCGCAAGGCTATCGTCTGAAAAGACTCACGTGACCCCGATTGTTTTCCTTTCACCTGGTGTTATGCCCTGGTTCAAAGGACGGCATGTCTACCATGCTTTTTCCTGTTCAAGTAACGAGAGCTGCGATCTGTAATACGAGCTGATTTTTTCGCGAACTCGAATCGTAGGCTCAGTGCTTTCCAAGTTGCTTGATTTGGTAGACGACCTTTGCATCACCGAACGCTCTATCCTATGGGAGGGCCGCCCACTTGTTTGGAGATGTGCACCATACACTGCGGTCATGCCTTGCACGCTCAAGTCACTGCGAATGCTGTTACATATCCCCGAATTGGAGTACAGTTCCTCTTCATTCACAGCAGCCCATGTCACAGATGTGAGCTCCAACTGGGTGTCCCACTGGCGCCTGTGCACCAGCGTCTCCAGCAATGCTGAACGTCGCTCCTCCGCCACAAAATATCTTCAATCGTTCAGCGTGGTATCCTCGTGGACGCTGTTATCGACCTCGTGACCTACCGCAGCATCGCGCAAAACCCGCTCCTCGAGGCAAGTCCCCATATACTAACACCAGCGGTGACAGGTACTCTCCTTGCCTCTCTTCTGTTTCATCCTCGAGTTGTCTCGTACGTCTGCATCAAGCAATATGTCTTTGATCTCGCCTGCCGCATCCCTATGCACCGAGTCAACCGCTCCATTCAATCAGCCATCTGCGGACATCGTCCTGCGCACCGCAGACGACGTCGAGTTCCGCGTCCACTCGCAGATCCTCACGCAGGCGTCCCCAGTATTCTCCACCATGTTCTCGCTCCCACAGCCACAGGGCTCAGAGGCCGCCTCCAACAGCACTCCCACTGGATCTGACTCCGCGCAAAGCGGGGCGAGCGCGACCCCGCCCGTACCCGTGCCGGTGGTAGATGTGTCCGAGGACAGCGCGACACTCGACCTGCTCTTGCGTATTCTCTACCCCATCTCGAAGCCGGCGATGGAGGACGCGGCGACGCTCGTGCCAGTGCTGCAGGCGGCGCAGAAGTACGAGATGGAGTGGCCCGTGCAGATCATGTCCGAGCGACTGCGCGCGATCATGCCTGATGCGCCCTTGCAGGTGTGGGCCGCTGCTTGCCGCGCAGGACTGGAGGACGTTGCGCGCGAGGCGAGCCTAGCACTGAAGATGTCGCTCATCCCTGCGCCGACGCTGCAGAAGTTGTTCTACTCGGCGCTGGTGCTGACGGAGGTGTCCCCGAGGCCCGAAGCCCTCGCATGTGTGGACGACTTGGAGAACATGGACGGTATCTCCGCTGCGGATTATTTCAGGCTGAAACAATGCCTCCATGCCGGCAAGGAGGAGGTGAACACGGGAGACTTCACCCTCCGAGATACTCCAACCCCCTCCGAGTCGCCGAGCGAGCTATTCTCCACTGATGTGCCACTCGCCGATGTGATCTGTTGGCCGTCCGTGGCAGCATGGGTCCCAAAGGTGCCACTTCATGCTCATCAGGCCATCCTCTCTGTCCATTCTCCTGTGCTGAAGAGACGTCTCGCCGAGATCCGCAGTACGATTGGCCTCGCGGAGCAGGGGCCCACGGAAGCGCTGGTACTGCACTTCGACGAAGGGCTGGCGATAGTCTCCGCCTTGTTGGATGCTTGCTACCACGGCGAGGATGGTATTCAATCCACGCCTTCCAAGATAGCGGAGGTACTGGTTGCAGCCCGGAAATACGAGATGGCGCAGGTTGACTACTGGGCTTGCCGAGCTTGGGACGCTGCGACTCTCTCCGATCCGCTGTCGGCGTACTTCATCGCCATCAACCACGGCCTCCATGACCTCGCCAGGTCTGCGGCAAGGAAAACGCTGGAGAAGCCGAGCGCGAACGTGTACATTGCACTCATGGAGGAGTCAACAGCTCTGGCATACCACCGGCTACTGCAGTATCGCGATTCCTGCCGCTGGGCGGTCCAGGAGCAGATCAGAGCACTCACACAGCGGATGCCTACTGATCTCAGATGCAATTCACATACTTCCGGTGCCTACCACTGCTGCCCTCGCAGCAGTACAAGTGCCATTCAAACCGCTTTGAAGCAGTGTGGACTTACCATGGGGTTATCTTCTTCAATCTCCCGCGAGTCCGTTCACAAAGCAATGGAACAGTGGATAGCTACGACGGATGTAGGGAATAAAGCGTTACTTCGTTCGACTCTAGAGCTGTGTGTGGATTTTCCAAACAAAGTGGACCTCGTCGTGGCAGACGTACGTAGCTCTTGCCTGATTACCACGGAGTCATTCCTAACCATACTCACGACGTTGGGAACGTCCAGACTGAACTCAAGGTGGAACAGCTGCCGCGTATGTCGTTCCAGACCGAACCGTCCTGTCTGCTACGAATGCTGACCTGTTCTTGATGGCTTCCTAGAGGAATGTAAGAAGCCCATGAAAGGAATGCACTAGAGATGCGAGGTGGCATTGCACATTTGCAGGTATAACAAACCTGCATCAAGGGAGATCTTGGCGATAGCGGCGTAGCCAAGGGTTCGCACGGCCATTGAGTAATGACAACAGCTCTGATGGGGCCGAGCGAAGATGTGGTGTATGGATAAGACGAGGAGCGACGCTGCCGAGTTCGTCGATCCTCCGTGGATGCCAGCATCGCGCGAAGGCAATTGAAGCACAAGGATTGGAGAACCCGTGCACTCGCGCCAAAGGGGTCCGATCCGTCGCGGTGTGGGAGGCTTCGGTGGTTCGAAGGCGTCGGGGAAAGCCACAGATAGGCCCGGCGTCCGACGCATGCAGTGTATCGGAGATGGAGTTGGAATGCAAGACTCGCAGTAAGCCGGAACAGACGGTGAGAGCGTCCCGAATGGGACGGAGAGCTGAGTCGGACTGCTTGCGGCGAATAGCAACCGGCAAGACGGATCGAGAGCATTGTGCGAGACGCCAACTCGGTCACTGAGCGTGCAGCTGGAGGAGCAGACATGGAAGTCGGGGGCTAGCGCTGCGAAGATTCACCGCTCGAGCATGTCCTTCCGAGCGATGATAGCTGACTGTGAAAAATTGTAGATGGCGCGATATTGAGAATGCAATGTCATTGTCATGAGTCTTGCCAGTGTAGCCTGACTTGCACAGAGCGGCAAAGCCCACTAAGACCGACTCGGACATGCTGCGTGAGGGCGGACGCGGTAGAGTGATTTAGACGTACAAGACTGTAAGACCTCGGGCGTTCCGCGAAGAGGGAGCTGTGCTGTCTGAAAGGAGGGCCCGTCCCACCATGTCTGCAGCGGCGCAGCAGCCAGGCCGAGACGGACGGGGTGGAAGAGCTGGCTGAAATTGAGTGATCGACTTGTGCTAACTACTTCTCGACAAGACGAGCGGCGGATGGGTCGTGCGATGGGGTTGCGGGCGTCTGTTGGGAGCGGGCCAATCAGAGGGCGCAGACGGGCGGTGGTGGTACGACGACAGGGCTCATCACACAAAATAATACCCGAGCCTCGTCTCATCCTCCTTTTTTCCTATATAACCATCCCAACGTCCTCCTCCCCGCCCCATCCCGCTCCTTCATCGCCTCTCTCGTCTCTCCTTCCCGACGCTACACCGCCCTTAACGCGCCCCGCAACCATGACCATCCCTCTCAGCGGTTCCTCCAGCCAGGACGTCGAGGCCCTCCCTCGCGCAAAAGATGTCGGCATCCTCGCCATGGAGATGTACTTTCCCCGCCGTGTATGCATCTGCACTCTTCATCGCCTGCTTGTCCTGACCGATTCCGTAGTGCATCTCGGAAGAAGAGCTTGAGGAGTTTGACAACGTGCCCAAGGGCAAGTACACCATAGGCCTCGGTCAAAAATACATGGCCTGCTGTGACGACCGCGAAGACATCAACTCCTTTGCACTCACCGGTGCGTACACATCATAAAGCACGTAGCCCTTCGTTTTCTGACGTTCCCGTCCAGCGGTGATTAATCTCATCGAGAAGTACAACATCGACCCCAAGTCGATCGGTCGCATCGACGTCGGCACCGAGACGATCATCGACAAGTCAAAATCCACCAAGACCCACCTCATGGACTTCTTCGCCGAAGCAGGCAACACTGACATCGAAGGCGTGGACTCCAAGAATGCCTGCTACGGCTCCACTGCCGCCCTCTTCAACGCCGTCAACTGGGTCGAGTCCTCCTCCTGGGATGGTCGGAACGCAATAGTGGTCGGTGGCGATATCGCAATCTATGCCGAGGGTAGCGGGCGGCCGACCGGTGGTGCAGGCGCATTCGCCATGCTCATCGGCCCCAATGCGCCGTTGGTCGTCGAACGTGAGTACTTGCTTTGCTGGCACGACACTCTTATTTCCGTCATTCTTCGGGTCGCTGCGTTGTCGGTGAATCGAGATGGATGCATAGCACAAGAGGGGAAGAGTTTCCGGTGGAATAAAAAGCGGGTCCATCATCTTCACCGACGGGCCGGGCTGGCCCTTCTATTCCTGTCGCCCTGTTCCCACTTCACAAGGGTCCGCGTGCTGATTACCTTCTGTTCTATTTGCAGCAATTCATGGCTCCCACATGGCCAACACTTATGACTTCTACAAGCCTAAGCTCGACTCGGAGTACCCCGAGGTTGACGGCCCGCTATCCATCTCTGCGTACATCTCCGCCATTGATGCGTCGTACGCTGCGTTCCGTGCAAAGCACGCGAAGGCGAAGAAACTGGCCGGCCAGAGTGGACCTGCGTTCTCCCTCGCGGATATCGATTACCCCGTCTTCCACTCGCCTTACGGCAAGATGGTGCAGAAGGCGCACGCACGGCTAGTCTACAACGACTTCCTCGCGAACCCGGACTCGCCTCGGTACGCAAGCGTGTCCGACCGCGACGCGCTCCTCGCGCAGCCATACAAGGCGACGCTCACGGACAAGAACCTCGAGAAGACGTTCATGGCCGTCGCAAAAGCCGACTTCGAGAGCACGGTTGAGAAGTCGATGCGCGTCGCGCGGCGATGCGGGAACATGTACACCGCGTCGCTCTACGGTGGGCTCGCATCGCTGCTCTCGACGGTTGAGCCCGCCGAGTTGCGCGGGAAGCGCATCAGCATGTTCGCTTATGGCTCCGGGCTCGCGAGCAGCTTCTACACAATCAAGGTTAAGGGGGACACGTCCGAGATCCGCGAGAAGATGGATCTCCTCGCGCGCCTCGAGAGCATGAAGGTCGTTCCCTGCCAGGAGTACGTCGAGGCGCTCGCGCTCCGCGAGAAGAACCACAACGCGGGCTCGTACACGCCCACCGGTTCTCTCGACAACATTTGGCCCGGCGCGTACTACCTCGAGAGCATCGACGCCAAGTACAGGCGCTTCTACGTCCGCGCCCCCAAGGCATGAGGCCTTCCGAGCTTTGCATCTCTTCTCGTTGCTGTCGCCCCGCCAACATTGCAGGTATCGTCGATACCCCCAGCACCTCCCTTCCTCCCACTCTGGCCTCGTCCAATGGGCCACTATACACGCGCTATATACCATCACTTACCCCACCGTTTAAATTGCTCGGGTCTTGCATGCTGGCCGGAGCGCGGGGCTGCGTCCTCGCTGTACTGTGCTGGGAGTTGTTTTTCGTACGCCATGGAAGTTCCTTCGTAGAGTCCTTCACCTTTCGACGCGTCGCGCGCGCATGTATCAGTATCATCGCATAATGAATACCACTGCTAGATGTTTCTCGGATGGTAAGACGTCGCGTGCGTCTACCCGAGAACTCAAGATGCCCTCGGAGCCCAATGCTGTGCAGCTGATCGCTCCCGGAATTCGTGCCATACCTACCTTACGTAAGGATTCGGGCATTGATTCTCACAGCTGTACCCACGACCGACTCTGGCGCAGTACGATCCCGCAGAATGAGATGCAATTTAGATTTGTGCGCTACGCTGTATTGTATCCAAAGATTGAGCAGTCAGAGGCCACATGCATATTGAACATCGTCAACATCATTGCAACGAGGGAGGGAGGGGAAAGTCTTGATACAGCGGTCTATGCCACATGTTGCCTCAAGGTACATCGTGTCGGGAGCGCAATACCCAGTACACGCGGGAAGTCTAAGAGAGAATGATCTTGGAGATGCCCTAGGCTTCAGATCACGAATCCTTGCGGCCACAGCGTCAGTTGCAAACGTTGAAGTCCCTCCACGCCAACTCAACCTGAAACCAAACAGGAGACTGAGTGGACGGTATGGTCAACGAACGGTATGCGGGACGGACCTGATTCTCGCGCGCTTCCATCGCCTTCCCGACGTGCTTGCTGAAGCCGAACAACAGCAGCACACTCTTGGGGCTGGTGCACTCAATGCATATTCCACCTCCAGGCTCGTGGATGGCAGCTCTGAGGATGACACCCTTGCTCGCCGACGCGCCGCTGGGCCAGCGTTCCCGCGCGATCTCGGTGAGGAGACGGTCGCGCCAGCAAGGCATGTTGTGCGTCAGCGAGGACAGGCCGTCGAGCTTGTTCCGCCACTCCGCGGAGATCCACGACGTGTCCCGCGTGTCGACGACAGAGCGCACGGCTGCGCGGCACCGCCGGTGGTAGTCCAGGAGCCGCCAGAGCGAGCCCGCGGCGACGCCGAGAGAGTCGACGTTTGGGCGGTAGTCCCTGATCAGGTCCATGCGCAGGCTCCGTCGCGCCGCGGTCTTGGCGAGCTCGCATAGATTGAAGCGGCAAGCGACGAAGTAGAGCCAGACGACATCTACAGAGGGGTGGTCTCCAAGCTCGATTAGGGCGTTGCGTAGGTACCACGCGGGCTTCTGCATTAGATACTTCTCCGCCGCGTCGAGTGCGGCGACTATCTCTTCGTGGTTGAGGAAGTCGCTGGGTTCCACGTTCGGAGCGCACATGTCGAACAGCAAGGTCATGACTCTGCTCGTCTCGGGGACATTGAGGACAGGTGATGAGTCGGAAGATGAGGAGACGGAAGAGAGATGCATAAGGACGGGCGACACTAATGGAAGGATGCTCTTGGGCACGGTGAAGCGCGTCCCGTCAGATGCGCGAATCGTAACGTTGGTCGGGCCTGGTTCGAGTTTCATATTGCCAAAGGTTCGTTCTGGCTCGACGGCATCGGTAGCATCGTTCTCAGAGTCGTCTTCTGCGGCATTCGGGCGGGCGGGAGCCTTCGCATACTCGACGTCGAACGCGGCAAAATTGGGCAGGGCCTGTCTATCCCCCGCAAACTCGCAGGGGGAGCAGTACGAGAGCAATCGGTGGTAGACGCTGACGGGTACCTCCTCGAGCTCCTTCACGTAGAGCTCGTGCTTTCGCTGGTCGAAGACACCTCGCGCTGCGACCGGGATGACGGCCTGCAGCGACATTTGGCACGCGACGAGATACACACGAAGTGGATCGCTCGGAACGAGGTCGAGGAGCTTGCGTGTTGCGATGTCTATGGCTTCGGTCATCTGGTACTTCATCGCCGCCTCTAGCGTGAGGCGCACATCGTCGACGTTGTTCAATGACGGGTCCGAGATTGGGTAGCACAGACGGAACAGATTGTCGAGGACGGCGCTGTTTTCTGTGACGGGCACGACCGGTAGACCGTCTAGTACTGCTGTAGTAGAACCGGAGTTCCCGCCGCTGGAAGCCCCGGGATGCGGTGAGGGTGACTCGGGCTGAGGAAGGCTGAACATATCTCTGAAGAAATCAGAGGCCAGGGACAGGATGATTTTGTGCACTTTGAAGTGGACTTTGTCCGACGAACGGAAAACGATGTCCGCCGAAGGGTCGTTGAATGGATGGTCAACCCGCGACCTGGATACCGTTGACCGGAACATCAGGGATGTTGAGCTAGAAGAGCGTCCGTGACCACCCATGCTTGTGGTGGTGGGTTGGTAGCAGCGTTCGAGGCAAGTTGAAAACGCGGGCCACACTGCCGCGACTATAAATAATAGTTGGATCTATGTACAAGCGTCTATCGTGGCGAAACCAGGATGAATCTCCGAAGATTCAGGCTCAGGTATCAACCCAGAACAAGGCTAACTTGCCTCGGATCCGAAGAGCCCTACATTGCTACAGTTTGTGAAATCGGAGCTGGGAGACCTCCTTCGTGCACAGCGTCTGCGCTGACGATTCGTGCTGTTGTCCATCCTGAACCTGCACATGTTGAAGACGGCGATTCCGAAGCTGAGAAGCATCTCCTGCAAAACGATGTTGATATTGAAGCTTCGGAGATATTCTATGTTGTAATATGACCGCGAAAGCAGAGTACAATACGCTGGTACGCTATGCGGAGGTCACAGAGCACGTGATCCGTGACAGTCGCGAGACTCGTACCACGCCCCACTGACAGCGTATACGCACCTCAGCCTCGTACACCAGTAGCTGAGATGAGTATGCGTCCGCGCTGTAATTCCAGACATTCACCTGATACTGTACAATAGCATACCTCATCACGGGGAGTTAAAACAACAAATAGAACCTCTTACACCAATAGCTGAGCATACTTCATCACGTCCTGCTCCCAACCTTCCCCATTGACCTACGAAGGACCATGAGGTGCGAGATATGCAATGGGAAACAACATAACGCAGGAGACTCATATTCGTGGTGACGGGATGTGACGGCATCGTAGCACTCGTACTCGGGTCCTACAATGGTGGGATGCCCGTGCAATCTTTCAATACTGTGGCCGACACCTCACCACCAGCCGTATAACCTTGTAAGAAGATGGACGCTTTGTCATCAGGTTCAGGTCGCTAAAGATCCAATACCTGCAATTTCTAGTCTTTCGCTGAGAGCCCATGTCGGACATGTCCAGTGGCATGGCCAGGTCCATGAATTGCACTTCGATATTCAACATTGTATTCACTCAAGCTGGGAGATGTGCACCAGCACAACAGGGATACTCATTGGGGGGGGGGGGGGTGCAGCAGAGCTTAAAGGTCAAGAGCGCTGAAGGACCTGAAGCTACTTGAAGTTCGACTGGCGGTGTAGGTTGTGCAGGTCTATGAGGCCGGACACTCCGTCGTTTGACGTGCCATTCATCAGGTCTCAACCAAGTCTTGAGCATGGACTGCGTGACTACCATACAGGAAGAGAAACATGTCGAGTCTCGGAAGCCCGCTACCACTTGGGCGTTACATCATACTGCAATCTCCACCTATACTATCACTGCACCAGTGTTGCAAAATCCGTACTCTTATTCAAAAATCTCAGCCTATGTTCAACGTAGGTTCCCGATATACAGGGACACAATCATGTGTTATCTTTTATATGTTCTTCCCAATTCTTAGAGCAGTTGCCCTTCATCTGCCCTTTCTGTTGAGCAGACAGTGGCCGCAACAGAGTTGCAAAACGATAGGGCTTGAAAGTCACGCAGTGTCACAGGCGCTTATAAGCCGAATTGTTGCTCCGACTTGCCGAGGCCTATCTCTTGCACGCGTTTGCATTCGGAAGTGATGCGAATAAAACTCCGAACAGTCGAGGAGACGGACTTTTGTCACGCTTTACCCGCTCCTCCACTTCTGTTGTGCCTCAATCATGCAATTGTCATAGGAAAAATCTCGGAATGCTACAGATGTATTCAGTAGGCATGAACTCGACTTAGTCTAGAGCATGAGCCTTCTGGGGCAGACAGCCCCCTGAAGCGAGGTCAATCAAGCCTTCCCCACCCTCCGAGTCCACTTTGCAGAAGCCTGATCAGCATCACTGGGAAACGGACGGACCTGAGATTTCGTGAGCATGTGCAGATAAGTCAGAAGTATATGTGCACCAATTTTCAGGAGGGAATGTGGGACAGGGAGTGAGTTATTTGAATAAGAAGTTGGATTTTGCAACACTGTCGCTTTTGCAACACTGGTGCAGTGATAGTATATCTTTGATTGTCGAGGCGTCACTCTTCCTTCAACTGCTTATTTCCCCGGATGACCAGGCACTGCACGCAGAGCCACGTGGTGGCTGTGCCAAGCCTACCTGGGTATGTATGCTTGCTGGGGCAAGCGTCGTGGCGCCTAGTCCGCTTACCCAAGTACGACGAAAGTTCGAGCGATTTCGCAGACAGTCGCCACCCACGCCGCTCAGTTCCCTTCACAACGTTTACTAGCACATTTCTACTGACGTCAAGCTCGAATCCTGTTCCTCGTCTTACAACCACTACCCACCTTGAGGAGACAAGAGCTGTAGCTGGCTCACTTCGTGATGTCTGCGACATTCACGAGTACGACCAACCTCTATGAAGTTCTCGGAATCAAGAAGGATGCTACTCAGGAGGAAGGTGAGTGCGGATTGTTCCTATTCTCTGCTCACATCAGGTTGCTCATGCTGGAACAGTGAGGAAAGCCTATCGCAGGCGAGCCTTGCAGACGCACCCGGATAGATTACCTCAAGACGTCAGCCAGGCGGACAAGAAAAAGGCGGAGGAGCAGTTCAGACTAGTCAACAATGCATACGAAGTTCTGAACAACGAGGAGAGTCGTCGAGTATGTAGTCAATGAGTACTCTCTCTGACGATCGGCTCATCGCTGACGTATTGACCCAGTTGTACGACAAGCATGGCGTCTGGCCACCTCCCACGGAGCAGCCAGATGTCGGCCCTAGCCCGGGCAGAGACGCGTTTGACCCTTTCAATGACCCCTTCTTCAGCTCTCCCTTCGGCTCTCGTTCGCGTCGCGGGTTCGCCTTCTCCGACCCCTTCGAGCTATTCAACTCGCTATTCGGCGACCTTCACAGCGCGTTCGAGAGTGACCCGTTCTTCGCTGGTACGCCATTCTTCCGCTCTCCCTTCGATGATCCCTTCTTCCGTTCGCCCTTCGACGATCCGTTTTTCCGCTCACCGTTCGGCGGGTCGCCGTTTGGTGGGTCGCTCTTCGGTCGGTCACCGCTCGGGGCGCTCCTGGGTGGTCCGATGTTCCCTCGGATAGAGGCTGGGAACTCTCGCATGTACAGTTCAAGGACCGAGGCCGTTGGTCGCAACGGCCAGTGGGTGTCACGCAGCCAGATGACGCGGACCGTCAATGGTCGCACAGAAGTCATTACCAAGATGATTGACGCAAATGTGAGTAGCGTGCAGTCACTCTTGAACGTTTATCGAGAGGTGCTGATATTTGCGCAGGGCAACGAGCACGTTACATACTCGTCGCCCGATGGCGAGAGATACACGATCAATGGCATTGAGCAGCCTGCTCATTCCAACCGCCCGATCGAGGGCCCACGGCGTTCCGATACTGCTCCCCCGGCACGCCAGCCACCACAGCCAATCGCGAATACTCCCGCCCAGCCGGCCAATTACTATACCCAGCAGCAACAGCCTCAGTCATACAGCATCCCCATTTCGAGTGGTACGTTACCTCTTTGATCACATGTCCGAACCCGACAGTTTACTCATATCCTCCCCAGGTCCTCATCAAGCTCACGCACCTCCTCTCAATGGTAATGTTGACCGTGCGCATTCCCACCGCTCGCGTCGCAGCAGCCACCGGGACCGGCCCAGCGCGGACGATGCGCCTAGGCGGAGCTACACCTCGCGTGAGTCCTCCGCCTCCTCGCGCCCTCCCGCCGACTCCCGTGTGGCCGGGCACGCTCGAGCTGACTCCGCTTTTCCGTCTTCGCGCGGTGCTCCTCCACCCCCTGCAGCGCCTCCTGCGGAGCGCATGTATGGCGGCCATGATCCTGTAGCCGCAGCAGCGGGCGGGTACGGCGCCAACGGGCACTCGACGTACGCGCGGGACCCACGTCGCGACAGCGTGCACAGCGCACATAGCCACCACAGTAATAAGCAGCACTCCCACCTGTCACGGCACGACAGCAGGGATCACCGCGACCGGGAGCGGGAGCGGGCGGCGATGGAGCAACCTCACGGCGGAAGTGGACATCCGCAGCGCGGATGGCGCGGATGGTGAGCGAATAGGTGCCGTCAGACGATTCTGCTCGTGCTGGTCAGGGCTGATGAGTCGTTCTTGGATTTGGCGCTGCAGGTTGAGCTCGATTCTTCATCCATTCCGCCATCTGCATCACCACCACCACCATCATCACCACCACCAATGAAACCGAAGCTGCCTCGTGATTAGTGATTAGTGAGTCGATGTTGGGCCCCGTCTATATACGCCTCATGCGCTTCCGTCGTTCCCTCTTACGTCGCATTCACTCTGCTACGCTATGTGCATCGTGCATCGTGCATCATCTTTTCAGATGGTCTGCTTATGTTCGGATATCTCTCCTGCTTCCTCGCTCTCCCGTTCTCTAGAACGTTCAGTATCCGTAGTTCTCGCGCACACCTTGACTCGGCCCACTTTCACGTCTCTCATACGCAACACACATACCGTCGCCCCATGAAATCCGGATGGAGAATATATTAATAGGTGCACAGTACGAAGTGATCAACATGCGATGCGATGGCTCAAAGCAATGAGCGATAGAAGAAATGTATGTATCCCTACGGCAAAACTGATAAGCGAGTGAGCGCGAACAAACGGAACCCAGACTTCGACGTACACACGGAAGAGAAGTAGACGTAGGGACAGCAACATGGAGAAAGCTACTTCTAAGGAATTGTGTGGCTACTGTTGAGCCGAGGGAGCCGAAATTGACGATCAGGAAGAGACCAATAATCGTAACAGGTGACAGACGAAGAGACACAGCCATTGTAGGACTTATTGCAGCGGCGTGACAAGACGCACTTTGGGGATGGACGGGCGACCATACGATATGCGTGGTATAAACGAAAACTTACAGGTCGTGAAAGGTCGTAATGGTATAGAGGTAAGAGATGTCCAGGAATGTGTGGATGCACCAGTGACAGCGAAGACAGCGTAAGAACACCAAGCTTACACGACTCCTGTTCGTGACTGAATGGGTGGAAACGCCGAGGACATGGGCGATACCTGCGCCTGCTGGCTCGTGGAAAGATCATTTTGTCGCGCCTCTTGATCCCCCACCGAGAGATTCGGCGCGGTGCTAGCACTTGGTGTCGCCGGTGTCCCTGATGATGATGGCACCTTGCCAATGAACCACGACTGTAATAAAGAAATTAATCGCCAAAAGTATAGAACAAGAATTTCGGAATACGTACCGGAACCCATCCGCGATCTCCGGTCTCTTCTTTGACGGCCTGTCCGGAAATGGTATCAGGAATCCAAACTCACAAGACAATGCGCGACACTCACGTATGACCAGTGATTGTACCTCTTGAAGACCCTCAGCAAATCGTCCTTCTGTAGATCCAGCTCCTCTTCCCCCTTCTTCTTGTAGTCCATCAGAGCGATGCCGGGGAAGCTCGTCGATAGGATGCTCAACGGCAAGATTGGAGTAGTGCCTGGCGGCGATGAGGGTGGAGACCCGGACATACCGCCTCGCGCAGTCGCCTCCGCTATCGCAACGGCCACCGGCACTTTCGTCTCGAGTAGACAACCAGCAGGGACCCAGCCCTGTTTCAAATGATCAAGCTCCACCTGGCCGGTACCTGCAGGGTCGCGCTGGACGACCCACCATCCCCGCGCTCGTGAGACGATGATGAAAGTATCGCCACTGCACACAGTCAGTTCACAATCGTCAACGGCGGAAAGCGCAGTACGCACACAACCACATCAAACTCGTCCTCTTGCTCTGCCATATACGGATAGATGGCCACCGCATATGACACCTCGGACGCAGGTGGCATCTCCCTCAGTACAGGAGGCGTGCCACCCTCGGCACCCTCGGAAGAAGCAGCCGGTCCTGCCTCGCTCTGCACCTTCGAGGTATCTCCGCTCGCATCGCCCTTGTGCTCTACCATCGGCGACAGAAGCTCCGGCCAACCGGATTGCCCGTTTGGCACCCCAGTCATGATGCCTGGCGCTTGGTTCGGTAGCTGGCTGTTCACTTGTAACTTGGGCGGACGTCCTCGTGCGTCCTGTGAAGGGGACTGGCCATGCGTTTGAGCATGACCTTGTCCCTGACCAGCAGCGCCGGGCGTTGGCGTTGACTTTGCTGAGCCCCCGTCGGTGGCTGAAGCCTTTCGAGCAGCTTGCTTCTGCTGTGCCACAGCAATGGGGGAACGGATGTCCTTGATGTGCTTGAGCATGAAGACAGGATTCTTCTTCGCGTCCTTCAGCTTTTGGAATAACAAGAGGGGCTTCTCATCGTAGCTCAAGCAGCGCTCGATACGACTCCCTAGCGATTTGGATAATGATAAGCTCCATCGACATGATGACATCTGCGCACGTACCTGGAGCGCCATAACAGATAAACATGGCATAGTTCTGCCAGTCATCGTTGTTGATCTTGTACTTCTTCAGCGCGGCGGGCAGAACCTTCCATGCAGGATCGTCGAGGCTGACTTTGAAGCTCTTGAGGTTGTCCTGGCTGTCCTGGCGCTGGGGCCGAGGCTGCGTCGAATTGGGCTGTAGCGCGTTGGCATTGGAGACGGCTGTATGTTGGCTTGTGGACGCTTCGCTATTGACGAGCGTAGACCCAGATGTTCTCGATTTTTCAGTCATCGTCGACGCCTGGCGCGAAGTGCCATTGTGGATATCGTGCTCCATACGTTGAGGCGATGACTGGGGAGATTCAATATCGGCACCAGTAGCTTTCGTCGGGGATTTGGATCCTTTCATGAAAGAGCCCCATTTGAACGAATGCGAACGTTGGACGGGACTCTCAGACTCGGCCTATGGACGGTGTTGGAACTGATTCCTTGAAAGCTATCATAGGACTTACGAGCTGCGGACGTGAAGAAACATGACGCAGCTGATTGAGATCGTCCAGACAGCTGCTCAAGGTGTCGCTCAACCTTCTGTTATCTTCTTCCAAGGCTCGGAGACGTTCGCCTGGAAGAAGAGTCAGCGAATTGGGTAGACGGCTAAGAGGCCTCACGCACTTTGGTCTTTCAGCAAGTCGTACAGCTTTTCCACGCTCACTTCATGACGCTCCTCTACTTCCGCTGAAGAGATGTCAATATTGTCCAAGGGGCGTTGCGAAGCAAGGACGTACAAGGAGGCACATAATGGTCGGGTTCAATAGGGATGTTTTGTGTGAGTTTGAGGTTGTAGACCGCTTTGAGGATCGTGAGACGCTGGCCGATGGTAGCAATTCCTATTTCCTTGAGGCTTTCAGGGTCCAGGAGACAGAGTACGTCGCCGGAAATGTTGTGCTCTAGAACGTCATCGGCCACTGTCGGTATCGACGAGACGAACAGGAGCACACACCTTTCACCTGCTGTTCGTATTGAGGGAAGCCAAGTTTGGTGAGCCAGTTGTGTACATCGTTCTCATCCCAGTCTAAGATGCTCGGCTTGAGTTCGTAAGACGGCGGTGCGTCCATAGCGAGGGTGGGGACGAGAGTCAAGCCAGGATGATTCGCGGCGTATTGAGGCTCTGTGATTCGAAAGGCGACAGCAACACCGCCGGCAAATAAAGGTGTTCCTGGCCGCAAAGCTGTCCGGGGGCATCTGCACAAGCCATGTGCTCAATTGGGACCCCTGACTCTGCTGCGAAAAATAATACCAGATGGGCGCTTCCTGCCCGTCAGCGCCACGACCGGGTCGTCGACTCGGCGTGCCGTCTATTCAGCGCTCTGGCTTCCACGCTTGCCTCTCCTTTCGAGTCCTCACGCTGTCGTAGCGGCTCATGATACACGTCTCTCATGCCCATGGACGACGAACTGTACCAGAATGCCTGGAGTGAGACGACAACCGCGGTACCCGCTACGTTGAAGGAGGATGCAGAGCCTTCATGGTCGCCAAAGAACTTTACTAATCCCTTTGGCGAGGAGGCGGATCTAGCAGCTCCCTCGTGGTCTACAAGTGCTGAGTTACACTGGAACGAACCGTCTGGTAATCCTGGATTCTCGTGGTCTCAGCCTGCACCCGACCTCCCGTGGGGTTCGAGTGTGTACGAAGGTATATCATTTGGCAAGGCCCCGGTGGATGAAACTCCCTCGGAGCAAATCGCTCTTGATGTGCAAAAGCACAGCGACGAAGCTTCTATGTCGCCAGCAATACATGAGGAAGAAACGCCTGACCGATCGACTCCTCTGCCACCTTTAGGGCCTGAATCACCGGAGACGCACGAGGTTACAGTTGATTACGCAGCACCCCCTAGTCCAGATGGGTTTGGATCATTTGAGACTGGTCTTTCTGAGCAAATGGCGACATCTTCGGACTTAGTCGAGGACGATCCTTGGGGTTCATCCGCTTGGGCAGACACCCACCCAACCCAGTCAGAGACGTCGGAGGAACAAGTTGATGAGTGGGAGAGGGCACGACGAGAGAAACTAAAGCTTGATCGACGGGTGGTAAGTGATCAATACTTCAATCTCGCTGCTTGAGGTGATCCTTATGTATACTTGAGCCTCCTGAGCTGCTGGCGAATATCGTGCGCCAGTGCGAAGAACTCGGCTGTGACATCTGTCCTGAGCTTCCCGACGTTCCAGAGACGGAGTCGTGGCGCAATGACTGGCGCGGAGGAATGGAAGCGGTCCCAGGTTTGTAAGTAAGGCCCTGCGTCGCTCAAGCTACTGCTCATTGGATTGTTTCTCTGCTCTCAGGAGCTCGTTCTTGGAGTCCTTTCTACCTCAGCCGTCCCTTCCGCCAGCAATCCGTTTCTCTCAGAGCTTCTTTGCGAAGAAGATGGCGACGTCGGTGAAGCTGACAAAGAATCTGCCTCTGACGAACCGGAGTCCGATGTCACACTATCTAGCGGCAAAAGGGTCTACCGCATGGGAGACGGCGGTCAAGGAACAGAAAGAAGTTGTAGAAGATGATGTCCCAGTTGGGTGGCGCATCGTCGAGAAGGCTGCAGCAGCGCCGTCAACGGACTCTGCAAAAGAGAAGAAGTCTACTGGTCGCTTGTTCTCTTTCTGGGGACGCCGTCAGTCACAGATCTCACCGTTGTCCACTGCTACGGGTACTGGAACTGACAGCCGCTCACCTTCACTTGAGAAGCCCAGGAGCCCGGTCGCGGGTGAGGTGAAGTCGGAATCGCGGCAGCCTAGTCAGGATAGCGTGCGGTCTTCAACGACTGATAGCCAAACTCAGCTCCCTCCCGCTACCGCAGAGTCAGTAGAATTGCAACAGTCAACTACTACATCGACAGTTACTGCTACGCCGATAGCGCCTGCAATGTCTTCGTATAGTTCTTCACCGGACCCTGTACCGGAACGGTCAGAAACACCGCCCGCTCCTTCCGCGGTGTCGCGCTTCCTCAATAGGTTCTCTCGTCGTGGCAGTACACCAGGCAATAGCCCTCGCAGCTCACTTGCACTCTCATCGGATGATCTCGAATTTCTGTCCGACATTGTTCCAAGCGCCAGCGATGATGCGGGCGATGACTCTGCAGACGCACTTGAAAAGTTCGTTAATGCGGGGCGAGGACCTACCACATCATCGCTACCTCCGCCGTTGGCACCCCCTCCCAAGGCGCCTGCGGTCAGGTCAGCCAACATCACGAGCCGTCATCCCCCAACCATCGCTCAGGGAAAGCCTTCGGCCGATGACTTTGGTACATTGCTAGGTTCATTTAGTCCCAGCAATGCTGCTGCTCTGTCAGCTTCCAAACGTCCAACTGTCGAGCAAACGTCTGCTCCCCTATTGCCACCGCCTCCAGCTCCCTCACGGCCAATCACGCCGTCCACTACGCCAAAGACATCTCTTTCTGTCGTCACTGGGTCCTCGTATTCTCGACCTCCATCGCGCTTGCAAGCTTCCTCTCCCACTCCTTCAAGCTTCACCTTACCACCACCACCTCCATTCAAACCACTTGAGTCGTCGAATCCGACAACGATGGCACCGAAGCCGCAGTTATCGTCCCCATTCCCCCTGTCCAAGCCCATTGCAGTCCAAACCATTGAGCGCGCTCCGTCGTCTGCCTCGACTTCGTCCTCTCGAACCTCGTATGAGACCGCCGCGGAGGTGTCCCCGAACTCACCGACTTCCTCCTCCCCTACTTCCTCTCTTCCCTTGGGATCCTTGTATCCGCACCTGGTAACTCCCATAAGTCCTCCTATGGCGTCCGCTCAGCCAATGCTGCCCGGATATTCATCGCCAAAGGCATCTTCTCCTTCATCTGATGTCAGAACACCTATGGCCAGCGCTTTCTCCGCTCCAGGGTTGGCTCCTCCTACCCAAAGTCGACCTGTCACCTCACCGACGGCTGTGGCCTTGACATCGAAAATTTTTGATGACGACGACTTCTCGGACTTCCAATCGCCAGTGCAGCCTGCATCTACATCGTCGCCGCCTATACCCCCGCCAATAGCGAAGTCACCTTCAAGACACGCGACCGCAGTGCCTGCAGCAAGGTCCCAGACGGCAGCGCCTAATGCATCTTCATTCACTTTGCCTCCGCCTCAAGCCCCAGCAGGTTCCGCAAGGGCGTCCTCTGCTGGCCCGACCACTGTTCCCACGTCATTCGACGACGACGACTTTACGGACTTCCAGACCTCCCCATCGTCTGCCACGGCACTCAAACCAGGCTCGATGGCTTCCTCCACCTCCTCTATTTTCCCTAACAGCCAATCTCACCAGACCTTGCTGACGCCGAAGAAGACTTCCGGCTACGACAGCGTGGACGACTTCTTCGAGTCCACTCTTCGCACGCCCTCGCCTCCCCGAGTCCCCGCGAAGCTCACGCCTGCCAACGTCCCACTGCACCCTCCACCCTCCTCGGCGTCGATGCCCACCATCCCTTCTGCGTCGTCGAGCTCGTCGTTAATTTCCCGTAGAAAGTCTCATACTGCTGAGCACCTACACACTCTCAACCTCATGGAAAAGGCGTCAGCGAGGCAGGGCCGATGGCCCGCGCCGCCGTCCCCTCTCCCACCGGCCATCCCCGGACCATTCCCCGACTCGTCTACCTCGTCACAAGTCAATCTCATGGACGACGAAGCGCCCCTTGCTGGCGGTAGCGCGCTTGGGCCCTCATTCTCGACGCCGGCGATGCTGAGCCCTGCACGATCGTCGAGTAGCAGGGGCGGTGGAGGAGGCGGCACGCAACCGTCGACGAATTTGACGACTTCTGCCTCGTCGCATTCGTCCCTATCTGGGTCTTTGCTTCAGGGATGGGACTTCCAGAGTGCTAGTGATACGCAACGGACCGGTACACCGCCTGCTTCGAGCTTACTCGGTGCGCCGGGGAATCCTGTGAACGGTAAACATGGAGGGTTGTCTGCGCAGGACCTATCGTTCTTTGAGAGTCTCTAGTAGTTATCATTGTCGTATGTTTCTGCAATTGTTGTGCTGTCAATGCAACTTATTATCGCCTCGCAGTAGGACTTCCCACGTCCGTGGTACGCGGCTTGGTACAAATCGATTCCTTTGCACCATTCACCACAGGCAGGGCGCTTAATCGGGGCTTGGGAGACGTGCGATATTCCCTGTACAGTATTCCCATTTAGGTAGTATCACTGGTCTGCCCGGAGAAATAGCCCAGATAGGGCAGGAACAGCATGCCTATCGGGGGACTATCCCGACACATGCTTTGCACACAATGCATTTCCTCTCGGGCGCCAGAAATGCATCAGACAGATTACATCCTGATTCAATATCATTCTACTGGAGAGGGCTCCGGGCGAGTTTTCCCATCACGGAGTAAAAGAGCTGTTGTGCAGACCTGTAACAGGTAAACTACAATACCTATTCTCCGGGCAGACCAGCGATACTACCTAATACAGGACTACTGTACAGGGAATATCCAACACATCTCCCAAGCCCCGATTAAGCGCTCCTGCCCGTAGTGTGGAGACACGTGAACGAATGTGGTACAATTGATTAACATATCTACCATGACCGGAGTATAACAACCACTAATCTAGCCACCATTAGCCCCTAGCGGGATGTTCTAGCAAGCCGACAAATAGCGATGACATCACTACATTAAACAAAGGAAGTAACATTATGAAAGGAGCAAACAAGGGCGGAACAGTCACAGCGTCCTGCGACTCTCCGTACCCATCCGAGACTTGAAGCGGACGCCCATCTGCTGGAACTCGGCCGTCCGCGCCGCGATCTGCGCCTTGGCCGTCTTCCACTCCTCCAGCACAGCCGGAGCGCCATCTACAAGAGTGCTCTCTCGTTCCCAGGTGTCGTCTTCGGGGGCCCATCCAACCCAACGAATGAGGTAGCGCGGCTCACCGCTCCCCGAGCTGCACTTCTCGGCAACGATGTGTGAGACCTCGTAGTGCTCCTCGCCTCCGATCAGGAAGGCTCCTGGCTGCGTGAGACTATCCCGGCGCCTCCGCGGGCCCTTCAGCCAATGCGGGGGCACGTCCGCGGTGATAGGCTCGGGGCGGGGAACAAAGACGCGCTTCGCGACCCTTTGGCGCTTGCCTTTGATCGACGGGTGGTACGCACGCGAGTACTTCTCACACTCGCACAGCGCGTGCTCGAGGTCGACCATCGACAGTCCCGGGGTGCGGCCGGGGAGTCGGGGTATGTCGGGCGGACGGATGTGGAGGCGCGCGAAGTGGGTATGCTGCGACTCGTGCAAGTATCTCAGTGCTTCGAATTCGAAGCCGCGGATTGACGGACCGAACATCTTGCGGATGCACTCCAGGGAGCCCGGGCCCAAGGCGACCCATTCGTCTTCTGAATAGTTGAAATGCGGGGTCATATTTAGGTCCAGAGCTAACCTACCCAGCGCAAGGTCAATAAGTCAAGACAGCCGATAGGAAAGAGACAAACTCACTGTAGAGCCATGAAGTCACCCATTCCAGGGAAAAGGCAAATTCGGCCGTGCGCGTCCTTCAGGTGACGCAACTTCTGGAGCTGCCTAGGCAAATCCTCTTCCATCATGAGCTGAACGAGGCGGAGGTGGTTTGACGCGTTCGCACGCCCACCCAGCCTCGAGGACGGGATGATGTAGGCGTGGCCGTAAAGCGCGTTCTCCTGATGCTCTTTGAGGAGAACATCCTCATATGCGCTGACATTGAAATCCCGCCAAGTAATGTCACCGAAATGCGAGGTGAGCAGCTCCCAGGTCTCAATCTTGTTAAAGGACCGAAAGAGCATGACCCGAAAGCACTGTTCGTGGAGGCCTTGGTCACCTTTCTCGATCACGTTCCGCAGGACGTACTGCGTCACCCGGTCATAGACTCGAAAGACGTTGGTGAAGGGATAGGTTGCAAGGATGGTGTCGTTGGTCCAGGGTGGAGGTTTGCCCGCTAAGCGGCGCTGGTGTATACGGTGGCGTTCGGATACGAAGGTGAAGAACGTGTCGAGCATAAGATTGGGATGAAATGGTCGACCGGCGATCATCACTACTTTCAGTGCGGGCGGGGTCCTCTTGCCAGGAGTGAAATCAACAGCATGCAATCGCGCACCTGAAGACCCCTTCCTTCGCACAGACACCCGGGCAACCGTCTTCGTCCTGGTCATGACGTGTGGGCCCTAGCACAGGGGTTGGGCGCGTGTCGGCGAGCGCGAGGTACCAGAGACCGGTCTGAGAGGAAAGGAAAAAAGAGCGTGCGTTCTTGAATGAACAACAGGACACCGCAGTTGGTGAAACGGCTTTACGGTCAGAGAGACGCGATCCAGCCAAGACGGAGGACGCCATCACGTGCGCCGCCAAAAAAATGGCGGCGCATTCGCTGAGTGCAATCGCGCGCACCTTTGATCGCGAGAGGCTCGCTACGAGAAGCGGTGAGCCGGCGGGCGCGTGAACGATAGGGCGCGTACTTCGCATGGGTGGTATCCGCTGCCACGACATGATGCCGAGATTTGAGCGTAGTTCCGTATGGATTGGCAAACACCGCGACGCGAGGGCCAGATTGTTCGTTCAATGAACCCATCTGTAGGAGTGTTGTTAATGCTGCCACTCCTCCGACGCAGGTGAGTCGGAGCTGGCACTATTGAAGCATGCACAGAACAACGGTCCACGGCGCGGACTGCGCATCCACGAGATGTTCAATCCGAGCAATGCACAGTTGTTCTGTGCATGCGCTGTGCAACGTTGCATATCCATTCCGAACTTGGTCCTACCTCTACGGCCTAGTTGCTAGGATACGCAAGGATTGCCAGCGGTTGTAAAGACGTTCAACAAGCACAAAAATGCGATCCAATAGCAAGTCTTGGATGCTCATCTTGAAGTGAGACAGTAGACTGCTTGCACTAGTCAAATCAGAGAAAGCAGAGATAACAGTGCTGATACCGGCTTTCACTGACTAGAGGTGAGCTGATCATCCCAGACTCCCAGCAGGATGGAGAAGATACTATCTCCTTCCTGTCACCATGTCGCGACAGTTGCATGCTTCCATTGCCAGACTTGTCACGGTATGTCTTGTTGCATCCGGCCTCAAGCAACTCATACTTGCACTTATTATCAGGTCACTTACCGCCCAGGTAGATCTGACCACGTTGCGGTGTCTGTCGCCTGGACAGATGCCGGCGATTGCAATGGATGTTCAGTCACCCTGCTAGAAGTGTTGTGCGTCTCCCTGCAGAATAGTCTTTTAAGACAACACTGTGCTGACTGTTGCTTTGTGTTCCCCGAGAATCTTGAAGCCCTGGTCCAAATCCATGCCTGCTTACCTTCTGGCTGACCACCGTTGCCGACTTTGGGAGTGCATGATCAGAGACAAGACAGACAGCGGTAGATTACGGGAGTCGGGGCACCGTCTGATTTTCCCCACGTCGGTCTTTATAGTGGTTGGCATCTACAGCAGCGTCGAGTTCTTCGCCACAAAAGGTTGCTTTTGTAAGAGCGGATCAGCACACGTTCATCCGTACCAGCTGTACTCTACACCAAAGCGTCGACAGGCTTCATCTGAATTTCTGCATCTCGACAAGGCTGGGGTTGTATCTGTGCGCACACCAACAAGAGGTGCACTGTTCGACTTCGAACTGCCAGTAAGGCTCAATAGTAGTGACGCGTCTCGAAACGTCTTCTGGCGCGTCCCATATACGCGACCCACGTGACCGACCGCGAATTCGAACATTGATGCTCGTTGGCGCGCAGCAGCGCGACACTTGCTTCCTCGCAATTCCTTTGCACGGCGCCTTTCTGCCTTCTCGTCCCATCCTGGATTGCTTGACGAGTCTATACTGGCCATATGGCCGCAGCGCGTACTCTCTATGACATCCTAGGCGTTCTCCAGAACGCCACTGCGGACGAAGGTGCGTCTCTCCCCGCCTGTTTCATCTCCGTGCCAACGCAAATGGAGGAAAAATTCGTATGTAGTAAGGAAGGCGTATAAGGCCAAAGCGCTGGAGACGCATCCAGGTATGTAGCCGAGCCCTATGATGCGAAGCGAATAGAGGCGAAGTCGATTATTGCAGACAAACTCCCCCCGGATGCTGACGAGGCCGAGGTCGAGGTGGCGGAAGCCCAGTTCAGAGATGTATGTACCTCGATAGTATGACAGTCACCCAGAACAAGAAACCAACGGGCTCGTATGCAACAGGTACGCACCGCTTTCGAGGTTCTCAGTGACCCCGCAAAGCGCAAGGTGAGCCCACCCCTTTTTGCCCTCCCACTCGTTGTAGCCCCCCACGGCGTATTGAAGCAGGATGGCTAGGCGTACGACAATGGCCTGAACTTCTTGAAGCGACGACGCTTCAACACCGACGAGATGCAAGCCCGCCTTGCGCGCGAACGCGCGGAGTGGCAACGGCAGGCGGAACTGAGGCATCAGGAGCGCATGCGGGTCTTGCGAGAGGAGATCCTCGCAAGCCAGAAGCGGTACCAAGACACGCTCGCGCAGGCGGAGCTGCGCTATCAAGAGAGGATGAAGGTCTTGGAGGAGCAGCTGCGCCTAAACAGGGAGGCGGAGCGGGCGGCGGAGGTGAAGAGCGGCGGGACGTACTCGCTCGCCGATGAGCTGCTCAGCGACCTCCGCAGACGTTGTCCGGAGTGGGAGATCCGCAGGCAGAAGGTGCTGATGGTGAGTGCGCTTGACCGTTGACCTGCCGTTGTTGATGGTCGTGCGTCAAGGACGCTGACGTGGGCGAGCAGAAGCAGGCGGCGCGGTTGGAGAACCCTCAGTCCGCCCAGTAACAGGAAGAAGTTATCTCTCTATGTGCAGTATGTCATCAGTGTTGTCTGTTTTGGCTTAGGACTTTATTTCGATATTTAACGGATGCCGTATTTGCTGTACGCTGGACAATGCGCGGTGAGCCCGAGCAACGTCACTGTAACATTCATTCGCGTACACAGTATACCCTTTCCAAATGTGGCGACGCAATTTCCAGAGTCTAGGCTTGAGCTGGGATGGGCATAGCCAGATCAGCGAGTGTAGTCCGAGTTCCATCCACCATACGGACGTACCTGCCTCCGAGTCGGCTCCCAATGTCTTCAACCTGCTCTTCGCTATCTTCCCGACGTCTATCACTGCTCTCTCTAGCTCCTTCTTCCACTCAGACCCTCCCACCTCTGCAGCTCCCCGACTGGTTACTGGCGGCTCATCCGCGCTCAGCGAGTGTTCAAGCCCGAGTACGTCCTCCATCTCGTCCTTGATTTCAGCACGAGACCGCCCATTCACGAACGTGATGTAGACGAGGCCCGGATAGCGGTGCTCGTAGCACGCATTCAGATGCGCGAGCCGCGCCAGGACTTCAGGCGGGGTAGCCTTCGCAGCCTGTTCCTGCGCGCTGAGCGCAGAAAGGCCTTTCACCTCGCCGATGCGAGGGTGTCCGGCGATAAATTGCGCCTTGAGGTCATCAGGCCAGGACGAGATCACGCCGAGTGACGCATCGATGAGTGCACGATATGAGAGGATGGGCGGTGCGTCCTTGATGTGAGAGGCGACCGCGGGAACGAGCGTGCTATAGAGGGCGGGAGAGGGCTCGAAGAGGAGCGCAAGTGCGCTGGCAAGCGGGCCGTCTTGCTTCCCTGAGGTGTCAGACAAGGCCTCTATCAGCGGAGGGAGCGTCGAAGGGCTCGTGGGCCGCAAGGGATTGGCGGCATGGTCAAAGCCTCCGAGAGGTCTAACAGAATGTATCCAGCTACGCATTCTGGCGTTAGGAGTATTCAAGAGGCAGAGCAACTACAATGGATCTGCGATCGGGCTTGGTATGTAACGCGATACGGCTGAACTGATATGTAAAATTAACCCCACACTCATCTCCCTGTACGCATTCTGTCGCCACTTGAGGTTCAGCGCTTCAGCGTTGCGCAGGAACTGTTTGATAACGTCGATTGGGGGGCATATCCGACGCCGGTTACTTGTTTCTGGTCATGACGTCGACATCTGGGCGGTCTGGACTGGATGCCAGACTCCTGCGACCCCGCATACTACTTGTGAGCAGCCGAGGTGCATGCAAGTGGGATGCCAGCCAAGGGCATGTGAGAAGAGATTTGCAGCCCAGCTGGGAGTCCGCTCTCCACGAGGCGTCTTCCATCAAGAACGGTCCTAAGAGCTCGAAGCAACAGCCCCCTCTAGCCTGAGGTTAGCCTTGAGTGCTTCTACTTCGCCCGAGCTCGCCTTCGAGGCCTTATACTCGTGATACGTATATCCGACGGTGCACAAGCAGCCACTTCTCCTTACTTCTGCTACTATCTCTGTGCTGTGCACACATACACTCCCTGTGTCCTTCATTCACTATGACAATGCGCAGGTCCCTCGACGCTCTATCCGTGCTCTCAACAGACGACCTTGCCGATTATGACGTGATCTCAGATGGCCCGCGCTCACTCGAGTCCAGCATAGCAGACCTCGGCCAAGCCCCGAAATTCGCCGGTGGCGAGCCCGCCCCTCTGCCGTCCGCGAGAGAGAAGTTCGATACAGTCGGTCTGACCGCAGAAGACATCCAAGCTTACGTCCAGCGATCACTCGGTGCGTCCTGGGGCGCCCGCGCGGACGAACCGAGGACATGGAGGGTCTATGTGGACGGGGTGTTTGGGCCGCTGACGCCAAGGTGCGCCTTTCCCATCTCTGTGGCGCTCAATAGCACTCACCTACAGGGACCGAGCAGAGACGTCCTGCAGCTCCGGCAAGCCAAGCTCTCCTTTCCCTCCGTCCACCTGCTCGTTGGCGTCTTCTCTGACGAAGTGTGTGAGGAGCACAATGCAACGCCACAGTCGCCCCACGCAGACCGGTGCGAGGTCGTGCGACATTGCCGATGGGTGGACGAGGTCGTACCAGACGCGCCTTGGATATTGCACGAGAAGTTCCTGCGCGCCCGCCATATCGACTATGTCGCCATTGACGAAGGCACGTCGATAGACCCAGATTGCGATAGGGATCGACTGAAAGGATACGATCTGGTGAAGAGCCTGCGTACGTACTGACTGCCGACCAACCCTTCATTTCGCCGAGTATGGCGCTGAACATAGCATAGGGAAAGCGATACCGACGCGAAGGACCAACATGTCCACGCCCGTGCCGAAGACCCAAGACCCATTCAAGAAGGTGGCAAAGGCCGAGCCAGAGCCATCCTCAGCGGAGAGCGGCACTGTCAAGAAGGGGCGGGTGACGATGACACAGGGAACCGATCCGAGCGCGGACGTCCGGGATGCGCTGGGGACGCCACTTGAGGAGCCCCCTGAGTCTTCGCCCTTCGAGGAGCCCAAGATAGACGAGTTCGGAACCGGACATGGGGTGTGAGAGGAAGGATATCATAGTGTTCCGTGTCAACCTGTACCATATCCCTTTACAGTAGTTTCAATATGCAGGGGTCGGGACTTCGTCGGCAGGACCCTCAGCGAGCTGCTTCGGATTGACGCAACGTCTGTCTGTAGATTGAGCCATGAGTAGGGTCGTCCATTGGTACGGTGGTTGGTCCATGTGACGACGAAAGAGCGTAATATAGATGGCTATTGAATACTAAAGTTTGATGGGCGGGAGGTAGCTACGGTGAAGACGGAATTTCGTTCCTGACTCGGACTGCACGCGCCCGCGGGTCGAGGGATGGTACAGACGGGCGTCTTTTGACCGACCTACAATGACTGTCAACTGCCCCAAACGTGGTCGTAACAGCCGCAACGATTCTTCGTCCTCCACCACCTTCATAATAGCATGGTGCACTATGACGCCTGTCAATATCGGATACTTGGGCTAGTTTATCAGCAGAAACGCAGCACAGGCCTCCGCGCCAAGAGGCTGGCTGGATCATGATCGCTTGACAGGCAGGCGTCTTGAGCCGTTCCGATACGCACATCCGACGAGCCTTCCGCCTCGCCCGGATAGAGAATGCACGGCATAAATGTACACTTTGCATAACAATTACGATATGCCCACATCTCCTCAAGTCTACCGACTCAAGATCCACCACCAATTGCCTAACCCCAGCCACCATGTCACCGCAAGCCACCCCTATGTCGCCACACTTAGAGTCACCACCATGGCTCCCTCCTGAGCTCATCGAGCAGATTCTGTTCGAGCTCTGGGCAGCACCTCAGTCGGCGCAGGAGCGCACAACCCTCTTCAAAACGCTGTGCCGAGTAAATCACGTGTGGCTCGGTCTTTTCCTCCGCGTTGCCTTTCGAAACGTCCACATTCCTTGCCCTCTATTCGCGCGAGACTTTCTGCGGCTCCTACCAGAGCGCACGATATCCCAGGGCGAAGCGGACCTCTTCACCGCCGAGGCGACATCGCTCGTGAACAGACTCTGCCGCTCTATAACATTTCACGTCGACGGTGGCGCCTCAACCACGGGAAGCGGCACAGCCAGAGAGCCCGCCATCAAGCTTTATTCCCAAACTGATGCCGCACCGACCGCCATCTCGACGGTGCTGTACATGGTCAGCACGTTCGACTACCTGCCGAACCTGCGTCATGTCGCTCTCGAATACACCGACTGGGGGTACGACGACCTCTTCGACCAACTCCGGCTGGCGATCTTCCCGCCGCAGGTCACGCACCTGTCGCTCAAGTACTCGTTCAGCGCTCCCACGCTCGTCCCACTCGCGGTATACCTGAAGTCGTTATACACGCGCCACCGACAGTCGCACTTCACTATCCCAACGGTGCGGCATCTGTCCTTGTCCGGGGTGCCGACGGAATTCGTCGTGGACATGATGCAGATATGCCCCGAGCTAGACACGGTAGAGATTTCGAATCCGGCGCGACTGTATGTGATCGCGCCGCTGCCGAAGAGCGTGCGCACGCTGGTGCTCCGCGTGCCTGGGAGGACGCTGGACAAGGAGCAGATGCACTGGTGGATGCTGGCTGCGGCGTTGGAGGGCAAACTTTTTCATCCAGACACAAAGGCACGGATCGTTGTCCGTTCAGGCACGCCCGATCCGATTGCGTGGACGGAGACGAAGCGGTATTGCAGACGGTTCGGCGCCGAGCTTGTATACGAGAGAGACGAATCCTGTTGTGTTTCGTAGCGGCCCATCTGAAAGAATGACATCGACTTTGGATGCAGCATGCGGTGAAGCACTCCACCTGTTGTAAGCCCGCGCGTGCCTCAATGTTCGGCCGAGGCATGGCCTATGTCGCCGTAGAATGATTGAGAGCCATTCCGAAGGTGCAACAACCATGAGGGCGAAACGGAATGGGAGCCAATCGAAGGTCAGGACTCGGGCGGCTAATGGAGGAGGATACATACTTACATAAGCCGAAGGTGAGAGAGGGTGACCGGGAGGGTACTCGCGGCTCAGTGCCTATCCATTGAGTAGATGGCGACGATGGCCCATCCGAACTTATCACCCTCCTTTCTAGCACCCTCGCATGCGCCTGCCAGGGCGCACGCTCCCTCCTCTCGTCTCTGCCACTCGCAGCCATCACCCTGCCCTGTTCTCCGTTCGTCCTCCCAGTCGTTGTCGTCCCCGTACGAGCATTTCTCCGCCTTGAGGAGCACGCACGAGGCAGAACGGCAGGCCATGTTTCAGCCCGTCTACAACAGCGTGGACGAGTGCGCAGGGTGTGGTCCGCAGAGCGCCATCCCAAGCCTCGGATGCGAGGAGTGCGCGCAGGAATGCGACAGTGCTGCATGCACCGTTGAGCTCACGTCGCAGTGCACTGATCAGTGTGTCGTCGTCGCCTGCAATGACGCCCATCATGGGTCGCCCAGTTGCGAAGAAAATTTGGCCGGTTCGACTTGCGGCAAAGAGTGCTTCGGCGAAGTCGACTGCGCCGTCTTCGACGAGCTTGTGAGTACTTTTCCTCGATGCACCTGTATGTCGATGGTCGACGGTCGTCGTCCCGCCTGCAGAAGGGGAAAAAGATATACTGATGATCTTTGTGCCCTAGTTTCGCTGCTGCAACGAATACCACTCAGAGCAGGCGGAATACAGGAACTTCTCTTCCGAGTTCAACCATGCCGCCGCATACCCTTTCGTCGGCGATCCGACCTTCGATGCCTATTTCGCTTCAGGCTCGCATGCTAACAATCCGCCGGCGCGGGAACCTGGCGCATTCCCACCGCTGGACTCGAACGCACCCACGCCGCAGCTGGTGCCAAGCCCTGCCTTCCAGCCCTTGCCTTCGCCTTTCAATGCACAGGGTGCGAGCGCGAATGCGAAGGCCCAGTCTCCGCGTCTCCACAGCCTGCCGTCTCCGGCGATACAGACGCCAAGTCCGACCTTGCTGCAGTGCAAATGGGCGGGCTGCTTCGCGACGTTCAACTCACTGTCCGACCTTGTCGGTCACGTCAACCTCCAGCATCTCCGGTTGCCTTCGCCTCAGGGCCCGTTTGCTTCCCCATATATGACGCCACCGGGCTCTGACGGTCAGAGTGGCGCTTCCCCTCAGGCGTCAAACGAGAGCTCCGTCGCATGTCTATGGGGAGACTGTCACCTATACCCAAGCCCTCAAGCGGTCCCAGGGCCGTCGTCTGGCAACACCTATGACGTCCTCGACTTCCTCGCAAGCCACCTACTTCAGGACCACCTCGGGTTGCCGGCTCGCTCGTCCAATTCTATGCTGACCCAGTCCCACTTTGGCCAGGGCAGCTTCCAGGCGAACCCAACTCCGTTGTCGCAGACGCCGTCGTCGAGCTCGACGACATCCCCGACTCCCACCGCGGCTCCTGAAGGAAGCCCACCCACGCCAGTTCCAGAGCACGACTGCTCCGCTCCGTCGGCGCACGTATGCAAGTGGACGGGATGTGGTCAGAGCTTTTCGTCGTGCGATTCCCTGACCGAGCATATCGCATCTGCGCACATCGGCAGTGGCCGTGCGCATTACGATTGCTTCTGGGAAGGGTGCAATCGGCATGGGGAGAATGGCTTTGCGAGCAAACAGAAGATCTCGCGTCATATGCAGGCAAGCTCGCCATCCTCCCCCAATTTGTCACACGGGATGCTTACATTGATGCTTTTGCAGAGCCACACCGGCCATAGGCCGTTTCAATGTAACGTATGCCACCAGAACTTCTCCGAGGCTGCGACACTGGCGCAGCATATGCGGCGGCACACGCAAGAGAGTAAGCAGACACTGGCCTCGCTCAAGTCCATATTTTGACCCTCCTCCTTAACAGAACCTTACGTCTGCGACTTCCCTGGATGCGGCAAGGCCTTTGCGATCGCTGGCGCACTGACGATCCACAAAAGGATACACAACGGCAGCAAGCCATTCAAGTGCACGTATTGCGACCGCGCGTTCTCGGAGTCGTCCAACTTGTCCAAACATGTAAGTCCTGCTCATAGCTGGTCACGTACGGACGCGTATTGAGTGCATCTCTGGTTCGCAGCTACGGACGCACACCGGTGCCCGGCCCTATCCTTGCACAGAGCCTGGCTGCAGCAAGTCCTTCGCACGACCCGATCAGCTCGCACGGCATATGAACGTGCACAAGAGAAAAGCTATAGAGGGCGCGGCGAAGGCCGTTGCTAAGAGCTAGTACGGCATAATGCTTTGTGCATTCGTCGCTTCATCGTACTCAGCAGTTGTACGTCCGACTCGGAGTTCAACCTGAGGCTTGTTCCTGCAGTTCAGGGCGCGGGTATTGAGGAGACAATAGAGAGAAGAGCCATCTTGTGTAAACTGTATACCAGTGGTGTATTACTACGCATGCACGACGCCCCTTCTACGTGCGCTCACACATGCGCACACTGCTACAGATGCAGCAACCACAGCGCCACAGAACGCGCGAATCGCGGTCAGGAACGAGCTTCTGCTCGGGCGCCTCCGGACGGGAGACCGCTTCCGCGTCGCTTTCCAAAGATGGGTATCGTGGTTCGAGCGGTATGGCTTCCCTCCGGAGTCCACACGGTGCGATAACCGGCTAGGCCTCTGAGATAGCGGTGATACAGCCTGAGACAGATGTTTTAGGTGGCGTATTCATACGGTTACCCATGCACAGAGATCGCTCTTGTACATAGACCATCGTTCAGCGACCAGCGAGGCACCTGCAAGTCGCTGGTAGCGGTGGTGCCCAAGACTCGCAAGATCCCCGTAGTATCAATGCTCATGAACGAGAGCCCTCCACTGCAAGACACGTCCCGGGCTAACATGTCCGCGGATAAGTCCGCATCCGTGTTCGACCGCCGCGACATCATGAAGGATCCATGCATCCTCCCACTATCTGCGTGTCCTAAGGTCAAGACTAATCCAGTGCCCGCCCACTCCTGGACCTCCTTGCCGCGAAACAAGACCTTCCAGCGTCTCTTTCTTCTCATCTCCGCTCTGTGCTGCGCCTACATCGGTTATACTCAACTTTCGGGTTCTCATTATGGAATAGATGTCGCCCGCGTCCCTCAACGACCCGCTCCAGGCGTCGAGCCTGCGAGGCAGGCACTTGGCCCTCTGCCTCCGAACGAGCACTCCGACCTGTGTCCGCAGCCGAAGGCGCTCCATCCGAGGAAGCACCGCGCGCTGCAGGAGGAGCTGGAGCGCGTGTATGCGGACGAGACATACCGCCTCAAGGTGTACAAGGCTTTAGGCGGGGCGATACAGATTCCGTACGTCTGGCTCTGTGTTACGCTTCGAGGTGCTTTTGGAGGCCTGGAGCGTAACGGTGCTGACGAGGACCGACTTGCCAGGACGGAATCCTACGATGATCTCGGACCCGTTGGTGAGGACAGCCGATGGGAGCCGTTTGGAAGGCTGCACGAGTATCTCGAGCAGACTTTCCCGAGAGTGTGAGCTTCGTAGCACTGCTCATGACGAGGTCGTGGTGGTTATCCCGGTGCTAGGTTTGAGTCATTGAACGTCACAAGAGTAAACACGTACGGCATCGTGCTCCACTGGCAAGGCTCGGACAAGTCAGCGCTCCCTGTGCTCATGGCCGCTCATCAGGGTCGGTCACCCATTTTCCTTCGAACGTCTGGATCGCAGCTCACTGCCCTGTCGACCATAGATGTGGTTCCCATTGAACCGGCTACGAAAGACGAATGGATACACCCGCCGTACTCGGGCTTCTACGATGGTGAGGAGTCAGGCGCCATCGTCCGCAATGATTCATTTCCCGAGATTGATCATAGGGGAATGGATATGGGGAAGGGGCAGTTGCGACGACAAGTCCAATCTCATCGCAGGCCTGTAAGTACAGGACAGCTTCAACCCCGGGAACCCGACTCATTGCTCATCTGATATTGTACCAACCTACAGACAGGCCATCGACGCTCTCTTGGAGCAGGGATTCAAGCCTCGACGCACCTTTGTCTGGGCCTACGGCTTTGATGAAGAGGCCTCTGGCAAACAGGTGAGGGAGTCACTCGTAGTAGCTGAAGCGCTCAAGAAATCCAAAGCTCACTCTTTGGCTCTCAGGGTGCCGGGTCTATTGCACCGTACCTTGAAGAGACGTACGGGCCGGATGGGATCGCGCTGATTCTCGACGAGGGTGGTGAGCACTGGCGGGATTTGGCCTATCATGACCGTTGGAGTCTGAACGAGTGCTATGCAAGGTGGCTCATATGGAACGCAATACGGCGGGGACGTCATCTTCGCAGTGCCTTCCTTGTCTGAGAAGGGCTACTTGGATGTGAGGATCGAGATCTCAGCGCAGGGTGGCCACTCCAGTGTTCCACCGAAACATACTGTGAGTGACCCAGTCCCGCGCTCGCCTCGTCCCACCGGCTGAGTGCGCTATTTGTAGGCAATTGGCATGCTTTCCTCTATTATCGTCGCCATAGAATCTCAGCCTCACGAAGCTTCTCTTGTTCGCGGAGGTGGCGCGTACAATGCGACTCAATGCGCGGCTGTATATGCACCCGAGTATCCAGAGAAGCTGAGACGGCTCGCGCTGGAAGCAGTGGACAGTGACAGCGCGCTCGAGAAGCTTCGGGACGGGCTCATGGAAGAATACCCACGCTGGGAGGCGGTCCTCAGGACAACGCAGGCAGTAGACCTTGTTGAAGGAGGAGTGAAAGTGAATGCTCTGCCTGAGAAAGTGTCTGCGGTTGTGAATCATCGCATCGCGGAGCACAGGTAACTCAAGCATCCCTACATTGCGTCGTTGCAGGATGGTTCATTGACCTGGCTGCCTGCGTTACAGTTCGGTGGCAGAATTGAAGCAACATTTCACAACCGTCACTATTCCTGTCGCTACGCGCTTGAACCTCTCCCTGCAAGCCTTCGGGCATGACGTGTCTGCGGGCTCCGGTAAGGGAGGTCATGTCGTGCTCTCGGACGCCTTCGGCACGGGGCTTGAGCCGTCGCCCGTCACTCCTATGGGAGAGCACGACCCTTCTCAAGTGTTCGCGGGCACTCTCAAGGCAACCATCGAGACTGCTGAGGACTATAATGCGAGCGGGGTTATCGTCGCGCCCTTGCTTCAGCTGGGCAACACAGGTCAGTTTACTCGCTTCCTGTGCATGTAGAGTTACCCTCACACATGGGCAGATACGCGATACTACTGGAACCTAACGCGGAACATCGTGCGATACAAGCATCTTGGAGACCTCGATCGATTCAATGGTGCGCATACCGTAAACGAAGGTCAGTGTAGTGCCTGCACATCCTCGACCTTGATCATCTCTCACAGTTGCACCATCACAGCCGTTCGCGCCACAGGATGGATTCAATCCATCCGATTCTTCACCAACTTCATCTTGAACTGCGACGAACATCTGTGAATGAACGTCAGATTGCCGGGTTTCGCTTGACTACGATGCTCAATGTCTGTACGATAAAGGGAACGACAATGTTGCTTGTCACACAATTAACTCCCCCTCCGTACTGGCATATGGTAGAGGCGTGCTGGGACGTGGTGGGAGCGCTACGACGGTGGCACAAAGGGAGCTTCGCAGGATATCCGGAGCGGGCGCCTTACGACTTGCTTCTTGATTTCACTCGTCGTCCTGAGTCGGTCTTGCAAGTGAGACGCGGAGTTCGATAATTTAGGGTACTAGCAGCTTCTCTTCGGCATATGATTCATATGGGGAATTGATCTACGTGATTAGCCAGCGCATAGGCCGACCCCTTGGAGATCGAGGTCCTTAAGGAAGAGCACGCTCGTCTGGCTGTAGTAGGTCCAGCTGGGTCATTCACCTCCAAGCGGCATCTTGAAGAGCGTCTGCAGCCGTTTGCAAGCTTGCCAACAACCTCGTCTGACGGATTTCTTATGGAGTCGTACCAAAAGGGCCAGGAAAATGCTGCCTGCAAGGGTGCATTCACCGGCTTCTTGGTCCTGAGCCTATGCGTGTTTGGCTCCACGCTGTATACTCTGCTCGCGAATGACCAAATTTCGTCATATACAAGTCTTCTGCCACATTCTTCCGCGTTCGGACTCCAGGACTCCGCATCTGAGAGCTTGCCCGCGCTCTCACTGGCAGTTGAAGCCTGGCCACTCTCGCCCGACGAACCGTCTAGCGTCTGTTCTCAAGCCAAACCGCTCGTACCGTCAAAGCACCATGCTCTAGACGTCCAGCTAGGCGAACTCCTCGCGAGCGAAACCTACAGGGTCCACGCATTTGAGGCCCTTGGCGGTGCCATCCAGATCCCGTACGTCGTATCCTCCAAGGCGAGTTGCTCAAACCAGGCCCCTTCTGACGTCTCGGAATCACCTCTACGAACAGGACAGAGTCATATGAGGACCTTGGCCCTGTTGGTGAAGACGATCGCTGGGACGTCTTTGGAAACTTACACGACTACCTCGAAGCGACTTTCCCGAGAGTGTAAGACCCGCCCGATCAACTTGGCTGTTTCGGGCTTAGGTGACCTTAACGAACGCTCGTAGGTTCGAAACATTGGAAGTCTCCAAGGTCAACACCTATGGCATCGTCTTGCACTGGCAAGGGTCGGACGACGCAGTTCTTCCAGTGCTCATGACTGCCCATCAAGGTGGATCAGGTCAAACCTGAGGCCCAAGTTGCTTGCTGTACTGATTGCACACGTGCTCTCAGATGTGGTGGGCGTCGATCCAGCTACTGTTGACGAGTGGGTGCGTCCACCTTACTCTGGACACTACGACGGTGAGCACGAAAAGTCGAATCATATGTTATCGTGAGAGTGTATTTGAAACTGTAACTTTCAGGGACGTGGATATGGGGCCGTGGTTCATGCGATGACAAATCCGACCTCGTCGCCTCGCTGTAAGTTTGTCACTCTACTTGGCAAACACAGACACTGTGCATGCCACGATCTCATCGCTTCGTAGACAGGCCATCAACGCGCTTCTCGAACTGGGATTGAATCCTCGCCGAACGTTCGTCTGGGCGTTCGGGTTTGACGAGGAGAGCTCTGGCACCCAAGTCAGCATCTGGGCGATGGCCTCCGGAAACGAAAGAACTGACCATGGCACAGGGTGCAGGTCGTCTCGCCCCCTACCTAGAGGCGAGGTACGGGAAGAACGGCTTTACTCTTCTACTCGACGAGGGCGGTGCGCTTCGTCTCCCTCGACAGTCCTGTGGGAGGTGGGCTGTTTACACTCTGTAATAGGCTCCGCCTATGGCACAGCGTACGGAGGGGACGTCATCTTCGCATTCCCCGGACTGTCAGAGAAGGGCTATCTCGACGTCCAGATCGAAGTTACAGCACCCGGCGGACACTCCAGCGTACCGCCGACGCACACGGTAGGGTCCCTTTCTTCCCTTCGCTGTCCTCTTGCTAACACTCCCTCTGATCAACCCCCCCCTCTCTTTAGGCAATCGGGATGCTCGCTGCGATGCTCACCGAAATCGAAGCCCACCCGCACGAACCCGTCCTCACGCGTCGCAGCAGCGCGTACAACTCCACGCAATGCGCCGCCGCGTACGCGCCCGACTTTCCCGCCGATCTCCGCCGGCTCGTGCGCGAAGCGGTCCACAGCGACGCCGCGCTCGGCGCGCTGCGGGACGCGCTGATCGAGCGGTTCGGAGCAGAGTACGACGTGCTGCTGAGAACGACACAGGCGGCGGACCTCATCGAGGGCGGAGTGAAGGTGAACGCGCTCCCCGAGCGGGCAGTCGCGGTCGTTAACCATCGGATTGCTGAGCATAGGTGGGTCTCTGTGATTGTGATCGCCCTCTTTGACCGGCCGCGTACCGCGCGCTGGGTTCAGTACACGCTGACTCTGAAGCGTAGCTCAGTAGCGGCCGTACAAGACCGCCTCGCAGCCCTCCTCCTCCCGCTCGCCTCGCGATTCAACCTGACGATGGACGCGTTCAGTCACCCTGTCATCCCAGCAAACGGCGAAGCTGTCTCCCCAAACAATGGTCATCTCTCTCTTTCCGCTGCTTTCGGGTACGCGCTCGACCCGTCGCCGATTACACCCACAGGCCCGGACGACGCGTACCAAGTCCTGGCCGGTACGATCCGGGGAGCGATCGCCGAGAGTCCTCGATGGCGCAATGCGAGCGGGGTCGTAGTCGTGCCGCAGATCGAACCTGGAAACACTGGTGAGTGAGATGACCGCCGATGCCCGTCCTTCAACATGCAGTGGCTATGAGGGGTTTGGGACGGTAAAGGAGGACGTCAGAACCGGGGAGGAATGCTGATTTGTACACGAGCAGATACGTCGCGGTACTGGAACCTGACCCGGAGTATCGTGCGATACTCGCACGTACGCGAGGGTGACCGTTATAACGGCTTCCATACGGTGAACGAAGGTGTGTCCACATCCTGCACGCTCTCGGAGGGTTGAGACGTAAGGAAGCACTGACATGGCTATGTGCTGATAGCTATCCGGGCGGAGGGTTGGATGGAGTCGGTGCGGTTTTATACAAAATTCATCTTGAATTGCGATGAGTATCTGTGAAGATACCCCGCTCGTGACTCCGCAATGTCCCAGTAGGATTGGCCACTCTGCTTGGCTAGAAGCGCATACAGTCGTAGAATACAACACTGCCTTCTTCTGTCTCCTCAGCCGTCCACATGCATGCATAGATCAAACGAGAATTTGCACGATGCCTCCCCCTTCACCCAGATTCTCCACCGGTTCCTCAATCCCCCGTCCACCCCAGCCTCCTCAGATCGCGTCTGCACTCCTCCGTCTCCCTCTTCACCCGCGCCATATCGCTCACGACCTGCGCGAACGCACCCTTCCCACGCGCTGCCGCCGCAGACCCGTCCACGAGCCGCAGCACGCCCTCGTACGCAGTGAGCTGCCCGTCGAGCTCGCGCATCTCCGCGTCCTGCGCGCGCTGTCGCGCCAGAAGTGCGTCGTGCGCCGCCGCGACCGCCTGCGCGACCGTGCGCGGTGTGTCGCTTTGCTCTCCTGGATCTGGCTCATCGGGCGATCGGGGACGTCTGGACGCGGAGGGCTTGCGCGGAGGAGGTGGGGGAGGGAGGGCGAAGCCATAGAGCGCGCGATGAGCTCGTGCGCGTATGAGAGAGAGCTTGAGGAGCGCGGTCTCGATCGTTGCTGCGAGGACGTCGGCTTGGGCGATGCGTTCGGCGCGCAGGTGCGGCGGGAGGTTCTCGAGCGCGGTGATGAGCTGTGCTTCGAGCCCAAGGTGGATCTATAGCCCAGGATGTCAAGGAACGGTCCATGCAGGTTATGCAACGCGCAGATAGAAGAAAGTAGCCGTACCTCGTTGATATCTTCAATGAGTCGGAGAACTTGCGCCCGGCATTCTTGGAGAGCGGCTTTCTGGTTTGCTAAAGTTTGTTTGCGTTGGCGGATGGTTTCCGGGAGTTGGAATGCTTCTTGGAGACAATCCTCTGTCTCCGCGTCCTCTGCCAATAGTCAGATGGGTACAGGATGCTGACAGGAAGACTCTTGGGACCCTCACCGCTATGTCGATCGCCACCACAATAGTGCTCCGAAATTTCGAGCAGCGTATGCTTGAGTTCCTCCTCTAGTCGCTGGCTTAGGTTTGTGTTCAGCACCTGCGTCGCATAGTGAACTTCGATTACGAGAAACGAAGACATCCGTGGTATATACCAGGCTCCGTGGCACCGGAGCCATGTTGAGCATGTCCTCTCGGGATAAGCCGCCTGGTAGGCTTGGGCGTCCCTCGCCACCAGTTAGCGAACTACTAGCGACGGCCTGGTGCTGCAGAGCCGCCATCATGGTGAGGCTCTGCGCTGCATACTGGAACCGCCAGGACAATTGTCAGAGTGAGGCTTTCACCGATATATTATGTTCAAATTCACGGACGTGAGTTGAGGAGGCCTTCCGCAAAACAGTCTCAAGATGATCATGCAATATTCTGCGCCGAACGTACGAACGACGTGCTTGCACCGCGCTGTCTGATTGGCTGCTCATCAAGATGCTGGCCGCATGTGGTGTGGGTCCCGCGGCCTGCATCTTGGTGAATATTTCCTCTTGGCGGACTTGAACCTGGAGATCGCGGATGCAGTCAAGCATTCGTAGGACATTGGTCCGGTCTAGCACCGCACGATTAGCTCACCTTCGTGATCAAAAAGACGCTTCGTCACTGTACTGATGGATGCAATAGTCGGCGTGTGCCACCCTATCTGCAGTGCCGAAACCACAGAAAGCGGCGAGGAGGACGACGCGACATGTCACGGCGTGACCGATCGTGGGGGACGATGCCGGAGCCGTGAGGACGCGTCAAGGCGCGCCCGTGACCCGTGCCGGAGTGGAATGTGCGGGAGCAATGGTCAAATGTCGCAGTCAGCATCGGCATGCGCGATCGTACTCTGACCCGTCCCCTCCAGCTGCAGCTGAGTCCGAGTCCGTGCCGCCTGCGTTACGCCGTCTGCCTTACGCCGTCTCCTCTCATTTGCTCCCTCGCCATGTGCGATCACTGCATCCATTCCCGCTCGGCTTCCCAAGCATAACGAGCCCCTTCGGCAGCTCTCCCGTTCGTACGCATCACCTCGGCCGTTCATCGACATCCCTTGGCTGCGCACATATCTCTACGCTGTTCCAGACATTGCAGACTCACCGCCGCGCCGAGCAGCTCCATACGCTCCCCAAGTCCTGCGGCACCCCCACCCGAGGTTGACGCATCCCGACGGCGCGGCTCACCCCGCACCCTCTCATATAACAGGCCCGCCGCCGTCTTTCAGTGAGCCCAGCAACCCAACACCGAAGCTCACCGCATCTCCTGACAAACCCACAACCACCCACAGCGCTCATCGCGCAGACGATCCTCCTCACTTCTCACAACCGCCCTTGACCGCCAACTGCAAACAAGATGTATCCTCACTGGCACCACGCCTACCGCTGCGGCCGCACCACCTCCCGCCTCTTCTGGTTCGCCGTCGGAGCCGGCGCCGCCACCTGGTGGCACTGCCACCACGACGCCCGCGCCTGGCACCAGGCCCGCGTATGCTGGCGCGACCGCATCCCGCAGAACGCTTACCCCGCACCCGGCTCATTGCCCCCTCCCCCGCCGCCGTCATCCCCCTCTGCTTCGCCTGCACCCACTGCCAACCAGCCGCCGAGCCCGCCTGAGGCGGCCAACGGACAACCGCAGAACCAGGGCGGTCGGGACAAGTGGGGATGGGGCCCGTGGGGACGCGATTCGCGGGCTCAGCAGTCGCAGCAGCAGCAGCAGCCAGGACAGGAAACGCAGAGCCAGAGTAAACCCGGATGGGGCCCTTGGGGACGCGATAACAAGCAAGACGGCGCGTGGGGCCCGCCGATGCCGGTGCCAGGCACCTTCGAGAGGCCTGGACAGGGCGAGAAGGACATCGTGCAGCAGGCGACGGAGACGGTGCGTATCCAATGGCTTGCTGCTGCGGTTCTCGACACAGGCTGATTGACGAGCGCAGATCACCGAGCTGTCCGAGGCGACGCTCAACCAGCTCCTCGTCACGATCGAAAGCCTCAAATCCGTAAGCTGCCCTCTCCTCTCGCTCACCCTGCTGCAGCACCACTGACGGCCTCCCTTTTCTCTCTCTGACCCGCAGAAACTCGCAGAGCACCGTGCCCAGCGCGAGCAGCAGGAGCGCGAGCTCCAGGCGCTGCGCGAGGCCAAGTTCAGGCAGTTCGAGGAGTGGCAGCGCCAGCTGCAGGAGCAGCAGGCGCAGCAGGCGCGCGAGGAGAGGGCCAAGTCTGAGCCGCCCCGCCGCCTCGTCTGAAATTCCGGTGTGGCAGGCTTTTTCGTGTACGTTAATGGTTAAATGAGTATGTATGTAGTCGGCCGTGTCCGACGCGGGACACCTGTAATATTTCCTTCCAAGCTAGCGCTCCACTTCATTCTTTATGGATTTGCATTGCTGTACCTCACTATCACCTCGCTTCTCCGCGTCACATCCATCTACGACCAGCATCCTACAGACTCTTTTATCTCCTTACCAATATAACCTCTCCTCCACATCGAGAGTAGTCTCGATATAGCAGATCATCAAATCGCACAACCTCCAGCACTGTGTATCGTACAGACCGGAAGAGGAGGGAGAGCCCCCTCCTTGTCTCTAGATGCCCTTTTATCGCCGTCATGTCGAATCGTGAACGTCCATGAATAGAAGAGGCCACACCCCGCTGGAAGGTATGTCCCGCAATGGCGGCCGGGTGTGCGCGGCGGCGCGGGGGCTGGCGGTGTTCACACCTGCCCGACGACGATGTTTGTCCCACCACGGTGGTTGACGTACTCGGGCGCGTGTGGCTCGATCTTGCCCTGCTCCTCGGCTGTTCGTTGGACGAACAACCGCATCAGTCCGTATGAAGCGTGAAGAGGGGGGAAGGGCAGACGTACGCGTGGCGTGCCAGAAGTAAATGATGAGCCCGAGGATGACGACCGCGAACGCGGGGAAGTACAGCCAATACACGCTGTAGTGCTGCGTGTGGTGTGCGTACCGTCAGCGAGAGGGGAGGGGAGGGGGACGGGAAGAGACACGCACGAAGAGGAAGAGCCCGAAGAGGAGGCCGTAGAAGTCGCTCGAGAGGAGGGAGAGGTTGTAGTACGCCGAGGACGCCATGCGGTACAGGATCGGCGCGACGGTATAGAGGATGAACATCGCAGCCGTGTACGCGATGAGCAGCCCGACTGTTGCAGCGCACGCGTAGCCACCCGTCAGTCACTCTTCTCCATCACACCACGAGGAGAGTACAAGGGAGGGGGGGACTCACTCGTTGCGCCGTCCCAGGTCGCGGTGACCATGAGTTTGTGCTCGAGCCCTGCCGCTTGGATGCCGTTGATGATCACGCCCCACATGCCCAGCTGACCGACGACCTCGTACAACGGGGAGCGGCGCACGAAGAACTCCTCCGTCGCGTTCGCTATTTCAGCGGAATACCCGGTCAGTATATAGATTGCACTAGAGTAAGGGGCGAAGGGTGGTAGAGAGCTACGCACTGAAGCCGTAGAGCGACGCGCCGACGAGCATGAAGATGTCGCCCTTTGCGCGGTTCAGCGCGGGCCAGTCCTTGTCCGTGATCTCGTCCGAGGCGACGAGCATGCCCAGCCCGCCCACGCAGATGACCACGCCCTGCGCCCGCACGCTGTCAGCACCCGCATCGTCCAGGATGCGTGCAGGAGATAAGGGGCACGTACGAGGAGCTGCGTCCAGTGGTACTTCGGGCGCATGTAGATGTAGCAGAAGAGAAGACAGACGGGTATCGCCCACGCGTCGAGGAGCATGCATGAGAGCAGCGTCGTATATTCGTACGCCTTGACGACAAGGAAGTTGCCCTCAACGTCGCACGCGGCTAGGATGATGTCTGAATCGACGCATGGATCAGTAAGATGCTAGACTGGATGGGAGGGGACGCACATTTCCAGCCGTCTTTGTATATCATTTTGAGCCATCCTACGAATCCGTCTGCACACGTGTATGAGAGAGTGCTCACGAGGATTTGATTGATTCGCTTACACTGGTATATCGTGTACGGTGTATAGATAACGAATAAAGAAAAGTATCTGGAGGAAATATCAGCACCTCGCGCGCTCGCTCGTCCCATCTCCCACATGAGTACTCACAGGAAGAATGTCTGGGTGGTGGGCAAGTCCCAGTTCCGGTTCACCAACTCCTGCGTCGTGACGTTCGTGCAAGTGATGCATAGCGAGACGAGCTGACCCGCAAGCAGGGAGAGGATGAAGCGCTTCGTCCAGAGGCTCACGAAGCGCCTCCACACGCTCCTTGCGAACGCCCCGAGAGACGAATAGTCTAATGGCGGCCGCGCAGAGATCTGCACGTCCGCGTTGGGAGCAGTTGGGGAGTTTTCGAGAGTGGGCGCGCCGAAGGGGCTGTCGGCGCGGTCTACCTTGACGTCCTTGGTATCCTCCGGGTAAGGGCTCGACATGGTGCGATCGCTGTCACAGTCAGGGAATCAGAGCTGATTATATGCAAGACGCTAAGGGCAGAGGCGAGGACTAGAAGGAGACCCTTACGAGAAGTCGGGAGCTAAGTAAGAAAACTCTCGAGGGACAGAACTGAAGCCACCGACAGCCCCGCGCTGAGACGGGCCAGTGGATCGTCCGTGGAGAGAACGAGATGAGCGATCAAGCCGCCACATCTGCCATCAACAAATTGTTATCAGTTAGCCTGTTTAGGCAACCCTTCCCCCTGAGAAAATTCGTACGCTGTGCTCTTTGCACCCACAAATAACTTTACTCAGGGGGTTATCAGAAAAAATTCCCACGGATTCCGGCGGTGGGCTGCAACCGGCTGAGCGCTCTCGTCCTGCTGCTCGCCTTGACCGACCACCAGAGAGAGACTGCAGCAATGGCGACCGCCCCCGAGGAAATTGGTGAGTACAGGAGCTCCTCTTGTCTTTCGTCCTTCCCATTCCCTTCTGGAGGCAGGGTTGAGCTTCATCACTCGAAACGCCCTTCCTCAGGTGACGCAGATGTCCATGGCCACCTCGTCCTTCCCCGCTTTTTTACAGCGCAGATACCGATGTAGTGTGCCCCGCATGCATATGCAGCATATGCACCGTATACCGCGTTACCTATCCTCGATTTTTTCTTTTGCAGCTAGCTAGCTCTCCTCGCCCGTAGCGGTCGATGTTGCGCGTGCGCGTCCGTCTCACAGTGCCGTGTCGTCCCAACATGCCTGTCGTGCAGCGACGCCTGGTTCTTCCCACAGCCGCAGCTCCTCTCCTCGCTTTCCTGCCTGCTGACAGACCCAGCTTCCCTTCGGATAGCCAGCGCATGATACTCACCCCCGTTCCTCCTCCCCTGCAGAGCGCTATGGCGACCGCCACCACTCTTCTAGAGACTACGACCGAGGCGACCGTGACCGCAGGCATCGCGACGACCGCGACGGCCACCGGGATCGGGACCGCGAGCGAGAGCGCGAACGTTACGAGTCCCGCCGCCACCCAGAGCGCGAGAGAGAGCGCGATCCGCGCGAGCGTGCTGACCGCGAACGCTACCCCCGCGGGCGCGAGGACTACGAAGAATACGCCCGGCGGCATCGGGACGAGGACCGGAGGCGCGAGCGCCGCGGAGACGACGAGCAGCATGGCCACCGCCGCGGCCCGCCGCGCGATGATGAACGCGGCGAGAGGAGAGGGCGGGGGAGACACCGCGAAGTCGGCACGCCAGAGAGGAGGTCCCCGACGCCGCCGGACGCTGTGCCGCTGTCGCAGAGGAAGCGCAAGGCGAGTGGGTGGGACGTCCACGCCCCTGGGTACGAGCAGTATACTGCCATGCAAGCCAAACAAACTGGTAAGTACGACGATCCTCATCTGCTCTGCTCTATCTTTTTCTCGCCAGCGCCAGTCGTTGCGCCGCCTCCGTTCGACTGCATCTTAGATGGCGTCCTGCGGCTGCCTGAGTTTGTGTGCATACAATGGCTTCTGTATGGGGCTGAAATTTGTCCTGGAACGGCTGTGATGGTGCGCCTCCTGCATCACATAGACTCCCACATCGTTCTATCGCTGTTCCCTGCAACGTCAGACAAGTACACCGGTCTCTATCAATTTGCCTTGCGCGAGGTTCACGATCACCAGGATGTTGAGTCGGTCGGACGCGAACAGTGACGGAACAATAGCTTTGTCGACGTACTGAATTTTGTTTGTCAGGCCTTTTCAATCTCCCTGGCGCCAACCGGACACAAATGCCGCCCATTCTCGCCATACCTGGCCTTCCTCCCCCGATGCCTGTATCAACGTTTGGCATGGGCACGGGAGTGAACCCCAATCTGTCAAGACAGTCTCGCCGCCTCTACATCGGCAGCATCACGCCGGATATCAATGAGCAGAACTTGACGGACTTCTTCAACTCGAAGATGAAGGAGATGAACCTGGGCACTGGTGCACCCGGTAACCCGGTCCTGGCCGTTCAGTGCAACTATGAGAAAAATTACGCGTTTGTGGAGGTGCGTTCGCGTTCAATTCCGTGCGCCACCCCGCCATGCTGCGCTCTATGACCGCTGACAGTATGTAATGCTACGTTCAGTTCCGCAGCGCCGAAGACGCCACAGCCGCCATGGCGTTTGATGGCATCATCTTCCTCAACGGTCCGCTCAAGATTCGGCGGCCAAAGGACTATGGCGGGCCGGACGTCATGGCGAACATGCACGTCCCCGGTGTCGTCTCGACGAACGTACCGGATTCGGCGAATAAAATCTTTGTCGGTGGCCTGCCGACGTACCTCAACGAGGAGCAGGTCATGGAGCTGCTCACCAGCTTCGGAGAGCTCAAGGCGTTCAACCTTGTCCGGGAAAACGGGAATGGTCCGTCGAAGGTGAGTCCACCTCCGTATTACGTTGTATCACGCTTCGCCTGTGCGGTATAGATGAGCAAGGAACTGACTGCGATGTATGTTTCTTCCTTCCATGCACGCAGGGCTTTGCGTTCTTCGAATATGTGGACCCCAGCGTTACGGATGTCGCGATTCAGTCGCTCAATGGCATGGAGCTTGGTGACAAATACCTTGTCGTACAACGCGCGTCGGTGGGCGCGAAGCCTGGGCAGTCGCCGATCCCGGGCATGTTCGAAGCTGCACCCGCGATCCCGAAGCCAATTTTGCCCGTGGCGGAGCGCGACCTGGAGCAGACGGAGGACCGGATCTTGCTCATGCTGAACATGGTCGTTCCCGAGGAGCTCGCGGACGACTCCGAATACGCGGATATTTACGAGGACGTGAAGGAGGAGTGCGAGAAGTACGGCACGGTCGAGGATCTGCGCATCCCGCGCCCGGTGAAAAAGGACAACAAGGCCAAGTGGGGCGAGAGCGGACGCGACGCGGCGCTCGCGGCGCAGCGCGCGGACGAGGCTGCAGGCGTCGGCCGTGTATACGTCAAGTATCACGAGCCGCGTGCGGCCGCGGCGGCGCTCAAGGCGCTCGCGGGCAGGAGCTTTGCGGGCAGGAGCATCATCGCGACCCTCCTCGCAGACGACGCGAACACGACTCCCCCGTTGAACCTCATCTTTGCGCCCCAGCCGGACGCGCCGCCGCCCCTGCCGCAGGACTGAGGTGCTCCGTACTGGGTGCCGAGCGTGCGGTGACGTGGTTGTGCGCCCGGGTTACTGAACGCGTAGTGACCGGGCGGCAGGTTTCGCCCGCGGGCAAATTTCTGTGGCAGCAGCATGAACAGGAAACGGGAGGAGCGATGGAAGGGCGGGTTTGCATCGATCTCCGGCTACTTGATCGGTGGTGGTGAATGTGCATAGGTGTCGCGGAGGCGGACGTGTGACGGATGAACGTTTGAATGATTGCTGGGTCGCCGGTTTGCCTCTCGTCCTCTGCTGCTCCTCCGGTGCGATGGTGTTGCTGGAATGGTTCTTACCCTAGCTAGCCGACTGTTCGTTTCTAGCCTGTGTCGCTCCTGTGCGTGCTTGTGTCCGTCTGTCTGTGCGTTCGTCCGTCCGTCTGTCGGTTTCCTGTGTGCGTGTATTGTGTAGTACGTTGTTCCCTTCATCTGCTATCTTACTTGTGTAACCATGTTTCTCCGAGGGGTCTGAAATCTGATGCTAGATCCTCCTACATCATTCGTCGGCGCAATTGTGCATCTGTGCAACTGCTATTGTGGTTAGCCACCGTCTCCGACGGTCTCCGGCTAATTTGCTTCCGCGCTCAGAGAACAGGGAGGCGGATCAGCCCGATGCCTCCCGCGCGCGTCCCGCTCGACCGGGTGTGAGTGTGGTCGAACGTTCCATTTGGCCACTCTAGGCTCTCGTTGTGTGTCTGAGCTTCAGTTCGAGACAGACTGTCGGTCGCTCGATCATCACGGCGCGGACGCAGATGTCGCTGAGGGTCGCCGGGGCGCGGGATTGGAAGTGTCGCGATGCGCCGCGCTCGCGCTTTCTGTGGCCCGGCTTGCGGGCTGCTGCCAGCCGGGTGGTTGCGTTCTGACGTTGCAGGTGGTTGCGGCGTGGTGCTTTCCATGCTGCACTGGCGAGACGAACTGACACAGGGGGCCGGTGGGACCTGGCGCTCTCAGGCACGCGGACGCTGCGGCCTTGTCTGCATCCGGAACCTTGCTTCGCTCTTCGGTCCTCGGTTCATGTACTTACCGGCCTGACACTCCATGCTGTGTATACAGCAGCTGCGTTCTGTCGCTCCGGCGGGGCTCAGCGCTCGGTACATTGCCAGATCTGACTTGTGATTAACCATGGGCCAGGGCCGGCTCGTAGACAGGGTGGTCATTGGTCAAGAGGGCGACCAATGAGCGGCAAACCAGAGGGGTTGCATCTTGCCATCGGAGTTTGGACTTTGCTTGGGAGAGGGGTTGGGCTTCTAGGCTAGCAGCTGCGGAGGTACGTAGGCCAAGAGCGCGTGTGTTGCCTCTTCCTCGTTCTGGGCTAGCGAATGATGATATACGACCAGCGGCGCAGACGCAGGTGCGGTGTCGTGGACGTTCATTCTCAGGTGCGCATTGAGCGTTGGTCCATGCAAGATCCATCGTCATCGTCATCATTATTTACCATCACAGCATCCCTTCTCCCGCTCGCTTGCGGTGCGGGCCTAGTGTCAGGTCACGCTGATCGTGGCGGGTCGGACGCGAGTTGCGGAAGAAAGGGACGCGACCGTGTTTCCGCGTCGGAGGCGCGCAGGATCAGAGGGGCGACCGGGTATCTGGCACGACGTCGACGGCCGCGTCCCCGGGAAGCTATATAACGGCGACGGCTGGCGTGCGTGCGGAGTCGCTGGTGGCCCGTGCCTGCATGTTTGCCTGCCAGTGCTGTCTCTCTGCTCTGGACGCGTAGCTCGTGCCGGATTGAGGCTCGCAGACGGGATATCTACCGTACACGTACAGCATCAGCCTAGCGAGGCTGTCACGGTGCGGGAGTGACAGGGGCGGTTCTGACGCTGGTGCATTGACTTTGAGCAGCTCTGGCGACTTTGCGCTTCGTACGCACGCGGCGCAGGCGACACGATACGTGCGACTGCTGGATTGGGCTGGAAGGGACGTCGCTCGCCGATCCCCGCCCCCGCGCGTGCTCGGATTGCGACGGGGACAATTGATTGGATTGCTGCACGCGCGACGGCCCATTCCGGCATCTCTTCTCCCCCATCGGCTCTCTTGCTCTCTCTCGCCTCTCCCTCCGCGGACATCTCCCTCTCTCTCCCTCTATCCGGCGCTTCCTTCCCATCCTGTTTAAAAGCTCTCCGTGCTCCGAACGCCGCCCGCGTCCACAGACCGCCCTCCCTCAGCCATAGCCCAGGCCTCGGATACCACACACCGCCACTGCCACCGCCCACCAGCACATACCCGCCATGTGGCCCTTCTCCTCCTCCCCCTCGTACATCGACGTGTCGCGCAAGAAGCAGGCGCAGCGCGAGGACGCCCTCCGCGTCGCCCGCGACGTCTTGCGCGAACAGGTCCGAGATGCAGATCCCGAGCCCTATCTGCGCGCAACAGGTGGGGCCGCTGTCCTCCATGCGGACCGCGCGTCTCCCATGCCAGAGCTGCATTCGCTGACCCGTCCTTTTCTTCTTCTTTTTGCACCCCGCAGCGCAGGAGATTGTCCACCGCATCTCCAAGGGCGAGTGGACCGCCTCCGAGGTCCTCGACGCGTACATTGCACGCGCCCTTCTCGCGCAGGACGTGACCAATTGCTTAACGGAAGGTAGGCACACTCGTCCAGCGCATACTACGTGATGGTCTCGCCGCCCATCTTAATTGAGGCGTTCTTCGCCAAGTTCGATGCTGATTCCGGCGCGCTTCTAGTGCTCTTCGCGGAAGCGCGTGCCCAGGCCAAGGCGCTAGACCTGGAGTTTGCCCAAACTGGGAAGATTCGCGGGCCCCTCCATGGCGTGCCCGTCACTTTCAAGGACAACTGTGAGCAACAACAAGCGTATAGCGTTGATGCCGGAACACTCAGAGCCTAATACGCGTTCGGATCCGCAGTCGACATCAAGGGTCGCGACACGACTATGGGTTTCTCCTCGCACGCCGACGACCCCCGTCCGGAAGACGCGCTGGTGAGTTGCGCCAAACCCGGTCCTTTTTGACATATCACCATTCCACCACCTGTGTCCATGAGCACCGTCACTGCGGCCTCGTTTCTTTCGGCTAGCGATGCGTTGCGTCAGATCGAAGCTACCCCTTAGCGCCCACGGTGACCCTGACGCGCGCGGTGGAAGTAATCGGGATGGGCTTCTGCTCCCCGCTTATCCCGAGTCTCCCTCACTTCGCTTCCAAGCACACGCACACACAACGACTTGGCAGACTTGCTGACCAACTTGTGCTTCTGCTTCCGCTTCGCGTGCCTTAGGTTGTTGCGCTCGTCCGGCAAGCGGGCGGGATCCCGATCTGCAAAACGAACCTCCCGCAGCTCATCTTCTTCTTCGAGTGCATAAACCCTATATGGGGCTGCACCCTCAACCCGTACAGCAAGGCGTACAGCTCAGGCGGTACTAGCGGCGGCGAGTCTGCCCTGCTCGCCATGGACGGCGCCGCGCTCGGCTGGGGCACGGATATCGGGGGCTCTCTCAGGTGCGTTCACGTTCCGTCCACGCACCTTCTAGCGCATCGCATGTCCTCTGTGGGCACAGACGCTTGCGCTAGCGGCACAAGTTGCGGGTCTGCTGACGCCTCTGCTCGTTATCCGGCTAACAGAATACCTGCCTCGTTCTGCGGCATCTATTCGCTCAAGCCAGGCTGGAGCCGGGTGAGCATGACCGGTATTCAAGGTACGCCGCTCTGTCCCCATTCGATGTTCGCATTACCCATTGCGGGCATACGTCGCAGGCACTTGGCCTGGGTTCGAGGGCATTCGCACCGTGGCTGGACCAATGGGACGGTACGTGCCAGTTCCCGTGCTATCAGTCTGACGCAGACGATGACGGGCTGGCGACATGATCTGTCGGTCGTCCCGCAGCTCCGTCGACGATATCGAGCTCGGAGCTCGCCTAGTTTTTGGGAAGCAGGGAGCGGAATACGACCCTGCGCCGCTTCCGTACCGCGAAGTTGAGATGCCCAAGAAGCTGCGCTTCGGGTTCTATTTGTCTGGTAAGCCCCGAATCTTCCCTTCGCCCTCCATACATTGCGAACTCGATGGCACATCAAGACGTCCGCCTCTAGCGTTGTGGCGGGCTCTTGTGGCGACGCCGTTGATGTTCGCTATGGGCATAGTACGTCATGTGACCGGGAGAGAACTCACTCACGTCCCGTAGACAACTACGTCAAGCCCTCGCCCGCCTGTCAACGGGCCGTGCGCGAGACCGTTGAGGCTCTGCGAAGAGCGGGCCACGAATGCATAGAGTTCGAGCTTCCGCAGGGTAAGTCTTCCTTGCGCCCCGCTCCCGATAGATGAGACGTTGCGTAACTGATCCTTACGACGCCTTCCGTCACCCACAGCGAAGCGTGCGATGGAGCTGTTCATCGGAATCACGGCCGCTGACAAGTACAGGACGCTCTCCGCGGACCTCGGCGGCGATCCTCTGGTAAGTTCCGCGAGATGCGTTCTCCTGGCCCGTGGACCGCCCGAATGACGGCATTGTTCCAGGAAGTGGGCGTGATGCCTCTGGTCTTAGGCCCGCGGCTACCAGGTGAGCGGCGGAGGCTTCCTGTCGTTCCTTCGCCCCCCGCTTTGGCGGTTGGCGACTTTGGGTGAAACCGCTGACGTTCGTCATTGACGCTTCGTATCAGGCTGGTTGCGGAACTCCTGCGCATGGCTGATCAGCAAGCTGTACAAGGACGAGGTGTTCCCGGACACGATGCGCGCGACGTACGGCAAGTCCGTCGAGGAGTACCACCGCTGGGTGCGCGAGCGGGACGATTTTACACGCATGTTCTACCGCGAGGTGAGCGTCTCCTCCCCCACCGTTATCCCGAGTCTTCCTTCCCATGATCTATTGGCTGCCCGGGTCTCCACGGAGCGCGGGCGGGTGAGCTTCTCGCTATGATGAGGCGTGCTGACAAGGACACTCCCATGCTGCTCGTACGTTTGAATTGCCGACCCGCGTGGCGTTGCTGCTCCTGCATTCCGACTCGCTCGGTACAAGGTTTGGGACAAGTACGGTTTCGACGGGATCATCGCTCCCGTGCTCGCAATGCCAGGGCTTCCCCACGGGTACGTACACCGGATCTCGCCCCTTCCCACTCCCCTCGGAAAGCCCGCCTCTCGTTGGCCGTTCTCACCCGCTCACCCACCCCACACACGCGCACAGGTCCGTCCAATACCTCTCCATGCTCGCCTGCATGGACCTCATCTACAACCTCGTCGAGTCGCCCGTCGGCGCGGTGCCCGTCACGCACGTCCGGCCCGACGCGGACGCGCTCACGCCCGAGTGGACCGAGGGCACGCACGTCGGGCGCGGGCACGGCTCCGCGTTCCTCGAGCGGCTGCTCTACGCCCCGGGCGGGTTCTACGACGCGGAGAAGATGGCGGGCCTGCCCGTTGGCGTGCAGGTCGTCGGCCGCCGGTGGGAGGAGGAGAAAGTCGTGGAGATGATGCGCGTCGTCGACGGCGCGCTTGGCCCGCGCGGGTTTGGGCCGCTCAGCTGGAAGGCGCAGGGCAAGTGAGCGAAGGGGGATTGCTGTTTCATAGAAGTGGCGTTGGCGGGCAGGGCGAATCTCCGCCTTTCTTTAGGATATGTATATGCTTTGACCTTTTCGTGGTTCCCCTCCCCTACAGTTCTACTCGTGCAGGAGCGGGGACGAGTACGATAGCCTCCACGCGTATAATCTCATTCCGGATCACTCAGCATGGCGTTCCCAAGCAAAAGCGGCAGCTGTGGCTACTACATACGAGCGTCGAGTAACTCTCTCGTTTCTTTTCTCTTTGTGTACGTATATACAGTACGCGCTAGGACGTATCGCGGTATGATTCACGTCACGACACCGTAGACGACGTCCGCGGCCTCAGTCCCGAGTTAGCCATCCACGAGCAGTGCAGATAAGTGACGTCGTGACCGTCGTCCGCACGGGGACGAATGCGTAAAGGGTGCTCGCACCTATCCCAAGGCTACAGTAAACGCGCGCCACCGTGACGGCTGCGGGCCCGCGACTCGGACGCGGTTGTGGGTCCGCATGTAACAGGGTTCGCTGCCGATCATGCCAGGGCTGCTTGGGCCGGGGTCTCGAGGGACTCACGCAGGCCACCACGCCGACTGCGTCTAAACCTAGACTCTGAGAAGGCGATTCGGATGGGACGGTCTCTGCTGCGGGTCGCCCGATAGCTACTGTATATGCACAACCGGTGGCTCCTCTGATAGCACTGTCTGCACTGGCATCATATTGAGGATGGCCGCGAGGACGGAATGGCCGTAGCGACTCATGCTCGCAGAAAACCCAGCGCTGGCGACATACGAAGAGGCGTCGGGCGGGCGGACTTGCGGCAGAGGCTTGGAATGATCTCTTGCAGGTACGTCAAGCAGTGGACCGTCAAGCCGTTGTCGGAACGCGCGGTCGAGGTGAAGAAACGCATTCTCTCTCTCTTGATCTGATATGCACCGCTGCCGTCAGACAGAACGCGCGGGTCATCACCGTGCGATAGCGCGCTCGCAGTCCCCTTTGGTGGGAACGGCTCATCACGCGAAGGGCGTTCAGTACGGTGCGGATCTGGAGATTGCGCTGCCGGGCCGTACTTGGCATTCTGAAAGCTCCAACCAAGGGAAGCTTCCCACCTCCCCAGCCGGGAGGCCAGGCCAGAATCATCGAAGACGCCCGAGCAGGCTTCGTCATTGCAGAAGGCAGATATCCTTGTGAGTTCCCGTCTGGCCGGGTAAAGTCGGGGTTATCGAGCGCAAGCTGGAGTCCGTGCGAAGAAAGGTCGTCCGTAGGCTCATAGATATCAACAATGGGGTTTCCTTACGAGAACCGCAGCGTAGGTCATGCGTCGATTGTTCTGGACAATATCAAAAGTACAATATACTCCGTGTCGTAGGAGTCGGTCATGAATCGGAAGCTATCCCATTGCTAGATGCAGACGTTTCATTCAAGGAACCGCAGCTTACTGAACAGGGATGGTCACTACAGGGGTCTCATTCGCGACGCGGTACGTCGGGTGGTCGGCTGACCGTTCCAGTTCTCGGCGGGCCCGAGACGACGCTGGAGTTGTGCGCGGGCCAGCGGGGGTGGTGGGTGAGACGATCTAGCTCACCGCCTTCCCCGCGCGGCGGTCCGCCTTTAACTGCGCTTGCTGGTCGTGATATCAGTACGCATCCCGAGGGGGGCCTCGCATCCCATGCGCGCGCGCTCACCCAAGCCTTCTTGCAGTCTCTGTACGCCTGGAAGTAGTCGAGGCACTTGTCTCTGTCGTAATCGTGGTGGTTCATGCAGTCCATGGACGCCTTGGACGCGGCCGCGCACGGACTGCGGTCCACGGCGGATTCCCGCCGGGGCTGGGTGAGCGACTTCCGCCTGGTCGCGCGGGTCAGTGCTGGGGCACGTACTCGACGAACTTCGACACCTGCTTGTCCTGTCGTCATGCGAGACACAAAGCCGCGAGAACACAAGATCAGGAACGATGAGATGGCGGAGGAGGCGGAGGAACACTTGCCTTGAAGTAGTCGGCGTACGGCTTGGGAACGACGTTCGCCTGCGGGTCTGGGAGCGGTGCGAGGTTGGACTTGTCGAGACCAGCGTCGGTTGTCCGAGAGCACGACATGTCCGCTCCTGGTACGCTATGCCGCAGCGCAGGAAATGGTTGTGCGAGAGGCGGGGAAGAAGTCGGTAGTAGCGGGAGGAAGAGTCGGACTCGGTGATCGGATTCGCACCGACGTCTAGCGCCCAGCAGCTGCAGTACGGGATGGGCGCTTCTCGGGTGCCTGCGCGTCCAGCTGAGCCGTCCCGATCCTGCCGTGCCTCGACTCTGGTCTCAACCTGCTCCCCATCCAAACCCTTCCTAAAGTCTATCCGGATCGCTAGCAATGCCGATCGAGTTACCATACGCAGCGGACGCAGAGGAGTCGCTATCGTTCGACGATTTCGAGGTGCGTACGGCGCGGAAAGCACGTGGCTCAGGCCGTTGACCACCTCCTCTCTTCCGTCCGCATAGGTGCTTAGGCTGCAGTACCAGAAGGAACTGGCGCAGTCGCACGTTACCGTACAGACGACGTTCAACTATGCGTGGGGGCTCGTGAAGAGCCCGACGCGCGAGCACCAGGTCGAAGGCGTCCGCCTCCTACAAGGTGAGCCTCGCTGCACCTCTTCCTAGATCGGAGATAAAGATTTCGAAACCTTGGCCTGCTAGAGATATATCGCGCGGAGCCGTCACGACGCCGTGAATGTCTGTACTACCTCGCGCTGGGGCACTACAAGATGGGCAACTACGAGGAGGCGCGGCGTTTAAACGGTACGTCCGCCCTCACCGTCGCCGACGTTCGGACTCGTCTGAACATGCTGTCCATCGTCTCTCCGGGACTTCCAGCGCTATTACTAGACAAGGAGCCCTCGAACCTACAAGCACAGAGTCTCGCATCACTAATCGACCAGCGCGTCACACGAGGTGCGTCTCTCTCTCTCTCTCTCCACCCCCTCCCCGCCGCGCGCCCTCTCCCGTCCGCCTCATGCCCACCGCTCACTCTGTCTCGTTCGGACACGCAGAAGGGTACATCGGCATGGCGATCGTCGGCGGCGTCGCGGCGCTCAGCACGCTCGCACTCGCGGCCATTGTACGGCGAGCGTCGCGCAAATAGCCGCGCTCCCCCATCCGCGTCCGACCTTAGACCCCGTGTCCTCCGGTTCTTTATAAGTTTGCCCTCGCTATCCCATGCCCGTGCCCGTGTTGTATGCGCGGCGCTCGCCATCCGCACGCCTTGCTCCCCGGGGTTTTATGATGATTTACGCACGGCCACGGCCCCGACCTCGTCGCTTTCCGCTCGTGAATGATATCAACTGTCACGTCGACATTCACATTTCTCTTGCCTCTGCGTATCTGTCTTTTCACGACCACGAACTCGCTGTCCATCCCGCTTATCGTCGTTGGCAATAATGTACTCCATCGTCCTCATGACCATTCCTTCGACTCGCGTCCGGTCGTCTGCCCGTCCCATCGTTCAGCCCGAAACCTGTAATGTTTGGCCGTGTTGCTATATCCTCAGGCTTGCGGAGGCAATCGGACGTGTCGGCCCAATGGTCCAGAAGACACCCGGCCAGGGGGGTACGGTGGTGGATGTCTTTCCAGCGAGCTGGGTCTTCGTGGTGTGCAGCAAATTCCAGATTCGATACACCGGTAGAGTACAACATGCGATGAACGAGCTCCCGAGTCCTAGCACGACGAAGCGCCATCTCCCTTGTAAACGTGAGAGCTGTGGCGTGTAAGGGTGTGTCTGCGCTGGCCTATCCGGATCCAAAGTGTCCCGTGTGTGTTTCTGAGCAGTTCGAAGTATGTGCATGGAAAGGTCTTGGAAGAAAGGGGCTATAGTACGAGTGGAAGGGAGGAAGGAGGTGAAGGATCTACAGCGTTGAGGGTTGGGTAAAGGGGGTAGCGAGAGGCGATGCGAGTTTGGAGGTGATTGTTACACATAAGGTGATAACCTACATGGAGCAAGAGCAAACGAAGCATAGCAGTGCGAGGCAGCGATACAGGCGATACCTGTGGGAATGGTATTTTTCGACTCGCCAGAATCGTGTCATGTCGGGAGGAATTGCGCTGTAGAAGGCCCCACACGTTTGAGCGTCAAGAGCGCAAGAAGGAACATGAACACGGAAAGGTCGCACGTACCCGCTTCGGCGTACATCTCGTCTGGAGTGCGCTTGAACGCGGCGATGCCGAGGAGGACGAACCCCGTCAGGACCGCGATCTCGAAGATGATCCACAGCGTCGCCCACACTGCGCGCCCATCCGTCAGAAGGGGGTGTGCTGGGACGCGAAAGACGGAAATGGGACGTACCGTGTGCGGGTATACGGGGGTAGAGCAGGGACCACTGCGTCGCGTCCGAGTCGTTGGCTTTGCGGAAGTACTTATCGTCCGCGATATCCCCTGCCGTCGTGCGTCAGCTCGCGTTCCCCCATTGCCTCGCTCGTGGCGTTAACTTGCTACGACGACACTTACATACAACGTACAGTGCGCTTACCAGAATCAGAGACGGTCAGTGCGGGTGTTGACGGACTGATGAGAGAGGCTTGACATACTTCATGACGCCGATGAATAAACAATACCAGCGCAGTGCTTGTCTACGCTTGCATGACCGACTGAGCAGCGGGCAAGAAAGGATGGGTGAGGTGGACGTACGCGTGGTCGATGAACCAGAACCCGACAAGCAGACCCTCGTAAACGACCGTGAGAAGGATGGTTCTGGATGGTGGGATGACAACATGGCCAAAAAGCACAATAGGCGCGGCACCCATCGATGCAGAACCACGAGGCACGATTTCGCGAAACCATAGGTGGTTGCAATGCAAGAATGTCCGGACTCAGTTAGATTCAGCAAAACAGAGGACGAGCAGAAGGGGCACGAACAGCTTATTGCGGACAAGAGCGAGAGGGGCGATGAGGCCGACGCCGAGGACGAAGCTCATGATCTTGGAGACGAGGGTGTCGAAGCCCGCCATGATGAAGAGGCCGCCGAAGATGGTGGAGCCGACGTAGCCTGCAGCAAGGATGGTGGGCGGGTGTCCGCCCGAGACGATGGTGGCGCCGCCCATGTCCGGATCGATGCAGACTTTCATGACGGAGCCGCCTGTGAGGATGGCCTGTGCACACGGCTCGATATCAAGAACGGGACGCGATGGGCAGGGGCCGGAAAGAGACGCACGAGGGATATGTGGCAGAGCTCGTGCCATCCGATGGTGAAGAGCTTGAGGGGATTGATGAGCGTTCTTGCGCCGGGGATGTTCCAGAAGGCGAAGATGACGACGGCATAGACGACGATCTGCACGAGGAGTAAGAGGACAGCAGAGAAGGAGACAGGATGGAGAAAGAGGGCTCATACGACGTAGAGAACGGGCACCTGGATAGAAAAGGGAACAGGTGAGGAACATGCAGGGGAGAGGAATGGAAGCGGGAAGGACGTGCCTGGTCGTGGGTGGGCGCGACGGGGCTCATGCGGGGCGCAGGGGGAGCGACGGGAGGGCGGGGGACGTAGGGAGGAAGAGAGTCCATGGCAGACTAGAGTTTTAATACTCACGACCGCAGGAACATGCAGCCGTCTAGCGTTCTCTGCGTGGACACGGGCGAGTGGTTTCTTCTCCTTGGTCACGGATGACTTGCTCCTTCCACTCGCACTCGCACTCGCACTCGCACTCTCGCCCAGGCGCCACAGCCACCGCCACCCTCGAGGGCCTTCTGCGCGTGTCCACAAGCGCCCACGTTCCAGACGCGTGCATCACGTGCTCACGCGACCTTTGTTGATCTCCCCGGCGGAGTTCCAATCCCCCAGGCGCGCTATATAAGCCACTGCCGCCTTCGCGTCCGCCGAACCCAAGTCCATCCTCTGCCCCACCACTGTCTGCACCCCACATCCGCCCTATCTCACCTCTAACAAGCACAAATGGTGTGTATGCACTCGCAGTACCGGTCGTGCGTCGGTTGCTGACCGAAATCCGCAGTCTGGCAAGGGAAAAGCGTATGGGCACCATTCCTGTGGACTTCACGGTCTCATACTCACTTTCGCGCTTCCTGCAGTGGCAAGTCTTCCTCTGGCAAGGCGGGTGGTGATGCCGGCAAGTCGCAGTCGCGTTCGGCCAAGGCCGGTCTCCAATTCCCTGTCGGTCGTGTCCACCGTCTTTTGAAGAAGGGCAACTATGCGCAGCGCGTAGGTGCTGGGGCTCCTGGTGCGTATCCCTATACAAGATTCAGTGACAGGGAACTTTTGCTGACACGCGTCTACCTTTAAGTCTACCTTGCTGCAGTGCTCGAGTACCTCGCGGCCGAGATCTTGGAGCTTGCGGGTAACGCGGCCCGTGATAACAAGAAGCAGCGTATCGTCCCTCGTCACCTTCAGCTTGCCATCCGAAACGATGAGGAGTGCGTATGGTGTGATTATCAAAGCGTGCGCTCTTTTCTGACCTATGTCTTGCAGATTGAACAAGCTGCTTGGTGACGTCGTCATCTCCCAGGGTGGTGTCGTTCCCCACATCAACCCTGAGCTCCTTCCTTCAAAATCGAACAAGAGCAAGAAGGAGGGCGCCTCGCAGGAGGTCTAGATGCTCTTTTGTCCGCTTCATCTTCGTGTCGTATCCTGTTGGGATTTGTAATTGTACTTTTTTCGTATGTGTCTCCTAATGAATGCGCCCTACCGTGTATTATCACCTTGATTTTTGCTGCTGGCGTGCGCCCCGGATGGGTCAAGCCACAGATCACTAGTCATCGAAGGCTTGCCGTCACTGTACATGCTTGTATATACTATGACGTTGAAGAGTCTTACCGGTGGCTACGCGGTACTGTGCCGTCTCGAGCTTGTGCTTGAACTCAATAGCCTCACTTGATACATGATGCATGATAACTTATGCCCCCAGAGTCTGCATGTGGCTTGTTTTGCGAACACCATCAATATGATCAACATGTCATGAAGTTCGCAGTCGTAGGGCAAATTCGTCTGCAGGCAGGGTAACGGCAGCAGTCATGTATCTAGAATGCTTGCGAACAGTTCATGCTCAAACAAGCTTCAGAGGACATGATGGTCATGCAAGGGAGTTCTCGTTATTGCAACCGGAAGACCAGCGCGGCCACATGTACGATAGGGTACGTTTTGGCTAGGGATACAGATCTTAGTCGAACAGACCGAAGCCCATGTCGTCGTCGGACTCCTCCTGCAGAACCAGTGACAGATCGTTAGAGGCCATAACGAGCGATAGAGGACGGCGAAACTGACCTTCTCCTCCTTCTTCTCCTCTTCCTTCTTCTCCTCTGCAGCAGCCGCAGCGGGGGCGCCACCGGCCGCAGCACCGCTGGAGGCGGCGACAGCACCACCAGAGGGGACCTGCACAAGCCAAGGCCGGCGTGAGTGACCTGGGAACCATACCGAACACAAACAGGCGACAGCGGACGTACGGAAGCGAGCTTGGCGGAGCCCTCAGCGATCAGCTGGTTGATGTCCTTGCCCTCGAGCTCGGAGATGAGCTTCTCGAGGCGCTCGTCGTCGGCCTCGATGCCGACGGCACCGAGGACCTTCTTGATGTCCGCCGCGGTAGGGGAGGCGTTGCCGCCGATCTGGAGGAGGAGGTACGCAGCGAGGTGACGCATCTGCACGACAACAGAGGGTTTAGCTCGGTTGGTGCGATCCTGCGTACGGCAGAGAGGGGAAAGAGACGCACGGTGCTAGTTTTGAGTGTCTAGGAGGAGATAGCCACAAATCACTGCAAGGGAGAAGTGTGAGCCATTACGCTTGCCTGGGACGGGAGGCCTCGGACAACGACATCGACTACGCCGACACCAGCTCCCGCCACTCCGACACCATACAACGCACGCACACACACCTTTTAATCCGCGAGGGAAGACCTGTGGATTCTATCCGAGGACGATGGGATGCGAGACCCTCTGCGCGATCGGCGCGAGTTGGGCCCTCGCGCGCGCTCGGTGGCTGGAAAACTATACATCGTCTTTCTCACGCTGCCCACAAGCGCTCAGCCACCGCACCCCGTCTTCAGGCTCCGTCCCAAAGCCAGAGCAGGAACCGTCGCCAAGCCCCTCCGCCTCCGCAAGACCGCCCACGACACCCTCAAGATGGTGAGTGCTGCTACTCCAGGCTGTCCGTTTCGACGGAAAGAGGAGGGAAGGATGCTGACCGGTCATTTGGGTGCTGCTGCCGTGATGATGATGATGGTGCTGCTTGGACCTCTCGTTAGGCTGACTCCTCCGTTACCGACCCCCAAGTCGCTGCCGACCTCAAGAAGAAGCGGACGTTCCGCACGTTCTCGTACCGCGGTGTTGAGCTTGACAAGCTCTTGGACCTGAGCAATGAGGAGGTGCGCCGATTTCATGTGAAGAAAGTATTCAATAGATACTGATAAGCCCCCGTCCTTAGTTCGTTGAGGTATGCACGCTTGCAGAACGCAAAAGGCCCCGAGAAAACATTCTCACATCGTCTCGCATAGCTCGTCCACGCCCGTGCCCGCCGTCGGTTCCAGCGCGGTCTCAAGCGCAAGCCCATGGGCCTCATCAAGAAGCTCCGCAAGGCGAAGAAGGAGGCGGCTCCCAACGAAAAGCCCGCGGTCGTGAAGACCCACCTCCGTGACATGATCATCGTTCCCGAGATGATCGGCAGCGTCGTCGGTATCTACAACGGCAAGGTATATAGAACGTCCTTTGGTTGCGCTCCAGAAGCGGTCGCTGAAGGATGCGCGACGCGCCAATGTAGGTCTTCAACTCGGTTGAGATCAAGCCTGAGATGGTCGGCCACTACCTCGGCGAATTCTCCTGCACATACAGGCCCGTCAAGCACGGTCGCCCCGGTATCGGTGCCACGCACTCTTCGCGATTGTAAGCTCAGCCCTTCATGTTAGGAAGGCACTTAGACTGACCTATATTTTCACAGCATCCCTCTCAAGTAGAGGTCCCGTTGCAACTCTCTCATGTCTCTTTGTCGTCCATCACCATGTGCAGTAGTCCCAAAAGTAATATGCAACATGCTGCTATGCACCGAGATTGCATACCATGCATGCTTGATATGCTTCGCCTGAGCGGGATGTGCAAGATATGGATTCGCGCTCTGTGTCAAACCCTTTGTTGCTGACGTTTGGGGCCAAACGAGAGCCTCTATCAGATTTGTGATCGAGGGATGATCACCAATGGCAAGCATACGATATTCCGATTGACGTCGTTGATCGCCCTAATGGCCTGTTTGAGAGGGTATAGATGTTCGTCCATGCTATAGGTTAAGTGGAGTAACGTGAAGTACAGATACGCGGGCAAAATCAGAGAGGGAGGGAGAGGGAATGAGGAGAGACACGATACGTTGACGCGCAAGTGCTGAGGGATGCAGTACTGAATATATACGACCTGAGCGTGGATGAGTGCAGACACCGTGACGACTGGCCCAGTGAGAGAAACGTCAGACCGGACGATGGACGGAGACCACGTCAGCCATAAGTAGTGGGAGGAGGGCATGCGAAGCAGGGTACGATAGAGCGTTGGCGAATCAGCGCTGCTGGTGTCCATTGGGCACAAACGGATGCGGGCTCTCGCTGCTCGGCCGCGACGACGAGGCAGCGTTGGTGTTGTTGCCATCGCCACTACCGCCATTACCGTTGTTGCCGCTATTGATGAATGACGACGGGCGAGAGGACGGGCGGTTCGGGTCCTGTATCGGCGGCGGGCGCTCCAACGACCACTCCCCGCCGGCGCCCTGCATGCCCTGCATGTTCTGCATGTTCTGCATGTTGGCCGGAGCGCGGGGCTGGGGAGAGAGGATCGCACCCATCGAGTTCTGTGTCGCTGACTGCGGGGCGCCCGCCGGGGGCGGGTAGGAGAAAGGAGAGTGCTGGATCGGCGGCGGCTGTGGCCGCGAGCTGGGATGACCGTTCCTCAGTAAACTATCCGAAGGGGCAGAGCTGGCTATCTGCGGCCTGTCCAGGAACTGAGGATTTGACTGCGTCGACCTAGTGACGGCATCAGCGCACGATCAAACGAATTGCGAGATGTACGTGCGAGGTTGCGTACCTTGGCGGCATGGCCCGCGTGTCCTCTGGCCGTGGCGTGGCGGGATTGAAGTTGAACTGAGCGTTTCCGAGGGTGGGCGAGGTCAAACCCGGTGTACGTGCTCCGGACTTCATGCGCATGTAGGCCTCCACCCTCTTCAGGAATTCCCGACTAGGAAGATCCATGCAATTGGCAAAATACTCCTCGTCCTGAAGGATCGGTAGGAACTCCTCCGGCACACAGTAGAACTCGTCCTGATTCTCGAGCAGCATCGTGACGACACGAATGGCACCAAAGCTCTCGTCCCGGACGGCGTTCTGCCCACGTGAGTAGAGTATGCTTGGGCATATGACCGTTGCGAGGTTCTGGAGGTCCATCTTGCTGCCCGTCTCCTCATCCAGATGGGCGAAGGAGGCTACCCACTTCAGGAAAACAAAGAGTACCTCCAACGTATCTCGATGAGCCTTCGGCAAGATGAGCGAGACCATGTGCAGCATCCGCTTCCGTTCTTGCTCGGTGGGAAGAGCTAGAGAAGATAGTCAGCGAAAAGTCACAGAAGGTCAGGATTGACGGAACGCACATTGCGTGGCAATGAACAGACGATGTAGCTTGTACGTCATGAGAGGGTCGGGCAGGTCTCGGAAGAATTTCTTGAGCAGCGCAGCGAGCTGTACAGGATTGTCCTGCGTGAGATCGACCGACGACGCATCTCGATCAATCGCCTCTGTGAGCTCCTTCAATCGACGAATGTTCCCATTCCTCCGGAAGATACCCTCGATGGACATATCTTGTAATGCCGTTAGTCATACGTCAATGGGCGATTATCTCTGCACATACCCATCTGCCGCATCGCGGATACCACGTCGTCCACAAAGCTAGGGATGCGAAGCGTTGCACGCGAAGCACCAAGAAGGGAGTCCGCACCCTCACGCTCCACCAGAAGCTCCAGAGGTACGCCAAACACGCCTGAAAGTCGGTCAGTGAGCTAGTATGAAGATAGGCCCGTGAGACATCACCACCAACTCACCTTTCTTCTTCACGTTCTTCTTGTCATTCCCGGGCTTGAAGAGCTTATTCCAGAAAGAGCTCTTCTTCACCTCGACGAGCTCCAGTATCTCATCTAGGTCAAATTGGTCCCTCAATGGCGACCGCTGCAGGACCAACACAGCGCAATGTTTGACGATAGCCAGCTGAAGAGGGTTCAACTCTGCTATGTACGGCGTTGGGCTCTGGTACGGAAGCGACCGTCGCTGCTCGCGCGCCTGCGCGGCCTCGACGAGCTGCGGAATGTCCGCGAGCGTGATGCCGTCCTCGACACCGCCGACCATGTCGTCGTCGCCGTGTCCGCCCGCAGGGGAGCTCGGGCCTGACTCGTCCACAATCTTGATCGCAGTATTTCCCCGCGCAAAGGAAGGGCGGATAACCTGCGATTGGACGTTCGTGTCGATTGTCACCGGAGACGGTAACGACCGCTGCTGGTGCTGGTGTTGCTGATGGGAATGCTGTTGGTGCGAGTGGCCGTGGGGTCCCTTCTGGGAGAGAGGGTAGGACTGCTGGGCGGATTGCGGAGCGTGCCTCCCACTTCCCGCCACTTCTTGTGGTCGATGGGCCATATCTGTGGGGTGCGCGACCTTGCCTGTCGGGCTCTCGACGATCGTCGACCGCTTTGGCATCCGCGCTGTCGAAGACAGCTTGCGGTCCAAATGAACGGAGCGAAGCCGGTTGATGTCCCCGGAGTTCCGGTAGGGATCCTCCTCCAATTCGCGAGGGTGACCTTGCGCGGGCGGCGCTGCTGTATATCCTCAGCTGATAACAATTACAGTCCCCAGCGTGCAACCTACCTGGCGAAACGGGCACTACCCCGCGCTTCTTCAACAGGACGTACAACCGCCGGAGCGCGACGTTGAGCAGAAAGGCGTACTGCTCCAAGCGCGACACTGCCTGGAAGCCCGGGCGGCAACCAGGGTGGGCATGGTCCGTGCAGTAAATGACCATGGGTACGGTCCCGAATGAGGACGTCTCCTTCATGGAATCCGGGTCGTACACGAAGGCGCCGACGTTCGCCGGCGGCCGTCGTGCGGTCGACAGCTTCGGCTTCGAGTCTTTGTCCTGCCCTTGCCCTTGCGCCTGCGCCTGTCCTTGCCCTTGACCTTGCGCAACGACCTCCTTAGACGGTTCTTTCTGGTCGTCCTGGCTGGGGCTCTTCGTTGGCTCCTTAATGGCCGGCATTGCTGCGACCTTCCCGCACGTCTGGCACGAGAGACAGTGCGAATGCCACCGCTGGTACGTGCCCAGTCGCACACAGTCCTCCTCGACTGTCTGATTGCACTTCACGCACAGATCTGACGGGGGGTTGACCACCGCGACCTTGGCCAGAGTCGGGTCCTTCGGCGCGGCGCTGAACGGGCTCTCGCCCGCGTTCTCGGGGGCGAGGCTCTTGAACCCGTACGTAACGCCCTGCGTACCAATGTTGCCCGAGTCGCTCTGCGGGACGAGTTCGCCGTTCGCGCGCTTCATGATCCGCCGCGCGGACGGGTTCGCGCCCTGGATGGCGAGCATGTGCAGCTTGTCGAGGAAGTTCGTGATCGCCTCGCGCACGTCCTGCTCCCGTTCCAGCTTCAGCGCGCCCGTCAGCGCGATGCGGATGAGTATCTTCAGGTAGTGTGCGAGGCCAGTCACCAAAGCAAGCAGCTCCTGCGTCATCCCCATCCGCCGTGCGCCAGTCTCCTGCGTATGTGACAACAAGGTGAACAGGTCTACCGTCTTGCGGCACAGCATTCGCGCTTCGCGTACGTGAGACATGCCTGACGGGGTCAAAACGTCCGTTCAGCTGAATACACTCGAACACGACGACGCAACGCACCCTTGAGTCTCAGTCGGTAGAAGTGGTACTCGAGGTCATCGATGGTCGCAAAGAGGACCTCGACGTGCAAAATAAACCTCTCGGCCATCCGGATGGCATCAAGATACTGTCCGTTGCTGACCTGCCGCAGCATGTCGGAAATGCACGCAGCGCTAGACTCCTCAAAGGCAGATAGTACGCTAAGGAGGGTCAGCACCGCCCAAATACCCACAAGCCACATGAACGCCTCGACTTACGTCCATATCCGGTATACCTGCTGTTCCATCCTGATCTGCTTTTCCCTGAGGGACTGCGCTGTCTCTCGACGCTCTTCTTCTAGGTATGGTGGCTCCGCAGAAGAGCTGCCTTCACCGTATTCCGCCCCAGGCGGTGGTAGACTCGTAGGTCGTCGCGAGGAAACCTTGACGTTCCAAAACTGCATCGCAACCTCAGCGCTCCGACCGTCGCCACCAAGACGGCGAACGTACCTTGTTGATCATATAGCATTCCGGGTGCCAGCACTCGTCCCGCATGTTCCGGTTGATCTCGACGAACTGCTTGAGAATGGCGCTGTTGCACCCCGCGCACTTCGTCGCATACCGTGTGGAGTAGTGAAAATGGCAATACACATCCCCTTCGTGCTCGTAATACGAATCTTGCGGCCCGAACAGCGTCGGACATACCGAGCACGTGAAGTGCTCGACGTGGAACTTCTTGTCTGCATAGGCGCGTCGGTGACCCACGAACCTTGCCCACAAAACGCAGGAGATACTCACTGCACGCCGTGATATAGCTACCCCGCAAGGCCATCCCACACTTGGCGCAGATCAGGTTGAGACGCCGGAAGTAATCCCGCTCGCACAGCGGGTGCTGCTTTCCATCCGGGCCGTCGATGGGGAAGAACTTGGAAGCAACCACAGCACCACAGTCCTGAGGGAGCCATCAGCACGACGGTGCAGAATGCTACATCCAGGCGATGCTCACCATGCACTTGAAACATTGAAGATGGTAGACAGCGCCTAGAGCGCGCACGAATGCGCCCTGCATGGCCTTGCCACAAGCGGCACATGGTCTGGTGAGGAATCGGTCAGACTGTGCTCAAGATTAGGGAGGCATGTGCGGAGCGGGACCGCCCTTGAGGCAGTGTCGAGATGAGCCAAGCGGGGAGGACTTACGTAGAAGCGACACTGGTGCTGGTATGAGTAGTGGACGTGCCTCCAGGCTGGCTGCCACCAGGAGTAGATGAATCAGAGTGTAGGGAAGAGTCAGAGTGGACGCTCCGGGGTCGACTGCGAGATGGCCCAGAGTGATCGGAGGGAGATGAGGGATTGTGATGGCTAGAACTGCCTGGTGTATCGGGCCTGCTGCTCGCGACGAAAGGCGGGGCTGGAGAGTGGGACAGAGGATGCTCAAGATCGTTGCGAGCCAAAGATGACGAGTGGTTTAGATCCTCGCTGCGAGCGTGAGGGTGGTCGTCGGCCGTATGCTGTCGCCGATCGAGGTCGTGCGGAGAACTGAGAGTAGACGCTCTGGTCGGGACGTGCGTGCGATCTGAAGGATGCGAGTCGTTGCGCGGAGAAGGTGGATGTACGCCATTAGGAAGCTGAGAGGGCGGGAGAAGGTCGTGATCGTGGTCAGAGCCCGGGTCAGAGGCCATGTAGGCAAGAGTAGCGGAGTCGTTGGAGGACTGGGAAGAGACAGAGAGCTGCTTGTGCTGGCGGTCGTAGTCGACTTGCCCGCTCATGGCATCAAAGACGCCGCGTACGTACGGCTACAACAGACGGTGGGGGGCGTCGAGAAGCGAGGGGCAGGGCGAGAGGCGGAGGAGGGAGGGGGAAGGAGAGAAGGGCGGAGAGCAGCTCAAGCTCGCTGTGTCGATGGATTCGGACACCAATTTCGCCTACAGCGCCCTGTGACAAGGCCACGTGTCACAGCATGTCACACAGTCACGAGCCCCTGCTCGACGGTGAGCTCCGAGTCGACGCTCGGCGACGCTGCACTCCGTCTCTGACTCTCCTGGTCGACCACGCTCGGTGTGCGACTTCTCAGCTCACCCAATCGCAGGAGACCAAAGTAGATATGCTGTCCAAATCTGACTTCCACGGTTACAGCCTCAGCGAAGTACTATATGAAACATGGGTCTCTCCGGCACATGTCCATTTACTCCGCGGATCGTAACATATGCATCCTCCGGAGGATAGCACACTTATCTTTATTTTGAGTATTACAATCACGCGCTGAATTCGTCCGCATTAAGGATGAGTGTTGTGAAGAACCTGATCATCTCAAGGAACGCGTCCGAGTCGATGGCTACACAGAACAAGAACACATCATTAGGACCCCCGCAACAACAGGAGTGCGACGTACATTCGTTAACAGTGTGTACCCCGTTGTCCAAAGCAGTGCCGTTCCCGGAGTTGGCGTGATTGTATCGATAGATATGTGGTGTCAGCGCCCAATAGTACCGAGTATCTGTGCACGTAGAGCCCCTTATCAACAACACCCTTGGTGACCTTTCTTGCGCGGTCGTGTACGTACCGGTATTCCCAGACATGATGCCAGGCGCGACGACGATGTTGTCGTTGCCGTCCAGCTCGCGATGGGCGTTGTAAGTCGCCTTGATCGTCCCCGACAGCAAGGCATACTCGGGCGCATCGATGGGGCTCACTGGCGCCGGCTCCAGCGCGGCGCCCCAAGCATCGCTGATCGTGAGAGTTCCGTACGCAGGCCCTCCGTCCTCACCAGTGATGCGAGAGCCGAAAGCTGTGTACGACAAGTTGAAGTCCTGTGCAAGACCCTTGAGCAGCGCCGTGTCGTGCTCCTTTACAGCGTCAACCGAGCTGCGGGCGATTTCGCATATCGGTCAGCCAATACGTTCCCGGTAGACTTTAGCAAAGCGCAAAAGCGATGCAAAACGATGGTGGCGTGCGGACCCGGGGACCTACCTCTCGGTGGCGATCCGGTGGTTCACGACAGCCCATGCCTGCTCGGGTAGCGCGTTCGTCTTAACGCCGCCGTTGATGAGGTCGATGGCCTGGGTAGTGCCGACCAACGCCATGAAAGTCTTGCTCTTGAAAAGCTCCTTCTGCGCCTCCTTCAGCGCCTTGTCGGACTTGACCGCCCTCTTGAGCGCCTTGCGCAGCTTACGGGGCAGGTCAGGTGCATGTTCCGCCAAACACTGGGACTTCCAGTACATAGGCGTTCCACGAGACAGGCGGGCCTCATACGGATGGGCCTCGTAGTGAACCAGGAGTTGTGCAAGAATGCCGATAGACTGTGTACTCTTAGTCAGGCTTATCCAAGCACGACCGGTTAACACGAATCTTACCGTATGCGCAGGCGGTACGCTGGAATGACCACCAGGCGATGTGACCTCGACACGAACGTCAAAGTAACCCTTCTCCGCGATGCCAGGTGTGGCGATGACGCCGCCAAATTCATTAGCAAAGCCTCCTATTGCACCGATATATCATGACGTTTGCATTAAGCCACATGATAGCACTTACCACCCTCGTCCACAAGCAATACAAACGCGTCCTTGCCGTATGTAGACAGCAAATACTTGCTGATCGCGGAAGCACCCTGTCACGACTGGTTCAGCATAGGGCTTTGGATATGAGGGTCTGGCACGCACATGCAAGCCGCTCGCTTCCTCGTCGAAGCCAAACGCGAGAACGACACCTCGGGTTGGCTGGAAACCACGTTCGAGCAGCGACTCGATGGAAGACCTGCACAGAGCATGAGCATGGATATTGTGGCGATGGTCAGTTCGTCACCAAGAAGGCGTACATAATCCCGATCAGACCGCTCTTGTCATCGGAACTGCCACGGCCCCAAATGCGCTCCCCTAGAATCGTGACACAACCCACATGAACTCTGCAACTCAACGGGGAAGAAGTTTGAATTGTGACAGACCATCGAAGTAGCCAGAGAAGGGTGGGTGGTCCCACTCGTCCACTGTGTCAGGGTTGACAGGGACGACGTCTGTGCGCGGCTCTCAGACCTAAAAGATCAGGCCGCCAAAACAAACATTCGAACCTTGATGAGCAGCCAGGAGCAAGGGTTTTAAGGACGGGTCCGAGCCCTTCCAAGCATATACAAGCCCGTACGTGTTGACCTTGGTAAGCTCTAGCGTTGAGTGACTGCGCAGTCGTCAGCACGTAAGACAAACCAGTAAAGGCTACAATCACCCACATGAGAGGGAAAGCTTTCAAGAGGTAATCATGGAAAGGCCCGAACACCTCCCAACGCGGGTCTTCGCCCACAGGTCCCATCTTGTCATACGACTGAGTCCTGCAATGAGGTCACGCGATCGAAATTCATCTCAAATGAACGCATCTGAACCCACGGTACCCTGATGGCGCCGCCGAGCCATTCGACTGCACGGCTCTTGAAGGCGTCGGTGTCGAATGTCTTCCCTAACGACTTCCACAGCTTGCTGTTCTTCTTGGGCACGACCACAGACGCCTGGGGGCACAGGTCTGCACTCGTCACCGTTGCGCTGTCCGACCAGCACGAGCGCAAGTCGACGATGTCGAGAGATTGCAAGCATGTTATGAGGGCTAAGACGATCACCAGACCCTTCACGAGGGTCCGTCCAACAGAACGCGTCTTCTCAGGCGTCTGCGACTGGATCACTGGCTGCTGTGCATATGCAGGGAGAGGGAGCTGCCCCTTCTCGTTTGCGGCGAACGGTGGTGAGGCCATGGTGGTGTTTCGAAATGGTGTGAACGAGGAGGGAGAGGTCACGCTGTTGCGGCTCTCCGCTCCTGATCAGACCCGGAGCGAGTGGCTTATATACTCCTTAGAGCATGTGGAAATCGAAGACACCTTATCCGGGACTCGATTTATGCAATTCGAGATGACGGAAACGAGTCATAAGCAGGCCATACGCCGGCCTGGAAGATGGTGCAATAGCGAGTGTCCCCTGGCCAAATAAACGCTGCTGCTTCGGCCGATGTACGGCTGTAAGTTACTCTGCAGTTGGATTCTGTAGGGCGTTCAGTGACTTAAGCGCTTAGCGCTCGTGGGTCGATATGAGTAAGAAGTTGGTTGCACTTCCAGAGATACAGAGGGCTGCAGTGTCAAAATGTCCTGCCTAAGGCATAACCATTTTCCGTGGTCGCGAGCACGAGCATCATTGAAAGGAGTGTCATCGACGGATACCTGAAGCTCGCAGCGCGACGCGACAGAGCGCCTAGGTCGGGGAGCGCGCCGGCAGCGGCTTCCGCGTCTAGGGTGGCCGGGGTCTTCCGGGGTCGCAGCGGCCGCGACTTGGTCCCAATTTTTTGGACGGGTGTCGGTAAGGCCTCTAACTGAGCTGCTGAGCGCGTGCTGCTGCCGGTGGAGGACGACGATCACCCATGGGCCTTGCGCAACGGAAAGTCGCGACCACGGCAGCCAAACTCGCCCATGTCTCCTCACAACACCTAAAAGCCCTCCCACCAAAATCCTCCGTAGTTCCTACCCGGCTTGCCAACGCGGCACCCACCGTCTTCGACGCACAGTCCTGGGCGAGCTCCCAGCCGCCCCCGCGCTCGACCCTCGCCGCATTCGCCCACAGAGTGGGCCTGGCGAATGTTATCCCATCGACGGACGTCATCCAGCAAGCGTGCACGCACCCCTCTTTCATTCAGCTTTTCACACGACAACATCCGGACCAGCCTCTACCTACCACCAATGCCGCCCTTGCGACCTTAGGCAACTCCTTGCTTGGTCTCTTCGCGACTGAGTATGTCAACTCGTCGTATCCACATCTCCCGACCCGTGTGATGAAGGCGGCGGTAAGTGCACACGTCGGTCCGACGACCTGTGCCAACGTTGCGCGGGAGCTCGGTGTCCTGCCCATTTTGCGCTGGCAACGGACAGTGAGTCTACGTTGATGGCCCGTCTTTGATTTCATCTCATCTACTTCTTATCAAGCCAACAACAACAGCGAGTGTCGCTGTCCTCCATGCCGACGCGCTTGCGTCCGTCCCCCGAGCGCTCACCGCGCTCGTATACCAGTACAGGTCACTGCGATCAGCACGAAGATTTGTGGAGAAGCTCTTCTTCAGTAGAGATGTAGACCTGCGAGGCATGATCAAGTTCCGCGATCCCAAGCAGACACTGTTGGAGACAGTCGCGAAGTTTGGGCGGGAACGGCCAATATCGAGGTATGTACCTCCTTGCTATATGGCTGCTTCGTTCGAATGCCTTTCTACGATTCTTCGCCCGTGGAACTTTGTGCGGCGCTTGTGAACGCTGGGTTTGACTGTCCCTGCGGCCGACGTACGAACTGTGGATTGTGAATCATTCAGACCACAGTGCTTCTGCTTGATCGTGAAGGCAGTCCGCTGTCCCATTCCGCTGCCCCATCCTCGATTCACTTGCAAATGCGACAATCATCTCTCACGTTGTGAGACGTTGTTTCAAGATCATACCGCCAGATGTGAAATGGCTTGTCATACGAGTCGGGTCATGGTGGCAACCAGACCTTTGAACGAGCGTGTGGCACGTGCCAGATTTGTCCATCTTTCTACAGTGTGCTTCATCCTTGGGTTGACCAATTTGGGCGCAGCACTGATGTTTTCTATCATGCTCAATTCTCTTTGTCCCTCTTTGTCCTGGCAACCAACCGGTGCACGCGATTGCGAACGGATGGACGCCAGTACGCCAGTTGCGCCTGAGATGCGACATTCATGCTCGCGATGGAGGAAACTCATTTGCTATCGTTATAACTTCACGATGGTTCCTGAACTTACGATTGGGTATTTCAATGCTCACATACTGCACAGATTGCTGAAGGAGACCGGTCGATACTCTAATTCACCGGTCTTCGTGGTAGGCATCTTCTCAGGGGCGGATCAGCTGGGTGAGGGTTTCGGCAGCTCGTTGAAAATGGCCGAGTATCGCGTCAGTCTTGCCACCCCTTCAATGCATGTATTTGAACTGACCCATCCTCGACCCTCATAGGCGGCAGAGGACTCGTTACTCAGACTTTATCTCACGCGTCAGCCACCACACCTGTTGCAACTACCGACCTCGACATTCCCTGATGTGTCCGGCAGCATATACGATGCATCGGGACGGGAGGGCACGTATACACCGGTGTCGCTGGGAGATTCAGAAGTGTTGTATGGCAGTGCGGGACGGGCAGGCATTCGCGTGCCTGGCGCGCGATCGACGGCGGCTGCTACTGAGGAGGATTTAGAGGATTACCTATAGTAATGCGAACACGCTTTAATTCTTGCAGGAATGCCTACCCTTGCTCTCGCACTTGCACTTGTTCTTCGATGACCGGAACGTGCTTGGGAACGTGAGCTGCGTTGGAAGTGCCCGGGTGTGTATGTGGGCTGGAGCGCGTCTGGGCGCCGGCGGACGCGCGGTGTCTGATATCTCATGTTGCAGTGGCGGTGAGCGCGGGCAGAATGGGGGACACACTCCTGTCTGAGTCTCGCCGCGTGAGCCTGTGCCAGTGCAGCACCGCTCCCGCGCGTTTCTCTCAATACCAACACCCTCCTCTTCTCCAGCCATTTCGCGCTGTCATACCCTTCCCCTGCGGGCAGACGTCGTCCACGCATCCACAACGCCCTCGCTGCGGCACCTGACGCAAGCCCCGCACAGGACTTATAACCACCGACTACCGCTGACGCTAGGCGATCACGGCTCCTGGAACACCCTCTACCTGCTGCCACGGCGAATCGCGGCAAACGACGACCGCAGCGTATACCGTGCAAATTTGCATATTGCAATTGGAATTCTCATTGAAATTGACCGACTTTGACTGACCGTCGACGGACCAGCTAACCATGGCCGTCATCTCGCTACCGCTTACGTTCGCGAACTCGTTCTGGTCGCAGGACTACCGGAGGGGTCTGGAGGTGCTCTACAGCCAGCTCGAGCGGGGCATCGCAGAAAATGCAGAGATCGTGTCCTTCATACGTGTGAGTGGTCCTATGGCGGTCTCGGGAATTCAAGAGTGCGTGCTCATTGTCCTCATCGGTGCACCTAGACTTCTGCCGCGGCTCAGCTGGCGGTTGCTGCGACGCTGAATGCGCCCCCACCTGCTGGTACGTTATCTGTATTGTCCCGTCTCCACAAGACCATTGATGGACGCCTGCTCTCAGGCTCTGCGTTCAATGTCGATGATGGCGCGTCGCTCCTCATGGCCTTCAAGGGCTTGCGTGCGGAGGCCGCTGCTCAGGGCGCCATTCACGAAAGCGTCGCAAAGGAGCTCCAGATAGACGTCGCTGATATTTTCGAGCGGTGGGCGGAAGGCTACAAGGCATGCTTTTTTACTTGCTGGCGTCAGGATGTCCTCGTTGACTCCCGCGATCAATCTAGGAACGGCTGCTCAGCAGCAAGACGAACATGCTGGATGGCTGGATGTATTCCTATGAACTGGCACAGGCTGAGGTACACCAGCACATCTTCCAGCAGCAGAGAACCACATTCTGACAGAGTCGCTAGGTGAACAAGCTCAAAAACGACTACCTGACAAAGACCCGTAAAGCCGATGAGGCCGAGGACGAGTGAGTGGTGGCACAATGCCCGCCGCTGTCGGTCGCGACTGACGTGCCGTCATTAGCGCCCGTTTCGCGCCCATTACGCACCCGGTGGGCGATCAGTACACCCTATCACCCAAGCTCAAGCCTCTCGGTGCGAACCCGAACGCATCTCCGCGCGCGCCCCAGCGCCAGGCGACGATGTCCGAGCGCATCACGCAGCGCCTTAGAGAATTCCGTCTGAACGCGAACGCGCCTCAGGAGCCACAGCTCAACGCGGAGAAGCCGGACGTGCAGTTCGACGCGGACGCCGAGGAGGAGAAGCAGGGTCCCAAGCTCGACAAGGGCAAGGGCCGTGCCATCGACAGCGGTTCGAGCACCCCGAAGCGCGCTATGTCGCCGCCGCCTATCGACATGCCGCCGGCGGCTACTGCGAAGGCGAACCCACCGAAGCTCGCGACGAATCCCGTCCCGCCGCCTCCGCCACTCCCGATGGACATCGCGGGCGTGCCGATGACGCCAGCAGAGGTGTCGGCCTTGATGAAGAAGGCGAAGGCAGAGCTCCCGCTGCGCCCGGTGCGCTTCCCGCTGCTGGGCGAGTATCAAGAGTGCTTTTCGGGCGAAGAGTTCGCGAGCTGGCTAAACGAAAACGTCAAGGCGTTCAACGGCGACCTGGATCGTGCCGAGGTCGCTGCCCGCATGCTGACGGAGAAGTATAACCTCCTCCGCAGGCTCGGCGAGCTGGGCAACAATTTTGAGAATGCGGATGACGCATTCTACCAGTTCCGGCCTAGGGTGCGATCGCGTTCGACGTTCCACTCGCGGACTCGTGACTGACCTCCCGTTCGCAGGCGTTCACTCTGGAGGAGCAATCACCCAAGCCTGCGGCCTCACAGATCTTGACGCCGATTGAGAAGATCTCTCCTTTGGCCCAAAACGTCGGCCGGCGTACCAGCGGAATCGCGAGCCTCGTATCCAAGGCGTTTTCCGCTAATGGCGAGCCCCCGCACGTCCGTGCCCGTCGGGAAGCGGATATAGCGGACAGGGAGTATCGCATCGCCGTTCGGAAGCTGGATAGACAGCGCCTCGGTCTCGAGGAGCGTATCGAAGAGGCGCTGAAGACGTTGCAGAAGTGGGAGCTCGACCGCCTGCGCGCCGTTAAGACGGGTAACACAGGACTCCGCTCAGCTCTTCTGTCATCTGCTCATTGCGCGTTTAGTCCTCACACAGTACTACAACTGCCTTCTCAAGGTGTCCAAGGCGCACTCCGCGTCCAACGAGCGCGTCGAGACGCTCATCGCCTCCTACCAGCCCGAACAGGACATCAAGGTGCTGATCGAGCGGTGCCGGACAGGCCCCTTCCGCCCTACTGCGCATGTATACGAGTCGATCTCTCACGATGAGTCCGATGTCGTGTTCGGCATCGACCTCCGTCGATGGGCGGATAGCGCGTTCTGGGCCGTTGCCAGTCCCGGAGAGAAAAAGGAAGAGGTCCCGTCGGTACTCACGGCTCTGCTTGGGGCGTTGCAAGAGGCGTACCCTAAGCTACCCAGTGACGTTGGTGAGTCGCTCTCGTCTTCGAAGCCGTTGAGAGGCCAAGTGCTGAATGAGATGCAGAGAGACGGAAGACTTGGATTTACGAGGTCCCGCTCCCGGCGGTGCACCATCTCCGGGAGACGCTCAACGCTGTTCCACCGGAAGAGGACATCCCTCACGACTTGCTGCACAAGTACGACGCGCCCGTGCTCGCTAGCGGTGTCAAGCTGTGGGCCCTCGAGCTCGACCCGCCGCTGTGCATGTATGAGGGCTGGGACGAGCTGCGCAAGCTGTACCCCACTGGTGCGTTTTGCTTATCTGCACTGTCGCGTGTAGATAACCGACTATTGGTTGTGCAGTCGGCTCTAGCACAAACACGGAGATGAAACCCTCTACCGAGCAGCATATTCAAGAACTGCAGGCCGCTTTACAGAAATTGCCCAAGATTCACTTGTTGGTCCTGGACCAGATCATCAAACATTTCAAGGAGTAAGTCATCCGGATGAACGGGGTAACTCCGCGGACACTGACGTTGGAGCAGCCTGATCGCCACGACGTCCGAGTCTGAGACAGAGTCGAACGAGGTCTACATCACGAAACTGGCTTTGAGCATGGGCCGAAGTAGGTGTCCGCTTACTACAGGAATCACGGGCCTGTCTGACATTGCATCAGCCATCCTCAGACCCAAGCAGGAGAATGAGTTCTCGATCCAGGATCGCCACCCAACACGTGAGTGCGGTCTCGCATTCCAAACACGTGCCCTTTCTGACGCTGCTGTAGTGCTCTTCATCGACCTCGTCAGCAAGTACGACGAGATACTGCCGCCGACGATCGCCAAGAAAAAGCGTGAATCCGAGCGCAAGGTGCCCATCCGCCGGCGCACGCGCCCCGTTGACATGCGCATGTCGCGCTCGCGCATCTCCGCCGGAGCAGACCTGAAAGAGCTCCAGGCGCAGCAGCTCGCCCAACGCGGCATCAAGGTTGCCAAATCACCTCCAGCTGTGCCTTCGGTGGTTCTGCCTTCGCCGCCCACTCCCGCTCCTGCCGGCGCGCATGCCCTCGCGCAGATCCCAGAGAGCGCGCAGCAGATCACGGATGAGCCGCATAGCATCGAAGTGCGAGAGCACGAGCCTGTCGCCGCTCCGCAGCTGACGGCCGAACCTGAAGAGCAGTCTGCCATACCTCCGCCGCCAAAGACAGAGCCGGGAGAGATCGTCCTCGAAGACAAGCGAAGCGTGCCCGAGGTCGACTTCAGTGGCGTCCCCCCGCCGCCTCCGCTTCCAGGCAAGACCGCCCCGCCGGCGTCGCCCTCGTCTGCCACGACCGCAGTGCCTTCGCACCCCGTGTTCAAGGAACCTCCCCCGGAGACGGACGACGTCCCTGCGCGCCCTCAATTCAAGGAGCCCCGTGCGGAGCCCGAGTCTCCCCCTGCACGCCCCGCGCGGTTCGTCCAGCCTCCCGTCGACGACTCGTCTGCCGCGCCGACCCCTCCGCCGACGGCCATCCCGCCGTTGATTCGTGTCGCGTCCTCGCCCCGCCGCAGGACGACCCCGCCCTCGGGTGGCTCGCGCAGCCCGTCGCCCGTGAAGCCCGGCTCGCCCCCCGGCGCATCGAGCGGCTCTCGCGCCGCGACGCCGCCCACGGGCGCAAACGCGGCCGAAGGGCAGACGAGGCTGCGCGGCCCGCGGATGACGCGGGGCCCGCGCCCCGTGAGCGGGCTGAACCGGCAGTCGATCATGCGCCCGACCTCTCCGGGGTCGCCGCCGAGCGGTGGGTCGTCGTCGAACGGGTTCGCTGCCGCGGGAGGCGCGTCCAATGGGAATGGAAATGGGACCGGGACGGGCGGGGCGAACTTGAAGCGCGCGGGGTCGAGGACGGTGCACAAGCGCTCGAGCATCAGCCGGGTGTCGGAGCTGAGCAGGCGGACGATGGCGAGTGACGCGGAGGACGAGGTGTTGCAGTGAGCGAGCGCGTCTCACCCGCGGTTTGGACTGGGTCGTGGGTCGGTGGCGTTGTGCTCGTGGGGGATGAGGCGTGTGCTGCACGGCTCTCTTCGCAAGGGGTTTGGGTTCGTGGTCTTTGATTTTCGGTGGGGCTCTGGGAGCTGATACTACTGAGTACGGATGGACTGCGTATGGCAGGTGGATCGTGCTGCTAAGCCTATGCTGTATGCGTTTCTCAATTTTTTCGCCGCGGTCGCGTCCCGGGACGCACGTTATTTACTCGTACAATATACGCTATTCGGAACACGCTTTTGTAGAACGCGTGCCCGGATGACTGATGTGACAGCCAGGGGTCGCACTAGCCACTAGAGATGATCGACGCGAGGGCCCAAACGACTTTGACCTGAACAATGCGATCTTTGGGGGTGCTGCATCATGGAGGACGACGTTGTGCGCAGTCTCCACCTGCTGTCGATGTGTCTCAGCGTCGTAACCAGCGGCCAAACCCACGCGTGCGGATCGCTGCCGTAGGCTAATACGGTGGATCGCGAAAAGCACGGACGATGATGTACGGTATTACAGCAGCTGTTTCGACGCGCGGGTGTGTGCAGTGCCCGCCGGGCGCTCGCTCGGCGAGGGCAGAAAACGCGTTTTAGTTGGGGAGAGGTGGATCTGCCAAAGTCTGAGTCTCGGTCCGGCGCAGGGAGGCGCGAGCGACGGGTGGGTGGGGTCGTGTTAATATGTCTATATCGACGAGCCGGCTGGTGTCGTGGCGTTCCTGGGCCGGGATGCGAGGGAGGGCGGGGAGGAACGCCTCACTGAGCGCAGGCGGAGAGAGAGAGTCAGGCACGGGCGGTACTGCCACTGGAGGGCCATATCGGGGCAAGCCGGCGGCACGGAGACCACGGGCGAGGGCACTGGTCCCGCGTGCCGGCGGCGAGCCAACCTTCTTGGGTGCCTTCCGTCGGCGCCGGCGGGGGGAACGTGCGGTCTCTGGGCCCGGAACGCGACCTCCTATTGGGGTCGGTCACCCGCCCACGCGTGGCTCGACGGTGTGGACGGACTAGTGGTCACGCGACGTGCCTGGCTCTTGTGCGCGTAGAGAGTGGGTGGGTGGGCTTGTGCGGAGGGGCCGGGTAAGAAGATGCTGGTAGACCGTGCAGGGCACGAGAGGACGGGGGAGACCGAGAGAGCGGAAGGGGGGCCGGGATCTCCGGCAGACTGGGAGCGAGTGAGCGATGTGCTACTGTAGCGTTGTTGTCTGCGCTGAGCCCATCTTCCATCTGCCGCGAGACTCCGGTTCACGCTCACGCGCACGCCCGGTCACGCACGGTTCGATCTCGGACTCGCTTCTCTGGCCCGATTCCGATTCCGGTGTGCGCATACAGCCTGCGACCGAGCATATACTTATACTCCTCCCCGCATACGGATCACCGCACGAACGCTCCTTTCAGCTCCTCTGCCCTCTCCGTCTCCTTCGCACTCGCCCCTCACCCTTCCTTCTTGCCCTCCTTCCATCATCTTCTCTCTCTCCCCCCCTCCCATCCCCCTCCGCCACCTTGCCATCCGCTCCCTGCTCTCGCACACCCTCGAGTCTCTGAACGAGCCTCGCCCCATACATGTCCTCGCCCACCGACTCCCGACACTCCTTCCTCAGATCCCACTTCGCCACATCCACCAAGATGTCCCCAGAGTCCCTTCCCTTCGTAGGCCCTCTCGACCCTGCTCGGCACCCCGACAACAACCACGTATCGGTAGCGTTCGTCAAGGGCGCAAAGAGAAAGCGGCTCAGCAAGGTGCGTTCCCCTTCACCTCATCCTCCTCCGCCTATCCTCCAACCCACCGTCCGCAGGCTTGTGACGCCTGTCACAAGAGCAAGCGACGATGCGATGGCACGGGTGAGTCTTTTTCCGCCCCGCGCTCATATCGCGCTGTCGAGCCTTCTTTGCCGCTTTCAGCACCGTGCAGCAACTGGTGAGTGCCCAGCCAAGCGTCCGACTAGCTCCGCAGGCTGTCTGACACGCCTGCCAGTTACTATGCCTCCAAGAACTGCACCTACACGGACGCCGCTGGGCGTCCAGTGCCCGCGCCCAGGAATGCGAACCCCGAACGCCCCATTACGGCCGCTATAGCCACGGTAATTACACACCCCAATCAGCTGACGCAAGAGTTCTGACCGGACCTGCTTCTGCCGCAGGTATCTTCAACTATCGAACCGCCTTCATGGGCCGGGCAAGCCACTGCGGCCGCCCCCCCAGGCGGCCCACAGGACGGCATCGAGCGCGACCCGACCTCAAAACGAAGCCGCCGGGGTCAGTCTGGCAGCTCTTCTAGTCCGCCATCAGCTGCCAACGTAGACGGCATACCCGATGGCTATTCATCCTCGCTACTCGACCCTGCCACCACTCATGAGCTCGTCAACAGTGCGTCTTCAGTCAGCGATTACTGATGCTCCGCGTTTCGGCTCACCCGCCCTGCAGTCTTCTTTGCGCACTGCAATCCGCAGCGTATGATCATCCACAAGCCATCTTTCTCCGCCAACCTCAGCCTGAACAAAGTGCCAACCTATCTCCTGCTGGCCGTGTGCGCTCTCGCCGCGCCGCTGCACAAGACGGTCGCGTCCAAGGCGTCTCACGCGCGCCTCGCCGGAGTTCCATTCTTCCAGGAGGCACTGTCGCTCATGTTTGACCACTCCGGAAGATTGCTCTGCGAGCCGTCCGTGAGCACCGCGCAGGCGCTGTGTCTGCTCGAGATGCACGAAGTCGCCGCGAGCCACTCGTGGACGCGGCACTTTAGGTACTTCGGTGGGTCATCCGTTGTTCTCTTCCGCTGCGAAAGAAAATTTGGGCGCTGATCATCTCGCTTCGCCCGTCTTCTGCGGTTTGCTTCATGCGGTGCGGCGTGGGATGCAGAACTGGCGCTACAGGTGCTCGAGGGCAGCTTGGAGGTGCACCGGTCAGACAGCACCGCGCCGCCCTCGCCGACGGATTCGGATACGCTCATTGAGTTCATCGACCGCGAGTGCACGCGGCGTTGCTTTTGGCTGATCCAAACGATGGGGTGGATCAGCAACATCTACACCCGCAAGCCGATCTTGCCGCGGATGACGGAGCTCGCGGACCAGGTGCGGCTGCCCATCGACGAGACGACGTTCGAGCTCGCGGTGCTGTCGAGCTCTGCGAGTGAGTGCCGATCTCGCACGCTTCTCACGTCGTATCTTGCGTGTGCTGATCGCGGAGCATGGTCAAAACAGCATCCGAGTACTTGCGCCGGTCTGCGCCCCGGACGCGGTATGCATCGCAGTTCGGACACATGTGCCGCATGCTTGAGATTTATCACAACGTCGAAACTATCCTTGGTGCGTCTGTGGGCCGCTTCTGGGGTGGAGGAAGACTGACACGGGTGCGCTAGCCACCAAAGAAGGGCAAGAGCGCGTAGCGGCTATCGCAGCGGTTAGACCCGCCTTGCAGGTGAGACTCTGCATTTTCCGGCTCGATTCCGTTGTTGATCATCCTCTCTTTCAGGCATGGGTTGAATCCTTACCCAGCCACCTTCAGTTCTCAGACGAGAACCTGGAAACACAAGTTGCTATGTTTGAGACGTCCTCGAACTCGGGGGCATGGTGCTACTGCTTCATGCACGCGATGTACCCCTGCTGCTATCTTGCGATGCTTGAGGTACGCCCTCAGTTGACCTTTCGCGCGATCCGCGCACACGCGTACACGCGTTGGGTCTGCACCCGAGCAGGATGGCTGACTGTGCCCGTTTTATCGTCTAGGGCGAAGGCACCCTAAGCGATCCTGTCCCCTGGGTCCGCGAGCGGCTCAACAAGATTTTCAACGCCGCCGGCACACGCGCAAAGAACTCCATCCTCTGTACGTCTCCGCTCTATCCCCCGTTCTGTTCCCGCTCCCTTTGCAGTTTCCTCTTCCCGTATGCCGCCGGCAGGAACGCTGACGACACTGTCTTTTCTGATTGGCATCGATTCGGGCGTGCACGTGATTAGCGGCCTGTGCTCTTTGGGTGAGGCTTTACAACGGCTGTTGAGCGGCACTTGATATTGACTCGGCGCTGCGCGCCCGGGCTCCGCAGTCGTACAGCAAATATAGCCCGGACGATCCGCAGGTGCAGGTCTGGGACCGCGACTTTGAGAAAGTGTGGGGCTTCAAGGTCGTGCTCGTCGCCGATCAATGGCGGCAGGCGATGCAGCGCAAGCCGCCCGCCGTCAACGCCGCGCAGCAGCACCAGCACCAGCACCAGCACCAGCAACAACAAACGTACCAGCCTCGCGAACCCAATTCCAACTCGAGCTCCCCGACGTCGGCGCACTCCTCCCCGGGCACGCAGCCGTCTCCGGGGGCGCAGGCATACAACGGCCGGCGGGAGGGCAACCCCCGCGCGCTCCTGCGCTCGCACGCGTCCATGTCAGACCTGGACGGCGCGGCGGGGTACTCGCCGATGGCGCAGACGAACCTGCCGTCGCTCAAGGCGAGCGGGCTGCTCGACTCGTGGAAGCCGCCCGCGGAGGCGTTCGCGAACGCGCTCTCGCTCGGCTCGCAGCCGCCGCGGGGCGCGGGCGTGCAGCAAGCGCAGGGCGGAGTCGCGCCTGTTGGGTTGGACTGGCTCGTGGACGGGGTGCCGCGGCAGTGATCGTGGTGGTGCGGTGGGCGCACGTTCGCGGTCTGCTTGGCCCGCGGATTGGGACGGATCGGAGTGCGCGGTCGTCCGCGGTATGATCTCAAAGAGCTACGTAATATGCGAGTTTGCCTAATGCTGTGTACTCGATATCCTCAGCATCATTCTAGTTGAACCTTCTGTGTCTGCTCAGTTTGCGTATGCGGTGCGCGAGGGAAGGACTTGTTGGGTATATGCCTCTGTAATCATACATTATACGTCGTACCGACCATCCTGTGTGCGATGACATTGTCCGATGGCCGTTGAGAGCACGGCTGCTCCTCTAAGGTGAGAGCACACAAGCTGGCTCGTACATACGGTAGCTACGCCACAACCTTCCGGAGATTGCGATGCAGCTCCGGCTTGACGAGGACGACGCGGTCGAGGAGCTTCTTGACGACCTTGTCCTTGTTCGCCTCGTACTGCGTGCGGATCTCCTGCTGCTTCGCCTCGGTCTCGCGGTCGATGGCAGCCTGCACGGCTTGTGTGTTCCCTGCGTGCTGCAGCACGTCGAATGCGTCCACGATCAGTACCAGCACAAGCGCAGAGCGACGATGATATCATCGTGCGAGGCGCGGGGGAGGAGGAGGGGCGGAAGTACGTACCGACGCCTCAAAGGCCTTGAACTCGGCCTCCTTGCTCTTCTTGTACTCCTCTATCTCTTTCGCGGCTTCCGAGCGCGCATCTTTGAGCCTTTGAACGCGGTCTGGAGGGAGAAGGGGTGAGTGGCCCGGGAGGGCGCCACAGCGGGGAACTGAGAGGCGGAGGAAACGGACGGACATTGGCGAGCCTGCTGGACGACCTTGGCGGCCTCTTTCTCGGCCTCGAGGAGCGTCTGGATGCTCTGCGACTGCTGGCCGGCCTTTGGAGCGTTTCCCTTTCAGCGCACGCAACCGGGCAGCAAACGGGGGACGCTACGGACCATCGCTGGAGGAGGGCAAGGCGGATTCAGACTCCGCCGATCTCTGGCGCGCGCTGGGAAAGCTTTCGGGCCCAACGGCGCTTGCGGCTGCTGGGCCCCGTGCAGACCGCGTCGACGACCGCGACGGTGAGCCAGGGAAAAACACACTCATCAGCCGCTCTCTTGCACGTCGGGCGCACACGACGTCCCTGCATACTACAGTACGACAATTGTAAGACCCAGTCCGTCTCTGAGCCCGACACGGCGGCCGCGCAACATGGCCTCCAACGCCGCCGCGGCGGACCCGCTCTCGCAGCTCTCCCTGGCGCTCGCCGCCCCCGCCGACTCGAAGGAGCAGGCCGACCTGCTGGCTGCCCTGCGCGAGTCGCTCGAGAACCACCCGAGCCTGTCCATTCTCTGCTCCACGCTGATCAAGACGCTTTCCGGCGCGGGCGACTCGCTGCTCAAGCGGTGGGTCCTCGACCTCCTCCACTTCGCCATCTGCAGGTCGAGCCTGGGCGTGGATGCGCGCACACAGCGTGCGTGACCGTGCACGATACCGCTCTGAACGACGAGTGTTGACCGTTGCAGCAGTGGCGGACCAGTCCTTGGAGATCCTGGCGGGCCTGCTCAACGACGGCAACGTGAACACCGTGAAAGTCGCCGTGCAGTGCTTCCCGACGGTTTACGCGCTCTTGTTTCGCAGCCTGTGAGTTGTCCGGCGTCCAGTCGCTGAGTGGTACCCTCTCTGACCTGTCTCGTTTCCACCTGCACAAGTTGTACGAACCGCAACAACCGTCGGCCGTGGGACGTCCTCTGCCAGGCGAAGGCGAGGATACTCGACTTCGTATGGGCACCGCACGTGAACAACGGCGTCCGCCTCGCCGCAGTCAAGTTCATGCAGCGCGTGATCCTCGTCCAGACTCGAGGCATCAGCGACCCAAGGGTACGCAGGCGATCGTGTGCTCTCTGTTCCAGGCGTGCGCTGACGTGCGGTCGTCGTGATAGTTGCAAAACAAGGACGACCCCAATCTCTCCATGTGCCCCACAGATCATCCATTCATCTCGGTGCAGGCCTTGGAAGCCGAGGGAGCTAAACTGCTCGAGGGCGTGGTCAGGCTGCTTTTCCAGAGCAAGTGAGTGCCGCGATGAGGCCGGCTTCCCTGTATGCTGATGCTGTCGAACAGCAACCCGGACGTGCTCTCCGCGATCGTCAACAGCTGGGCAAATCTGGTCAAGAAACGGCCGGCCCTTGTCGAGCTCGTCGTCTCGACGTTGACGGCGTGGACGCCCGCCAGGCTCGAAGGCCAACCGTATCTGATCGTGCGGAGCGTCGAGAAGAGCGTTCGAATCCTCCTCAATCACATCTCCCGGTTCGTTTGCATCGTTCTAGGATGCCTTTGTACGGCTGACGTGTCGCAGGACTCCCCAAGGCGCGCCGTATATGGGACAAATACAAGCCGCCCTTCATGCCCAAGCCACTCGTATGGAGCAGGCGGCGGCAGAAGAAAAGGCTCGCAAGGCAGCAGCTGTGGAGGCGGCCTCACGAAAACGCTCTTCGACGGCCACCCCCGTCGCGGAGGCACCCGACTCCAAACGGCCCAAGCTAGAACACGAGCCCACGCCGCCTGCCGGCGCAGCGGCTGCTTTCGACTTCAGTTCCCTTCCCGCCACACTCGTGACGGACCTGATCGTCGCGAACTTGCAGGCCTTCACCGAGCCGGCACTGATGGGGCTCGTCCAGGCGTACCGACACAAGAAGGCGACGGCGGGTGCGCCACAAGTTGCCGCCATTTCTGCGACGCCTCCTCCATCTGCGCCCACTGGTCCGCGAGCGGCCCTTGCTGCTCAAGCCGTCGCAACCCCTCCGCCGACAGGACCGCGTGCTTCGCAACCGCCCTCAGAACCTCGCGCAGACAGGAGGCGCAAATCTGTCACCCCGCCCCCGCCTCCCGTGGTCAAGCAAGAGCCGGTCGATCCCCTCAAAATGGACATTGACGACGAGGAAGTGGAGTACGAGCCTGACAAGCTCAACCTAGAGGTAAGAGGTGGTGCGAACGATCGCTCTGCGCGTCGTGCTCATTCGATTGCGCAGATGTCCGGGGACGCAGAGCCCATGGATGAGGCGGAAGCCGCTTTGGACCACGACATGGATGTCTCCGAATTGCCGCTGACCGACTTCAAGCTCCCGCCGCCGCGCGACCTCGACGCGGACGAGCGGGATGACCTCGTGCGGAAGGCGATCGCACGAATACGGGATAGTGGGAAGGAACTCGTCGCGCACGACCCCGGGGCTTACGATGCGCATGACCCGGCTCATCGAACGACGGCCGCGGAGATGTGGATGCTTCTCCTCGTGCGGATGGTTACGCGTGTCTGCGACCCTGCGGCTGATGCGGGCGTGGAGGATGCGCCAGCCGAGGGGAAGGGCGAAGAGGGCGCCCTGGTGCGCAAGTCAGAGATATATGAGCGGCAGGACCGCCTCAGACATGCCCTCTGCGATTATATCATGGCTGACTTTTCTGGACGGTACGTATGGTGGTTTTTGTTGGCTGTCTAGTCCTGATCAGCCTACAGTGTGCGGCTGGCTATCACTTGGATGAACGAGGAGTGGTACAACGATCGGATACGACTGCAGCACGATCGTGGATGGGTAATGCAAACTCTATTCTTCTGAGTCGGATTTCTTCTCATACTCGATACAGCAACCAAATTATGAGACCTGGTTGAACCAGGTCATAGCTGCCTACCAGACACACGCGGATGGCAAGGACAGGACGTTTTCTCGTTTCCTGCTTGATCTGCCGCATGTGCCTCAAGATGTCCTCACCTTGCTCAGGGAGTCATGTGTCGAGCCTGACCGGTCTGTGTCCGCTCGTGCCCAGCGTCCTAGGGAGCTGTCTAACGTGATCTTTCAGGCGGCAAATGGGCTTTGCAGCGCTAAGAGAGTTCGTGTCTCAACGACCGTCGTTGCGTGCAGAGGCCATGAACATGTTGCTGGAGCTGACCACGCATCCCGAGAAAATCACCCGGGGCGCTGCTATCAATACAGTCAAACGGTGGATACCCGACCAGCAGCCCATGACGGATATGGTCCGCGACTTCGCGCTCCAGCTGTTGCGCCGACTGCAATCCCGCCCTAAATCTGCAAAGCCCAAAGCAGAGACGGCGGAGGAGGCGGAGGAGGCAGAGGCCAAGGAGGGAGGAAGTGAGGAGAGGCCGCAGAGCCCCAAGGCCAACGGCGCCGGAGATCACGAGGAGAACATGGAGGATGGGCAGCTACCTCAGGAAGACATCATTCAGACGCCGTATCTCCCGGAGCAGCTGGAGCTCCCCGCGGTTGACTCGCAGATTCTGCAGCACGTGGAGCTCTTGTTCGCGCTGTCGACGAGGATGCCGGAGTTCCTGGATTAGTGAGGGCACTTCCGACTCCTTGCGATAGCGAAGCGTTGCTGAATGACTTTTCACAGCATCTTTGAGGCCTACGGAGGGATGGACGTCTCTGTACAAGAAACGATCCAACAGCTTATCACTCCGCTCATCCGCGCATTGGGGCCGACACATGGCAAGCTGCTCACCCTCCTTCGGACGTTCCCCAAGAGCTCGGAGTCGCTCGCATTGCGGGTGCTCACCATCCTGACCGAGCACGGCCGGCCAAGTGCGCAGCTCGTTGCGCTGGTCAAAAGTCTCCTCAGCGAGCAAGAGCTCAACCCTCGCTTTCTTATCCCCATCATCGCCGAGATGGACAAGGTATGAATCTTTCCTCCATGTCCCTGAGCAACGTCTGACGTGTTCTGCTTATCACAGTCCGATATCCTCCGCCACCTCCCACGCATCGTGTCAATCCTCAATGGGACCCCGGAGCCGAAGAACCTCGTTCGGTCGGTGTTCAGCTCGATTGTTCAGGTTCCCCCCGAGACGTTCGGCAAGGTCACGTCCAACCTACCGCGCGTGCGCCAAAGCGAGCTGTTGACGCCTGCTGAGCTCATGGTGCTACTGCACCAGTCCGAAAAGGAGATTGGACTGAAGAGCGCGATTGAGGGTGAGCCCAGTTCGGCGCATCGTAGATCGTACGACGCTAACGAGAGTGCACAGCCATCGGGATCTGCTTCTCGATGACGGAGATTTTCCGCTCAGAGATCCTCGCGGTCGTCATGAACCAACTCGTGGACGAACCGAACCTTCCGACGTTGTTCTTGCGTACGGTGAGCTCTCCATTCCCTACCTTCAAACTTGGAGGCAGCCCTGATATCGTGTCGGACAGGTCATTCAGGCGGTGACCACCTACCGCTCACTAGTCGCCTTCGTCTCGACGACGCTCCTCTCGCGCTTGATCACGAAGAAGATCTGGACGAACCCTCCGCTCTGGGAGGGCTTCATCCGGCTGGCCAAGCTCATCGCGCCGGCCAGCTTCGGCGCGCTGCTGCAGCTGCCCAAGCAACAGCTGCGCGAGCTCGTCGACAAGCAGCCGAGCCTCAAGGCGGGCCTGCGCGAGCACGTCATGAGGAAGGGTACGAACAAGGCGCGCGTCGCGGGCTACCTCGACATCTTCGGCGAGGACGACTCGAGCGCGGGCGGGAGCAAGGAGGAGAGCCCTGCGCCGACCCCTCCCGGTCCGCTCCCTGTGAACCCGCCGCAGGCTTCGTGACCCTCGTGGCCTTCCGCATATGCGGTGTGGGACGGTGGTGGTGGTAGATAGTGTACAGTACGTACGACTTGCGCGCAGGCTCGAGGAGACCGGCGGTCAGATTGGTACGCACCTCTGACAGTGTATAGTAGCAGCAGACGCGGCGGAGCGTCCCGTGCGCTCCTGTAGCATGCCGTTGGCATGGCACCGAACGCTTTTCTTTCGTGCATTAGTAGGTACAGTAGATAGTACAGCAGCGAAGCCCCTTGTTCGCCTGTGAGGGAACGTGATGCGCCCTCGCGCAAGTCTGCAGGGCCTTTGGGACACCGGCACCGAGGACGGGGTTCATGTTGTGTCCATGGTGAGCAGTCCCTCTCCCAGCTCGAACGCGGGAGGGTTGTCCGCGAGCTCCATGCTCGTGAGGAGGGCCTCGATGTCGGGCGTGACGACGAAGCGGCGGTTGACCTCTCCGAGGACGCACAGCCGCTTGTTCTCGGTGTCGACGTAGACGGCGTGTTGCAGGAAGGACGGTTGCGTCGCGGCGGTGACCTGTAGATACGTAGAGGGGTCGTTAGCGACTGTACGTCCTTGTGCCGTGTACAGTAGGTAGCGAGCGATAGGAGAGACGTACGTCCATGACGATCCCGTTGCCCATGCGCAGCTTGACCGCGCCGCTCTCGTAGATCTCGAGCTGGCCCACGACGCCGTCCACTTTGGGCCGCTCCGAGGTCTGGTCGGCCGCCTCGGATGCGCTGGTGCCCGGAGCGGCGCCCACCGCGGTTGCAGCTGGCGCGGGAGGTTTCGTGTCTTCAGCAAAAGTGACTTTCTTGGCGTCGTTGTCGCCGCCGCCACCAGGCTCCCCTGCCTTGGCTTTGCCTCTGAGCGCGGCGTTCTCGCTCTGTGGGAGTTGGAAGGTTGGGAACGGATGTGGGAATTGGAAGAAGTATAGGCACTCTTGTCGGACGTCCGTCTCCTGTAGGCGCGGTGAGCATCGGGCGATGAAAACAGTAGGAGAGACAGAGAGAGGAGAATCCGTACTTCGTCGGCTTGCAGCTGCGTTTGGGCAAAGTCGTCGATGATGTCCTCGAGCTCTTCCTCGTCTTCGCTTTCGCTGAGGTCGACGGCGTTCGCCATGTTCACCTGTTCCTCTTCCGGCGTTTCCTGCTGGTCCACATCCATCGCGCCCCCCGCCGTTACTAGGCCTGCGCGATGCGAGCACCGTCAGCTCTCGTAACCCTCACGTGTAGGTCCAACGAAACGAAACATACTCTTGTCCTTGACCTCCTCCTTCGCGTCTTTCTTGACCTTTGGGCCCTTCTTCTTCTTGCCCAAGTCGCGCTCCTTCCGCAACGCCTCGGGCGCCATCCAGTCCATCTCCCGCACGTTCTCCATATCGATGATCTCCACGCCCTCGTCAGGATCCGAATACACATCCTCTTCCGGCGTCTTCTCCGCCTCCGCCTTGCCCTCCTCCCTCTTCCTCGTCCCGCCCTCCGCCTTCTCGCGCTTGAGCGACGGCGCGGTCGTCTGCGTCAGCCCCGCGCCGAGGTCGAGGCGGGCGGCCCCGCCGGCGCCTGGGCCCGGGGGCACGACTGGCGCAAAGTTCGAGCGGGGGGCGGTGCGGCGGGCGGACGTCCCAGCGAGCGCGGGGCCCATCGCGAAGGGGCCCGAGGCGGTCATCTCGACGGGGGGCGGGCGGGGTGCCGCACCTCGCCCTGCGCCTTCGCCTCGGCCCCGGCCCCGTCCACGGTCGGCGCCGCGACCGCGCCCGCGTCCGCGGTCGGAGGCGGGGGTGGAGGGTGCTGGGTGTTCTTCCTTTGGGCGGCGGGGGTGAGTATGGGGTGGTGAAAGGGTATGTGGGTGCAGAGCAGACGAACCTTCTTGACTTCTCTACGGTAAGAGTCAGAGAGGTGTAGGTCAAGAGCGCAAGTGGACTGCGGACTCACTCCTTGACGCGTCGGGAGGGAAGGGTGGGGACGAACTTGAGCTTCTGGGTGCCGAGGCGCGTCACGTCGCTCTGCTTCTTGGCGAGGCTCGCGATAGCTTTCGGTGGGTGACCACGGCCGCCGCTTTTGGAGCTTGAGCCTGAGCCTGAGCCGGATGGCCCTGCGCTATTCGACGACTGCTCAGACATGGCGAGGTCGTGTGAGGTTTTGTGGCTGCTGAGATGGACGAGCACTCGCACACGCCGCGGCGTGTGGCGGCTACGACTCCTCGACGTCGATGGGCGTGAGCGCGCGCGTGTCAAAAGAGGAAGGCGGGTGTGCAGATAACGAAAAAGTTTGAACGCGATCAGCGACCTGCCACTGGCAGCTATCTTATCCGACCCTAAGAATCTCATCTCTCTGCAAAAGCGATCGCCCAGACCGAACGGTCTCTTTCTCCTCTCCCTCCTCTCCTTTCTGCTTCCGCCTTTTCTCTTGCGACCGACCGACAGCGACGAATACAACGACCACATGGCGACCACGCAGGAGCCCGAGCACCTCCGCATCACGTACAACGACGTGCACAACCTCATCCGCGACAGCGCGAAGAAGGTCGCCGAGTTCAAGCCGGACATGCTCATTGCCATCGGTACGCGCCCCTTCCGCCCCTTCTTCCCGCCCTGCTCATCACATCCCTCGGACCGTCGGCTGATGCGTCGCGTCGCGCAGGTGGAGGGCGAGTATATCACCGCTCTGACTTGTTCCGTTCTCCATGAGACAGTGCTTGACGTCGCCGTTTCCGATGCAGCGGCTTCTTCCCCGCGCGTGTCCTGGTACGTCCCCTGCTCCGCCACCCGCCACCCTGCAGCGCTATACGACGCCTCCATCCACGCGCTCACCCCTCCCCGTCGATAACAGCGCACGTTCCTGAAAAGCCCAGAAAGAAAGGGCAACATCCCGATCCACGCCATCGGGCTCTCGCTCTACGAGTCCCTGCCGGGCTTGACCGCAGAGCAGATGGGCGCGGAGGTCATCCGCACGCAGTGGCTGTGAGTGTGTGTTCCCGCCCCGTGCAGGAGGCCAGTGCCACACATGGGGGACACGTCCGTGCTGACGGAACGATCGACTCGTGTAGGGGCCCCGAGTCTGGCAAGATCCTCCTCGGCAGGCGGGCACTCATCGTGGTCAGTAGAACCTCTCGCACCCGTCCCGGACCCGAACCTCCGTGTATTAACCGCGTCTGCTATGAACCCAAATAGGACGAAGTCGACGACTCGAGGAAGACGCTGCAGTGAGCTCTCTTTTTTTCCTTCTCTCCGGCGTGCCTGTGCTATTCTCAGAGCTGACGCGCCGGCCCCGGACGACCAGCTACGCGGTGACGGAGCTGCAGAAGGACGTGGAGCGCGAGCTGGCGCTGCTGCCCGAGGCGGAGCGCGACGCGAAGCGGACCCAGTTCGCGGTGTTCGTCGTGCACAACAAGCTCAAGCCCAAGCTGGCGGAGCTCCCTCCCGAGATCCCGTACGTACCCCTCCCCCTTCCCACCCAATCTTCCCGGTTCGGCTGGTGCGTGTTTTGAATTGCGGATACGGACGTGCATGCAGATACTATGCCGGCGACGAGATCGAGGACGTCTGGTGAGATTGACACGGGTGCTATTCTTGGGCGTGTGTGTGCATGTGCGCTGATCGAGGTTTTTCCATCTGTGCGACAGGCTCGACTACCCTTGGGAAGCAGTGTGCGTCTCTCTCTCTCTCTCTCTCTATCTATTGCCGATCGCGTGTCGCACGCGGGAACGAGTGCGTACTGAACGTGGGGGATGATTCGCAGGGACATCGAGGAGCACGATCGCCTGGCGGAGGAGGCGAAGGCGAAGAAGGCGCGCCGAACGCAGGCGCAGCAGCAGCAGCACCAGTCGTAGGGCTGTCCGTATGGGTATCTCGGCCGGGGTGGAAGTTGAGCGTCAGTGTCGGTGAAGCTAACGGGTGGCGTGTAAGCTGTATAACGCTCAACGAGCGCAGCGTAGAATGCGAGCTCGAGACCATAGACCGCAGTTTATCAGGAGCAGTGTGCCAGCGAGTGCGCTGTCCCGGTGTACCGTTCGCCGGCGGTGGATGGGTGCGTTGATTGGCTGGGAGTGTGTGTGGGCTGGGATTGGCTGGAGGGCGTGCTACGCCGGGAGAGAAACAGAGTGGCAGAGTGAATCTGACTGGCCCTCGCCCTATTCAACCCATAACCAAGTCACGAGCCGCTGTGTCACCCTCGCTCTCGCAGACAAACGACGCGCGCGAGAGTCGGCTCAGGTGAACGCTGCCACGCCCTCCTCCTCCTCCCTCTCTTTTCTCACCCCCCTAACGCACCCTCCCCTCCGTGCGCAAGCTCCCAGCCGCCGTGGTCAGTGTTTCGTTATCCCAGCGCCGTCCCCCGGCAGGGCCCTGAAAACGTGTGTTATATAGCCTCTCTCACCACCCCCGCCGCACTGCGCCTGCCCAGCGTCCCCGAGCTGCCGTTCTCACCCCATCTCCCGCCTCCTAGCACACGTCTTCTGCTGCTAGTTGCTCTCTCTTCGCTTTCTCTGCTGCAGACGCAGACGGCCGCAACCTTTCTTCTCCTGAGCCAGCGGAGCCGTGATCTGTTCTATCGCTCTGTGCACGTACATACGTTATAGGTTACGATGGAGGTCGTCGAGGAAATCGAGTACGAGGGCCTCTCGCCAAACGCAGGCCTCGGTGTGCGCTTTCTATCCCTCCTTGGCAGCTATGGCGATGCGTTGACGACATCCGCAACAGGTCCATATGGCAGCAGGTGCACTCGTGAGTCCCTGCAACTCGTACCAGGAAATGCGCAAAAGTGATCTGACTGCTCCTCCTCCACGTGCAGGCCGGTATCACAGAGCACGCGGTCATGTTCCCGGTAGATAGCATCAAAGTGCGTGAAACAACCTCCGCTTTCTCCGATCTGACGGACGAGCGTTCGATTCCGCCTCGACGACGCAGACACGAATGCAAGTGTTCGCGACGTCGCCCGCGGCGGTGTACACCGGGGTCGGGAACGCGTTCACGCGGATATCCTCGACCGAGGGCATGCGCGCGCTCTGGCGCGGCGTGTCCTCGGTCATCATGGGCGCAGGCCCCGCTCACGCAGTGCACTTCGGTACGTACGAGCTCGTGAAGGAGTACGCAGGCGGGAACGTGGAGGGCGCGAGCAACCAGTGGGTGGCGACATGTGCGTCTTCTCCTCATTTTTCTGGCCGTCGGTCCATGTTGACATTCAGCTGCCGTATTTCTCTTCTCATCTTCGTGTTCGTGCATCGGCATCTGGACATGCGCACAATCACGCACCGGTGAAACGGCCTCAAATGTGCGTGCACAACAGCATTCGCGGGAGCATCGGCCACGATCGCGAGCGACGCGCTCATGAACCCCTTCGACGGTGAGATGTCCGCTGCCCTCCCGAATAACCGTGCATCCGACGCCTTCTCCTTTGTCTGCCCTCTCCTCCCATGTCCGCCCGCGTTTCCCCTACGGCTACGCCCACCTTCGCCCCTGCGCCCCTCCATACTGTCTTCCCTTTGCCCGTAGTGATCAAGCAACGAATGCAACTGCACAAGTCCGAGTTCCGCTCCGCGATCGTCTGCGCACGCACCGTGTACCGCAACGAAGGGCTCGGCGCGTTCTACGTCTCGTACCCGACGACGCTCACGATGACCGTGCCGTTCACGGCGGTGCAGTTCACGGTGTACGAGCAGCTCAAGGCGCTGCTCAACCCGTCCGGCGCGTACTCGCCCGCGACGCACATCGTCGCCGGCGGCCTCGCCGGCGCGGTCGCGGGCGCGGCGACGAACCCGCTCGACGTCGCGAAGACGATCCTCCAGACGCGCGGGACGGCGGGCGACGCGGAGATCCGCCGGTGTCGCGGCATGAAGGACGCGTTCAGGATCATCTGGACGCGCGACGGTCTCCGGGGCTTCGCGCGCGGGCTCGCGCCGCGCGTGCTCACGTTCATGCCGAGCAACGCGCTCTGCTGGCTCTCGTACGAGTTCTTCAGTGCGTCGCGGTGCCGGGCAGGGGGCGCGCGCGCGTGCGCGCGCTGCCGCCCTGCTTTGGCCTTTTTTTGACTCTTCCTTGGTCGGTTCTGCTCACTCGGGGATTTTGTGCAGAGGCGGCGATACGAGATTGAGACGCGCGTGCGTGCGGCGCTGGAGAAGAAGACGTGTTCGGCTCGGCGTCACAAACGCGACCCCGGCGCCTTCTCCCTCTCCCCTTCCCCACCTCGAACGCGCTGCCGTGCACAAAAGCTGGGGGACGGCGGGGTGAGGCGGGTGCTTGGGCAAGGTAATGCGCAACGAGGGGGAAGACGTGGGTTCCGAGGAGGGGAGAGGAGAGAGGAGAGGGAATCAGAGGAGAGGAGGGGCGGGGGAACACTCCTCTCTACACGACACTCAACCCACCCGTAGCCCGCACCCGGACGCGAGACGTCACTCGCGCGCGCGCGCGGCCGGCCGGGCCCCGCATACATTCACCGCACCCATACACACCCCAGACTATCCCGTACCCGCACCCGGCGCTCCCTGTTCCCCGCACGGCTTTCGTCTTCGCGTTCTCACGTCGTCGTTCTGTCCCACGTACCTACCTAGTACTATCCTATCGTTATCCTTGGTTGTAATGCGCTCTCGTTGGGGGAGAAAAGCGGATCTGCGGGGCCGGCGGCGGCGGCGGCTCTGTAGTCCCTCTGCGGTGCTACCTCCTACATGTTAATGAGACGACGGTGTTGGAGTGTCGATGAGGTGGAGAACCCGGGACGTCTCTTGTCTGCATTGACGAGGAGGCTGAGAATATACGTACGGGGACGGTCGGGTCACGCTCTTGCGTGAGACGCGTCTGACATCTGGGGATCGGTGGAGGCAAGTCTGGGGAGGAAGCGGGGTATACACGGAGCTCGACATGCACACGATACGGTGGACCGGCGACGCACGGTCGCCTGCGACGTTGCTTAAGGGGTAGTGCGCATACCCATTCACTCAACTACTGTAGGTACGCTCTTCAGATGTTCAGCGATGATCAGGCGCGCGCGAGCGTGGATGTCAGTCCCACCGCATTTTATTGACTTTTTCAAGACGCACAGTCCCCAAAGTACAGTACAGCCGAACCGAGAAACGTCGTGCGGGTGCACTGGAGGTTGACTCGGACAGAGCCCGCATCCGCGCGAGCGGCGTTCGCCGGACCCCCTCGCTACGCAGTGACGCAGCATGCATACACTGATACAGTCGCTAGCGAGCACGGCTCTTGACCTAGGCGTGAATCGAGGAAACGGCGGCGTCGATGAGCGCGGCGACGCCCGGCCGACGCGGGGAGATCGTGCACTTGACGGTTTCGCGTGCCTGGGGTACCCCGTACAGTACATGCATGCGCATGGTCACCCGCAGCCATCAGCGTCCAGCTCCGAGGGAACGAGCGGCGCACCTGAACGCGCCAACTGCGAACTCGAGCGGGGGAAGGAGCGGCTTGCCGTCCACGCCTTTGCGCGGGGCGATGTCGAAGCAGGCGAGGATCCAGGCGGAGGCGAGGAAGAGCGACTGGTTGGCGAAGTGCAGGCCTGGGCAGTGTCTGAGCGCGGGGTGGGGAAGATGGCGTGTCAGCATGACGGTCTCGCTGCGAGTCCGCGGAGGGACCGTGTAGAAAAGCAGGGAGAGGAGCGGGGGGATGCTCGCCTTCTGCCGAAGCCGAACGTGTAGTTGTACGGGTCCGTGAACCACACAGTGCTCTCTGGGCCCCGTCTTCGGCTTTCGCGTGCTCGAACCGCTTGGGCGAGAATTTGAGCTGATCGATGTAGAGCGTCTCGTCGTGAAGGATAGCCTTGTGTAGCATGGTTTCGCATGGAGATCGAGAGAGGGAAAATAGATTGCAGCGATTTGTCGAGGACTTACTACACATTCCCGATACACCGTCGTCATGTACCGGAAGCAGAACCTGTCAGGAGTGCGACCAAAACCAGAAACAGATCCTCTCAGCAGTGCGACTGAGGGTGTAGACATGCGAAGACTCACAAATGATCCCTCGGGAAGATCGTAGCCGCGGTACTGGTCGTCCTGCATGAGTCTGTGCGGCGGGGCTAGCAGGACTTGATCTGCATCCTGCTCTGCTCCGCCGTACCAGCTGGACGAAGACGCGGACTCACTCATTGGTACAGGAGTTCCCCACTGCAAGACTTCCTTCAGGACGCAGTGGATATAGGGAAGACGGTGCCTGTCTTGGAAGGAAGGTAACCTGTCCGTGCCTACGACTTCATTGAGCTGTCACGGTTGCTGCGCCTGCTCCAGCACTTCTGGGTGGTGGCACATTGCGAGGCTTAGCATTGTCAGGGTGATGACCGTCTGGCTCACCCATGAGCACGTTTGCGTCCGGTGCTGGACGGACTCACATACCGTGTCTGACCCGGCTGGAAGTTGCATCCTTTGAGCGTTTAAGCTGCTGCCGTGATTGCATAGGAGATGGTAGGATACGCACGGCCACACAGAGAGATCGCCAGCCACTTGATCTTGTTTTCATATTCAGAGTCGCGAAGGCCCTTGCCCTCCTCGTTCAGCAGCAAGCTCGAAAACCATACCAGCATCAAGCTTGTGCCCTTCTAGTGAGAGTAAAGTATGCCATGCTGTGGATAAGGTCATGGTCAGAGCCTGTCCTTGCTGTCCAGATACGCATTGTTAGACATGGCTAGAGTATGCTCTACTTCTGCTGCCAGTGACATGAACCGCTCAGATCACTTCTCGCCATCGGCGTTGAGCTGCGGCTATACAGCATTTGCTCAATTGTGGTGGATAGACCAAATCCAGAGCCGTTATTTGTGCTCTGAGGGAGAGAATATTGATCTGCACGAGCGCGAACGGGACTACAGAACATGAGGCATTCCGTATGCAGGATGCTGACTTGGGTCAGCTGCAAAGAGTGACACTCGGATAGCGCTCCAGTGCTCTGTTGATCAGTCAGTAACGAGCCCACATAATGCAACAAATAGTCTGTACCTTCAGCACTGTCTTGGCTGCAACATACTCACTGGGTGTCGGAGACGAGCTCGTACAAGCGTCGCAATTCAATGCAGAACGCCAAAATGGATCTATTGGCTTGACTAGCACTCGTCCGTGTGGAGTTGCGCGCAGCCTAGGCAATTTCATCAAACAGATGCATCTCCTGCATGATTCATGCCTCTTTTCATACCACAGACAGGGATGGTGGCATGTCCTCATCCGCGCTACGGAGCCCCTATTTAAAGCACGAATGTCAATGCTGAGGTTACGGAGAATGAGCATTTGCGACATACAATACAGTAGCATCCGCGTGTTTGCCGAGAGCTCTGAAAAGAACAACTCCGAACCGAGAACTCAAGGCGGCATGGTAGCGTGACCGCACGTCAATGTTGCCAATGATAGCATTATGATGTTATAGTACAAGTGAGTAACCGTCGGTGCGAAAATACAAACGTCCGAGAACGCGCGCGAGATCTGCTGCACGAGCATTATGCAGAGAGCAAGCAGTCATTACATGTAGAACTCTGGCTTTCTTGAGTTGATGCCATACTCCGCGAGGGCGGCACTGAGGTCATCCATGGTGAGAGTTGTCTTCGTTTTGTCCTAAATCACACAGATCAGTCATGATTGCAGAGCATTGAAGAGTCACTGCTCACCCTCGCCGAGGAGGGTCCTGACGGTTGAGAAGCCCGCGAACGTCCACCAGCAGCATTTGCACGTATGCGAGCATGCTGATACGCATCCGCTGCTATGTCTGAGACAAATTTCTGCGCTGCAAGGGAGAGCAGCCGCTTGCTACATACAGGTCAGAATACGAGGATACAATTCAGATGGAGCCATGATTGTATGCGCACTGACACTCACAGTCTCACGTCATCACATTCAAAACCTACCCTCTGCAAGTAGTATTCTGTGACCTCGTTCGGGATCTGCACCACAGTTATCAGCGACTGTTGCATAGCACCTTCTCTCGCGACTTGACTGGTAGCCACACGCACAAGAGGCTCGTACTCGTCGAGCATGAGAAGGAATTCAGCTAGTGTCTTGTCTTTCCGGGCCTGCTCGGCAGTTTGAGCAGTGTTCGGTCGTGACTGTTGGGAGGTGCTGGGTCCGGGTTGCGTGTATTCCGGGGTCGGCTGTTGCGCGTGTGGGGAAGGTGCGGAAGTGGTGGGGGTCGCCGCGTAGTACCCTGATGACTGATTCTGCTCTTGATATGGTGTAGACATAGCGTAGTAGATTGCTCTTGAGCAGTAGCCGAGGAGGTGATAAGACAGTGAGCAGAGAGAACGTTGTGGTCAGTTGTAACGGTGGAGGACGACACTCCGTGGGTCGAAGTCTCGCACACAAGGAGACGCTCACGTGGCAGATCGCGATCAGGACAGGCGTCTATTCCCGAGCGCGTATAAAATTCGCGCATCGTCGCCTCTTCCAAGTTCCTCCTCGACTGCTCTTTTGTCGACGAGTTCGCTCAGCTCCCCTTTCGCTCGGAAATGGGTGAGTAGAATCGTTCTATACTGCGCGTAGAGTCCATCACTCTATCGTAATGATGTTTGAGGCATTTGGCTTTAGCAGGTATCGCCTGCGGTGCAGAAGCCTATCTCAGCTACCTTCGGGCGTTCGCTTTGGCGAATTGCCTGCTTTCTCTGAACGGCCACGTCTTCTTTCGTTCTGAGACATACGCTAATGTCCGTTGGTAGATCCTGCTTGGCGATGTCGATTTTCATCTCTCGAAGCCACTCGCAGTTGGTGAGGGTTGCGACAACTCTGTGGCACATATGCAACTCCGGTAAACTACTACAAACACATGAACCTGTATCCAGCCTCTATCTCAATGTCATCTCACTGTACTCTGCCAACCTTCTCGACACCTTCGGGTAATACATATTTCCCTTGGCGGCGGACCTGGTAGAGCATGACGTTCGGGCGTGGAGATTCCTGCTGCGTCTGCGTTACTCACCTCATCGAAGACCTCCATCATGACGAGGCTCTTCTCATGGCCCCAGAGGTCGCTCTCGAGTTTTCCGTCCTTGATACACCTAGCGACTTCATCTGCTTCATAGTGCCAACCCCCGCCTACGTAATTGAACAGCTTGGTCTCTTCCCTCACGATCCGCCCACCGGGCTTATCATAGTATTGCACGATGAACGCGGGGGAGCAGAAAATCGGTGGCTTGACTATAATGTTACCGTTCTTATACCGGATGGTCGCCCCGAAGTGCCCAGCGGGCACCGTAATGCTGCAGCTCAAGATGGCTTGCGCTTGAAGGTGCTCAGTGAAATTGAGGGTGAAGCTTGTGCAAGCGTCGACGCCCGTGATAGGTGTCTTGAGAATCGATCCGGTGATGCTGGTCGGGCGGGCGTTCTTGTTGGAAGGATGCTCGTACAATGCAAGCATGGCCTTACAGATAAACAGCGGAATTTAAGTCTTAGAGCGGAACGGTTTGTCTCCTAGGCTGTACTCACCCAGAATAAGGGATACGGTCCTCTGAACGACTGGGTCAGTGCAGCGCATGCGGGTTCACGAAGTCAATGCGTACAGATCCAGCAGTGCTCCACCTCCAAGCCGAGGATCAATGATACGGTGGGTCAGAGGAATGTCTGTGCCGATACTTCGTAAGGCTCTTCCCAAATTATTGAGGTGCCAATACCTTCGATGTGGAAGTCCGACGACAGATCCGCATGCACAACGACCGGATCCCCGAGTGTGCCTTCCTCGGCGATCCGTTTCAGCTCCAAAGTCAGCGGATGGAAACGTGTCCAAAGGGCCTCCATGAAGAACAATTTCTTCTCTTTGGCAAGCTTGAGGAGTGCTTTCAGCTCGGCAGCGTTGGACGTTGTTGCTTTCTCGCAAAGGACGTGCTTTCCGGCTTGCAACGCGGCGAGCGCATTCTCGTAATGCAAGGTGTGAGGAGTGCCTATACACTGTCGTTAGTGATCATAGGCCCGTATCTAACATTGAGCTGCTTCACACCAATATAGACTGCGTCGACATCCTGGCAGAAAGTCAGACTCTGCATTTGCGGCTGGGACAGCTCATCAGCAGTGCTCACCGGATCAGCATACACCTCGGCGTAGGCACCATATGCTTTGATGCCCTCCTCCTTGGGAGCGTAAGCTGCTATAAACTTGTGTGCGCTCTCGACGCTGCGAGAGCCTACGGCAACGACCTTGTGGGCGACATCAGCAGTGCCACGCCTGTCGGGCTCGCTCACTCAGTATCGTTGAGCATGTTATATGCTAGCTGAACCTACGTCTTCGGGTCAACTAACAGGTCCTATCAGGCATCAAGGTTATCTTAAGTGGATGGTATTCACTACTGACAGACGCGATCAGGCGACCAACCTTAACGAAGTCCATGGCGATCCTGCCAGTCGAGATGATGCCCCATCTCAAGATGAACGGTGGCTGCGTCGATGTCATCTCGCACTAGCAATGTGAGCCCTACACTCGATATCCAGATTCTTGGGAGCGGCGGCAATGAAAGATGCCCATCGTGAGCACCGTCTCGAGTGTTTATATACCCGGCGAAAGCTGGGCGAGTGATCGCGGACGTCAAGTGGCTCGCCGTCGGCGAAACCTACTGTATCGATGACCAGGGCGGGCCGGATTGCCGACTCACTGGCACCTGGACCAGCAGACTGGTAGGGACAGGTGCGTAGGTGGTTATGATAATGAGTGAGAGTCCCAGTCCGTTCTATGGATCAGCAGAGCGAAAGTATAGAATACTGTGGCACGAAGACAGGATGAAAGACTACTGAAATTAATGTTAATGCAATGTCCGCAGAGCCTCCTTCACCGTACTCCGTTCCCCCAGCAAGGCGAATAGCTGCCACCGCCGGTCTTTGAAGTCCTTGTCTTTGAGGACAACCTCATCCTCTGTAGGTTCGTTCTCGCCGATCGCTAGGCGCATCGCTGCAGCAGATTTGTTGGGCAATACGGCGGGAGACACGGTGAAGAGGCTGTCGAAAGAGGACGCAGGAAGTACGTAGCTATGAGAATGGGGTTCAGTAGCCCGAATGGAGGTGATAGCATGCGATGTAGAGGTCAGTGAGAGTGCTTGCGTGATGAGCTGCTTGAGTTTGGCCTAACGGACGATGTCACTCGGCTGCCGGGTAAGCAAGAGGTTCAGGCGCACCTCAAAGGCCAGCATCATAAGAGACGCCACTTCTCTTGGTGGCGCTCCCAAGTTGTGTTGCGCAGATATGAGGTTGATGCGATCCGATATATGTTGCAGCGTCGGGGCACGGGTCATTGAAGCCAGATGCAACGGTAGTCGACTACCCGGCGGTCCTGTGCGTAATGCTCTCGGACGCATTGCGGCGACACACTGCCCAAATGTGACTTACCTCCTCGCTCGTCAAGTAGAACCACACCTCGTTCAGCCGCTATTTCATCTGTGTGCGGTTTCGGAACCAGGGGCTCGTTGAGGGCTACGGTCTCGAGCGCGCGGATACGTTCTCGCTCGCGCCTTCCGAGCCCGACGGTCCACTTCTTCAGCCTACTAGATCTAAGTGTACCTTCATCTGACACCTCCGGACCCTGGTATGGCAGAGTACGCCGACGCTTGCGAGGAGGGGGCTTTGGAACATCAGGTGGCGGTGTCGGCGGTGCTAATTGGGCCGAGGTATCGAACAAGGACACTATGAGTGTATTGTGCAGTTGGACTAGTAACGTAAGAATTGTGAATAGGGTTGACTATCATAAGGACGATCGACTAACCGAGAGATGTAGAGTCCAGGTATGCCTTGACTTGGTCGTCATATTCAGTGCGCGAGATGTGCCCAGAGAGGTACTCCTTCAGGACGTTGAAGTATAGGGGCGCTTTAGGACCCAGAATATTGGTGAGCTGGTTCTTGATAGTGGCTGTCGAAGACAATGACATGGGGGTGGATACCACAGTCAGGCCGCGGCTAGGGATGAGGGGAACATGCAACTCGTCGTACACGACTCTGCGACCGCCACAGGCGCGATGCGATTATATAATCTCCAATGGTGAAAGCTAATGGCGCTTACACGATCGCGTACTTAACCCTTTGCTGACTGCTGACTGCGACCATGTGCATCTGTGGCTGCAGTGACTACCGCAGGCCAGAAGATCTCTTCCCTTCTCTTCAACCCCTCTAAGCCGCACTCATCTCAGCCTTGCCCTCGTATCACTGCTGCTACAGCAATCGTCCACCCACTCACAACAACCCTATCGTGCTCACAGATGTCAGAACACCTCGCTGACGCTTCTCTCAACGCTACGACCAGTGCTGCCGATCGGACTATCAACTCAGACCGACCTGTCACGTCCAAACCGCGCGGTATCTGCAAGTATTAGTGAGGATTTTCCTCTTACAAGCTACTATGTATCTAGGTATTGACAGCAGTTCCGGCAGCAACACCGATCGCGGATGCTACGCTGGCCGTCAATGCAAGTTCCTCCACGGGGAGGCTGAGCGTCTCACGCCCTTTGACAAGAACAAAATCTGCCGGTTCCATGCGGCGGGGTACTGCAGACATGGGGATCAGTGCTGGTTCCGGCACGTCGACCCAAGCAAGGTCGCCTCGAGCATCACGACGAAAGATCTCGCCGACGAAGAAGCGCACCTGTGCTCTATATGCTACGAAAACCCAGTAAAGTTTGGGTTACTTTGTGCGTATTTTATCTCTCTCGCCGAGCATTCGGGGAGTTATGCCGTCCTGGCGTACAGGATGCCGTTAGTTACGTTCACGGCGTTAAAGCTCCCCTCCACACCCTCTATCGGATCCTCAAGCTTTCTAGCGGTCTTTGCTGGTTCAGTCAGACTGATACTGTTCTTTGTAGCAGGATGCAGCCATGTCTTTTGTATCTCGGTACGCGCCACTGCCACAGGTGCAGGTACGCGACTTACACTAGTTTACATCTGTAGTGCATCAAGAACTGGCGCGGAAATGACGGCAAACCGGACGACATCGTTGAAGCAGGCACGACGAAGAAGTGTCCCATGTGCCGTGCTCCTTCTCGATTTGTCACGCCTTCTAGCTACTTCTATCCCGAGGGACATCCTAAGAAAGTTGAGGTGATCGAGAGATACAAGGCGAGCATGTCGCGAGTCAAGTGCAAGTGAGTGTCGCCGAATATCAGTTGTCAACAGGAACGTCTGAGCCTGTTTCTCCGCTTCTCCTTCAGGTATTTCGAGAAGTCCAGGCCGGAAAAACGATTCTGTCCTTTCGGCAAGGACTGCTTCTACAAGCATGAGAATTCGGATGGCACGCCGTATGTGTTCGAGCATGGCGCCTCATATTACATGGAGGTGAGTGTGGCCAGGTGACAATGTGTCGGATCCTATATCGTCGGTCGCTCACACTTTGAATTCTAGCGCCGCCGTTCTCGAAGGTGGCGAGACAATCTCGCCTTAGGTGTATGGGATAGCGACTCCGATGACGAGTTTGAGACGATGTTGTATACGATATCTCAAGTATTCGGCGGTTCGCAGGATTTGGTATGTTGCTCTCCTGCTAGAGCAATTTCACGACATTGATCCTTGGTGCTATTCTCAGAGGACAGCCTTACGGGCCGTCGCCACTGCATTCGCAATCGACAGCTTGCCTCTGCCATACGGAGTAGAAGACCATAACGAGGATGGTCCGAACGAAGACGCGGAGAATCATGACGAGTCAATCATCCTGAATAATACCCCTGGGGTCGATCGCTATGATGCCGAGCGAGATGAACCTTCCCTCCCTGTGTCGGAGCTGCCTTTCGAGGATAACGCCGTGGAGACGTCTCTAGACATTGATGAGAATACCGATCCGACACGCCATGCGATTTTCAACTCTGATCTGGACCCAACAATTCCCGAATTTGTCCCATCTCATCAGCTCAGGCTACAGCCTCTACCTCGGACTCCCTCTCCCTCTCCCTCCCATCGGCTTGACAGGTTGCGCCCTCTACCTCAAGGACCGAATCCGCTGTTCCACGACGAGCAAGACGTGCAAGCTGGCACGGAGAGCAGAGACTTTCATGACTTGGACGCCCTGCCGGAGGTGGAAGAATACCAATGGCCAGTAGACCCTATTATCTCTGAGCGTTTCCAAGACTTTTTGAGAGAGCTGGGGGACAGGCCTGGACGCACACCCGAACATTTGAATGTTGGTGGCCAGGTCGACTCTCCACTTCACCTCGCATCCTTGCTACGAGATTCTCCAGCGACACAAGGCGATTCTCCAGATGTAGCCCCCTCTTCGTCTGATATAACGTCCCCAACTCCATCCTCGGAGCAGCATCTGATAACGCCAGCTGATACTCAAGAAGCTGCGTCGGAGTCTGTGTTCGTACAGGACTGCGAACCTCCTTTCCTGACAGATGGTCGTGGGCGCGTCGTCTGGAGCAACACGACATCCTCGCGGGGGCGTGAGAGCCGTCGTGGGCGCGCGGTATCGTCATCCGCCATGAGGCTCCCACATGCAAAGTCAAACTCGGACGTGCTACTCCCCAACGACTGCTGCGACGGGGCCTCGTGCCACCATTCACCTGTGCAGAGCTCGTCAGGGCTGCCACAGCCTCGTCTCGTCCGCCAATGGTCCTTCCCTTCGGTCGCGACAGGAAGCGCTCTCGAGGAGGCGCGATCGGCCGAATTCCTCACTGATGGTCGCGGACGTGTCGTCTTCGCCGCGAACAAACAGAGCCACTGATTCCCGTAGCGTTTGCTAGTCTCTGCTCTGCAATTGTAGGATGTTTCTTATCTGCCACCTAACCTTCCACCTCCTGTATCTCAGCCAAATTCATAACGCCTGATGTATGTATCATTAGAAAGGTTTCAATCTAGCCTCGGCACAAGTGCATGTATACGTCCTCAGACATGAGCAGCCTTCAATTCCCAGGTTTGGGTTGGTGCTGTGGCTGAGCCCACATAGCCCAACATTAACTGTACGTCATTTGCACATCCCCAGCAATGCTGCACACCTCATCACCCCTTCATCTAACACTCGCATCCAGCTCACTTATTTTCTTCCCGAGGCAGCTCATCTGCGGACTTCAGCCGTATCATGGCTTATGCGATAGGAAGTTCACGCTGAAAGGAGCAAGCTGGCGCGTCGACGTCGGGCCACAATACGCGCTCCTAGTGGTGAGCTGCCTCTGAAGACGGAGTCATATAGTCAAACATTCCAAACGGTTGTAGACGGATGTCGATGTAGCGCTCTCGCCGCTTGTCGAACGCACTTGCAACGGTCATGAACTTGGACTCTTCCACTCTTGCTCGAAGCTGCAGCCCACAATGTCCAGCTTTCCTCGCCCCCGTAAGCCAATGTGAAGATCGCGCATGTTAGCTCATGTGGACGTGAGCAAAAAGATATTTGGTTCATGAACACGGCGCTTGCAGACAACCTTGCACTTCGCTTGCCTCAGGGCATACCGTCAGACAGTGACTTTCAGGTGAAGAGTAGGAGGACGCGCATGAGACCAGAGCCTGCTTGCGATGCTGGATAGCTTCGAGCTCATGGAACTTGAGGTCCGCTACACAAGCCGCAGAGTGTCCGCTCTCTAAAGTATGAGTGAGATTTAGGCAAGACGACCCTCAGGATATCACGCACCGGGCAGCTTATGTCCTCTTGTTTTACGGGTTCAAGGCGCCGCGCCCGAGCATGCCATGCTGATACCGTGTTAGAACCCGGCGCATATGATATCACTGAGAATGTAAGATCTACTTTTGAAGACCTTCTTGGTGAGCCGCAGCTAAAACTCCTTGAGCTCATTCTCTCGCCGCTTCTCCTCGACATTGGCTGTTCACACACGAAGGCAGCGCCGCACGAGCAAATACTTCCGAGGGTACTTTCGAGGGTCCTAGTACTTCCGTGCTTGCGAGCGACCTTTACGAAGTGAGCCCGTGACTTCAGTCACCAGGCCGGCAACATCTTGTATTGCAAATGCAAGCGATCGAATTGAACCGCATATAAGTGCGCATTCTGGGGCTCTGCGGCACAGCATGTGCTACAGCATTTGTATCCGGCTGTTGCGGAAATCTTTGGACAAGCGCCTCGCGCGCTCGTTTGGCGCCAAAATGCGCAATGTACCAACAGGCGATGCTCATCTGCTGCAGGCCATATTGATATTCTGCCGTTCCGAGTGAATGAATGTGTTAGACATGTGATGCAGAGTCCGTAATATCTTTTGGGGCCTGCTCAATACTTGCGGGAGGCAGGAGGGGTGTTGTAAACTGCCACCTCGGCCAGCAGCGATTTCAAGTTGTCATCTTCAGTCAATAACGTTGCCCACGCTGCTAATGGGTTTTGAGTGCAGTTGATATATCGGCATTCCATTGAACTATTTGAATTTCAAGACATACATTGGGGATCAACGAGACTCATTGTCTCGCTTGTCCGGACGTCTCTATGAGAATATTGAACCGAGGCGAAATTCACAATGACGGGCGTAGACTTGGGTCCCTCAGTCACGTGCCTTCACTCTCTGGACTTCCTACTGGTCGTCTAGTTGCGTTCCACGAGTCTTGCGCACTAAGTACTGTCATTTCATCGCTACGTTTGCTACTAGCCGCCCACATCTTGCGTAACTCCGCCGCTCTCTGTCTGGCGGCGTAGGACCCGCTGGTTCTAGGAGCCTGGCTCTGGACTGCTTTGCTTCCTTTCACCACACTGATCTGGCTTCCCCGGACATCCAGATATGGCCGAAAGTGTTGGTGAAGAGAAGCCCGAGAGTCCCCAGAGTCGCGCTAGGGAGAAGATAAGTGAAGGGGACTCAGGAAATCGCGCAAAGTCATCTTCGCCAATACCTTCCCCGGGCTCCGATAATGGACGGAGAGGACGGTCTCGGACAAGGACGCAGGCCGCGTTGCACTCTGAGGAGATCACCAATCGCAAGTGAGTTCCTTCGCCGCTCCGCTGCCACAGGATGCTCAATTCGCGAGCAGAGGCTATCATTCGCTCATGTCGTCATTTGGCAAAGTGTTCCATGTTGAGAAACGGTGGAAGCTTATCCGTGAGCTAGGCTCCGGAGCGTACGGATTTGTAATGTTCGTTATGGACCTTTCCCCTTTATGTTCCTATTCTGAACGTAAACACTTGTGATCTTCGTTGCTGCCAGCTCCGCCGCAGACGAAATCTCGGGAGAGCCTGTCGCAATCAAGATGGTGACTCGCGCACTCGAGAAAGTCGCGCTTGCGAAACGTGTGCTGCGCGAGATTACCCTCCTCCGCCACTTCGCGCATGAGAACATCACGGGGCTCATTGACGTGGACTGCACGCCAGACCTCAGCGAAATGCACGTGTTCCTCCTCACACATTTGCCTCATGCTGTAAGAAGCTGACGTCTGTCATAGTTACATTTTCATGGAGGTTCGTGGTCTTCGCTCCTCTGCATTGTTTAGGCTCATGCTCAACGTATGTGCGTAAGCCTATGGAAGGTCTGCGTGCAGTCGAGCTAATGAGAACCATTGTGAGCGCCGCGACTAATTCTATTTGTAGCGGACTTGCACCAAATCATCAAATCCGGACAACCGTTGACGAACGAGCATGTTCAATACTTCGTGTATCAAGTTCTCAGAGGTCTGGCTTCGCTTAAGCTTCAACATTTGCTGCAGGAGCGCTCACAGATGCATCAGGCATGAAGTATGTTCATTCGGCTTCCGTGGTTCATCGGGACTTGAAGCCAGGCAACTTGCTTGTGAATGCCGACTGCGAGCTGAAGATCTGCGACTTCGGCCTCAGCCGAGGCTTCAATTCTGCACCGGATGAGAACCCTACAATGATGACTGAGTACGTTGCTACAAGGTGGTATCGTGCGCCAGAAATCATGCTCGTCTATAAGTAAGTAAAGGCAGATCCGCGCTCTGGATGACTCTCATCTGTCCTGTCACAGAGCATACAACACGCCCAGTCAGTCTTGCGAATCTTCAACAGTTCACACGCTGATTAACAATTGAATCAGTCGACGTCTGGGCGATAGGTTGCATCATGGCTGAGCTCCTCGTGGGCAAGCCGTTGTTCAAGGGCAAAGAGTTTGTGGTCCATTAATTTGGCTCAACAGTGTGTTGTACTCATCACTAGACAGCTATGGTCAGCGGATTAGCATGTAATAGTTAGAACTGATGGCTCATAGCATCCATGCCAGTCGATCAGCTTAACAAAATTCTAGACGTTCTCGGTAGGCCGTTACCTATCCAGCGTCGAAGTCCTCATGGGACTGACCATGCTGCAGGCTCACCAGATGATGCGGTGGTATCACGAATAGCCAGCCCTAAGGTTAGTGCTCGTCTTGCCAAAACTGAGCATGGTTCTTCAGAGCACGATCACAGGCGCAAGCGTACATGCGTTCATTACCGTACAAAAAGAAAGTCCCGCTCGAGAAACTAATCTCCACGGCGGATCCCCAAGGTTTGTGGACGTCGATTGCACGGGTATTGACGGTCCTGAAACCCATTTCAGCCGTTGACCTTCTCACGAAGTTGCTGATGTTCGATCCCGCGGAGCGTATTACCGTCACGGAAGCTCTGGAGCATCCATGGCTATCTGCCTACCACGATGAGAGCGACGAGCCCCCGTGCCCCACGAAGTTCGAGCGCTGGCGAGAGATTGAGGACCTCGAGACGCTGCCGCAGTTCCGGGAGGCGATATGGAACGAGATCCAGGACTACCGCAAGGAAGTGCGGAGCGTTTACTTCGACGTGGAAGAGACAGTAGATAGGAGCCCGAGCATCAGGCGGCCGAGGGAAGCTTTATCGCCACCACCTATCGAGGAGGCCGAGTCAGCAGCAGAGGCCTCCCCGCCTTTGACGGAGCCCAGCGGCACTGTATCTCCAGGAGAGCTGGATAAAGAGCAAATCCGCGACCTCACGTCTCCAGAGACGGACACACTCACGGCACCTCCGGAGAGCTCCACCGCAACGAACACTCCGGCCCCGACGACGGGAAGTTTGCCATTGCCAGAACGGACCGCCGAGAGACGCACGCAGATGGCGGACCCGGTCTACACGTACGTCCGGAGATCAAGCTTCATGCAACCCTCGCGCACGAGCTCGACATACTCCCAATTCCGGAACCGGCACTCGGTGGCTTACCCGCCCGAGAGCCGCAACTCGCTCGAGCGCGCAGCGGGCGTTGGATATGCCGCGGGTGCGGGTGGGGAGAGCAGCATCGCATTCCCAACGCAGGAGTACGTTGTGCCAGCCCGCTCGCGTACAGCGTCCATGTTTGGGGACGGAACTGCGACCCGCCGTCTCCTGCGCACACTTTCCACAGTGTCTATCTACGAGAGCGGCGAGGGCCTCGCAGGGGGTCTCGCTGATATTGCCCCAATTGGCAAGTACATCGTGGAGAGGGATGAGGCGCTGCCGTCGGAGATGCCGCAGGAGCTTGAGTCGCCTCCACAACCGCAGCCACAACCGCGCACCCCTTCCTCGTCCAAGTCTCAGCAGAGCCAATCAGAGAGGAGCGGAAGGGATAAGGCGCGCTTCCACATTCAGGAGTAGAGTCATGGCGACATGGAGGTGGGATACATACGTATAGATAGTGGGTAGAGATGTACTAACATCCATATTGTATTTGTGCACATTTGGCCTCCGGTAGATAGATACACACATCGCGATAGACTGGTTGCAAATAGTAGATAAACTGGTCATAACATCTGGTGAATACCCCGTCAAGAGTTGCAAGTCAGAGAAAGAAAGTGCCCGATGCGTTACGCTTCGCCCAACTGCTTCTTGATCTCTGCGCCACATGGTCAGCATGTACCTTCTCGTTTGAGGGTTATTCACCTTACTTTCGATGATGTCTAGGTATGCGAGGCTTGCTGGGCTATCTGGATATTCGTCCAGGAAGCTCACACCGTAATCCGCGCTCTTCCCTATTCGAGGGTCGAGAGGAACAGCTCCAAGGAATTCAACATTCATATCGTGCGCCAGGCGCCTGCCTCCGCCTGTACTCGGCTTGAATATTTGCGACTCCACCTTGCAGTTCGGGCAGACGAAGCCAGCCATGTTTTCGACCAAACCGAGCACCCGAATTCCGACTTTACGGCAGAAATCAATTTCTCGCCGTACGTCCTGAAGTGCGACCTCTTGCGGAGTCGTGATCACCACTGCGCCATCAATACCGCTCTCCTTGAGGTATTGCACGATGCTGAGGTGCTCATCGGAAGTGCCGGGAGGTGTATCAATAATAAGGTAATCGAGGTCGCCCCAGTCGACGTCTTTGAGAAATTGGGATATGAGGCCGTTCTTTTTTGGGCCTCTCCACATGATGGCCTCTTTTGAGGACGGCAGCATGAAGCCGACGGACATAACCCCGAGATTGTCTTGTACATAGACCGGCGACCAGCCTGACGAGGAGGCGTGCACTTGCTCCGAAGCGATGCCAAGTATGGTGGGAATCGAGGGACCGCAGATGTCCACGTCCATAATTCCAGTCTAGGACAGGGCCTTAGCCAGAGGTGCTGAACGGTTCTGAATGGGGGACGTACCTGTAATTGCTCATCCGCAGCAAATGCCCATCCAAGCTGCGCTGTGAAGGTTGACTTTCCTACGCCGCCTTTTCCTGATAACACGAGGATTTTCCGCTTGACGGAGGACATACGCTCGCGTACGAGAGGAAGAGCAGGATCAGGACCTCGAGCCTGTCCGGATGCGCATATTTCTTGGTTTGCGCACCCGGCACAAGCATCCGCCTTACCCGCAAGCTCCGACTCTGTGCCCTGGAAAGAGCAAAGAGTTCATTGATAGCTCATAACTAGGTTTGAGACGTCAGCGTACCGGACAATGCTCCGGGGCGTTTGCGGGGACGGAGAGCGGATCGGGGATAGGATTCGCCTGCTGTAGTGCTATCATCGTGAAGCTGGCCGAGCAAAGGCACGGTAGTTGAGCCTGTTCCTAGGTGATACGGCAGAGAGAGCGAGCACGGAGTTTGGGTGAGGCTTGATTGTCGTAGTCTTTGTTCTGTCCAGAAGTAAGAAAGGGACGCTCGCAATCGAGAGGAACTTGCGAATCGCAGTACAGTGTAAGACTTTGTCATACATTCACTCATCTCATCTTATCTTATCTTTTGCATGTCTCTACTTCGGAATCGGTTTATGAGAGTCACCTTCTCCAAAGCTCCACCAACTCGGATAATTTCTGGTAGGTCGCCACTGCTATTCCAATATTTCTCTGCTGTTATCTTAAGCGGCACCCGTGAGCGATCTATCACTCACCATAGATAGAAGCTGCAGTGGAAATTGGCACGGTCTTCAACGATGGACGCGCAAACGATCGTGCTACCAATCTGCACTGTTCAGCACGATTTTCAAGCAGTCATGAGGGATGTACTCGATGGCATAGTCCCAGAAGACAACTTCTGGCTATCATGTTACAAGCTTGGAGAACCCTCGGTGCACGGGAAAGTTGTGGCAAGCCTAGACGAGCATGATCGTAATTTGTTGCTCTTCGAGGGACTCGACGGTGTCCAATTCAAGCAATATAGGCAGGTGTGTGGTAAATCTGCCTTAATGCAGCCCTGCGTCTTAACGGGCCAGGTATCGTCCTGTTCAGCATGTATTCTCAGCTGCATGTCCAGGCTTGAACATCAAAGAGACTCGCATAGCTACACCGAGTAACTGGTACTCGAATCCCCCAGAGGTCCGCAAGGTTCGTAATAGCACGCTCTATCTGACAATGAGAGCATCGCTCCAACGGAGACTCTGCCATGCAGCCAAGCCAGATAACTGCATTTGATGTCGCTCCCGATGGATCCCAGTTCGTCACTGGCTACCATGACGGTTCAGTGCATATACGTCCGGCTTCCTCGCCCACAGCGCTCCCATCGGGTGCTAGCAGACCTCATCTGAGCACGGTCACTTCGCTACAGTTCTTTCCCTCTTCGCGGGTAGTGCTTACGGCAGGAGCGGACTTTTCTCTCTCTATTCTACCTACTGATCCTCCCGATTCGACCTCGTATACTACAAAAAGGGTCACGTCTGCCCGCACTCTCCGAGGACACACACGTGCAGTTACTTCGACAGCTATCGTTTCCCGTGGACGTAACGTCCTCTCAGGATCGAAGGACGGAACCATCCGTCTTTGGGACATGCCTTCTGGCTCTCAGATCCGAACTCTCGCTGCTGGATCGAACCACTTTGTCCCCGTCCTTGCTCTCAGCGTTGGGGAGCGATGGGTAGAGTTGAAGGGTGGTACGGATCAGCAAAGTGGCTCGGAGGATGTCGACCCTCGCGAAGTGGAGACCACCGATAAAGTTGTTTTTTGTGCGCTGCAGGATGGCTCATTCGAGGCGTTCGATTTGCGAACAAAACGCGCGGTTTTCCGTTCTTCTGTCGGATCTGGCGGCGCGCGTTCTGCACTACAAACTCTTGCGTATATTCCGAAACACAATTTGCTCGCGACGGGCTCCGCTTCTGGGCTCATATCCGTATACGACGTCCGTACCCTAGGAGGAGTGCCTTTGTCGACGTTCCGGCGCAACGAAGCGCCGATCGAGGACCTCGCCCTCGTCGATCTCTCTACAGCAGGATTTGGCCTTCCTTCATCGCCCTCATCCATATTCGAGGACGCATCTGGAACCCTGGGCCTCGCAATCGCTCCTGAGGACGGTTTACCGTACGTCGTCGACTTACGTCCATCAGGCCCTCGTGTTTTGGCGGAACTGGTCGGGACGGATTGTGACGCTGTGCGATTTGTGAGAGTAGCGGGCCGCGATATATGGAGCGCAGCGGATGATGGTGTTGTTCGCAGATACAAGTCAGAGTAGCCAGTCTGCCATGACTGTGAAGTCTCATGTTGCGGAGCCTATTCGGGGAAGTGCATGGAAATCTCGTACTTATGTTATGGGTATGCGTGTATTGCATACTCTGAGGTAATCTCAACTCTAGCTTAGCGGATGAATCAACGATCGCACTCGCTACCGGTTCTCGCAGCGTCTGCGGATCCTCGTCGACGCTGTGCGATCCATGGGAAAGGCGCGACCTCCATAACCTGCCTGTCGTCGTGTCCTTGTACTCTGAGTGGGCATCGAATTCACGTGGCAGGGACGACGTCTTTCACATCAAGTGCAAGAGGAGAGTTATCCATTCGCTCGCTGCTGTATCGACGCTCTGCTCAACCGAGAGGATAAAAGTGGCGGCCACCCCGGTAAATCCCGTTCTTCTGCCTGAACCTCTCGGTGATTGTTCCCCTACCTCGAGGAGGGGCCGGACAGACTTACAACTGCACAGGTAACGAAGCTTGGAGAGAGGATAGGGTCTATCTGTCAAATGCGTTGTGGTTCCGGCCAAGGGGGCAAGGTCATCGAAAGTTCCGGCCAAGGGTGCAAGGTCATCGAAACCGCGCTTTAGGCTGCCTCAGGCCTGTAATCCAGGCACATGTCGGATTTGCCGAGACCCAGCGAGCGTCGGCGTCTATACCATTACAAGGGTCCGTCGAGCTTGACGTATACGTACAAATTGCGTCCGGTACGATATAATACAGAACCCGATGCAAGTCTTCAATGGACACACTGCGTGACTTAGAGGAGAAATGATCCTGAATGAAAGACGGTGTTGTATCTAGAGCGGAATGAGATTTGGCAACGACACGCTGTCACCGCCCAGAGATAGAAGGCAGCAGTACTGGAGTACTTACCATAGATGAATGCCGTAGCATCTGTACGGGGCCAGCTCATGAAAGCCTGTTCACCACGGGGACTGCAGCATTGCGGGACGGCATGAGAGCGTTGGCGAGGAGCTGATGGCACGTCCGTAGACGCTCTCGGCGAACGACAAACCAGGAGCTGGTGTCGCAAGGGACAGCAAGCGGCGTCCCGACGACGCCGCGCTGATGTGCTGTTCGGACGGCGCGTACGAGAGAGTCGAGCTCGTTTTCGGAGTCAAGGTCGTCCAAGTTCTCATATACATCTTCTGCCGGTCCCACTTGCGCTGCTGTTGAAATAGCAGCTGTTGCCGCCGTCGCAGCAGTGCTCGCCTTCTTTCCCTTCTTCGTCGTCCCGCCCGGAAGTGTGGTCACTCCTTTCTTCGTCAGGTCGATACCCGCGGCAGCGGCAGCTTCCATAGCCAAGCGCTTTTTCTCAGCTTTCTCTCGTTCTTTGCGTTCTTTGCGCTCGGCTTTGCTCTCCCTCTTGACAGGCTCGACGAAGTTCGGGTTGTTCGCGCGATTCCACTCCAAGAGCAGCTCATCATACGGTTTTGACCGGCCTTGGACAGCACGCTTTGCACCCATAGAGTGGGACTTGCACGTAAGGGACCGTGAGCAGGGAAGGCCTTTGTCGTTAATAACTCCGCATTGCTTGTCGTAGTCGACAGGTCCCTTGACGCGGGGACGAGCCGATTTCTTCTTTGGAGCACCGGAATCTTCAGGTTCATCCTCTGCTTTGCGCTTCTTCCCCTTCTTATCTGCCGTAGAGATTAGGCGCGACGAGACAAGGAGTAAGGAAGCGCGCATACCTGCATCAATTTCCACGCCGACCTTCCCTTTACTACCCTTCTTGCCTCCGGATCGTATTTTCACGCAGTTCTCTGAAGTCACGGTTAAGCTGTGGCAAGCTATCGTAGCTACTGCGCGCACCTGCGTGCTCCGAGATAGCGCTGCGAAGAATCGGCTTAAAACACTCCTTGCATTTGACAATGCCGACCTCCTGCTCAAGGGGCTCGGCACCGAATGTCTTCATGTCACGAGCAGAAAGCCATGCTGTCGGAGGCGAAGGTGGATTATCGACGAGCCCCTCTTCCGGAGGAGATCGTAATGGAACTTCCCAAGAAAAAGGCGAAGCAGGAGGCGAGGGGCTTGGCTTCAGCTTCAGAGTCATTGTTGTCGTTGTGGGTCCCTGTTAGAGTGTGGTTGATGGTAGGCGATGAGCTCCCCACTGCGGCGCTGCCCGCGCATGGGCACGTGAGCTATGGAAAGTGCCCATGTATAGACGCCCATCTCCTCTCGTCTATATATGGAAGGTCGCCGTGGAAGGTCGCGGTGTTGACGTCATAAGCGAGGCACTCTCCCTGATTGGATCGTCTCCAGACCGTGACTCCGGACGTTCATTCGAAGGACCCCACACGCGTTCAGGCGCATATAAGGCTGTCGCGTCCCTCGCTCATCTTCTGACGCGTCCCCATCGTCGACCGTAGCCTTCACCAGCGTCCATCTCTCAATATCACATGCCTAAAGCCGTTAAAAAAGCCAAGGCGGCCCTGTCGTCCGTCAAGATTCCCAAGCCCAACCCCTCTCAGTCTAATGGTAGTTCGCCTTTGACTCCAAAGACGCCGAAGACCCCAGCGGATGAGGGTATCGAGTTCTTCGAGACCGCAGGGAAAGGAGACCAGCCGATACGCGTGTTTGAGCTGCGTTTGGATCCTGATGGTGGGCCTAACAAAGATAGAGCGGTTGAGTACCCTTCCTTGGCTTCGCGACTTCAGACGACACTATTCTGGAGTGTAGATCATTTTCTCTATCCGTTTTTTCTGCCCCATCTGCAATTGCATCATTTTCTCTCTGTACACACTGGAGCTTCTGATCTGACCAGCGACATAGTATATGCGGTTACCCCCCGCTTACACTCCGTACGTCGTGCGCGTAACCCTCGATGCTGGCACTCCGGCCTCGAGAAACGGCGTGTTCAAGACCAATTTTCCACTCGATGGTGGTCGATTCGCGCGGGACCACTTCGCAGAGCGAAGGCAAGTTTGATGAATTATCGCGTTGCCCAATTCTGATTGTGTATCGGTGTAGGCTTCCTACTGATTTCTCGTCTCCTATCCAAGTTGATCTACCCATCTCTCATGCTGGCGCATTTGTCTACTGGATCGAGTATGACGGGGATGCGCCCGGCTCTCGTGTCAAGGGACGCGAAGGTTACTTCAACATTGATCCCATCCTCAAGACCAAGGCCCGCTCGTCTATCATCTCCGATGGCAAGATAGCTCGTGTCGGTCCATCCGTATTATCAGACTATGTCAATATTCCTCTCGACGGCTTGTCTATCCTCACCTTGGTATCCAAGTGGATGGGTCCGGTCACTGCATGGCAGGATTACTTCGCTGAGACCAGTGCGCGAGGATACAACATGATACACTGGACTCCACTTCAGGAACGTGGAGAGAGCGACAGTCCTTACTCAATTCGAAATCAGCTTACCTATGAGCCATCGATGTTTCCGGACGTGAAGGACCTTGGCTCCGACGGCGGGAAGGCGAAAGTGGAGGAAGTCTTGAAGATCGCCAAGGAACAGTACGGGCTGCTCAGCCTCACGGATGTCGTCCTCAACCACACCGCCAACGACACTCCTTGGCTCCTTGAGCATCCGGAAGCAGGTAACAGATGCACGCTGCGTGTGGCGTTACTGTTGCTCATCGTGAATCACAGGTTATACTCCGGCGAACACGCCACATCTCAGCCCAGCTCTGGAGCTTGACACAGCTATGCTAGAGTTCTCTGCTGGTCTTCAATCTGCTGGTCTTCCGACGACTGTCTCTTCCGAGCAGGACCTTGACACGCTTGTCAAAGCCTTTGGCGCGTACCTCAAGGAACGTCACTTGTGGCAATACTACGTGCTTGACGTCATTGGAGAGCGCAGCGCAGTCAAGAAGGCCCTGGATAGCGGAGATGTCGTGGCTTGGTCAGGCCCCGATGTCGCGTACAAGACTGTCGTTGAACTTGCAGAGATCATCCGTACCTCTGGTCACCTTGAGGGGTTCCAGAAGCTGGAGCGGAGGTTCGGCACGCATGTCGCAGGTCCGGTTGCCGCTGGCTTCGCGAAGGCTGCATTCGTCAACCTTGGCGATGACAGTGAATCCCTTGCGGACGCTTGGGTGCGCGTGGTGGACGTTCTGAATGTTCCTCTCTATGAGGAGTGGAATGAAGACACGAGGATCGCTCTGGACAACATCCGGAACCGTCTGAAGTATACGCGCTTGGACCCTAATGGCCCAAAGATGGGTCCCATCACGCCTCAGTAAGCGATTGACCGATTTGTGTCGTAGCAATGACTGAACGTTGCGGTGCTTCAGGCTGCCCCTGGTGGAGCCGTATTTCACACGATTGAAGAAATCGGAGCCGGAGAAATTTTCTCTCGCCAACAACGGATGGATCTGGAATGCCGATCCCCTCTCTAACTTCGCTTCGTGGCCATCAAAGGCGTATCTCAGGCGCGAAGTGATTGTTTGGGGTGACTGCGTCAAGCTTCGATATGGCGATGGACCTTCATCTAATCCTTGGCTGTGGGAGTACATGACGAAATATGTGACTTCTCTCGCCGAGACCTTCGAGGGTTTCAGAATCGACAACTGTCACTCGACGCCTCTACACGTCGGCGTCGCTCTCCTGGATGCTGCTCGGGCTGTCAACCCCAACCTCTATGTCTGCGCTGAGTTGTTCACTGGCAGCGAGGAGATGGATACCGTCTTCGTAAGCCGACTAGGCATCAATAGCTTAATAAGGGAGGCGGGCAATGCCTGGGACCCCAAAGAATTCTCAAGGTTGCTGTACCGCCATGGCCTCGGCAAGCCAATTGGTCAGTCGGCTTCATCACATGCCTGGCATACGAGAGACTCATCCTGATCCGATCTACCTTCCAAAGGATCCATGGATAGCGCTTGTATGACCAGCAAAGCGGAACTTCCTCCTCCGACTGGCAAGGGTCCCACTCGTGACTGCATAGTGATACCCCATAATGGCTCGGTCCCTCACGCGCTCTTCTATGATCTCACCCACGATAATGAATCGTATCTGGACAAACGATCTGCAGAAGATGCGCTTTCTACTGGTGCTCTCATCACATTTTCCTTCTCGGCTATCGGCTCTGTCAAGGGTTTCGACGACCTGTATCCAAAGTTGTTGAACCTCGTTGCGGAGAAACGCAGGTATGAAGTGACGAATTTCGGCGAGCGTAGTGGTATCGCCAGGACAAAGCGACTCCTTAATGCATTGCATACTGAGATGGCTCTAGAAGGCTTCGAGGAAGGACATGTGCATCAAGAAAACGATGTAAGTCGCAGCTGAATGCTCTCGTATCTGAATGCTCTCGTAGCCTTGCTTATCCTTGCAAAGTACATCGTCATACACCGCGTTCAACCCACAACTCAGAAGGGCTATATCCTCATCGCGCACACCGCATTCCATAAGGGATCCAAGGATCGTGGATACAGTATGTCTGGCGTCGCATCTTGCACCGTGCGATAGTGAACTTTTCCTAGTCTCGCCAATCAAACTTCGGAGCACCAAGGCAAAGTTCATCTACGGCGCATACATCGATATTACTTCGTACGAGGTCGCGCAGGATTCAACAACTCTGCGTGGTCTACCGGGGAAACTTGTCGACATGCCGGAGGTCGTCGTTCCCCAGGGACTCGATGGAGAAGGCCCCTTCGCAGAGATCGTCGTTCCTGAGTATTTCCCTCCTGGAAGTATCATGTTGTTCGAGACTCAGCTACAAGGTCTGGACAGCACACTGGATACATTCTGCTCTCAGGGCGCCGAGGCGGCGTTCAACAATCTCAGCTACGTCGACCTTAATGTCGTATTACACCGTGCCGAGGGCGAAGAGAGAGACGCCACGGACGGGGAGATTGGAACTTACGCTATCCCTGGTCTCGGGAACTTGGTGTACTGTGGACTGGAAGGCTGGATGCATCCCTTGCGGCACATCATGCGGTACAACGACCTTGGACATCCACTTTGCGCACACCTCCGTGAGGGCACATGGGCATTCGAATACATTCCTAGTCGCTTGTTGAAGTAGGTTAAGTCCTCCGCTGGGACAAGCGCACTCTGACATATATGATGCTGCAGGCAAATAGACGTCTTCCCAGCGTTGGCCGAACCAGCAAGATGGCTGAAGGACCGTCTGGATCGCGTGAAGGAGACCGCGCCGCCCTTCTTGCGTCCCAAGTACTTCGCCATCATCATCTCTGAAGCCTACAAGGGAGCGCGCCGAGCTGCCATTGAGCAATACTCCAACTTCGTGTCTAGCGGACACGACCTCACGCACAACCTGTCCTTGTGCTCGATCCAGATGTACGGCCAGGTCAAGTCTGCGTCACTCGATCCTGCCAAACCGACTCCTTCGCTGGCGGCGGGACTTCCACATTTCGCCGCAGGGTGGGCGCGTTGTTGGGGAAGAGACGTCTTCATCTCGTTGCGCGGATTGTTCCTCACGACAGGAAATTTCGAGGGAGCAAAGGCACATATACTTGCCTTCGCGTCGACGCTGAAGCACGGCCTCATTCCAAATCTTCTTGACTCCTTGCGAAACCCTCGGTGAGAGCTTCACGGCGATCATGAGTTATACGTGTCTGACCTCTGACCTAGCTACAATTCGCGCGATTCGCCCTGGTGGATGTTGCAGAACATCCAGGATTATGCCAAGATGGCGCCGGACGGGCTCTCGATTCTATCGGAGTCGGTCAAGAGGCGCTTCCCCAAGGATGATACTTGGGTGCCTTGGAACGATCCCCGCGCATACTCGTACTCTAGCACGATAGCCGAGATCATACAAGAGATCCTCCAACGGCATGCTCAAGGCATTTCGTTTCGCGAATATAACGCCGGCCCCAATTTGGATAAGCAGATGAGAGACGAAGGCTTCAACATCGACATAAGAGTGGATTGGGAGACCGGAATCATCTTTGGCGGCAATGCCTTCAATTGCGGGACTTGGATGGACAAAATGGGTGAGTCAGAACGTGCTGGTAACAAGGGCATACCTGGCACTCCCCGCGATGGAGCGCCTGTCGAGATAACTGGCCTTGTCAAGAGCACATTGCGCTGGTTGGACGAGCTGTCGAGTGCGGGGACGTTCCCCTTCAAGGGTGTCGAGGCAGAGAGTAAGTGCCTGGAAAACCATTCTTGACCGTAAGGCTGATCGCAGTCATACAGTCGGCGGTAAAAAACGCCTTGTCACGTATGGAGAGTGGGACAGCTTACTCCAGTCCTCGTTTGAGAAGTGCTACTACGTGCCTCAAGGTGAGCCGTCCATCTGTAAGAAGGGTCCGGATACTGATGCGGATTGCAGATCCCAGCGAAGACGTCAACTACAACATTGACCCGAGCATCGTCAACCGCAGGGGTATCTACAAAGACGTCTACGGCTCTGGGCAAGGCAGGGAGTGGTCAGATTATCAGTTCCGTCCGAATTTCCCCATTGCCATGACGGTAGCACCGGAATTATTCAATCCTGAGCATGCTCATGGGGCCCTCGAGCTCGCTAACCATGTTCTCCGCGGACCGCTGGGCATGAAAACTCTCGACCCCAATGATCTCCAGTACCGCCCGTACTACGACAATGCAAACGATACTACCGATCCCTCGGTAGCCAAGGGTTGGAATTACCACAATGTATGTATTCTGACATTGCATGGGAAAGTGGAGCGCATCATAACCACCTCGCTAGGGTCCGGAATGGGGATGGCCACTCGGATTTTTCCTGCGGGCATATCTGTACTTCGACACCAAAGTCGGGGCGGGCAAGGAGGTCAGTCACGCTTCCGAGTGCGACTCTGATCGAGTACTGACAGACACCCCAGGATCCGACCGTCACTCTTCACCGCCTACACCGCGTACTGCTCAAACCTCGCGAACATATTCAGAAGGATCCTTGGGCTGGCATCCCGGAGCTTACGAACAAGGATGGCGAGTACTGCCGCGACTCCTGCAACACTCAGGCGTGGAGCGCAAGCTGTTTGCTCGACTTCCTAGAAGAAGTTCACAAGATGAGCGCCGGTGCCGCTTGATTGAACAGTTGATTAACAACGTATTCTCGATTGGAGTTCGGATCCCTGCTGTATCCATTCTCATGTCGCACCTTCTCGTACAGTCTCGTACACATCACGAAACGGACAGTCACTCATTGAAGGTATGCTCTTCCTTGTAGATATCAATCTTACGAAATCTCTCCTAGTCACGGGGGGACGAATAGATCATCTGCACCTTGCCTTCAGAACTCGAACGTCTCATCGGCAGGGGCCGCGCGATGGTTCCACTGTACGCAGGGGAAGTTACTGCAGCCGTGCACCGAGAGCGCCAGATTGCCGAAGCTGGAGTTCGGTGATCGTTGGCAGCGACAGAACGCGATTCGGGACGGATGAGATCGACCTTCGCCTCATTCAAAGGACACGGTCTGTCGCACAAGGTTGAAAGATAAGGATCAGATCGAATGAGTATCCCGTTTGCAAGGCGCTGCTTCTCGCGGCCCTGGTTCGAGCATCTACAGTATCTTCATACGATATAGGCTCATCGACCTTCTGCTCGTAATCAGACGCAACTTGCCGGCGTGATAATAGCGTACCCGTGGGCTCAAAGCTTCAAGCGCGGGCTACCGTATTGTCAACGGATGTGCGAGACATGAGGCCGCCTTGAGGTCCCATCGAACCTCGGAAGAACTACCAAAAGACGCCGCCGGTTCGACTTCAGAAGTCAGCGGTGACATCAATGGAGTGAATCTGATCCAAGGATGCCTGCTTGCGCTGTACGCGAACTATGCGACTCAGCATTGAGTTGTCAGACAAGCCATTGGAGAACCTGAACTCCTGAAGGATCGGATTTACCTGAGGACACTGGCCTAGTGTCCTGGATGGCAGAGGCGATATCAGTCTGAGGAATATGGTCGGACGGGATCAGAATATGCATTCGCCGGGAGAAGTGCGGGGTTTGTGTCATGCAAGGTCAAACCTGCTTCTGGTTTCATTAATCTACTAGTAGCAGGGGCAGTTTCGCCGTGAGAGCTTGCTGTTAACTCAGTCCAGAGGTACTGTAATACTCTACCCACTCACATCTGTGCTCTGTGTTATGTCCTGCAGGGCCTGGAGGATACAGTACTTGCCTCTGCTCCTAGTGGATTCTGCATTCTCCATACACGCTGCACAGTGTACTGTATACACTTAGCGCACGGATAGTGCAAGGATCCTTGTCCCAGCGCCTCGCCTCGCCCGCCTCGCACCGCCACCATGGCCATGAGAAACCGACGATGAACTCTCTCCACTGATGGACTGTTCCCACCGCCTCGATTCTGCACCATGTATTATCATCTTTCTTGTGCCTAGCGAACTACGTGCAGTTTGTAAGAGCCATTCCCACGGTCTCCATCGCCGTAGCAATAAATATCTTGGTGCCAAAGCTATATATTCGAAACGGTGCAATCGCGTGCCTTAGATGTATCCCACTCACCGGACGTGTCACTAGCAGAGACCCATACGCTTGTTCATCCATTCCAGCTTGCAGTCTGATATGTCCAGCCAGGCGGACGAGATCGCCCAGCTCTTGGCGAATATTGAGTCCAAGTGAGTGAACCGTCTTCGCTCTTGCCATAGTGTGCTCTGCTGACTCAGAACGTTGCGTGATACGACAGCGTCATCCTGACTTACTGTCAAGCATCGGCCATGGGTATCTCCATGACTCCTCACTCCTTTATGGACCGCTGATGCGACGATCATCAGCGCTACTGGCTTATTACTACCTCACCACCTTCAAGGAGGAGATCAACCATTTCCTCAGCCCCTCCACCAAGTTCACAGGGGCGTCGCTCCTCTATATGTTAAACCGCTATACTTCTTTGGCGTTCATCGTATTTGCCGGTCCCTACTGGGCGTTCTCCAACAACGTCGTGTGTAGTCGTCTTGTCCCACGCGTGAACCTGCACGCTCATTGTTGTCTTCTCTTCGTTGTTAGGGTCGGTGAGTTGCGGCTTTTCCCCACCATCAGAGAACCAAAATCTGAATCTTGAGTACGGTGGTAGCTGTCGGGCTGAAGAGATTTTCGGTATTTTCCTTGAGAATCTGCAATACCTTCCTTGGGCAGGTCAGTGGAATGCGGCGTCTAACAAAGCTAGACTAATACTGATCGTTTTCATGTTCTTCTTATGACCAGCCTTCTCCGGCTTACGTGCATATGCTCTGTCAAGGAATCTATTCTTGGCTTTCTTAGTATTCTTGTTCTCATTATCACCAGCCGTCTTGAACATGGTGAGGCAGCTGTTGGAATGAATGCAGCCGTATTTACACCATGCTTTCCACTAGGTCACACTGAAATGGCTCGTTGTCTTTGATGATCCTTCATCGGGCACCTGCGTCATCGCTAAGCCTATACCGACCACAATCATACGTTGGTCAGTGACTCAGTTTTCACAGATGCCGAACATTGTGCTGACGCCTCTCAGCTGTATGGCCCTTTTCACCGTCTCAATGACTCCTAACGCTGAAGAGCCTTGTACAGTGACCATCATGGCACGTCTGCCATTAGTCCTGGCAGATCTTGCCGTGCTCGTCATCACATGGTCCACACAGTACAGAATGCATAGACTCTCCTTGTCAATGAGAGAGCGGCCCAGCCTTGCAACGGTACTTCTCTATGATGGTAAGGACCAGCCCTGCTCCGATATTCTTTGAGGGCTCACCTGGGACATAGGAACCATTTACTTTTTGTAAGATTAGAGCCTTCCCCTCTGGCCGTTTGATCTGAGGCATGGCTTCTAGCATCCTCACAGCAATCAACATTGCTCAGATGATCATTGAAATGCTTTCAGTGAGCATTGAACTCTCCTGCTTGTACACATATACTGAGATTTTTTTGCGTTATTAGGCTTTCTCTTCAGCAGGCATCGATGTATTTCCAAGCTATGTGGTTGTGTTCTTTGAACCGTGCGGCCTACACATATGATCTCAAGCAGTGCCGACATGACTGACAATCTCACTTTTCTCCTTCAGTATCACTGCCATCCTTGTCTCCTCCTTTTTGACGGACTTGCGCAAAGCGGCCGCTTCAGGTTCTTATCAACAGTCTGTGTCTTCAATGCGAACGATTGAATTCAGGGTCATCGGTCCCCTGGGTGCTCCGCTCTCTGCACCGGGAGAGCTAGCGCTAGCGGAAGACGAAGAGGACTCAGAGTTTGCGCACACTTCTACAGGGAGCGGCGGTGCTCTATGACTGGATTTATAGAAGTGGAGGAGGGCAGTCAGACAGGCTCGCCCTGATTTCAGCTTGAAGTGAGTTGTCTTGCCTGTCTCCGGCTCTGTTTCGAGGTCTCACAATGGGCAAAATAGGTAGACTTCCTGATTACCACTTATCTTGCATGTTACCACCCGCCCAGTCTCTTCTTACGTTGTTCGACGTCTGCTGTGTATGTATACTGCCTAGGTATTTATTCTCATATGACGGATGCCCGTCTCTGTACGTGAGATTCAACCTCGCAAGACATCTCTTGCCTTCCGAGCTGCGGCGCGCGGCCACGTGCTACGACGCGTCTTAACGCCATGCATTTTGGGAGATCGAAATGTGGCTGACAGTGAGGCTGGCAAGTCTCAGCCGGATGCGAAACCCAAGAGCAACCGCAATTGCCAGAGACCTTGCTTCGTCTTCTCTGCACCGCCATCATGACGGGTTCTAACTCCAAGCAGGACCTCCCTAGCAGTAGCAAACGGGAGGGCGATCCCAAGATGATCGGCTTGTGGAAAGTCGGTAGAACAATTGGCAAAGGAAGTTCAGGTGAGTCGACCAGCCCGTCCCGCTCCAGAGAAGCTCAGTAAATTCGACCGCATCAGGTCGCGTCAGGCTCGCGAGACATACGAAGACGGGCCAGTATGCGGCCGTCAAAATCGTCTCCAAGGCCGCCCTCTTCAACTCCCGGATGTCTCTCTACAGCCTGGGCGAAGAGACTGAACGCATCCTGCACAGTATCGAACGTGAAATTGTCATCATGAAACTCATTGACCACCCTAACATCATGCGTCTTTACGACGTTTGGGAGACCTCCACGGAGCTCTATCTCATCCTGGAGTACGTGGAGGGCGGCGAGCTCTTCGACTACCTGTGCAGCAAGGGTCGCCTGGTTACAAAGGAGGCTCTCTGCTATTTCCAGCAGATCATTACGGCCATCGACTATTGCCACCGTTTCAACATCGCACATCGAGACCTCAAGCCTGAAAACCTCCTTCTCGACCGCAATAACAATATCAAGGTCGCGGACTTCGGCATGGCAGTATGGCAAGGCAAAGGCAGCATGCTCCAAACGGCCTGCGGAAGCCCGCACTATGCTGCTCCCGAAGTTATCATGGGTCAGGCCTACGACGGCAATGCGTCCGACATTTGGTCGTGCGGCGTCGTCCTCTACGCGCTTCTCGCGGGGCGTCTTCCCTTCGACGATGAAGATCTCCCGACATTACTCGAGAAGGTAAAGATCGGCAAGTTCACGATGCCACCAGACATCGACCCGCGAGCGAAGGATCTCATTCGGCGCATGCTGACCAAGGACGTCCGCAAGCGCATCACGATGCCCGAAATTCTTCGCCATCCCTTCTACATCAGTCAGAAGCCGAAGCCGACGAGCTGCGACGTCCCAAATCTTGAGGAGATAGCGCGGCCGCTGACGAGCGCAGCAGATATCGACCAGGACATCTTCGCGAACTTGCGCACACTATGGCGA